>CM053577.1:46539736-46596178 GCA_028646485.1 Cryptoprocta ferox
AGTTTTCACTTTGCTAAAATCAAGGTGTCAGCAAAGCTGTGTTACTTTCTGGAAGCTCCAGGTAAATCCATGCAGGTTGTTGGCAGAGATCAGTTGTTTAATTGTGAAACTAAGGTCGCTATTTCTTTGCTGACTATTGGCCAAGGGTCATTCCCAGACTGTAGAGACTACGTGCTTGCCTTAGTATGTGATTCCCTTCCTCTGTCTTCAGAACCAACAAACTGAGTCATGTGTGTCTCCTACTTCATATCTCTTCTGTCTTCTTCCATTGTCTCAAATTTCTGATCTACTTCCACTTTTAAAGGCCGACGTGATTACACTGGGACCACCTGGATAATCCAGCATAATCTCCCTGTTTTGAAGTTTGTAGGCTTAATTCCATGTGAAAAAATTATTTTGCCACATAAATAGAAAGGAAAAATTCTCTTCCTCCTATGTGACTCCTTTACAACATACACTCAATACTTCTTCATGTGGGAGACAAAGACAGAATGAAATGTAGATAAAATTAAATTTTTTTTATAACCTACAGCCATTGGCAAATACTTGAGGCAGGCAGAGTATGACATTCTTCCAGGAAACCCCAATCTTGATGTTAATGACTTGCTAGAAGGAAAGACAACCATAGCTTGACAATAACTAGGTCTCCAATATCTTATGAGTTCTCTTTAGTGTATGAAAGTCCTTTTGGAAACTTCCTTTTTGTCTTTACCTCCCCCAACTCCATAGTATATAATGAGTCACTCTTCACAACCCCAGTGCACCTCTTTCTGCCCACAGATCCTGTCCCTGTGCTTTAATAAAATCACTTTTTTGCACCAAAGATGTCTCAAGAATTCTTTGTTGGCCATGGGCTCTGGACCCCCAACCACCACTCCAAAACCACATCACCAAGACTCCCTCCTTGTGTTTGATTGATTTACTAGAGTGCCTCACAGAACTCAGCAAAACATTTTCTTACTGGATTGCAGGTTTATTATAAAAAGATATCATTCAGGAACAACCAGATAAAAGAAATGTATAGGGTAAAGTATGTGGGAAGGGGCAGGAGGCTTCCATGCCCTCTCTGGGCCACAACTTTTCCAGCACTTCCATGTGACGACCAATCAGGAAACTCTTTAAGTTCTGTCCTTTAGGGTTTTTATGGAGGCTTCATTACTTAGGCATCATGGATTAAATCAGTGGCCACAAGTGGTTGACTCAATTTCTTGCCCCTCCCTCCTTCCCAGAGGTCAAAGGGTAGAACAGAAAATTCCAACCCTCTAATCCAAGTTGGTTTTACTGGCAACAGCCCTCATCATTAGGTAACCTAGGGGCTTTTCAAAAGTGACCTCATTAACATAAACTCTGATGTGGTAGAAAGCGACTTGTTATGAATAACAAAAGACAACCATTTCACCTTTATCACTCTTACCACTCAGGAAATTGCAAGGATTTAGGAACTCCAAGCTAGAAACTGGGATGAAGATCACATATATATTTATTTTATAAATCACAATATCACCGTAACATATTCACAGGTCCCAGGGATTAGGGTGTGGACATTTTAGGGGGGTGGTATTCTGCCTACCACAACTTTCTATCTGCTAACTCTAATCTGCTGCTAAATCCATCCATAAATCTTTTTTTAGGTGCTGTGCTGATTTTCCATTTCAAGAATTTCTATTTGGTTTATTAATAGTTTCCATTTTTCTACTGATATTTCCCATCTGTTCACTCTCTTTATGACCATCTTTTAAATTAAGTCCCTGTGATAGATATTTTAATGTCCTTGACTATTAATTGTCTACTATTTTCATGGTCTATTGATACCAATTGCTTTCATTTTTAATAGTAACTCACATTTTGCTATATGTAATAAATTTTTATTGTATATTTGATATTGTACTCTGGATTATGTTATTTTCCTATGAGAAGGGGTGATTTTTTTTCCTAACAGTTAAATTACTGGCTGATCACATTAAATTTTTAAAGCCTTGATTTTATACCTTGTTGAGGCAATATATGGAGAGACTGAGAGAGAGAGAGAGAGAGAGAGAGAGAGACTGCTCAAGCTAGCATTTGGGCAAATCAGGGAACACAGTATTTGCATATAATATGAGGAATTTCATAGGTTCCAAAGGAAAGCCTAAGATGTTTACTTTTTACTTGGCAAGAAATGTCAAACTCTGTCTTCCCGGGCAATAGCTGTAACCTATGTTCAGTGTTTTCAGTCATCATGTTGTTGATTTCCTCTGGGATTTTTATTATATACTCTCTATATATGAATTTTAGGAAATCAGCCACAGATTTGAGGGGGTCCTGCATGAGTGGCTCCTTCTCCAGGGCTTCTCGTCCTAGCTTCTAGATACTCTGATACCTCCTAACTCTGTTCTTTGAAATTACAGGTCAGTAAGACTGGTTTCTGCTTAGTTTCATTCAATGACACCACATTTTAATTAGATATTGCCCTCAGGAAAAAAAGCTTTGTAAGAGTGCCTGTTATCTGGTATGGTACTCTTCTTTCAAACGTCAAATTCTTCTCTGTGTCTGCCTACTTTGCATTATTCTCCAGTTCCTTCAAATAGCTGTTTAAAAAATATTTTGAGGGTGAGGCCCCTGGGTGGCTCAGTCTTTTAGGCGTGACATCGGCTCAGGTCATGATTTCATGGCCCATGAGGTAAAGCCCCACGCTCAGAGCTTGGAGCCTACTTTAGATTCTGTGATTCCCTCTCTCTCTGCCCCTCCCCCACTCACGCTCTGTCTCTTTCTCTCTCTCAAAAATAAATAAACGTTAAAAGAAATATTTTGAGGGCACGTGGATGGTTCACTGGGTTAAGCATCTGACTTTGGCTCAGGTCATGATCTAGCGGTTTGTGAGTTCGAATCTTACATGGGGCTTGCTAGTGTCAACACAATCTGTTTCAGATCTTCTGTACCACGCCCCCCCTCTTTCCCCTGTTTGTTCTCTCTCTCTCTCAAAATAAATAAGTAAACTTAAAAATATGTTTACAAAATCTTATGTCCAGAGTTTAAAATTGCTGTCTGTAGGAAGGTTAGTCTGATACGAGTAACTTTACCATTAACAGAACTGGAAACTGACTCAAATTTTTAAAGAATAAAGATATATTTTTAAAGGATAACTCTATCTTCTGTGTTGAGAAGAATATAATAGGACAGAGAGACAAAGATAGAAGCTGAAAGACAATAAGAAGTTTCTTGCAATAATCCAGGAAAGAGATGAGATTGGTTTGTAGCAGAGTGGTGGCCGTGAGGTGGTGTGGGGTTGAATCAGGATATAGTTTTTATATAGAGCCAAAAGAATTGTCTACTAGATTGGGGGAAAGCATAGAACATAGAAGTCAAAGATTTCTTGAAGACTTAGAAACTTAGCAATTTCTAGTAACTGGCATGGGGAAGTTATGCTGGAGCCCTGGGGGGAGGAGAGCAAAGAATATAAGTTTAGTTTTAAATTGTTGAAGTGAAGATGTCTATGAGACATCTGAGTAGAGATAGCGAGTAGGCAGTTGGATATACAAGTCTGGAGTTCATGAAAGAGGTCTGACTGGAGATACAAATGCAGTAGTTACATCAATTACCTAGTGCAATGTAATAAATTATCCCCAAACTTAGTGTCTTAAGACAAAAAAATATATAATAATAATGGTCTCGCACAGTTTAAATGTTAGAAATCCAGATATGGCTGAGCTGGGTGGTTCTTGCTCAGGGTTTCTCATAAAGCCTTAGTTATAGCTAAGGCCATAGTCTCTCAAGACTTGATCAAGACTAGGGGCACCTGGGTGGCTCAGTTGGTTAAGTGGCAGACCTCAGCTCAGGTCATGATCTCACAGCTCGTGGGTTCAAGCCCTGCATCAGGCTCTGTGCTGACAGCTCAGAGCCTGGAGCCTGCTTCAGATTCTGTGTCTCCCTCTCACTCTCTTCCCCTCCCCCTCCCCCACTCACACTCACACTCTGTCTCTGTCTCTCTAAAAACTGAAAAAAAAATTAAAAACATTTTTTAAGTCACAGGACTGAATGAGATCATCAAGGGAAAGTATGAGACACAGAAATCCAAGACCTGATCTCTGGATTATACCAACAGAAAGTGGTCAAAGAGAAGAAAATAAACAAGTAAATAAGGTTAAAGAAGAGATCAGTGAGATAATGGAAAAACAAAGATTGTAAAATCCTTGAAGCTTGAAAACTACAGTGTATAGGCCCGGTGATAGACTTTACAATGAGAAGTAGACTTTCTACATTTTCACACTTAGTTTCCTGACATTAAGTGTACTTAACATGTACTGCATAATTGTTACATGCTGCAGATATGTTTGACCATTTTAAATATATTATTTCATCCAACCAATGGAGACAGTTTTATTATTCAACATTTTAGAGATAAGAATCAAATGGCTCAGGGAATTACTAACTTGCCCAAATTCACATAAGTGCAAAGCCTATAATTGAATTATGGCCAGCCTAATCGAAACTCCAAGTTCTAGCACTGGCTTTCAAGATATTCACTAAATTATAAACACTTTGAAATGGCTCTTTCATTTACCATATTTAGTTAATTATTTTAGCCATAGAAACAAAATCAGTGTTTATGAAAAATTGGCCATAATCCCTAAGAATTCTGAAATAATTTCTTTATAAGCACAGAAATTTACTCCAACATGCAGAGTTTGCAAATAAGAACATCATATAAAAACAATAAAGCATAATGATTCTTCTTTAGCACTGTCCATTGCATTCCATTTTTATTCCATTTCCACTGTTACTTATTTTCCTATTTACCAGTTAGTCATTTTATTAGCCTTCCATTTCTCTCCCACAACATTCCTCTCTATACATAACTGCCATGTTAGCCTCCTGAAACACAAATATTAACCTGGCTTGTCACAGCTCAGAAAATTCCAATGACTAAATGAAGCCAAGTCCAGACCTGTGATTCTGGCATTTCTTTCTAATCTCATCTTTTTAGTCTGGCATCCAGTACAGCCAGACTATAAATATTTCAAGTAGGCCTATCTTCATTTCTTTTTGTCATTACCTTCCTGAAATGTTTACCTCCTCTACCAATCTTCTTCCATATAATCAATAAACCTATATCTTGCTTGGGGCCACAAGGACCTCTCCATTCTCTGAACTCCTGATGTCATCGGGCACTTACCATTCTGCTTTATATTCTTAATTTTCTTTTTAGTACCCTTTTTGCCATTGAATGCAATGGTAAAGAAATATACTATGCCTACAGTATTTGTGAATCTTATAGTGTTTGTGTGTGTATGTATATTATACATAATTCATGTTTAATATTAATTTAATAGTAACTAATATCCTTAAGTTGACAGTAAATATTCTGTATAGAATAATAACAAATGTAGAGAGCTTACTTACTTTACACCTTCTAAGAACTTTATGTATATTAACTCATAAATTTTCTCCTTTAATTTTCCTAAAACTTTGCCAAATGTCTAAAATTTATTTTGGGGACAAAGCACTATTGAATAAGCTAATTTATGTAGTTTAAATAACACATGCAACATAAGCCATACATACCATGTATATAACTTAAGCAAACTACTGTCCTGTGCCCTTGGTTTCACCATCAGAGTACAGATGGTGAATACTGAAGTGAACATATCACATTATCACTCCTTTCCTTGTAGCCCTCCATTTACTTGCATAAATAATCATCCTTGGGAAGAAGAGGGAGGGAAGACAATGGGAGAAAATTAAAACTAAAACTAAAAATAAAAAAATAAATCATCATCCTTATCCCATACTCTTTAATTAAACATAACCACTGAGTTATATTTCAATGTACATTTAGCATTGTTAAATAACTCCATTATAAAGCCCTTTATTACATTGTGCATATAGGTCTAGTTTGGTCAAATTGTGTATCTTACAATGCAAAGTGATCTCAGGTGTCTAAAACAATAAAACAGAAATAAGTTATCTAGTTTTATTGATTGTAGTAGTATCCAAACTTGGAATGATGGTAGCCACAGACACAGAACAGATGGAAAAAAAAACCAGATCAAATAATGTAAAGTAATTATATCAACACTATGGGGTTTGATCCTCAGAAGTGGGTTTTCTTTTCCCCACAAAGACATAGAAGAACAGAAAAGTATCGTTCACTTTTTCTTGACAAAGAACAAGTCTGTATTGATAACTGAGAAAAGAAAATCAACCCATTTATTTTTACAATCAACAGATTGTATTCTATGATCTTCTTTCTATATTGCCCAAAAAAGGCTACTGATTTCTGTGGATCTAGCAGTTTCAGAAATGGAGCATTTTATGAGTGATATCAAAGTAATACAAAAGTTCCAAAGTAAGATACCTGGAATTAGAAAACCTGATAAAGTAGAAAGTACTTTGCAATTTCCTCAAGGTGCTTGTTTAATATTGTTTCCTAGCACTTGGCAGATTCTCTTCCTCATCTCTGTCTTGCTGCACCTGAATGCAAAGATAAATGCACCCATAACACTGACATCTCAATAGGAAAGAGGGAGAAAAGTCATTTGTGGACCCTGCAAAGAATTGTGCCAGGAAGATTTGATGGCCTCCCTCAAACCCAGTCATAATGTTTACTCTGATTTGGATTTAATCAGAAGCACTGTATGGAGTTTAATTTAAAAAAGATGAAAAAAAGAAAAGAAAAAAAGAACTCTTACTTTCTTGAGCTATTACAAAGGAATAATTATGTAGTAACATATTGTTTTCACCAAACCAGATGAAACTTTGGTATATCCTTCCAAATCCCCTCATGATTTAATCTTGAATTGAGCAACACAGAACAAAAGAATCAATTCCCATTTTACAAAACAAACGTTTAATCATCACACTGGACCCAAGCCAAACTGCAAAATCCTTAGGACTGGCAAAAAAGCAAAAATAAAAACAAAAGACTCTTAAAAACTTTTTCAAAGATACTGCTAGCACTTTCCAGTATTATTAAAACATTCAAGTTTGTCTTTGGCAAATTCAAGCACTCTACTTCTCTGTCCCCTTTTCACTTGCTATTACTTATCTAGAGCATTTCCCCTTAGGTGCCTGCAGCTATCAAATCTATCTTTGAAATTCAATGTAAATATGTAGAGAAATAAGCAAAAAACTTTTTTCAAAGAAATACTAATGGTGTTACTTTTTTCCGGGGTTTTTGTATTTTAAATTCAATTTTATTTATTTATTTATTTTAATGTTTATTTATTTTTTAGAGAGAGATGGAGAGAGCATGAGCAAAGGAGAGGCAGAGAGAGAGGAGACACAGAATCTGAAGTAGGCTCCAGGCTCTGAGCTGTCAGCACAGAGCCTGACGTGGGACTCGAGCCCACAAACTGTGAGATCATGACCTAAGCCGAAGTTGGATGCTCAACAGACTGAGCCACCCAGGTGCCCCATATTTTAAATTCAATTTTAAAGAAAACATCTGAGCATCGATTCTGTTCCAAATTCTGGAAAAAGTGAAGAAGAGCCCTACGCCCTGAATCTGGGTTCTCACAGTCTACTAGGGGAAACACAATTATAATAAATGACTAACATACACTGAGCTAAGCTTATGACAGAATAGTATGAAAAGTACAGAGAAAACAGAGATCTTTTACTCTCTATTTTGGGGGTCATATATACCTTGGAGAAAGTATTAAGTTGAAGTATTTGTGGGACTTTTATCTGGAGATATTCAAGAGTACCTCAATATTTGGGTCTGGGGATCTATAAAACCATGAGGGCTGAAGACATTACTTTGAAAAACATCATTGTTATCCATCCTTAGGTAATAGAGGAATGTGTAGATGAGTATTTTCCAAAGCCCATACCTTGGACTAATAATCTCATGAGACGCTTTGGAGAAAATGGAACTAGGATTGGATAAAATAAAGGAATACCATATGCTTTACTCCCTCGTTGGGAAACTTGTAAATAACAGTAACATTTTAAAAGTGCTGATAATTCCTACATTTTGGCAGGATGTGGGAAGAGAACCAGAAGAAATGTTTATTAAGGAACATCAAAGGACCAAGGAATTTCAAGAAGTCAAAGGAACAAGAAATTTCAAGAAGATAAATATGATCATTTGTTTCAATCCTGGAAGTCCCAAAAGTTATGAACCGGCAGAGAGAGTGTCTTGCTCAGTTTGTAGTTCCAGGATCCAGCAGAGACCATGGCGTATATTTTGCATATTTGGCAGATTAATCAGTGAATAAAAACATGTAATTCCTCATGCAATTCCATTTAACGTTCTACTAAATGCCTATAAAGATAGAGGGAAAAATGGCAATTATACAGACAATTCAAATAAAAGAACATCATTCCATTTTGAAGAAGGTTTCATAAAATATATAGCACATAGTGTAGAAGCGTGTTCTTAGACTCTATCGCCGTGATTCTCAGTGGGATGAAGGGAGGGCACTTTTGCTCCCCAAGGAACACTTAGCAACTTCTAAAGACATTTTTGGTTGCCATACTCTACTTGCATCTACTGGATGGAGACCAGGGAGACTGCTAAACATGCCGCCGGGACAGCTCCCACAGCATTGAATATTCCAGTACAAAATGTCTATGGCACAGCAGTGGAGAAATCCTGCTCCACAGAGTACAATACAGCCTCACATGCAGAGCAACAAGGATGAGTCCAAATCTAGGGTAGCAAAAGCCTTTAATTTACTCTTTGTCTGATATAAACTGTGGTCACAAAAATTACACAGATCAGAAAAACATGTGACTTTTTTTTTTCAGCTGCCAAAGATGATTTTTTTAGCCAGCCAGAGGCTGGTCATTTATCTGTTCGAAGGCTTCTACCCACTAAGCTATCAGAGGTATATGTAGGGGAGCAGTGGCTGAGATGCGTTCCCCCTCAAGAAAAAAACCCACTAAGGACATCCTTTCTGGACTAATCACCATTAGACACAAACATCCTAAGATCTGTACAAATCAATCTGCCTTTGGTTCTAGAGCCAAGGGATGGCAAGGGCTGGACCTAGGAGAAGACCAATCAGGTTAATGAAGACAAGAAAACATCTTTTGGAAAATACCAGGTCCATCTGTTAAGAATGAGTAAAAGAGAAAGCCAGTAGGAAAAAGAAAAGGTAAAGGTTAGTAAACTAGGCTTGCTGTCTTCAAAAACATGAAGAAGGAAACAGCCTCTGGAGAAAGATAGCAAAGATCAATAGTTGTAGGTAATGGCAGACATAAAGAAATCTGACTAAAATAATGAAAAAATGCAGGAAAAAACCCAGAGCAAGAGCAGAACTAAAGTTCTCATTACACACAATAAAAATGGATATGGCCAAATCCAATTGGTAATAATGATACCAGATTTGAGAACCTTTAAATCCAATGGTAAAAAACATAAACGAAAGTGATAGGAAAATGTATAGAAATGGAGGAAAGGAAATAAAGTTCCAATGCAAGAAAACTCAGACATAACTAAAAGAAACGAACACAGAAAAATCTGCCTAAGGTGAAAAAGAAAACAAAATTTATAGATCTAAAAGCTTCACTAAATATCAGGCTAAAAATAATAAGACTTATTCTGGAAATAGAGAAAATCTGAGATTATATAATAATGTATAAATGCTAAAAGCCTCGATGAAAAGGGAATCGTTTGCCTACAAAGGACTAAAAATCAGGCTGACATTAGACTTCCTGAATCACACTAAAGACCATAGGAAAACAGAGCAGGATGCGTACATATATGCATATCTGTGAAAAGTAATAAGAGAAAATATACCGAAACATAATTATGGTTGCCTTCTCTGTGACAAAATAAGTATATAAAAGAATAAGAAAATATACGATTTTCATATTTTAATAAATAAAATTGAAATAATAGTTATGCATTGAAGAGAATAAATCTTTACCAATATTAAGTATTACTGATATTATTATAAATTATACCTTAATCATAATGTCTGTCCCCTCTATTTGTAATTACTTCACCCCTTCTCTCCTTTTTCCCGCTCAAGTGCAGTGTTGTTTTGGTAAATCGGCTCTCTTGGGGAAAAAAATCCCGATTTGCCAATTTCCATGGTGTTGATATTCCCACCATGGCCAATTTCAAGCTGACAAAGGTTTAACAACCAGCTGTCAAGATTCCTGAATATTTAAACATGGAGCTGGGAAGATCCACCTTGATCACACCACTGAGGACTGTTACCTTCTCTGGCGAAGTAGTTTCTCACTTACAACATTTCATTATAGTTAGCTGTTTGCACTTATATTTTTACCACCAGACTAGGAATCACTTGAGGGTAGGAATTATACCAACAATGACAATAATAATGATAACTTTGTTTGGTAAAGATGGGGTGGTGGGATTTGGCTGAGAATCTTGAGTCTTTAACAGAAAGGCTCCTGGCTTTTCCATACTAAGATGCCCATCAAGTATTCCTGGACTTCAGACTTCATCCTGATTACTAGTGGGCTTTCTGAGATTAGAAAGGGAAAAATTTTTTCAAAGGAGAGAAGACTTTGGATCCCTGTATGACACTGACATAGGAGGAGAGAAGCCCAAATCTCGACAAACTTGAAAGCATTTGCAAATACCTGAGATTCTAACTCCTTTGCTCATCACACCCAATGTTCTGCCCTTTGGACCCATGGCACCGTGCTGTCTCCGAGGAATTCCTGTTGTCCCTGATCTGAAGCAGTCAGACCTCTAGGTGAGATGGAAGGATGACTGGTACGGGTAGAAAATAGCCTTGAACTCTTACCAGAGGCTGGTAGTAGTTCTGGCAGGGGTCAGCAAACTTTTTCTTAAAGGGCCAGATAGTAAATATTTTATACATACAGATAGTAGGGTCTCTGCAGAAACTAAGGCTTCATAGTTCCTATTTCATAACAATTACATTCTCTTAATTTTAAATAGTGCTATGTCAGAAAAGAAATAAATAATGATATTGAATAGAACCTAAGTATTTTGATTATTCCACCAAAATCAACACAAAATAAGAACAACATAATTACTTACAAGAGTCAACATCTTCTTCAACACTGCAAAACAGTAATATTTACGAATTTGCCTCATTGTTAATCTAGCAGTTATGACCACCTGTTTTAGACAGAAGAAAGCCAACCAAACGTTTTCTTGTTATGTCAGCACCTTAAATTATGTACCAAATGGAATTCTATTTTTAATGTGCAATCTGTGGGAGCAAGAATTATTTAAATTAAACTTTATTTTGGATACAGGCTTACCATTTAAATGACCATTTGAGAATGTGGGGCATTTTATATATATTCCAAAGCTCTTTTCCCACATCAAGTCTGTTCAGCTGAATTAACAATTGCAACCAACTCAATCCAGTATTTGCAGCTGTCTTAACAACCAAATCCAATTTCTACATGGTCAATCAGTTGATCAATGTCTAATTGATCATGAAGATAGCCAGAAACATTAGCCAATTTGTTAACTGTATGGACATATAGACAAAATCAGTAAGCAAATTGGAGACAGGAAATTAAAAGAATGTAATCAAAATTGCTCTGATCAAAGGGACTATTTGTATGAATGAGGACTAAGTTTTATTCCATTTTTTTTCTCTTGGAAAATCCTGACTCTTTTATACTTAGAATTCTTGACATTTGTTAACTACCTCCAACAATCTTTTATATGGAACTTGTTTAAAATATGCTTTCCCTCAATCCTCCATCAACATCACTACTTTGCATTTAATAAAAGTATGAAACTGTGTTTTCTGAAGTAGACACAGATAACAAGGTTGTTTAACCAATTATTTTTTATATACAATACTGCCTGTATCAATAGACTACATAAAAAGAATGGTAGAGGAAAGCAAAGGGGAGAGAAAGCTACAGAAGATGAATATTAAAACCAACTTTTAAGAAAGAACATAGAAAAGTAGGTAAGTGCTTGAGAATAAAACTTCAATACGATTTTAGAACCGTAAGTTAAAATTATCAATATTTAATAGCTGAGATGGACTGGCACACATATTTTCTTTGACCTAGGTTTAACTTTTAACATAATTTAAAAGTTAAATTTTCTGGGGTGCCTGGGTGGCTCAGTCAGTTAAGCTTATGACTCTTGATTTCTGCTCAGATCCTGATCTCATGGTTCTTGGGATGACCCCCATATCAGGCTCTGCACTAACAACATAAAGTCTGCTTTGGATTCTCTCTCTCTCTCTGCCCTTCCCCTCTCCCTCTCTCTCTCTCCCCTGCTCACTATCTCTCTCTCTCTCTCTCTCTCTCCTTCAAAATAAATAAACATTTAGAAAATAAGTGAAATAAAATTTAAAATTTACTAATTCATTCAGTTTAGTATATAATATTATATGTGTGTCTAACATATACAAAATTAAATGACATTAAAATTATATATATATTTATATGTGTTTTAATTTATAAATGTCTATACACTTTCAGACAAATAGATTATTTTGCAGACAGCATGAAGATGCTTTAGTTGATATATTTTTTTAAAGTTTACATCCAAAATATTTATGGCCATGAGTATGCAAGTAGATAATATAATACCATAAAAAGTTTTATGGATTAGTGTTAAAGTTCTAAGGCAAAGGAGTCTTATATAGCCTTTTAACACTTTATTCCATTCATAATTTCATTTGAGCCTCACAGCCCTGTTGATCAAGGATTCGCATCACTCATATTTTAGAGATGAGGTGCCTATAGGTCAAATGGATCAGGTGACTTTTCTGAGATCACACTAATAGCTAACAGGTGCAACTGGCATATGATCAAGCCATTCTGACCTTTTCCACTGAACAATTCTGCTTTCTCCCATATCAACACTGAGATGTAAAAAATAAGGTTTTTTTGTTTTACAAACAAGAAGTCCTCCTGAAACTTGCTGAAAATGTGCATAAACATTGAGTATAATGTGCATGTTTCTCAAGAAGAGTCAGAATAAGTGAAGCCACCCCAGTGATTAAATGTCTTTGACTGTAGAACAATATGGAAACAGCCCCAGTCTCAGTCTCATTTGAATTCATATTTTAAGAACTTAATTGCCTGTTTTTCCAGACACACTGTGCTAACCACAAGGGAAGGAAACCAGACTTGCTTCTGTTTCACCCTGGGTGATATGGAGCAATAATTCCTTGTTGTTTTAGAAACGTAATTTAAAATTATCAATATTTAATAACTGAGATGGACTGGCACACATATTTTCTTTGACCTAGGTTTTCCTCTTCTCTTCTTCTTTAGCCCTGCCCTGACAAGAAGACAGTGAATTAAGTATAAATTTTGAAATATAAGGCATAGCATCAAGTCTAGATATTTACCACCAGTGGGGTCTGTAGCTAATCAGCACTAAGAATGACAAATAATTGAGAGAGAATTTCCAGTAGCTTTAAAAAATGTGGATAGATACGTTTTCTCTCTAAAACCTGCATCTGAATAGTGCTGGAATCACAAATACTAAAAAAAAACAAAAACAAAAAACAAGCCAGCTGATTTTGGCTACAGTGGGAAAGAAAGACACTGTCTCATTCTCCACCCTCTCCTTTGTCCTTACCAGTTGCCTTCAAATGCGGCTCATTTCCCACTTCACATCTTTATGATAATTCAAATTCTGCAGCATTTGTTGAGTGTCTGTCATCTGCCAGGCATTGGGAAAAGCACTGCACATAGTTCATTATTATTGAGCTGTTCAAGTCTATCTTTCTTCACTTTACAAGTGAACAAGCATATGTAGAGTCCTTCAATATTACTCCTGGTTTTTACCATTCCTGTTTCTCCCTTACTTTATTTTATCCTTTTATTTTGCTTCATATCAATATTTTCTTTTCACAAGTCACAATTTCTTCAGTGTTTATTATTCCAGATCCACTATGAATACCTTATAGACATTATCTTATTTCATCTCACTTGACCTTACCCATTAAGTAGGCATCATTATTCCCACTGTGCAGGTAGAAAAGTTAAGATTCTAAGATGCATTCATCAGAGGTCACACAATCACTCAGTGGCAAAGTGGGATCTGAAATCCAACTCTGTCTGATTTCAAATCTCAGGTCTTATAACTTCTAACCAACAAGCTTCTGCTTTGCTATGTTATCATACACATAAAGACAACATATATAAATAAGGATTGAAATTACACACTCATGGTGGATATTCCTCTAATGGTTTATACAGAAGAGGAATAATTGGTCTAACTTTCTTGCACATATTACCCTCCCCATCATACCCACAGCTCCGGCCATTGCCTCTGTGAATGTCTTAATTTCTTTCTATTGACACTAAAAAGTTCATCAGGCTGACTAACATTCATAGGACATCAACTTTGCACTCCCCTGGAGAGTGCAAGCTAAAGCATGTTTCTGTTGGTGCATGGTAATAGATAAAGAAAAACTCATATTCTTCCATACTTCGCCCATTTTCTTTCTCTTCCTTTTGAATCTGGGCTGGCCTATTGTTTTGATCAATAGAGCCATGCTTCGCTATTTCTAGACCCAGCCTTTAAGAGAACTGGATTCTTTTCTGTCTTGTTGTCTCAAAGCCCTGAGACACAATGGAAGAAATCCACCCTGCTAGAGAAACTTCATGGAAAGGCCTTGAGGTGAAAAAGAGACATGGACTCAGCCGAGCCCAGTCTTCCACCTGTTCTCACCTGTTTTTAGGTGGGAGTCTCTTAAATCATGTTCCCAGGAAACAGATTCTGAAATCTCAGATTTATGTGCAGAAGATTATTGGAATGTTCTCCCAAGAACAAAACCTAAAGGGGATAAGCAAAGCAAGTTGGACAGAGGGAGAAGTTAAACGGTGATACAATTGCAACCAGTGAGCTCTGGAGATGGGATGGCCCCTGAGAGTTGTCCTATCTTGAGCCAGAGAGGCGGAACCTTTATGCTTCAGCAAGTAGGAATGTTTGGATACAGGCCCCATGCATGCAGTAGGGGGTGTGCCTTTAGACAAGAACACTCAGCCCTGAAGAGTTCTGGGCAATGTACCACCACATCCACTAAATGGAGTCTCAGTGAAAAACATTCTTCAACTGATTGACTTTAATTCATGGGAATCTCAAGAGAACTGCTCAGGCAGAAAAGGCTTACACCCTTAATTCAGCTAGACATCAGACCAAAAGGAGTCTAATTTTGAAAAAAAAATGTTAAAATAAACATTGCTTTGTTCCTTCCAGGCTTTTTAAATATTAGGAATACTAAGTGTGAGTCCAAAGAAATTAGCCATGTGATCTCAGGCAAATCACTTACACAACAATAGTCTGAGTTTGTATCCTGTCAAGAACCTTGCACTGGGGACATACTAAGGAGAAGGCTGCCACCACCCTCAGGAAGCTCAGGGAGGTGAAGTCAGTGACCCTCTCAGACCTTCAGAGGCACCCTTTCTAAAATGGAAACAATTCTATCTGCCTAAATCGTATACTAAATTTTTGCCAACAGTACATAATTGATATGTATAAAATTCTACACAATGATAAAGGACTAAAGAAAGTTAAGGTATTGGGGCCACCTGGGTGGCTCAGTTGGTTAAGGGTCCAACTTCAGCCCAGGTCATGATCTCATGGTTCGTGGGTTCAAGCCCTGCACTGAGGTCTGTGCTGACAGCTCAGAGCCTGGAGCCTGCTTTGGAGTCTGTGTCTCTCTTCCTCTCTGCCCCTGCCCCACTCATGCTCTTTCTCTCTTTCCTTCAAAAATAAATAAACATTAAATAAATTTAAATAAAAAAAGGTAAGGTATTATTAAGATATTTTTAATAATAATGAATTTTTCTTGTTGTCAAATATCTCATCCAAAAACATTCAATCAAGGTCAGTGCGTATTTATATTTATTATCAAGCATCTGCTTGAAAATAAACGCAAAGTTCAGGTTATAAAACCTAAAAAAACAACATTTTAAAAATGACTTTTATTTAGGAGTCTATGCAAATCAGTTTTCATTGTTCTCTCTTTTCTACAAAAACGTAACCTCTTTATATATGTATCGCTAGCATGTACGTTACATTTTTCACAAAACATCCTAAATTGAAACTGACAAGATTCTTCTTGCAAAACCTGTTCTGACAGTCCATTCCTGACACCCACAGTCTTCAAACTAACGTTAGTGGAGAGGTAAAAAAGTCAAATTAATATCAGTCTACTAGGAATAACTTGTCCAAAATCCTTCCAATTCCAGAGCTCTTTTATTAGATTCTGGTTCCATTTTTGTCCTAATTGAATGTATAGAGAATCAGTTAAAGAAGTATATAGACAAAACAAAATAAAATAAACATCAAGTCTGACTATGTTAAACTAATCAGAAAAGCTTCATTCCATCTGCCTCTGATTTATTAGACAGACAATTTATCAAGCAGGGATCGCAGGCTAGGCTGCATATAATATTGTCAAAATTGAAGGAGAAGAAATTGTTTTTTATTTACTTTTTTTTATAAATTAATTTTCAATTTCAAATGGCCTAAAGCAGCCCTGAGCCCTCGTTACACTTTTTAATTTTTATTAAATTATTAGATTGCAGATCTTGATGAAGTGGGAGCCTTCACTTCAGTCAAGCAAGAAGGAAACTATTGCTTTTTCCTGGACCCAGGTTCCCATTTTGCTCTCATGAAATAGTTTTAAAAAGCTGCTGCATATTTTCGTCTTGTTGTCATCAAACAATACGAACATGGTTTTGCAACAGATTAAACTAAAATGAAATGACTCCATCCAAGAGCTCTACTCATTTAACTATTAAAAAAATTTTTTTAATGTTTATTCTTGAGGAGTGGGGGAAGGGTAGAGAGCGAGGAAGACAGAAGATTCAAGCAGATTCTGTGCTGTCAGCACAGAGCTGATGCGGGGCTCGAACTCACAAACTGTGAGATCATGACCTGAGCTGCAATCAAGAGTCAGATGCTTAAGTGCCTGAACCACCCAACACCCCTACTTTTCCACATTTTTTTAACTTGTCCATAAATCTTTACAGATCTGTATGGGGAGAGATCTACCCTAATCTTTCCAATGGCTTCCTGGCATTTCATTGTATTGCTATGGCACACTTCAATTAATTAATCTTGCATCTGTGAGTATGAATTTTCCATTTATCTATACCGTAAAAGTATTTCAGTCAGCATCCATACGACTTTGTGTGAAGTCTAATAATTTTCTTAGACTGAATACATGCACATGTAGTTTTTAGGCCAAATCCAATGTGTATTTTCAACTTTAGTTCATATTGTTATATGCCCAAGAGAAAGTCTGAATAAGTCTTACTTCCAACAAGAGAACATAAAAGTGCTTGTTTCTGTAAACCCTTGATAAGCTTCTGGGTAGCTGACGATAAAGGTACTGTGTTTACAGTATACAGGATTCATGGATAATTAAAATGTCCCTTATCCCATTTGTATCAAGCATTCATTGTCTTAAGTGAGTCTTTGGCAAATGCTGGAAGGAAGTCAGTTCTTAGGGAAATTCTCTGCTGAGTGCCTGAAAGGCCAGGATTCTTGTTGAATCAAGAGAAACCATATGCTTCCGAAAGCAGTTGCACAGAGCACAAATTTGACGTGCCAGTGTGACCATGTGAGAGCCTGATTTGAGCTCAGCTGCAGAATATTTCCAATCCAATGGAGGTGGGCTGTGGGGATGCTGAGAAAGTAACCCATTAAAAATTTTTTATTGTCTTAGAAGAACTTGAGCACTATTTGGTTGAGATGTTTGGGTTCTGTGCCAGGTACAGAAGTGAAGAAGTGATTTTGGCCTAGTAATCTACTTCTGTTATGGAAACAAAAGTAAACACTTCAAACACCTCAATAAAAAGGTGAGATTATGAGTAAGAGTAACATCTCATTGGTTACCTAAATAGATCAAAAGGCTTGAGGGGCACCTTGGTGGTTCAGTGGGTTGAGCATGCAACTTCTGCTCCTGGTTTGTGACATGCTGACGTCATGGAGCCTGCTTGGAATTCTCTCTCTCTCTCTCTCTCTCTCCCCATCTCCCACTTGTTCACATTCTCTTTATTTAAAAAAAAAATACTTAAAAAATTATTTTAATGTGGAAAAGCAAATATAATTTAATCTTTTTTGTGTGTAAATATACATAAACATACATGTGCATTTAGAAAGTATAGAACTATAAACATAGTTCTTCAATGGTGGTAGAAACACCTTAATTTTAGATGTTATACGTTTCCATATTTTTTAACTTTTTGCAATGAGCCTACATTATTTTTTTATTTTAGGAAAAATTGAATGTATTCATTACAAAATTACTCTGAATGAAACCAGATTGTATTATAGTATATTAGTTTCCACTTCATTTGGAGAGTTAAAATGTGATGCTAAATTTCCAGCTTTATAGAAAAGATGGTATAAGAAAGTTGAACAATATTTGTAAGCAAAACTACAATAAATCACAATAATAACTGATAACATCTAGTACTGTGCTAAGTGCTCTACATTATTTTTAATATTCAGAATTACCTAAAAAAGGTATTATTATTAAGGTTCCACTGACAAACATATGACTATTATCCATATTTTACAAATTAGCAAATTAAGATTTAGATATATTTAGTAACTTTGCCAGTTTGCAGTAGAATTGAAACACTAAACTCAGTATGTCTGATTCAACAGCCACTGGTTTTAACCACAATACTAAAATACTTTACTATTTTATTAAGACCATGGTTAGGGACAGAGAAGCCACTCTTTGCATTCTTGATATCATATATTTCACATAAGGATTCAAGGCTTTGAAAGGGTTGAAAATACTGTAGAGGGGAAAGTAAGAGAAGCCGCCACCAATACCTATGTCAGAAGGTCAGAGGGAGGTGGTTCTTCACAGCTCACAGAAGCTTCTATGTTTCTCAGAAGTCTCTGGAAAGCTTCCATCAATCTTCTCAGTCTAGGGGAGGAAAGCGGATGCTTCGCAAAGGCTTGCTGGAGAGGCTCCATGACATCTTATGTTTGTTCATGCGTCTGCCTCTCCTATCCCACCTTCTAGTCTCACCCGGCACCTCTCTTTGGCGAACTCTAAGCTGAAGCAACATGGAATGATTCCTGGCTTCTCAACAGTGCAGAAGTCACCTTATAAAGAGGAAGCAGAACACTGAATGCACAACAAATAACCCAAAATTATTAATTTGCTAAAGATTTCCCACATATGTGGATATTTACATCTATATATCGTTAGGAAGAAGACCACAGGCCCAAAGTGGAGTCATTGGCCCTCGGCACAGCAAACCAACACATATTTGCAGTTCCAGTGTCTCCAGGAGTGGAACTTTAAGCGAATCAAACAGGAATTTTATGGTCAGCACCAGTGAGGTAATCTGTTACACGGTCTCTTTCCATCTACCAAAGGAAGATGAGGTAATCCACCTACTCAGACCCCCTAAGGGAAGGTGACCTTACCTGAAACAGTTCTCTCTTTTTGCTAGTAACTTTCTTGCTCTATCGTCTTTCTTATAAAAACCTTCCATTGTTGTACAACTTCTCAAAGCACCCCTCTACGTACTAGACAAGGTGTTGTCCAATTCATACATTGCTTAATAAAACCAATTAGATCTTCAAATTTACTTGGTTGAATTTTGTTGTTGTTGTTGTTGTTGTTGTTGTTGTTTAGCAGTATCCATGTATAGATAGATAGGTACACACACTTACATATATATACATACTCAAACATTTTAGGCTAGGCAGTATAACATAATAGTTAAGCACATCGACTCTGAAGCCAGACGGCTTACATTTAAATCCTGGTTACCCTACTTATGATCTGGATGACTTTGGATAAGTTAATCTCCCTGTGCCTTAGCTTTTTTTTTTATCTTTAAAATGGAAATAATAATATTACCTCATGGGATTATTGTGAGTGTTGCATATAAACTATTTATAGCTTACCATTGCCTGGCACATAATAGTGCTGTCTGTTTTAATTATTATCATTTTATTTATTATTTGAAATGGCATAATAAAATATTTTGGTATTCAGTGCCAAGAAAACTTGACCTTTGTGAGACCATATCAAGCACAATCACAGCATATTTTGCTTTATTTTTGTTGAAGTTCAGAAGTAAATTTAACATGTGTTCAAATAACTAACTCATGACATAATGTAACTCAAAACACCTATTTGTTCACTACTGTTAGTAGATTTTTATTCTGAATTTTGTCCTCCACTGCCCCACTTATGTATTCACTTTGGAAAGTAGTACAATATAAAAAGAAACTTGGAGGAAAAGGAAGAAAAGGAGCAAGAGGACTTGCTCTTACACTTTACGCTGCTTGAATTCCACCCCTCCGTCTCTTCCGTCTCTCCTCCTCTTAAGTTCTTCATGCGATTGTTTCAAAAATTTTATTTCCTTTATTATTTCTGGTTATTGGATAATTCATTTATAAAGGTTTTTTATATTTCCTATTAGTTTCCTTAGAAGATCATCAACCATGATTCAATTTTTTTAAGTTTATTCTTATTCATTTTGAGAGAGAGATAGAGAGCAAGCAAGTGAGAGGCAGAAAGAGAGGGAGACAGAATCCCAAGCAGGTTCCGCACTGTCAGTGTAGAGCCCTATGCAGGATTCGAACTCACAAACTGTGAGATCTTGACCTGAGCTGAAACCAAGAGCCAGACGCTTAACTGACAGAACCACCCAGGCATCCAAACCATGATTCCATTTTTAAAAATATATATACATTTTAAATCCTTGCTGCAATCCTACAATTCACCCTTGAGTAAGAAATAGTTGCCATTGTGAGAAACCAGTCCAATGCAAACCAATTCCTGGAATTCGGAGCCTTTGTCCTATTTGTTAACACCACTGATTGTTTTCACTATTCAATTGTCTTGAATGTAGCAGGCAACAAATAGACCTGATTTAGTTCTGTTTTCAAAGTCTAGAAGTTGAATTTCTCTTTACCTGAGGTTTCCCCAGATCCCCTCGAAAAAGAATTTCAATTATGCCATAGCCTATTTTTTAAAGTGAGATGATCTCCCACATACCCTTCATATTTACTGAAAATACCCACCTTCATTATCTCTCTCCTTGACATGGTCTTCAGAGCTCCCATAAGTGAATTTTGTAAAAGCTGTATGGCTTACATTTTTACATCAGGCCACGTGAAACTCACCCTATTAATTTGGTGACAATTCACATATCCATTTTCTCATGATGCATTAATGAAACAGCTGACAGATTTCACTTTTGTATAGTTTTGAAAGATTAGGTAAATGGAGGTACTGTCTCCACACACAGAATATTTAGATATGATACGTTCTAACTCAAGCTGTCAGTTTATTCTTAAAACTCAAAATGAATCAGGAAATTAATAAATGCAGTTTGCATGTCCTTTGAAATCATGAAAAGATTTCTCTCTTGAAAAGATTGATAATGGATTTCGAATGCATGGGGGAAAATTGCTGGCATTTAAAAAATCTATACCACTAACTCTCATAATGCAGTTTTCAAATATACAATAGTTCTACCTGCCACAACAGCATTTAACATTTATAAAAATTTAAAACATTAAAAATACCTCCCTCTTTTTTTTTGAACAGCCCAACTTAGGAGGCAGACACATGCATACATACATACACATTAATTCTTCACTTATGTTTGCATTGTCAAAAGAGTATAAATAATAAATAAATAAATAAATTCTGGTAATCACACTGAAGGCGGAATCTTGAGTTTCCGCCTTAATTCCAGCGACGTCATGTTTGAATATCATAGACGGCCTTATTCACCCCTACCCTTGCTTTATGACTTTGAAAAAGACTAAAAGGGATGATGCAAAAGCCCACATTTCTCTGATGTCCCCATGCTTAAATTCCTTTGAGGTCATTGACTCCAGTGTTAACCCCATGCCCAAAGCAACACCAATAGTTCTAAGTACATTCAACAGTGAAGGAGAGAGGACTCATTCCAGAGTCCTATGGCCAGGCGCCTGCCCAGTTCTTAGAAGCAAGAACAGTGTACAGAAGTTCAGACTGTAGTAGCAAGTCCTCAGGTATTCACACTCTCTCAGAGGTCCTTAGGCAGTGCTGTTGGAGAGATCTGATCAGGAAAAGACTGAGAGCCCCTGTGTCTCCTGAGCACAGGACTTGTAAAATGTGCCTGCATTGAGCTCATATAAAGGAAGCAGAAATCACAGGCTCCAGACCCAGTGACACTGCCAAGAGCCCCATTATAACCAGGGGATTCTGGTGCCGTTCTGCCCTCCAACAGCCTTGCTGCGTCCTTTACAACCAAACTTCCTTTACAACCAAAACAGTTGCTTTGCTCTTGCCCTGGTTCCTGGGGCCCTGAGACTCATCCATTCTGAGTAGCGTGTTACTGTCCAGCCTGTGCCAAACTAGAATGACGCTCTTGTGATGGTAACGCTGAGCCAACAACACCGCCAGCTGCTGCCAAAACATCTATTTGTCCCGATTGCTTAGGCAAACAACTGTGGATAAGCAAAAGAGAAAATGTGCAGCCTGCTTACCACATACATGGCACAGGGTCTGCTTAGAGCTTCACAAACACTATCTCCTGGCTCCTCACAAGCTCTTAAAAGTGGATGCTGAGTGCCCCCACCCTACAGATGAGGAAACTGAGACTCAGGAACCGCATAGCTTCCCAAGTCGTAGAGCCAGTAGTGACAGAGCCAGGCTCTGCACACACATCAGGCTGTGCATGGACGGTGAGCATCTAATCACTTAACCAGACCGCTTCGTACTGGACAGGCAAACTGGGCTCTGACCTGGAAACAGAAGCAGGACAAGGCAGTACATTTATGTGTCATTAACAATATTCTTTTTTTTTTTAATTTCTTAATGTTTATTTATCTTTGAGAGAAAGAGACAGATCGAGAGACAGAGTGTGAGCAGGAGAGGGGCAGAGAGAAAGGGAGACAAAGAATCTGAAGCAAGTTCCAGGCTCAGCTGTCAGCACAGAGCCTGATGTGGGGCTCGAACCCATGAACCGTGAGATCATGACCTGAGCCGAAGTCAGATGCTTAACCACCTGAGCCACGCAGGCGCACCAACAACAATATTCTATTGAAACAAGAACATTTTTCAATAGTGCTCCCAAATGACATATATGAATGCAACACCCCAAAAAATTATCTTCGTAAGTCAAGCTCATGTTTCTGGATCTTTCTGTGACTTTCCACTGCTCAGTCAAGGATTCTAAATCTACTCCCACTTGTCTGCACAATCTTTATTCTGAAGGCGCCTAATTTCAGGAATCAAATTAAGCCCACTTCATGTCACTTTACATGGGTCTGTGCATTCAGCAGCAGCTACATGATAATGAAAAAAGGATTGCTCAGGGGCACCTGGGTGGATCAGTCAATTGAGTGTCTGACTCTTGATTTTGGCTCAGGTCATGATCTCATGGTTTGTGAGTTCCAGCCATGCGTCGGGCTCTGTGCTGACAGCATGGAGCCAGCCTGGGATTCTCTCTTTCCCTCTCTCTCTGTTTCCCTCTATCTCTGTCTCTGTCTCTCTCTAAATAAATTTTAAAAATTAAAAAAATAAAAGGATTGTCCACCCCAGCCATCCTCAGATAGGTGGGCAGAAGTTTGAGAAGACAGAACAAACACCTGGGCATGCCTCGTCTCTCTCTGGACTGTGACAACAGTCTCCCATCTGAATCCTTGCATCTTCCTGCCTCTCCCCCAGTATGTTCCCACACCACAGTGCAACCACAGTGTTTTTTCAAGACACAAATCTGATACTGTTTCTTATCCTAGAATAGTGTTCCCTCCCCTCATTCCCTGTTCAGTTCATATTATTCTCAGGTCAGATGTCAACAACCCCGACCATCACTTCTTGGAGAAACCTCCCCCAGCCTCCTGACCTGGTTAAATTTAACACTAGTTCTTTAAATTATTATTTAAACCATGATATGTCCTTGACCATGAAGCTCTTCTTTGTAGGTCTAGGTACAGGTTGCAGTCTCACATTTACAGAAGTTTGCTTTTATTTTTCAGCTTATCTCTAGCTGCCCATTGGCTGCATGGCACAGAAAGGAGACTCCCCAGGTAGGTGCCAAAGGAAGGTGAGGCATCTGGTGAAGTGAGTGGGGAGGTCGATTTGCATGCACACCTGGGCACACTTCAACTTGACCAACACACCTAGAAGTTTGTTGATGTCAAACCTTTACAAATTATGTCTTTTTAATAATATTACAAGGACCACAGGTGATACAGAATCCTGGGAAATTTTAAGTTAGATAAATTACAATAAAGAAAACCTTGTATTTCTTATGGTTATGAGACATTGACTGGATAGTTCCTGTTTTAAGTTTTGTATCAAACTAGCCAGCCAATTACCCTGTGTTTGGGGAAACCTCATGCTCCTTGACTATAAGCTTGTAACATCTCTCTTCCAAGCAAATATGAATCAATGACTCTCTTGTGTTGAAGGAATCTAACTGAAATATCACATGAAAGAATGTTCTTGGCTACTTCACTACTTAATCCCCAAGGAGAGATGGATCAGGAAACTGTTCTTTTGCTGAGTTCACGGACTACAAAGTGTCAGCCCAACATCACATCATGGGTCTAGTGTACTTGCAACAGCCAAGACACACATTCTAGCAACTCTTTTGTTTCTCCCCCTTTTTTCCCTTTAACATGGTGATAATCAGAACAAATTGATTTTGTTTTTCAGATTGCTAAAATCCTTCCAACACTTTCTTCAACACCGGTGCTGAATAAATCATTGTAATGTTCCCCTGAAGTGAATTGAAAATTAATTTACACAACCAAGATGATCCTCCTAATAACAGGGTACATGGAATGGGGAAATTGGAAATCATTACCCAGCAAACATTATCTGCATTATTTTTGTAGCTGCTTTAGATTGCATTGTAATAGAAAATTAGGAGACCGGCTGTGAAGAAGTTTAAGAGGGTCCCCTGAAGAGCGTCTGCTTTAAAATTGATTCTTTAAGAAAGCATTAAAAAGCTATTGGAATTGATTGCCTGCTAATATAAAGGAAAAACTCTTTGCCACCATTTGAGTTAAAAAAGAGCATCTTCATTCATGCATGTTATTAAAACTACTGGCCTGAAAGCCCCTGTAGAAAGATAAAGGATATGGATGGGATATTAAAACAGCAATCTTTACCTTATCTGGGATTTAACCTTAATATGTTGCTTTTATTAATTTAGCAGGAACCATTAGTTAGGATGTCAAAGAGCGGATTTACAATTAAAATGCTATAGAATGGCAATATCTTTAATAAACAATGGACCAGGAATTCTTCATTAATCTTCCAAGCATGAGGCACACCCCTAAAAAGAATAAATCCTGAATTTACAGTTTTCTTTATTGCTAAGTTTTCTGTGCAGCAGCAATAAAAGTCATAGCTGATGACACCCCTGATTAGCTCTTGAAGCCTCCCCTGAAATAAGGTAATGACCAATCAGATCCCAGCAGTTGGCCAGATAGCAAATGGCATTTACCATCTCAAAAATATGTCTTTTGCGCTTAGAAAGGCATCTGTGTATCTGATGCAGTGGGCTATCGTTTGAGAAATGATATTGTAGACAGATATACAAACACAGAAGCAAAACCAATAGGGGGCCTTGACACAAAATTATTTTCTTTTTATAGCCTTTTGCTTTTCACTACATTCAGTGGGAAATTGCCTTGTCTCTTTTAATACATGATAAGTAGGACTACTTAACAGCAAGGAATAATGAGTAAGAAATGCCTTTTCAAATGCAATATATTATCTTTTTCTTTAAAAGTTATCTTGAATTTAGTTAAACTTCACCCTCACCTTAATCACCTCCTTCATCTCTCTCTCTCTGTTTTAATGGATTAGGAGTAATTTCTACACCGATGAACTATATTAGCAATTTTCAGGGGAGAGAAATGGTAGCATGGGTGTATAGCATATAAGCTAAAACTACCCTCAGAGAAGGAAATTGTCACCCGAGGACCATCTTAGAACCTCTTTCTTAGTGTCATCATTAGGTCCTTGGTGATGTATTAGAAACAGCCATAGGGTACCTCAGTTAGGAACCCATTGAAAATAACTGAAATGGGACCGCACATTATTCTGAGTTCCACTATTATTCTGACTAATAACACATTTTTACGTATCAGCTTCAAATATTAAAAATAAACTTACAACGCACCTTGGACTTGACACCAGAACGATTCTTTACTAAGAATACTTATCACATAGATTTCTTAATAAGCTTTCCTGTATCTATTTTATTCATATTTTATTTTTAGTTGAGTAGTAGAGTGACTAGTGCCATCCACCCTAGTTTACCTGGCACTGTCCCAATCAAAGCGTGTTGCCTGGAATCATCATAAATAGAATCTCATTCCAAAAGGGTTCTATTTAAGAAGATAAATGATATGGCCACTCTATAAGTAATTTCTGAAATATATAACTTTTATGCCATTTGTCACAGAACTTAGAGTCATTTTTTGTCAAAATACTTAAGCTTAAAGTTAAAAGAGTCAAGTGTTTATGCTTTCAAGATAAACTTCAATTTCTTTGCCACCCATAAAACTTCTTAAAAGCCCAGGTCCAGAAGTGATCCATAAGTCATCCAGAAGTCATTATTATAGTTATTTAATTTTATTAATGTTGCTGATAAAGATAATTAGAATAATTGTCCAAATGTAAACAAGTACTAGAAGAGAGGAATATAAACCATAAAAGTTAATATTGTGTTTTTTTACTGATGTATAGCACTTTCCGATTACAGAGGCCATATATGATCTTGGTTAGAAAAATTTTAATGACTAAGTGAAAATTCTCCGTGAACTTGCTTCACAAAGGCCCATTGTTAACAGTTCTTTGTCTACAGATACAAGAAACAGGCTGTTTTGTTTTGTTTTGTTTTGTTTTGTTTTGTTTTTCAAATGGGATCATAATATTTTCAAACTGGTCTTTTCACTCTGTTGCAGAGACCAGAAAGAAAAGGTGTCTTAAATAACAAACATAATTGTATTTCTGATTTTGTCAATAAAATAGCGTATGTTGACAGAGAGTAAAGGAACACTGTAGAGAAGTTCAGCCTCTTTCATGTCCATGTTCCTGGACTTTCATAAGGTTTTTTGTTTTCTTCACCAATACTACTGGTATTGAACACCACAGCAAAACTAAAATTAAGAAAGACGAAAGAGTGAAATTAACATGGATACTTTCATTTTTTTAATCCCCAAAGGCAATAATCCAGAGTCTTATTTAAATTGAAAGATCTGTGTATTACACTGATGTTACATATCAGTATTATAAATAATTAATAGAGGTTTGCTAATATTTATGCTAAAAATAGTAATTATATTGTTAACATGTAAACAAAAGTGGAAGAATTTTTTTAAAACAGTAAAAATTAATATCATTTCTATTACTATTATTTTATTATTAATTTGTAACTTGTTGAGATTACAGAGGTATTATAAAATATAGGAGAAATCTATATGAAATTATTCCTTGTATGAACTTTAGACTTTCCTTTTTTCATCAACATTCTCACTAATTAGGGGTGCCTGGGTGGCCCAGTCTGTTGAGCATCCAACTCTTAATTTTGGCTCAGGTCATGATCCCAGGGTCATGGGATTGAGCCCGACACCAGACTCTGCACTGAGAGTGGAGCCTGCTTAAGTGTCTCTCTTTCTCCCTTCTCATACACTCTCTCTCTCAAAAAAAAAAAAAAATTCTCACTAATTAGAAATTGGAATTTTTAATTTCAACCAATATGTTGGCACAAATAACCTCAAGCATCATATTTGCTGGGTATCAAAATAATTTTAATATTAGGCAATATAAATGTTTTCTAAAAAAAATGCTTTCCAAAATCATTGATGATAAAAAGCACAACAGGAATGTAGAAACTTGCAGTCTTATTGTCCCAAATTAAAATGGGACAGTAGCCACCTTAAAAGTTGGGGGTTTTCCCTAAGAAAATACTTTTTATTCTTTTAAAATACTCAATGTGTCTCAATCTTTCTTTGTAAAGTCATATTTATTGAGGTATAAAATTCACCTCTTTTAGGTGTACAGTTTTTCAATGTCTGTCACTCTTAAAAGAGGCACAAAGCTAGAAATTTGTTCTCTGAGTCGAATGGATAGGAATGTCAGTTAACAGAAGACACATTCTTCTACAAATTAGTTGAAAATTACTCTAAAACCAGCTCTACATATCAAAAGGCCCAAGTGGAGGATGAAACAGAGATGGAAGGGAAATCATCTGTATACCATGCATCCTACCAAGAGAGAGTTCCTGTCCTCCAAAAGGGAAGGAAATTCACTGGGTAAGTGTCCTTCGCCTTTAAATTAGCTCAGCTTATCTTCCCTTTTCTCATTCACATCTTAAAAAATCCAAATCACTATCCACTATGCATACAAAAAAGGAAAGTCCAACAACAATCAATTATCAGGAAACTGAGAAAATATGTATCTCCTAGATGAGTCTAGAGAAGTAGAAAGAAGTCAGGAAATGAAAAGGGGAGAAAGTTAACTTTATCTTCCCAGGTTTTAAAGAGCTGTAAACAATAAATAGCATTGCTTGTATAGGTTTTACCATTCCGAAATCTTTACAAAATAGGTGAAAAAAACACGGAGAAACACTCTTCACCTTTATTACCTATTAAGTTGGTTTCAAATAAACAGTGGCACAAGAGCTAAATTGCTTATCCCTTGAGAAAAGTCATATTCCACACACACGCGTGGGTGTGCATGCACACACACACACACACACACACACAGAAAGCCAAAGCTCATAGAATACCAAGCATTTTCATTTTATACCAAAAAGTCCAGGTCAGTGTCAGGCTTCCTGAGAGATCCTTAAAATGAGAAATGTAGAAGTTTGAACTCTCACATATATCATCTCTTTAAACAAAGCACTTCTCTCAGTTTTCTCCCTTTAATTAACATGTTAAAGGAAATTGAACAAATTGAAGGACTAGCGCACTGAAGGACATTCTTTTTAATAAGACTAGACATCATCCTTCAACTGTCTTGACCAGATCTGGAAACTGACTGTTGCCATGTCACTCCTGGCAGAGATAGAAGAAGCACTCCCCACCCTCACCCCCTCCTGCGGCTCAGCCATACTCACCATTCTTTCCATTGCTGTGGCAGCCATCAAGAAAACTTATTTGAACAGTGGCATCTCGAACAGATGGCTGAGAGACAAGTTAGAGATGGAAAAACCTCTGAGAAGAAAATTGCAGAAGTCAAGACAGACATCAAAGCACAGCCCTATTCTCTAGCTGTGGGACAGAGAAAGGCAGAGTTTTCCTGAGCATGTGTTAGCCAGACTTCTTCCACACCTTTGGTCCAGTCCAGACTCTGGCCAGCTGCTTTGCATGGCTTGTGACCCCAACTTTGTGAGTGGCAAGGGGCAACATAGCTCCTTTCTTCCTTTCCAGCAGCCAGTTCTTGAGGTAGAATCCATCCTAGGTAGCATTTGATGAAAGAAATACTGTCTTCCAATTCCTTTCTGTTCTCCTCATTTGTCTTTCTGTGAACCAGATCTTCTTTCCTAGCTGGATGCCTTCTTTTTCCTTATCACCCAGGGTGGCTGTGGCAGACATGAGAACATGCTTTGAAGTTCTCCGGTCACAGGAAGATAATTGGCCAAGGGACCCAGCTGCCGCTCTCTGAGTCCGCCATTGTGTTGACTGAGCCCATGCTCCCCTACGCCTGCTTCCAGGCAATGACTGAGCTCAGCAGAGATACTAAGACAGGCTCATTTTTGAGGGATATGAACTCCTCTGATGGGGGCCTTTGGCTCAGGAACTATGCATGGGCTGGCCAAATCTGTCTTGGTGTGATCCTGCCCTCTACGACCTTCCCTTCCTAACCTTCCCTCCTTCCCTCTTTCTTTCCCAGGGGCTAGAACTCCAGCATGATTTGAAAGCTCTTCCAGACTCCTCACGCTTCTTGGAGGATCCAAATTCACTCAGTGGCTCTGCCCCTTGATTCGTCCTCACCTGCTCTGTGATATATTCCTCAAAGATCTGCTGAGTAATAAGCTGCCAGTCTGCTGTGTGTACTATTGCAAAGTAAATTATCAACTTAATTGAATAGGAAAGTTACAGAGAGAATTTGCATTCTTTTTAAGTGACTAAAATGTTGAGTATCTTGTTATATTTGAAGACTAGCAAGGAGAAGGCAGCTTTCTGATCTTAGAGGCATAAATTCCATTTAGAGATACATCTTGCGACATGGAGCTCTTCATAGCCAAAGGCAAAGGGTTCTCAGCAGAGCACAGAGTGTATCTATCCTCTGGCTGGCCCTATCATGGGGCCATAAATCAAATAGTTTATATTCAGAAGAGTGTACCCTTCATCTTCTTTGAAACTTTGGTCTCCATTAGCCAAAATTTGCCACAAATCATGTTATTTGTTTATTATCAGCAGTGACGATGATATAGTTACTTCTTAAGCACTTTTTTCTTTGTGCTTAACCTTGTTTCACACATTTCCTTATCTACTTTGACACTATGAAGTTGGTGTTTTTATGGATGATGAAACTGGGAGCCGGTGTGTGAGGGTGGGGGGTTGGGGGGGGTGGATGTGATTTGGCCAAGGTCACAGAATTATTCTATCTACAGTGGAATTTTTTTGTTTTTGTCAGCACAGTCCTTTTGCCTTTCTGCTGGCAGAAGGACAATTTCATCCGGGGTAGAATTCTAGTAGCTCTGCTTTCAGACCATGTGGGCCCACTTGTTCCTGACTTGACCTAGCAAGTGTGGGTGAGTCACCAGAATGGTTGTTCAGGGTGAATACAGTGGTTGGTCAAATGTGACTGACCAGGCGATCCTTGCAGGGCCAGAAACCAGGACAGTAGATATGGATGCTGAGAGAAAAATGATCTCTCGGCTTTTATAATAGTAAATGTTAGGAGTCATATATATTTAGGGCACCAGTGGCCCTCTTTATCATGATACAAACACAGCCTCCTGGTGAGTGAAGCCACTATGGAGAAAAGCAGACCTGAGAGTTGAAAAGAAAGTGAATCGTATGACACACTGTCTGAATCCAGGTGTAGCTGAAGCTAACACCAATCCTTAGACTTGCCCGGGGCAAAAGCCAATAAATAACTTCTTTGTTTACACTCAAGTTGGATTGGGGCTCCTGGGTGGCTCAGTTGGTCCAGCTTCCGACTCTGGCTCAGGTCACGATCTCACATTCTACTTGGAGCCCCCCCTGTAGGGCTTTCAACTGACAGTTCAGAGCCTGCTTTAGATTCTGTCTCCCTCTCTCTGCCCTTCTCCCACTGGCGCAAGCTCTCTCTCCCTCAAAAATAAAGAAACATTAAAATAAATAAATAAACAAACAAACTAGAGTTGGATTTCTGTTAATATAACAGGAAAGTCCTGGTTAACACAATATTAGAGCCAGAATTAGATCCAAACCCTCTGATTATATAACAATATAAATTACAATGTCTTCATTTAAGGCAAGTTAGAGATGGGTGTAATATCAATCCTAATAATGTAATCAAGATGAAATATAAATTTCTTTTCTAAATTCCCCATCCATAGGCCTAATATTAGTAATTAGCATTTTTGTTATAACCACCTTTTTATGTTTTTCCATGAATATCTTGATGACAGTTACCATATCTTACTCACCCTTGTCACTGCTGATCCCAGTCTCTAGGACATAGAACCTGCTCAATAAACATCTTATGAATAAACAAATATTTATAGTAATATACCAATAAGAGAATTCTATCTCTTATTTCAAGTTAATTTGGAATACTCTTGTCCAAGATAGTTGCCTGTCCTGGTCTCTTACTTTATTCAGATCTTTGCTTTAAAGATCCTACTTTACCTGAGAGTTTTCCCCACAAAGGGTTCCTAACACACTGTGCTTCCTCATTGCTCTTCCCCCATTTTATTATAGTTTTCTTGATAATAACTATCACCTGCTACAATGTTGATAGTCTATTCCCTGTCACTTTCACTAGAATGTAAGCTTCTTGAGAGCAGTGCCTGCACACAGAAGGCTCTCAAAAATAGTTGAATCATTAAGTATTTACATTGTAAACAGCGTAACTGGGGATGCATTCAATTCCACATTTCTATCACCTTCCAACACATGTTAGATATTGATTTAATATTTTATAATTCAAAACCTAAGCATTACATTTAATCTTTATATATTCTAAGGTAATGAATATGTGTTTTTAAATGATGATATGTGTGTTCCTGAGTAAAATATTTTGCCATTGTGTGAACTCTGAATCTAAAAATCTTCTGGTAAATCCGTACTGGTAATCATATTGATTAACACAGTATTGCCTGAAGACAATCTGCTAAATCAGCCGTCTGTTGGCACATGTTGTTATGCTAATGATATCTTAGCCTAGATTAACTGTAATAATTTGTGGAGGCTTAGTGAAATCTAAGTGTATATCATCACTGATCCGTATAAGCTGGACTTGTTAGTTATTTTAAATGCTTTCTCTGACTTTGATTTTTGAGTATAACTTAATACAACTGTCTCCAATCATCAGTTTTTAAGTAAATACAGATATGAACCCAAAGCAATGGTAACTTACTAGTAAAACTATGTTTTGAAACAACTCATCAATTTAAAAATAATATACTTATGTAGGAAAAAAATTCAGATAAAAATCTCTTATGATAGAAAGTGATCATAAAAGAAACAATATCATGGCAGATTAACTAGGGAAAGTATTCGATTTTTACTTCTTGTTTCATTAATCTTTCAGTTCGATTGACTTCAGGATTGAGCTTCAAAAACTATGGCAACCATCATTGTTCTCTCAGCCCTGATTTATGTGCCTAAGGATTGCTCTTATTGGGAACCTTTAGGGCTATTGCAAATGACATATTTGATATTTTTCCATGAATACTATGAACTTCTAAAAAATATTAAATTGCAATTATAATACAAATCAGTAGCCCTGTGTAATTAAAATAATGACAGTGCATTGTCTCTTGCTGTCTCCGAATGTCTAGCTCCTTCTTGCTCTTTATTTCTCCAGTTATCAGAGAGAACAGCTGTAGTTCTGCATGGGACACACCTGGTAGCTTGAAGCATCCAGATGCCAACTTCTGCTTTAAAAAGAAAAAAGGGAAAAAAAGAAGTAAAAAGCTCTCCTTCTCAAGATAATATTTACTTCAGAGGCGACTAGTGTGTGGAGTAGAGATTAAAGGAGAGAAATTGGGGGAAAAAAGGAGCCAGACTTCCATTTGATTTTCATCTGTAACAAATACAGATGATATGTCATTAAAATACCAGTTCCCTGACCACGGAATTACTCCTTTCTATTTGAAAAGTGTAAGTTAAGTCTCAGATCCCACATGGGTGACTTGGCTGTAGTTTGGCTGCAGTCCCTCTTTCTTCTTAAAATGGAGGTTGGCCAGGACTTTTGTCCCTAATACAGAGAAAGAATAGCTATGTGACATTTATACCAAAAGAATGGAGCTTTGAGAAGTATCATAAACTGGAACCCAGGAGAGAAAGGGCAGGAAACTTTTATGTGAATTAAATTAAAATGCAACGTCCTTTGTTTTGAAGCTTTAATAAAACATTAAGTGTATCCTAAAAGTTTCAGACTCTAGATTGACCACATGTTCTTCATTTAGATTTTATGTAAAATTATGCACACTGTGTGATTACATACTTGAACATAACAAATAACCAGAGTAGACTTAGATTTATTTGTTTTATAAGAATCACAATAAAATACTGAATTTGCAAATGCCTAGCCAGGAATTACATAAAGAGGTATATCTATTTCTGATTGCTTATCCTCACTTTCCACAGAGAGACATTTCCAAGTGATATTCATTTTTGCACTGAGAGCAAACGAAGAAAAAGAAGCCAATAAAAATACAATTGTGTTCTGGAAAATAGCTTTCTTCCTTGTAGTTTTAGTTTCTTTTGAGAAAAAATCCTCTTTGCTTATTCAAATCATGAATTATAATTCACCTGGACGCAGTAATTTTTAGCAGAATGAATTTACCCACTTGTATCAAAATTTCAAGTTCACTATTTGCTTCTTACATTCTCACACTCGATATATCTATGCTGATATAGAGACATTTAAACTGAAGTATTTTTTTTTCACTTCTCTATTAGTTCTCATTAAGAATTCCTGAAGGCAGGGCTCCTGGGTGGCTTGGTTGAGCGATCGACTCCTGATTTTGACTCAGGCCATGATCTCACTGTTGGTGAGATTATGCCCGGTGTTGGGCTCGCACTGACAGCACAGAGTCTGCTTGGCATTCCGTCTCTCCCTGTCTGTCCCTCCCCTGCTCTTGGGTGCGCACACACGTATGCTTTCTCTCTCTCAAAAAAAATAAACAAACTAAAAAAAAAAAAAAAGAATTTCTGGAGGCATTTTGTAGCTCTTCTTCTCCCAGTTTAACTATATTATATACATATTGCTGTTTGACTGTGTATGTGTTCCCTAGATCATGCCTTTTCTTTCACTCTATTTGAAGAACTCTGGAAAACGAAAACCTATCTTCTTTCACTAGTTAATACTTGAGTCATATCTCCTACAATTCACAACTTGTACCAGGACAGTCTTATAAATGCCACCATCATACAATAATCCTGTAGCCAAAAAATTAATAAGTAATTCAGCCTAAAATGGAACCTAAGAACAGATAGTTAATCCTTTGCTCATATTTTTCAAGGCTTTGGGGGTTGTTTTGTTTTGCTTGTTTTGTTTTTGTTTTGCTTTTTAGTTTACCATCAGGTAGCTATCTCCCATTCTAGTCAACAACACCAACCATTCTTATTTTTTTTTTAATTTTTTTATGTTTATTATTTATTTTTGAGAGACAGAGAGAGACAGCGTGAACAGGGGAGGGTCAGAGAGAGAGGGAGACACAGAATCCGAAGCAGGCTCCAGGCTCTGAGCTAGCTGTCAGCATAGAGCCTGATGCAGGGCTCGAACCCACGAACCGCGAGATCAGGACCTGAGCCAAAGTCGGATGCCTAACTGACTGAGCCACCCAGGCGCCCCCCATTCTTATTTTAAATGCGTTAATACTCAAGCATCTCAGATCTTACTGTGGCTAAAACCAGCTGGTTTAGCCAATACCTTCTCCACAGAACCTATAATTCTGAGAGCCACATCTCTCAAACACTAAGTGTACTCAGGGACAACTGGAATCTACAGATTGTCTTGTTAGGAACTCTTAACAGCTTCTACTTAGAGACTCAGCAACAAGAAATAAAAAGCAAAACAACATTTGAAGAAACTAAAAATAAAAAAGAAACTTTTATAATTATAAAGCACCACAAATGCACAAAAATTAATTTAAATGCCCTACAATTGGCTATTGCTAGTTGCAATACTAGTGTTTTTTGTTTTTCTTTTTACATGGGGTGAAAAACAGCTTTTTAAAAAGTAGATTGGTACATGAAGGATATTTACTAAAAGAGTCAGCATAGAGGCCTATTTATGCCCACCGGCATTCCTTACCACGAATCCCAGAACTACCAGGGGCCTGTGTCCAGTGTGCGAGCCTCCTCAAGGAAATCAGTGTTTCCCCGCTGGCCTTGGCAGTGACGGTCACCACCCTCCTCCACAGATTCTTGGGAAACAAATAAAGCCTCACAGACCCACAGCATTCTCATCACATCCTCTCAGGTTTCAGGCCCTTTCTAGTGGTCTGCTTCTCTCTCTTTCACTCGGTATTGTTCAAACCCCTGGAGGACACAACTGTTTTTCAGAAATTACTTCATCCCATACTCATCTCATTATTTCCTTCTTTCCAGTCCAATCTCTATAACACAAAGAGTATTATTTGAACTACTCTTATGTGCTCGGCACCATTATTTGGGAGAATACACATGCTAAAAAATATGACCCCCATGGAACTTCTAGTCACATTAAAAGGTAAAAACTGGGGACATTGGATGGCGCAGTCGGTTAAGCATCCAACTCTTGATTTTGGCTCAGGTCATGATCTCATGTTTTGTGAGTTCCAGCCCTGTATGGGGCTGTGTGCTGATGGTGCAGAGCCTGCTTGGGATTTTGTCCCTCCTTCACTGTGTCCCTACCCCGCTGTGCTCTCTCCCTCAAAACAAATAAATAAACTTAAAAAATATATATATAGAAGGTAAAAACTTAGCTATGGCTTAAAAAAAGGATAGTATAAGCCAATGCATATTTAATTCCTAAATGTGTGTTTCAAATATCGAGAACTAGAGCTGTTCTTAACCTCCTCACCAGGTCCAGCCACCAGCATTCATAGAAAGCTTTCTAGGTTATTCCTTTTCTTTAATTTTTTAATTTTTTTTTATTTATTATTGAGACAGAGAGAAACAGAGCATGAGCAGGGGAGGGTCAGAGAGAGAGAGGGAGACACAGAATCTGAAGCAGGCTCCAGGTTCTGAGCTGCCAGCACAGAGCCTGATGCGGGGCTCAAACTCATGAACTGTGAGATCGTGACCTGAGCCGAAGTCGGCCGCCTAACCAACTGAGCCACCCAGGCACCCCAACTTTCTAGGTTATTCTAATATGCAGCCAGTGATGAATGAGATCCATTGTGCTAGAAAGTCTCCACCCTGACTGACAACTAGCTTTCAGTTGTTTAGGAAATCAAGAGGGTTGAAGACACAGATACTAACCAATCGTTTCTCAAACCTTAGTTTTCACAAAAATTATACGGAGTTCTGTTAAACAAACATAGCTCTGGGGTTTAGCCTCAAGAGAATCAGTTTCTGCCATCCCATGTGGGGCCCCAAACTCACATTTTTCAACAAGAGGCCTTGATGATGTTGATGCAGTGGTTAGTAGACCAGACTTTGAGAAAACCCACTCAAAATCCAGTCACTATCCAGATCTGGCATGGTGACACTTAACATTATAAAACAGTAGCTCAGAATCAACAAATCAATATGAGTATTTCAAAAAACTTATTTTATAAATATATTTTAATATCCTTATATTGCAATATTTCATTAATATTCTTTTTTTATTTTATTTATTTTTATTTATATATCTTTAAAATAATCTCGATGGCCAATGCAGGGTTCAAATTCACAACCCCAAGATCAAGGGTCACACACTCTACCAACAGAGCCAGCCAGGTGCACCTATTTCAATAACATTCTTACTAAGTAAAATAAGTTATCAAAATCAATTTTCTTTTACAATCACTAGATAGATGTTCATAGTACTTTGAAATTATCCTTTCCTTGGCATCACCATGACTTCTTTAGAAAATTAAACAGTTGAGATTCACTGTTTTGAAAAAAAATAGAGAAAATATGAAAGAAAATGGAAAGAGAGACAAGGGCTTTCTTTAGTTATTATACACGCATGTGTCCTTGTGTGTGTAGGATGAGTGAGGAGTAACAAAATCTAACTTAAAGATTTTATTTTAAAATTACTAAAGCTTTCAACTAATGATGTACACATAACATAAAGTTCTATGACTGTTGCTCATTTTAGCTCAATGTAGCCAAATTGTCTTACTTATAACTGCTAAGAAGACTATTAACACCATGTCTGTTCCTCATGATAGAACGTTTACATAAGCAAAAATAGAATAGAAACAGAGCTCCCTCAAGGAAAATGAGCAAAACATATACTTTTCCCATCAGTAAGTACTTGGAAATCAAATGTCAATGTACATGTAAAATGTAGCACATAACAAGAAAAACAGCCCCACGCTATACAATGCCTAACAATGTTAGCTAGTATATAGTGCATACACTATATTTATCTTTGTTTCATTTTTAGACAAAAGTTTCCTGAAAGATGTTAACAAAAAATGTATATTGGTACATTTAAATTTCTTTAATTTTAAAATTACCAGCAAATATTTCATTCATTTAGTTTATTCTCTTCTTCCACATCGAGCCTTGAAATTCAACCGCTTTAAACCGTCTGAATCCTACTGCCTTAGAACAGGCACACCTGCAGAAGATCAAAGTTCTCATTGACCTTGAGAACGCAGCAGTTTCAGTGGAATAATCTCATTTAGTAAAAAGAAAACCATATGTGAATCAACATTAACCACTCTTAGCCCACATCAGGGTTGACGGTGCCCTTGGCACCAGTATGCATTTTGAGCTGAGGAATTTGGCCTGTGCTTCCTCTTGCTTAGCCAGGACAGAGAGATAAAGAGGTGCAACATTAGCGTAATCAGTTGCTCCGTATTACTGAGTTTTTCTAACTATGTCCCTCTTAAGTTTGCTTTCAGGAGAAATACAGAAAGCATGTTTTTACGTACATTTTACTTCCAAAAGGAGTCCCCTGTGCATTAGAGAGAACTGAGCTTAGCAAATATAAGTAACAACAACTAACACATTTATTGTGTGCTTGCTCTGTGCCAGAGACTAGACTAGCACTTTTACTTACTCTGTTTCTTCTATTCACGATGCCTCTAAAGTAACTCTTATTACCCCCGTTGTACAGATGAGAAAAGTAAGGTTGAGATAGGCTAAGGGATTTGTCCAAGGAAGGTCGGATTAAAACCAAGGGCATCCAAACACATATGCTACAATATTGATCCATAAGCACTGAATCTCATGTTTCTATATTCTGTGCTGCATTTTAAAAGTTAACAGCTACCATTTATTTGGTGTTTACTGTGTGTCAGGCACTGTTCTAATTGCTTTTGTGCATTAATTCTTTTAACACTTCTACTAACTCTGTGAGGGAAGTATTGTTATTATTCCCATTCTGCAAGTCATTGAAACTGAGGCACCAAGAGGTCAAGTAACTTGCCTAAAGTCTCAAAGCTGATACATGGAGGACCCATGATTTAACCCAGGCAATCAGCTTCAAATTTTGTGCCTTTAACCATGATGCAGTAAGAATATTAATAGTTTCCAAATAGCCATTTTTAAAATTCAGTTATTAAACCGTACAACTACATGCTCCAACCATGGACATCAGGATTTATTGTAATGAGACAGAATGTCAATGTGAGGAATCTAGTTGATAAAAAGGAAGACTCTAATTCTCTACCTGCCACATGATAGGCAGAGAAGACCGCCAAGATATCAGACACACTGTGTTGTATAAGATGACTCCTGGGTCTTATCCAGCAGTCAAGAAATTTCAGACGAAAAAGCATTTCATCCTAAATAAACGTGTTTTTTGTTGTTCTTTTTTTTTTTTTTTTTTTTTTTTTGCAACCCCCTTAGAATATCTCAACGGTACAACAAACAGGACATGGGAAGAGGTGTGGGTTACAACACTTCAGTACTGGGTGAGGTGATACTTTATATATAATTTTCATCAAGGTGCCTTTTCTGAGTTTTAGAATCACAGTTGTGATGCATAATGATAAACACAATAAATCTTATAGGAAATAAATGCAGAGCACTTCATAAAAGAGGAGAGATCTCAGAGGGGAAAGAAGGGATAAAGTTTATAATATTTAGTAGTTTCTGGCGGATTTGTCACATTTGAGGTGGAGGAAAAGAGATAATTATCAGTCTGTCTCCTGGGAACAGGTCATGATGTAACAGCTTGAGTTCAGAGATCTGCTCTATAAGAGCAGTAAGACTTGTTAGCAAATAATTCCATGAGAAGAAAGAAAAAATATGTGTGTGCAGAGGAAAGAGAATTGCAACATTCTTTTCTTTAATAAAATAGCAAATATCAACACTGAATACAGACATATGCACTGCCTAGATTTGAAGTTAAGATACTCATAAAAATGGAGTCTCTCTGAGCTTTGGTGCTGTTTCTTCCCACTACCCCACCTCTTTTACTCCCCTGGGAGTTCAGCCCATAACAACTACAAGGTTGCTATCACAGCAGCTGGCCCTGTTGCATGGTGCTATTCTCCGCATGCAAAAATGTGGGCTCCAGAGAGACCTGGTGGTGTGAGTTAACATTAAGTCTGATTCCAGTCTTCTGGGAAGACATAGGCTTATTATGTTATAAGGGAAAAAAAGTATTAAGTAGAAACTGTGTTCTTAGAATTTTGATGGTCGTCGTTCTAGTTTTATTTAACCACTAATACTCTGAAATGAATTCTTTATGTAGAATTCATGAAGTAAACATACAAATAACTTAAGGAATTTTTTAACCCCTAGCTTTTGATCCTTATATAAAATATAATGAACAAACAAACAAACAAAAAGAAAAGGTCGACAGACTTTGCTTTTCAAATGAGTGCCTTGTTAACTTCATTAGGTAACACTGTTTTGAAAAGTTCGTATTCTCTCTCAGGCTATTGAACTTCCTAAGATGAATTTTTTTCTTAAAAAAAAAGTTCCTTTTGGGTCTTTTTTCTCAGAATTGTCTGATCCACCTACGAGTTGGTTGCTACATTTCCAAACTTCGCTATCTGCTCACTGCCCTCAAGAGAGGATTTCTGTATAATCTTCTAGAAACTTCAAAATGCATGGTGTTTGGGAATTAGGTGCTCTTTGGGGCTACATTCAAAGCTTGGTATCCCAGGCTAAATTATTATTTTTTGAAATATAAGTACTGCAACTTAGATGGCGTGGCACTATTGAAAATGGCTTGCCATATGCCTTTGATTTCACTGAGAGACGTGCCATCTGCCACCACATTCAATAGTGATTACAAAAAAATAAATAAATAAATGTAGAAGAAGGAGGAGGAAAAGGAGAAAGAGGAGAAAGAGAAGAGTGGCAGAAGATTGTGACCAAATGTAAGAATGTTGTCCGTCATGTGCAATTTGGATCCAGCCTGATACTGGTTCATTACCTCCAGTCAGAAGTCAAAGTCAGACAATATCAACTAATTCCTCTCTTTTTCTGTAGGCGCTGCACTCTGAGAGCTGTGCAGTTCACTCAGCATGACTATTGATATTGGTTTAGAAAAAAGTCTTTGATATGAAGTAAAAGCCAAAGATCCTAAGGCAATTTCTATTTTAAAAGAGTTTTGGCCCAGGGACCAGGATTAAAACAGGGAGAACATGCTTATATATAGTTAATTTTTTTGTAAAAAATTAATACCTTCATGGGTGGTGGGGGAGGTTGGAGAAAGAAAATGGCAAGAAGTCAAAGACTTTGGGGAAATGTATATATATTGAGGGAAATATCTAAATCTATTTTTGGTACTATATTTTATCAAGTGTGAAATCGTCTCAGTGTATATTTTAACTCTGCATAATAGAATTGCTGTGATAAGTCCCTTAAGATGATTCCCAAATAACAGAAGTAATTTTTCTAAGAAGCTTAAAAATAGAACTCTCCTCAAATGCATCCAGACAGTGCCTGCACAGTCAATATTTTGCCAAAGAAACAAAAAAGAGCATAATAAATTGTAAGGTCCGCAGGAAAAAATTTACAAATAACTGTGTGTTTATTTGTTTTTGTTTATCTGAAAGAGGAAAATATTCAAACCTTATAGACCAAATTTTGGCTGAGAGAATAGTAAAGAAACAATGCAGCTGAATTGTAGACCAAATTTTTCCTTGTAAAAGGGGAAAAAATAGGTTACTAAACTGTAAAACTGGTTTTGAGAATGAAATACAATCTTGTTTCAGAAATCGATAGCCAATATTACAATGCAGTCTTGTCCCTAGCTTGTGAGATTTATTTGGAATGTTTTGTCCTAGCTATCCAAGGGTAAAAACCAGGTCCAAATAATTGAATTTCTAGTACTCTTCCAAGAAATAAATTTTAATAGAAATATATTAGTACTCCAAGAGTGACTAATTACAAGAAATAATTATATTTCACCTGCTATAGAAATTTTATGTCACCATGTATTTAAAAATATTTAGTGGGCACCTAGAAAAGCATTATGGGAAGTTTAAAAAAAGCTAAAGAATAATACATGGCATTTGTATATTGCTTTATAATTTATTTACAATACGCTTCTACCTGCTTTATCTCTAAAACATATCTTTCTGTTTTATAGATAAGAAAGCCCAGGCATAGAAGGGTTAATCACCTACTTGAAGTCGACTTGCTAATAAGAGCGTCAGAAGGGAATATAGGTCTCACTTTGATGCCACATTGGAGGCACAAGGAGCTCATAGGGGCAGTGGTGGGGGATGAGCCGGGTGGAAACCCCTTGCAGCTTCGTTCTTAGCCAAAGATACCAGTGCTTCAATTTTCAGAGTTGGATATTCAATCCCATATCGTTACCCTCATGTTTTCCATCTTTGTGAGGAAATGTTTTAAAACTGGTAACATTTTAAACTGTTTTTAGCCACAGACTGTATGAATTAAGGATTTAAGAATTTACTAGAAAAAGTGAAGACAAGGGTCTTTAGCTCATAGTTTCTCACAAGCTAGTCATGTGACAAGTTATACCTACATGAAATAAATACTTTAGTAAACAAGATGTCCTTGCTCATCATATCATAGATTGAGATATTAGAGTGATAATTCGATCAGTACTATTAAAGAATCAGACGTAATAAAACAGGGTTCACAAAGAAGAAACATCTCACAATTTGCTTTTCTAGGTCAAATTTGTTCATATAATTTATTGAAATTTGTGAGGACAGCACATGTTAGAGAACTTTGAGTATTAAAATGAATAATCACTCCTCAAATTATCCAATAACTTATTTGTGGAGAAGTTTTCATTTCAGAAATTCTTTCGTGACGGTGGAAATAGAACTTGAAATGCAGGGGACCCTCCAAACATAGGGTGTCTCCCAGGGAAATCATCAAAGGCAGTCTGAGTAGGATAATGCAGGAAAAGTTTCAAGCATGCTGAATTTCTCAGAGAAGAAACGTTAAGCCCTCAAATATTCTTCAGAATCATATCATATCTACCATTTCTAGAAATATATATAGCTACTAATAGAAAAAAGGAAAAAGAAGCAATGGGAGCTGAGAAAAGACAAAAGTAAAGCAGATAATAAAACAAAAGTCTTCTTTGCAGGGCAGCCATTGGGAGATAAAACTTAGTGGAAACACCCAGGGCCATGAAACCATAGTTCTGTCTAGTAAAGAGGGGAAAATTGGAATGGGGATGGAGAACAGTCAGTCGCAGACCCTGATCCATCCCTGGATGGATCTATACTCTGAAATAAGCTCGGCAGAAAACTGCCAAGAGTTGCTCATTCACAGAAGAATGTTCCTTCACTTAGCCAAGCTATGTTCATAAAACTTCATTATGCTTTCTGTATGTTAATAAAACACTACTCAGACCTTCCTCCACAAAGCACATATTAAATAAGAAGGTGGGATGAGATGATCTCCAAGGTCTCTTTCAGCTTTAGCATAAGAATTTGATAAGTGAAAAAGCCCAAATTGTATTTTTAATAATTGAAAGTTGGAAATTTTTCTTAACAACCCATGCTTCCGGGACTCTTATCCAGAGGTCAGGAGAATCACAGCTAACTTTATACAATCAGTTTTCTGTTAAGTTTGGGGTGATGTGTTTGTCCCTAGAGAGTAAACGAAATTCTCCAAACTGAGACTTGTTTTTAGTCTCGCCCGCCCCCCCCCCCCGCCCCGGCCATTTGCCAATTGCTCTTTTTATCACTTACTGGTTTAAGAATTTGCTTGGCTCTCTTCCTCCATTTAATGACTATATTTAAAAAAGGATTTGGCTAAATGCCTAGAGGCTCTTGGGTATTGGGTGCCATATAAACAAAATTAATTACTTATTTCAGTGCCAATATCAGATCACTGGCAATGAGTGGTTGGTTGACAAAAGACAAAAAAATTCTCACGGGGGTGAACATTTCAACAAAGAATACTATACTTTTTGCATAAATCCAAGAAAATGCAAAAATTAATAGAAATAATCCTACATCTGTATACATTTATATAGTGTTTTGTTGGGGTTTTTTTCCCAAATGTTTTCATGTGTGTTATTCCCTTTAGTTGTCAAAAAAATCTCACGTGCTGGCTACTACAGACATTACTAACTTCATTTTACAAAATTAAGGAACCAAGCATCAGAGGTGTTGAGCTGCCATATGCATTTTTTTTCATTCATTCGATAAATACAAAAACCTACCAAGTGCCAAATGTCACACTAGGAATTGTAGGGTGACCAACCATCCCAGGTTCCCCAGTACTGAGGAGTTTCCTGGGATGCAGACTTTCAGTGCTAAAACAAGACAGTCCTGGTCAAACTGGGATGGCTGGTCATTGGAACACAATTCTGGTCACCTTAACGACACATCATGGATTGAGTCATAAAAGAAGCTGTATCCCAGATGGAGACCTCTGTCTCTCTCTTTCATTATGTTTTCCTCATTCAGGACTTTTCCTTCTGGATCCCACTCCCAGCTCTGCACTAAAAATTCTATTTATTGTGATCCTTTAAGCACCAAAAAATGCCCTACTGCTCCCCAAGTTCTCTGACTTATTTAACTGTTTCATTGCCTGATATTCCCTTTGACTTCACTTTTTCCCTTGCCTTTCTCTCTCCTTTAGCAATGCCCCACGTTTTCCCATCTAAACTTCCATCATTAAGCATAAATACGCAATTTTAAAGCCATAGCTGCAATATGGCAGCTTCAACACAAGGATTTGTTTGATAGAAAGAGCTCCTCTATGCCTGGCCATCCCACCAAGAATTCCAGTGAACCAAATCTCCAAATGAAAAGCTTATTTTTCTCCACAGCCAATTCCTTCTCTCGACTTCCTGTCTCTCCTGTTTGGCAACACTCCTTGGCCCCAGGTTCAATCGCAAGTCGTCCTTGGTTCTTTTCACCATATCTAATGTGTTCCCAGTTTTCGGTGAGCAGTTCTTTAGAAAGTTCTTCACATTCACCCTTTCTTGGCTTTTCCAGCTGTTACCACCGAAACAGAGTTCCTCCTTACCTCTTTCTTGGACTGCTGTTCTCATTTACTTGATGAACCAGCTACACTCTCTATCGACCCCTCCTCCCACCCACTGCTTTTTCTTCATTCCAGTTTAGTCTACACTTCTCCCAGGTTCAAGTGCATTCTGATCTGCATCCCTAATGTTCTTCTATATGCACCCCATTCTCCAGCCAGAATAAACCACTCGCCATGCAGTCCTTTCCTCTCTGTGCCTTTGCTTATGTTATTTCTTCTATGTGGAATATTTTTGCCTGTCAAAATCTTACTCATCTTTCAAGCTAATCGTACGTTTCAAAGTTTCAGAAAAACTTTTTACAGTTGCAAAAGGATGTAAGCCATCCTTCCTTGAACACTTTTTACTTTGTACTCCAGAATGACTCATCTCACCTGTTTTATGTTGTAATTATGTGCATCTTTTCTCAGTCCTCCTACTAAATCATGTGCTCTTTGAGACCAGGACTATATCTGACTCATTATGGGATTGCTGCTTAACACAGCAGGCATTTATTAAGTTTGTAGTGAAGGTGGAAATGTACTACCTCCTCTCCCAATTCTGGCTTTTAAAATGTATTTTGTAAATAAGTCATTGCGGATGTTTGAAGTTTTGTGTGTGACTTAAATATATAATGAATGCATGAACACTGTAATTAACAACAACAACAAAAAACCCTCAAGGACCCAAGGATTATCAAATATCAACACAAAGTTTGGGAGTACAGGGGCATTCACACCAAGAGCTTTACTTTAGTGTGGATGTTTGCACACACACACATTGCCAGCCCAGCCCGCTCCTTATCAGCTCTCCTGCAGAAAAGGCCGCAGAGAAGAAGAGTTATTCCAGGATGGGCAATCACTTGCATTCAGAAAATAGACTTTAACTGAGTAATTTTTCAGATGATTGAAATTGAATTGATATTGCACTGCAGGAAGAATGCTTGATTTTGGCCTCAATTGTTTCTCCCCATCTAGAGGGGGGGCCACAATGTAAGCAAGAAATTCATACCATTGGGGAATTATAAACATTTGGATTTCAGGACAATCCCCAAAGAAGCCCATCATTTTGGGCCTCTAAGTGTTTCCCTTCATTAACCTGGGATCAACTAAAACATCGTAACTGAAAGGCTCGTTGCAATATTTGTTGAATCTTTATGGAGAGAATTTCAAAAATAGCAAAGTTGAAGAGAAGGAGATTCATTTTTCATGATGTTTTCCAAATGTTCTAAAGGTGCTTTGGGTCTGCATCTGGAGGGAATAACAAGAGACTGATGAGAAGAAAACCATATTACATTTTACCTTATCCACTGCCCCCCTCCCGTCATCAAGTTTTTCTGGCCAGCTGGGCACAAACAATTCAGGGCTGGCTACTTCAGTCACCGCCATAAACGCCAGGAGAATTGTCACTTGATCTTTGCATCTTAAGTATCGCTGATGCCTTTTCCCTTGTTCTGAGCCAAGTTCTATCAAGGAAAGGAGGAGATGAATGAGTGACCCATGCATCTGACATCTAATATCTGCTACTTCAGATTTGGGGTTTGATTTAGTGTCTCTATCAGAGAGTTTGAGGAAACAAAGTCTTTTATCTTCTTTAAATAAATTCATGCGCTGACGCACAATTTACCTTCTCTGGCAGTTTTATTACTCAGAACAATGGGCTGTTTTAGTTGTGCAATATTTTGGCTTTTCCCTTTCCTTTCATGATGATAAACAAAAACATTCAGTGTGGCAACTTAAACAACAATAAAACAGAAGTGATGCATGGCACTAAGACTACAAAGCTGCCATGTTATCATTGTCTTTCTTTAAATAAAGAGTATAGAAGGGAAAGCAAAATAATCTCACCTTTGTATTCAAATAGGGACCCAAATTCAGCACATTAAAGTGACCTCCGAGGTGGCTGCATTGTCATTGTTAGCTCTTTACATTTGGGTGTATATATAATTTTATACAGGGACATCTGGGTGGCTCAGTCGGTTGAGCGGCCAACTCTTGATTTTGACTCAAGCCATGATCTCGTGGTTCATGAGTTTGAGCCCCATGGGGGGCTCTGCACTGCTAGTGTGGAGACTGCTTGGCATTCTCTCTCTCTCCCTCTCTCTCTGCCCCTCCTATAGTCTCTCTCTCTCTCTCTCTCTCTCTCTCTCTCTCTCTCTCAAAATAAATAAACTTTAAAAAATCAAATCAAACAAAATTTTATACAAATCAGTTAAGGAATCATTAGGGCCTCCACTCTGCACGAAGGCTCCAGCCAAAGCAATCAGTGGGGCCGACATCCCCTTCTGCTCCAATAATTGAACATAGGTGCCCTGCCTTAAAGCTACTCCTTCCTAAGAGACAGGGCACCTCTTGCCCAACACAAAGGCACCATCTGTTCTATCAAACTTTCCCTGGAGCTGCATTGCCCAAGAGGGGTTAAGTTTTTCCTAACTGGCCTGCACAGAAGGGGCATCTTCTTGAATTTGCACAAAGACACCAGGTAAGCTGTAGTTGGCCTTGCAGATCTGATGCATGTTTCTAGATAAATAGTAGAAATAGAATGCAGTGAGGATTAGGCAGTTTTGACTAATAAAAAGTAACCACACAGTGTTGCTAATCTAGCATTTGCTTGCATAAATCAGTTGATGGCAAGAAGTGAAACTGGGAAGATTCTCAGGATTCTGGCCGAAGGTGTTCAGAGGGATATGTTCCACTGGGGGAGGTGTTTTGAGACAAATGATGCCTCAGATGAATGGTGTACCAGAACTGTGCTTGTGTTGCCCAGTGCTCAGTCATTGCCAGGAAGAAAGGTCAGATGGAATAAACAAGTTATGACCATATGACCACGAAGTGGAACACACCTTGGTGAGATGTGTCACTGGGTAGAATATTCATCCTAAATTTGAAGTCACATCCTGAGTTTAATGGAGACATTACCGAGGCAACAGAGGATAACAAAGACTTGTCTTACTGGTCAAATTGTCCTTGAAGGAATGGACAAACCTAATTGCTGTCTCTTTTATCTTCCCATGGGTGCTGATGGAGAAAATCAATCTAGGTCCAATAGTTGCTACTATAATTCCAGGGTCTCTGCTTTCAGCTAGCCTTCAATGACTCACTGCTATCCTTATTTGTCTCTTTGTTACCCTTCTTGGCCAATGCTTCTTCACTGTGGTCAGTGTCTGACCCCACCACCTCCTCCTTTACTGGTAGTAAATGTTAACTAATATTTCACAGAGAAACTGAAGATGGGCTGCTGATGCCTTCCTCTACCTTAATCATCCATTCATTTAATAAGTATTGATAAAGGATTAGCTGTGTGCCAGATACTATAACAGGGGCTATTTATAAAGAAATGAACAAAAAGACAGGTACTTGTGCTCTCTGGACACAGAACCACCTATATCCACATTCATTCTTGCCTTCCTCATACCTGTTTCATCAGCTCTCATTCCATGTTATTAGATCTATCTATAGCCTGTGTTCTGGTTCTTATTCCACAAGACTTCCTAAGTGATTTTTTTTAATTCTCTTTTCTCCTTTATCTTCTGTTTCTTTTTCTTCTCAGCATGTAATATATTCAGTGCTCTTTTTAAAAAATCCTCCCTCAAATTCTGGCTACTGATAGCTCTCTTTAACTGACTTCCTCGCCGATTTCATGGACACGCTGCTGGCTCTTGGTGTATTCACTTCTTCACCTATCAGTCTGAAATTGCTAAACTTGCTCTCACTAGAGTCACTAAATCCAATGAATAATTTTCAGGTCTTATCCTACTGACTCCTTGGTAGCATTTTAAATGTTAAGCAAACTTTCCCATACTAAAGATTCCCTTCCTTAGGCTTCCAACACAACACAAACGCTGGTTTTCCCCTTAAATTTCTGGCCACTATGCTCAGTCTCCTTTATGAACTGTTCTTCCTCTGGACTTCTGATAAATGCTGATGCTCTTCGAGACCCTCATCGCTTTTCACTCTGTTCACATCCCTTGGGTGATCTCGACAGTGAAATGGTTTCAGTAATTTTCACCAGTAGAGTTCAAATGTTAGTATGCATAAGAATCAACTGTAAAATCTGAATCAGTCGATGTAAATTGGGGCCAAATTTAGTATTTAGCCCTCCAGACAATTCTGAGAAAAACAGACAACACATTCAGAATTCCTTTAAGCACTGAGCTAAACTGTGACTTCTATGAGGTCACAAACTGGGTCTATCAGTTTACTCACAAACTGGGTCTATCAGTTTACTCATCATGACATTCCCAGAGCCTCACAGGATATCTAACAAAGGTGTGTGTCTAATATTCGTAGAACAAATGAAAGTGTATGTGGGTGACTCCCAAGTCTATCTCCAGCCCAGATTTCATTTTGTAGTCCCTACCAACCCCCGATCTCAGTGAATGACTGCATCATCTATGGATAACATCTGAGTCCCCATCTACCTCAACCCTCCATCCAATTAATTAGTAAGCATACCAACTTCAATCTTCTAATATCCTACAAAACTCTCCATTCCTTTCTGTCACCATTATCAATATCCTAGTCCAGGCCACTATAATTTTTCAGCTGGATTACTTCAATGCTTTTCCAACTAGTCACATTGCCTTTATTCTTAGTCCAAGTGCCCTTAAACAAAGATTGCATCCCTAGGGTCCAAGCACATTAATATGGCTTGCGTGACCCTACATGAGATGGCCTCTACTTGCCATTTAAAAAACCCTTTTCCAACATTGTTCACCTCTATTCACCCCATTTATGCTCTAATCATAATAATTTGGGGGAGTAATTTTTTTTTGCTTTTGATTCTAATTGTTTGTTTTTACAGAAGCTTTAAAACATGTATTTGTTTACAAACCAGTTCTGAGAGGGAAATTTTATTTTAGGGTCTCATCTATGTAAGCTATTTAGTTTTTCACATTTTTGCTCCCTCATTATGCAGTTCCCAATTTTCAGCCATTGTTAATTTCATCTAGTGTTTTTTTACTTAGATTATTGTTGTTACATTAAACTATTATTGCATTGTTAAATTTGCATGCAGTATCTCTTCTTTCAAGAACAATTTTTGAAATTTGAATTGTTTCCATAACAAAATATTATCAACCTTTCTCTAACTGATTTTGGTGAAGATCTTTTTAGCCCTTTCGTGCTTCATCTCTCATTCTATTGAGGTAGATCACTAAATAACTTTTCAAGAATGTGGACAGGTAACATATTTTCATAGCCCTAATAAAACCAGAAATTATCTCTCTGTTACCTGACTGACAGGTTGATTATATAAAATATTCTTGGGTCACAGAATTTTTTTATCCTTTTGGTATTGATTCTTGACATTCATTTTGTATTAGACAACCTAAGACCAAACTGGATTTTCTTTCTCTGATGGTAAATTATATTTGTCTGCTTAGATACTTATAAGGTATTTTAGCCAATACAGTTCAATAGTTTTTATTCTATGACCAAGTGGGGATATATTTTCATTGACTTTTTCCTGGTAGAATGAAGTCTTTCAATTCCCTATTGAATGCTGACTCCCTAAAATATCACCAAATCAACCTGTTAATAATGCAAAGCTGAGTCTATTGTTTACTTTGGTAAGAATACACACTACCTCTACACAGTTCATAGCATCCCTGGAGGGGAGAGGGCAAAATTAGGTTACTTTGAGACTTTGAAGTCTGGCTTAAGGTAGCTTTTTCAATAGGGCGGAGGAGAGAATACTTGATTAGGACAGGGTAAGCATCACGATATAATAGTATAGGATTGGTAGACACAACAAGGAGAGAATTTTGAAAGGAGAGGTTCAAACTGTCCTAGGGGGGAAAAATAGGACCACAATACCACTATAATGCCTAAAATATTAGTAGCACATCTTACTAAATATGAGTACTCAAAATTCCCCAAATCGTCTAATAAATTTTGGGGGCAATAATGTGTCTTGGGATGTAAGCTCTCCTTGAAAACTTTCTATTGAAGAGTTGATTGGTCTTCCTACACGTTTCTGGACTAATCAATAAACTTATTTGTCCCTTTTATGTTCCTGAACAAGTTTCTGGGAATAAAGCCATGTTAATGTAGACGATAGCAGTGCGGGTATAGATGGTTTCAGTTTTACGGCACACAAGTTTTTCTTCAGCTCAGGAAAACACTACTGATTTGGATGGGGTTTTCCCCCATTTGTTCACAGCTCTTCTTCAGGATTAATGATCATGTGTATGTTGCCTTTCCATCTCTGTCTTCCACATCACCTACCTTCCTGATTATTTTGACTATTTTGACTCCTTGTCATTTTTTTCAGCATTCTGAAAGATCAGATTAAGTTTTTATTCCACATCCACATCAACTTTCTGCAGCATCAGTTCTGTTCCTGAGTGCTTTCAATGTAAATCTAAGTGTAAAACCTTCTAATTTTTTTCCATTTTTAAACCTTCCATTTTTAAATCTCTATTGTCATGTTTTTTTCATTTCAGGATGATCCGTTCTTATGGAATGTGTCCCGTGTCCCTACTTCATAGTGGACATAGCTTGGACACTTTTCTGAGGGCTCTGAATAGTTTTCTAAAGTTTATGAACTCTGTAGTAAATAATCTGCACTGTATATCATTCATATGATTCTCATGAATCTTTTCCTTTATCTGGTAGCGTTTGTCACAGGTTTTGAATTGCTGTTGCCCCACCCAAGGAATGAGAAAACTCATTCCTTGCTTGTTATTGTTTCTTGCTTTCTCTCCTTGTGATCCTTCTTGTCTGTGAGTAAGGCAGGTTTGTCTATATTTAGTGGTTACCAAAAGATAAAAATGATGAAATTTTCTGATGTCCTTTTCCAACCATGGGTATGGTAGTTAAAATCCTTCTTTAAGATCTCAGCTCAACTTAGTTGAATGTCTACTCCTTGAAACTCTTTCTCCCACTGATTCTTACCTACCTCACTGGCTACTCTTTCACAGTATGCTTTGCTGCCTCTTTTTCTTTTTTTTTTTTCCTTTCAATTTTTAAATATTGGAATGTTTCAAGGCCCTGTCTTGACCTTACTCTATTTCTTTCCATATCTTTCCATAGTCATATGCTGATGGTCCTAAAGTTTATATTTGAATACTGATGCATATACATTCTCCTTGGGATTCTAGACTCATTTGTCTAATGTCTATCCAGTATCTCTCTCTCTGGTTATCTAATAGGCAGAATAAATCTAAAAACAAAGTAAAACTATTAATATTTCTTCCTTGCTGATCCTCCTCTGGTCTTCTCTAACTTAGTAGTGAGTCACACTATCCAATCCTTCATTGAGGCCCTTAATTCAACGCAGTCCTAACTTCTCTCTTTCCTTCAGCTTCACTTTAGTCTATTAGCAACTTCTGTTGATCCTACCTCTAAAAGATAGCCCAGATCCTGCATGCTCACACACCTCCACTCATGTATTCTCTTGTCCTTGAAGGGCACACCCTAAGGTAATTCTTGTGTTTGTAAGCTCTTTTTCTCTGTTGTTCATCCCCTACTTACAGAACTTTGCATGGCAAATTTTTTCTTTCTTTTCGTATTCAATCTTAAATGTTGTCTTAGTGAGGTCTTTCTAAAATAGCTTCCCAATTGCAAATGATCTTCACGTTATCTTATTTTTGTCTTTTGCATAGATCTCATCAATAAATGATTTTTGTTCTTATTTATTTTTCTACTTATTTTCTGCTCTTCCTACATGGGATATTAGTTCTGTGACAGGAAGGGCCTTATCTGTCTTTTATATTTCTGTATCCTTGGTTCCTTAAATATTGTCTCACATAAATAGTTGCTCAGAAAATATTTCACAAATTCACAAATATATGGCCTGAAGGTAGATATTAATGTATTCAATTCCCTAGCCAAATCACAGGTTTTGTCAGACTTGGACTAAATATGCAAGTGCTCAGAAGCAATATAATACAGGAAAGTATATTCTTGATCGCATTGCTGTCAAGAAGCATCCAATATCAGGACATCTGGGTGGCTCAGTTGGTTAAGCTCCAACTTTGGCTTAGGTCATGATCTCACAGCTCCTGAGTTTGAGCCCCATGCCTGGCTCTGTGCTGACAGTTCCACTGCTTGTGCTCTCTCTCTCTCTCTCTCTCTCTCTCTCTCTCTCTCTTTCTCAAAAATAAATAACATTAAAAAATTTAAAAAAAAAGAAGCATCCTATATCACTCTCACCTCCTGTCTTTCACTAATGAATGCTAGACACCATACCTTCTGGAAAGCTCGGTGTCATGCAGTCCTCTCTTCCATTTTCTGCCCACTTGTTTTCTGAGATTTTTCATTATCTTCCTGGGTTCGGTTGGGGAACTGACCCACAAAGCATCACCTGAGAGGAAGAGAGGCCCAGGCTTACGTTTGGTTCACCCCTTTGGTTTACAGTTAAAGAATAGCTATGGGAGAAGGAGGAAGCATAACGTTGTCGTTCATTTTTGTTAGGTGATATCTTTTATGATATAAAACCAAGGCTTGAAATGACCTGAAACCTGGGAAGATTTTATATCAACCCAATTTAATTTGCCTAGTAATTATCGTCAAATTTTTCCAAATAATTGGCACTTATTTCTGTGCCTATTTGTATGTATATGTGTTTACATATATTATAAGATATACAGACACAGAAACAGATTTGACAGTTTCTGAACTTCCTTGTTTTTTGTAGGTTTTTTTTTTTATGACTTTGAAAGTCTTGAGGAGGACTGACCAGGTTTCCTGTAGAATGTCCCCCAATCTGGATTTGTACCCACCAGAGAAACAGAACTAGAAAGGATGGATCTATGGGTGGATACATAGATAGATAGATAGATAGATCGATAGATAGATAGATCAAGGGATTGGCTTAGTGATTATGGGAGCTAGCTAAACAAGTCCAAAATCTGTCATGCAAACCAACAAGAAGGGAAGGCTGGAAGGTCTCAGGCTGGAGCTGATGCTGCATTCCAAAGAGTCTTTGTCCACATGGAAACATCACTTCTTTTCTTAAAGCCGTTTAATTGATTGAATCAGATCTGGCCCACCTTGGATTATTGAGAACAGTCTCCTTTGCTTAAAGTCAATGGACTGTAGAGGCCAATCACATTTATAAAATACCTTCACAGAAACACCTAGATTAGTGTTGGATTGAATAACTGTGCCCTGGCTTAGCCAAGTGGACACAAAACTGACCATCACACTGGAATTATAGATGTTTTGAAAGAATGCATTGGAGGTACATCTCATCATATCAGGAATTACAAAATATCCATGTAACATCTCTGGTGATACTGACCTTCATCACTTTGTTAAGGTGACATATGCCAGGTTTCCTCACCTGGCAAGAATCTACCGTGCTTCCCATTTCCAACTCTATTCTTTGGAAATTGTTCACAAAATCTAGCACATTCTGGGGAGTAGAAGAAGTTAACCTCCTCCTCCTATAGTGAGTAGTAACACCATATGCTATTTGAATTCTTCCGTAATAAATATTTGTCTCTTTTCCCCATTTATTTCTTTATTCAGTTATCTATTTTTGTAAGTGTGGGTTCATGTCCAAACCTTGGATTACAATCTATACCAGATTATTTTGTTGTTCAAATTGTTCCAGCTCTAGACATCAAGAGCTCTTTCAGATTGGTTCCATGTCTCTGATATGCCACCAGCCTCTTACTTTTTGGGCACTTTCTTACTTTCTGGTACTTAAACATACTCCAGACTCATTTAACATTTTCCCTGAACTGTCCTATAAACAGTTATTTCTACAAGGAACCTGTTGCTTTTATTGGAGAACAATATTTAGAAACCAAGATCTGGGTGTGTGGTATGCTCATTGCTACTGGGGTGTCATTGCTTCTAGGCCCTCACAGAGTACCTTGCTATGTAACTTCATTGTTTCTATATTCCAGCAGTATCTATATTAAGCTAAATAGGAGCATACACCGATGTCTCAACTCTAATCAAGACATGCAGAGTTCATGCTAGACTTCCTTTCTTGTTTATCTGTAATTTCACTCACCAACAATGAAAGACTTGTCCCCCACCACCCAACATCCATTTTCTTTGTTCAACCTCAGTATGCTTATAAAGCAGTTTCAGAATTGTTAGTCTACACCTTCCTAAGAAAGAAATTTACCAGCTAGAATACAGTGTTTATGAATAGTTTATTTTCTAGTTTGCATACTTTTTTAGCTTTTTAAAAATTTTTATTAATTAAACTTCATTCTTTGTTATGTTCAATTCTAAGGGTTTTGACAAATTGGGCTATGTAACCATCACCCCAGGACCATACAGATCATTTTCTTCACTCTAAAATTTCTTCTGCGGGGGCACCGGGGTGGCTCAGTCAGTTAAGTATCTGACTTTGGCTCAGGTCATGATCTTGCAGTCTGTGGGTTCGAGCCCCGCATCAGGCTCTGTGCTGACAGCTCGGAGCCTACAGCCTGCTTTGGATTCTGTGTCTCCCACTCTCTCTTCTCCTCCCCTGCTTGTGTTCTATCTATCAAAAAATAAATAAACATTAAAAAAATTAATAAATTAAATTAAATTAAATTAAATTTCCCCTGTGAATCCTCTTGGGAGTCAACCACTCTCACTACCATACTATGCCTAAATCTCATATATTATTTTACCTTTTAATCTTTTTCTTTATATGTTTATGGTTATTTTATTGGATAATTACAGGGGGAGCCCAACCAGGGTATGTTAAACATGAGGTGTCTTTCTAGTCATTCTTTTTGGAACAATTATTTAACAAACTCTTTATATCACCATGCATTTTGATGGGTGTAGAGTATATACAGAAGAATAATACTTCCTTATTAAAGGTGATGCTAATTTCAGAGAGTATATTTAAACTTTCAATTATTTTATTTATTTTAATTGACACATTAAGATTTAGTTGGAAAATCAGCATAAGCTTTACTTATAAAACCAACTAGAGTCACAAAATAATGCAAAATGTCATGCCAATGAAGATATATTAAGGAAGAAAATAAAATGGTCTTTATGACTTATACTTGCTCTTAGTCATGATCATGACATATCTAACTCAATGTTTTAAAATAATTCTGTACTAAATGTAGCAATTTAAAATGGGTCAACTTTGTAACTTAAAAATTTATGTGTGTGTGTGTATATATATGTATAATTTCATTGTCATATTTATTTTATAGTTTACAAATTTCAAACCAGTAAAACTTGCTTGTTAAGTTTTATTTCTCATAAAGTTAAGAAAGCTCAGGAGACCACTTGCTGTCTCAGGCCAAGTGGACACATGTATGTGCGTGTTTATTAGAAGAGTGAGTTAAGATTCATCTTTGAGCAAATCATAATCTTATATTCCCTCCTATCCTCCCTATTTGACTCCATATAACTCAGTCTGCTTAAATTTTATTTACTGTTAGAGAAAAATGTATTCAGAGTATCCTTAAACAAAGTATAATTATCTGAAAAGAGACAAACAGAATTAGATTATTCTTCCCATTATAACAATTTTCTGCTGTGGAAAATGACAGTTAGATGAATTTAGAAAACTAATGAATTAAGAAATAAAATTTATAGTCCCGTTTCATTGCATCATTTTTTAAGACAGAATTCCTGAAGTAACAAATCACTTATATAAGAATGTCAGAGGGGCACTTGGATGGCTCAGTTGGTTAAGCATCCAACTTTAGCTCAGATCATGATCTCATGGTTCGTGGGTTTGAGCCCTGCTTTGGGTTCTATGCTGACAGTTCAGAGCCTGGAGCCTGCTTCGGATTCTGTGTCTCCCTCTCTCTCTTTCTCTCTGCCCCCCCCCCCCCCGACTAGTGCTCTGTCTCTCAAAAATAAATAAATGTTAAAAAAAAAAAGAATGTCAGAGATTTTTTTTCGTTAATTTGCAT
>CM053577.1:46596278-46632781 GCA_028646485.1 Cryptoprocta ferox
AGAAATATTTTAGGAGAGATGCTTGACAAATGCATTTCTGAACTGAATGTGTGTAATGCACTTTGAACAAGTTACGTAGTAGGAGAGAATTTGGAAGTATTTGTAACTTTGCTAAATAGAATTGAAACCCCCAAGGGCTGAGGATGATAATTTTTTTTTTATTGACCTGATAAAACCTAGCTTTGACTTTACTCCCAGGGCCTGAGTGTTAGAGGGAACCATCGAGGTCATCTAGATATCAGGCTTTGTAGTTCAATCTTGTGTTTACAGTTGAATGTCCCTTGTATTCCCGTTATCTCTTCACTGAAAATAAATGTGGTGAATGCTAAATAGAATGTGATCTCTTTGGGAAACTATTCAACAGAATGATTAATTAATTGAGAGAAAGTTTAGATGATAACTGAAATGAGAACAATGGTTTTTAATTCAGCATTCCAAAGCACATTTGACATTTTGTTATAAACTATATGTTTCTCGCAGCTGTGAGCGTGATTGTTTTGCCAGTGTCTAATTGCAGATGTTGGCAGCTGGAAATTAGGAGCAAGTAGTAGTTTCTTTAGGGGATAGAATTAAATGTGTGAAAACATGAGATCATATCATGCTTTTCCAGCCATCTTCGACACTACTCTGCAGAGTGGAGTTTTAGAATCTCTACTAATTATTGTAAAGGTCTGATAACCTTAAACATTAAAGAGCTTTAAGCCTCTACTAGTTATAAAAAAGCATGTCACTTTTCATAAGTAAATTGGATGACAAAGAAGTCTCCATGGCCAGAGGAAAGAAAGAAAAATAAGGATTTATTTGAATAATTAAATAAAAGAGGAAGTTTTATTGAATTATTCAGATAATTGCTTCAATTCTCCCACTTAGCCTTGCCTGTGAAGACCTGACAAAATGCCCTTTTCTCCTACATTTAGTCTCCAGAGCCACCTAAAGGGATGCTGACAAACATGAATTTTGCATTTATAAAATAGTCTCAGTAAGTGACAGCAATTTCAAGATGAATGCGTTGGCCTCCTGAGAACAAATTTCAGGAATGGAAAAGGTGCTCTTAAAACTTTTTCGTTAACTCTTACATAATGTTGGTCACCGTACTGCAACTATATTTTCCAATCAAAGAGACAGCTGGAGACACCACTCTTCTGGCCACAGATGTCTTCCTCCTGCCATTAGGAATAAAGAGTGCCTATTCCTAGAGGCATGGTTTTTATTGTGCTGTTCACTCTGCTAGACACTTATAAGAAGTCTCTGGGATGCGTCTTTAAGATGTACGTTCAGATATAGGGTAGAGGATAAAGGCAGTAAAGACGGGGAATTTAAAATATACCCAAACTTTGGGTCTGTGAAAGTCACTGTTAAGGGAATAAAAAGACAAGCCACAGACGGGTAGAACATTTGAAAATTACCTATGTGCCAAAGAGCTGTACCCAGAACATAAAGAACCCCCCACATTCAGCAAAATAAAACCCCACGTGAAACGTGGGCAGAGCAATTGAACAGATGCTTTGCCAAAGAAATTCACGAGTGATCAGTAAGAGCATGAAAAGATGCTCAGGATCCCTGCCCATCAAGGAAGGGTTGCAAATTAAAAACATAATGAGGGGGCGCCTGGGTGGCTCAGTCCATTGAGCGTCTGACTTCAGCTCAGGTCATGATCTCACAGCTCGTGAGTTCAAGCCCTGCATCCGGACTCTGCTCTGACAGCTCAGAGCCTGGAGCCTGCTTCAGATGCTGTGCCTCCCTCTCTCTCTGCCCCTCCCCTGCTTGTGCTCTGTCTCTCTCTGTCTCTCAAAAATAAATAAACATTAAAAAAAAAACCATAATGAGATACCACTAGGCACCCTTAACAATGGCTAAATTTTAAAATGCCCGACAATGTACCAGCAAAAATGTAAAGCTATTGTAAACCCCATGCATTCTAGTGGGTGTGCAGAAAGGTGTGGCCACTCTTGGAAACAGGCAGTATTTTATATTTAAGGGTACATGTAGACATATCACTCAGCAAACCCACTCCTAGGTATTTACCTAGAAAACTAAAAGCTTCTGTTCATGCAAAGCCCATAAATGAATGTTTTTATAGCAGCTCTGTTCATTATCACTTAAAATGGAAGCAACCATATGTTACAGTGGATGAGTGGATAAACAAATGGTAGCTTATTCATAGAAAGGAATATTAGTCAGCAATCTAAAGGAATGAGGATGTGAAAGACACAATAGCACAGGTGAATCTCAAAAGCTATATGTTGTGCTTAAAAAGCCAATTTCCAAAGGAAACATACTGAATAAGCTCATTTATATGGCATTCTGGAAAAAAGAAAAACCGTAAGAATGGGAACAGATCTGTGGTTACCAGGGCAAGGAGTGAGGGCAGGGTTTGACAGTCCTACCTCCTAATTGTGGTGGTGGCTACATAAACCCATGTGTCAGAATTAATTCAGCTATATACCAAAAATATCCGTTTTAATGCATACTAAATTAAAAATAAAAATTTATATACTGGCTTTGAAAAATACTCAAATTGTGATATAATCGTCTTTCCTTTTGAAGTTTTGCCTGTTCTCTCACTTTTTTTTTTACTCCAAATTATTCATTGACATTTTCAAATTTGTAACAACAACTCATTCTACAGAGAGTGTGAGGGGAAGGGAAGATATTGATAAGTTGCTCAAAACTAATCAAGGCTCCTTGTTCTTTAAATATAAGCATTTGATAGAATGTTCTTTTTATCTTATGGTCTGACCTCAGGATATGATCAGACTTACCTGAGGAAAATCAAGAAGCCGCTTCTGAGACTTTATTAGTTCTGGGGAATGAAAATGCCTGGAAAACCTGGGGTCTGCCAGGCCTGAGTTAATAGGTGAAATTTGAGAACATGAGGCTTCTGCCTCCTAAGTTCTTCTGTGATAATTCCAGAGCAACCTAGACATTAGAAATGGAAAAGCCCTGCAAACCAGGGCCTCCTGTCACCCAGAGGCACTGAGTAGTTATCTTGGTCACTATGAAGCCTGACTCCCTGTGTGGCAACCACGGTGTTATCAGTAGGCTAAATTCATCCTATCACTCAAAGTTAAGCCTCCTCCCACATTTATAGAATGATAAGTGAAGACTAGGGTGTCCTTTGCCTTGCTTTTCTATGTACTGTTTAAAGGTATAGTCTGGGGCGCCTGGGTGACTCAGTTGGTTAAGCGGCCGCCTTTGGCTCAGGTCATGATCTCACAGTTCGTGAGTTCAAGCCCCGCATCAGGCTCTGTGCTGACAGCACAGCCTGCTTCAGATTCTGTGTCTCCCTCTCTCTCTGCCCCTCCCCCACTCATGCTCTGTTCTCTCTGTCTCAATAATAAATAAAAACATAAGAAAAAAACTTTTAAAAAATAAAAAATAAAAAAATAAAGGTATAGTGCCTAAATTCCACAGCTGTTATGCCCTCCACTAGATCTTATGTTTCGTCTCAGTTTAAAGTCCCACTTTTCTGATGACTCTCAAGGACACGTGTGCGTCCAAAACTGGGCATCAGATTAGACCAGAAATCCCATTTATGGAACTCTGGTCCCTCTAGCTCAGTCCTCAGTTCTCAGGTGTGGAGTCAGGGTAAAAAGGCACGGTTAGCCAGAACAAATGGTCACAGCTTATTCCGTGGGGAAGAGCATGATACTAGGAGGGGATATTTGCCTTGTTAGTTCCCAGAAACGGTCTTAGGTTCTCCCACTAATGAGAGGAGAGGTGAACATCTCCCTTTTGGAAATGCAGGGGTCTTCTGGACTGATTTTCCCAGGAGAATCGGTGCTCAGTGCATAATGAGTTCTTAGTACTTTCTACTTTTGGAATTTCAACATGTCTAAGGATTTTAAAAAAATTTAAAAGAGTTGTTTTTAACCTTCTCAAGAGGAAAGATAAGTTACTGGCCAATAGATACACCCTTATAAATTACTCATCATGATTTCTGCATAAGGGATTCTGAGGTCAAACAGAAAAGAAGAGATGAGGATTTCTTTTTTTTTTTTTTTTTTTGAAATGAGCAATTTTAAAGAAAGCTATCCAAAGACCTGAGTAGGATGTTAAGTTAATGACTGGACTTCTTTGAGTGGAGAAGCTAGCTGTATCCTGAAGCAGGTATGCCCATGGGCTAAGCCTCTTAATGTCTCTCCTTGACTCTAGCCCTCAAAGTGTGGCCACAGACCATAGGCCATATATCATGCTACATAATCCTCTCTAAATCATCCATAAGCGTGGCCTTTATATATTGTTCATTTTACAATGTGTCAGTGTCTATAGTTTTGCCAAAAAATAACCTACTACTTATGATATCTATTTTGAAATAGACACAGGACGCATCTAGATTAAAACTCTGTGTATGTTCAATGCTATCCCTGCCAACAAGTGGGGGTAAAAACAGTCCTTTCCAGTGATCTTGGTCTGTAGAGGAAGAAAAAAGTGGTTTGAACTAAATTGTCCTCCAGAAAGAGCAAACTCCTAGGAGACAACTCTTTCAATTTAAAAGGGTCTCTTGTGTGAGATCCAATGGCAAAGAAAAGGTTGTTTAATAGAATCTAGGAGCCAGAGAGAAGATATGAGTTAAGTCTAGGCCTCAGGAAGATTGACACTGGGATTTTTTTTAACTTATCTGGGCCTTTTTTAGCTATATATCCAACTAGTAAAAAACCAATCACTAGCAAAGCATCACTTCTTAAAGACTGGATAGCCTTTTTTTTTTTTTTTTTTCTGTTTTGCAGGAAGTAGAAGGGTAGCAGGTTTTGTTTGTGTACCCAATGCTCCTCAGCCCCTTGAAGAAAGGTTCTGTGTTTTGCCTCCCATTCCCGTAGTCCCTACCCCAGACATGGGACACAGAAATTGCCACATAGTTCAACAGATACTTAATTATTTACTCAATCAGTTCAAGACAGGAGACAATAATAGGCTAAACCAGACTTTGGCTTGTTCGAGTACTATGGGAGCCATTCATTTAGCATTTCAGGCAAGGGCACTCGGTGAGGAGCTGTGGCCTATTTCTAGGCCATCCCTGCGTCTCTAAAAAGAGAGGTCCTAGGAGAAGGCTGTTTTCTCCTCCCCAAGCCCTGTAATGTATGTATGACAGTACAAAATGCAATACAATCTTTGTTCCTAAATACGTATTTATTCCACTCCTGTTTACCTTCTAAGCATGAGTATTGGCATATGTGTGAATGACCTCTCCTAAGCAAGGTACATGTGTGACAAAGAGAAAAAAAATGTAATGGACATCAAAATGTCTTCTTTCAAAGCAAAACCAATTTTGTAATTAAACTTATGGGAAATTTATTTAGGTTAACGAGTGACGGTTTAGATACAGTGTTCCATGGGTTATGTTGCTGCAATAAAAAGTACATTTAAAGAAAAAGTTGCAACCACCTCTAAGGACTCAAAAGGCTTCTCTTAAATTTTTCTTAAAAATATTCACTGGTTGACATCAGAGTGAGATTTCTGAATACGTAGTTCCATTTTTGTATCTCTCTGTTTTCATATGAGGGGAATGAGACTTATTTAAAAAAATTATATCCAGAAATGTCTAGGTGGCTCAGTCGGTTAAGTGTCCAACTTTGGTTCAGGTCGCGATCTCACGGTTGTGAGTTTGAGCCCCGCGTCAGGTTCTGTGATGACAGCTCGGAGCCTGGAGCCTGTTTCGGATTCTGTGTCTCCCTCTCTCTCTGCCCCTTCCCAGGTTGCACTCTGTCTCTCTCTCTCTCAAAAATAAACATTAAAAAAATTTTTTTTAAATTACATCCAGGTAGTTGCTTTAGAATCTCTTATTCACAGACAAAATATCACAATACTGGCCTCTTCAGACATCAAAACCAGGACTCTCTGACAATCCTGTCTGCTGTCTCTTCTGTTCAATTGATCTTTGTTCTCACAACCCAATCAAACTCTTTGAATCACTATAACCATATAATGTGCTTTGATAACTAGTAATCAAAACCCATCTAATTAACATTTTAAAAATAGTTTTAGTAATCTTCACTGGTTATTCTTACTATTATAATATAATCATGACCTCAATACCTCCTTTCCTCCCACTAACAAAATTACGAATTTGTTTAGAACTATATGAATCTATAACTAATGAAGTTATGCACCCTGCTGTCCTTGTGGGCAGGGACCATAACTTGCCCTTGTATCTGTCACATGTAGCTCAAAGCCAGGCATAGAATCTACAATAGAACTTTGTATGTGTTTAATAATGCTTGCTACGTGTGTGCTGAATGAGTGAATAACTATTATACTTGCCCTGTGTTCTGGAGGGGAAAAAATAGTACTTCTGATAAGCGTAATGGCTGTCTGACATTTATCTTCAGGTTTGGAAATTTTCTTCCTTTCCTTCCTGTCACATCTTACCAAGAGCTCTCCTCCAATACTGAGCTCTGTTTGTGGCTTTTGATGTAGGCTCTTTCCTTTAAAGTGTTCCGGTCCAAGACTAGGCAAGTTGTGAATTTTCCAGGACCCTTTAATGGTTCATCCAACTTCACTTTCTCCACTTCCACTGTGCCAGAAATCAAACATTTTTTGTTCTATTTTTTAATAAATCTAAGTTCGTACTAACGAATAGAAACAATGCTCCTCTTGACATTAAAAAAAAGACAGTTAAGTTCAATAATGCAATTGCCTAATATAATAACTAAGAAACAGAAAACATCTTGTAAAAAAAAAATAACCATCATATATTGAGAACTTACAGCGTGCCAGGCTCTGTGCTAACCTTTACTTGGAATATTTAACTTAAGCATCACAACACTATGAGGTAAATATCATTTGGATTCCTAAGTTCCAGATCAGGACACTGAAGCTTGAGGAAGTTCAATGGAGCTGCAAAAAAGAGGTAGAGATTGCATGGTAAACCAGGTGATTTTGACTTAATAACAGGGCCCTTAAGCACTAGAATAACCCCTCAAATTTACATGCACAAATTGATACCTTACACCGAGACTGGGAATAACTTTGAACTAGTGCCACCGAGCACATTTCAGACAATTTCCTCCTGGCTCCTACCAATGGAGATAATGGCTGATAGGGACAAACTCTCCAAGCTCCAGATGGAGTTTGTCCCTCATAGTCTAATGGTGGTGTTTAAGGGTATTTCAACAAGACAAGTGAGCAAAAGGTAGGAAAGATCAGAATGTAAAACAAAGGCAAGTGGCTTCACGCAGAATTTGGGACTTGGGGGTGTTAAGGAAAAAACTGCTGGTTGTCACAAACCCTGACTGGTTGGAGAGCAGGAAGGAAAGGGGCAGGTTGTAGCCACCTGTATTTGCGATGTGTTTCTCACCCACCTCGATGAATCTGCAGGGGTATTTCGTACTTACCCAACCTGCCTATTTCGTACTTAAATACCTAACGTGCATTTGAAGGACTTGTATCAGATTTGTCCTCTTGAAAAGCTATTAAGCTAGTTACCCTGCAGCACAGAGAGCTCTTCTTCAAGTAAAACTGATTGTACCACACCATGGCCATTAAAACAGCCCTACGTAGCTGCCTGAATAATTCCCGGGAAAGGTCACCAGTACTTCAACTACGAAGGCCTTTTTTCTTTTACAAAAAAAAAAAAAAAAAAGAAAAGAAAAGAAAAGAAAAGAAAAGAAAAAGAAAAAAAAGAAAGAGAGAAAATGGTAAATCAGCTAGTTTCAGTTTTTCCAGAACAAAACCCAGCATAAAAGCCCGGACACATTTTTTCCCCTTCTCTTCAACATACTTAAAATAACTGCATTCATTTGCAAAATGTTGGAAGGAAAGTTATCTCATTACGTTTTGACCTAACCCGAAATCCATTTTAACTTCTATTCCTGTATCTAGATATTGATTCCATTCGTCAGAGATCCCACCTGTTAAGTGTGGAATTTTCTAGTATTTGATGACGTAAAGCAGAATACAGGCTCTATGTCAGGTCAAGTTTTTAACGATAAACCAATCCTCACTGCAGTGGAGAAGTAAGCAAGCTTCCTGCAGGATGCCCACTGGGGAACCACAGTGAGAAATCCCTGATCTCTTATGTGACACTAGCTAAAAGCATGTGACCTTGAGACTGGGATAAAACACTTTGTAATGGATTCACACGTGGTCGAATATAATAGGATTGCAAGTTGTATCAAAGCAGTATGTTAACAGATTATCTGATCATCAATTTTGACTTCATATACACCTTCCCTTCTCACCACCAAGCTACCTGCAAGTATTCATCTTTTAAAATCTCTCTCTCCTGTTTTCTGTGAGGTGACTGTAAATGAACAGTATACTCAGAGGGAGAGAAAGGGTACCCTTAATACAAAAGCAAGAACTAAACAAATTTTCAATGAAACGTCCTCTCTTGTAAAATAATAGTAGTAATAATAATTATTTAACTAGTGGATGAAATGTGCTTTGATTAATATTATTTCTTCTGGTTTTCTTTCAAGCCGCAACTTTTTCTACGGACTTCCTGTGAACCATTTAAGGACAATCTTTCTGTTGTTTCTAAATTAAAAACAGCATTTTCCGAAAGGAGACAAAGGAGTAGAAAGCTCCAGAATTGGTGTGAGAAAAAGGACTTTGAGGGACAAGCCTCTTACTAATGCCTCTGCCAATTGAAAATAAACAAGAACAAAGAACATATATTTTAATAGGTAAGCATCTGGTACATCGTGGTTAAGGTAAAATAGTTCTATATGTAACTCAGGGATAAAGCTACTGCAATCACAGATGATTTTGCTCTTTCAGAGGAGGAACAGGGCTGTGAACAGTGAGGTAACCTGGTGGTTAAGGGTAGGGTGAAGAAGGTGGATGAGAGGATAGAAATGAATCACAGTAGTCAGGCAGCCCTAAAAATGCAACTTAGCAGCTAAATATTGTTGAAATTTTCCAGCTAGATTCTTGGAGTTAATGTGGTAGAGACCATAATGAAGATGGTAAAATCAAGGCATAGAAAGATTAAATGATTTACCTAAGATCTGATTCAAATTCCCATAGTTCTTTTATGCCACTCACTGGTCTCTTGCTCTGCTGTGCCATCTCCTCTGATGTTCTTGTCTCGGAAAACAAAAATGAAATGTTATCTCAAGTATTCACTCGATAACCTCAACCTTTGTGCACTCCTAGATGCCGAGATCCCAAGGTATAGCCCAAGCTTCTCAAACACCTGATAAAGTACTGTGTGGGTAGAAAGGATTATTGTCACGCAAGAAACAGTCAAAAGCAGGCAGAGCATGTGTTCTCTAAAAAAAGTGAAATAGGGGCTCCTGAGTGGCTCAGTCCGTTGACCTCCAACTCTTGATTTCAGTTCAGGTCATGATCCCAGGGTCGTGGGATCCAGACCCATGTCCAGCTCTGCACTGAGCATGAAGCCTGCCTAAGATTCTCTCTGTCTCTCTCTCTCTGCCCCTCTCCCCATCCTCTGCTCTCTCTCTCTCAAAAGAATATATTAACTAAATAAAATAAGTTAAAATAAAATTTTAAAAAGTGAAATACAGTTTGGGGGGCTTTCCCCCCTAAACTACACCCTCTGCAAATACTCATAAACATGAGTAAAACAGAGAAGCTTGAAGGACTGTAGGTACAATAAGATAAGGACAGCGATTTAATAGGCATTCGATAAGTATTAGAAGAATAATGAATGAATAGATGAATATAAATAGAGTTTGTGAGAGATTGAAATAGAAAGAATATCTAAATGGTAACAGTAGATAAATAACACCTAAATCTAAACATTTAACTGTTCTCTTACCAAAGAAAGATTGGAAATGGCCTGAACTTGCTCCTTCTTAGTGAACTGTGAGAGCCCCGCCATCCGGATTTCTCAGCAGGCCATAGTGAGCAATGAGAATTGAAGAAAGCGATTCCAGCATTTGTTCTGAGAACAACGAAGAGCGAGGTTGGGGGATTTTTTATTCAGTTAGGGATGTGAGCTCCCAGCCTCTTCTCCCCACACAAGCCCGGAGGTGGAGGCCCTGTGCCAAGACTTTTCTTGCTTCAACCCAACCCAACCCAATAAAAGGTCAATTGCGTGGATAAATTATGCTTTTTGTTACACAAATTGTCCATACTCAAGATGACAAAGTATTATTATAGTTATATTAACGTCTATGGTTTTTTTTACCTGATTGTAGCTGCTGATTAAAGAACAGAGCCTGAACAGTGGATTCATTTTCTCACATTGCTTTCTTATTCAAGAAGAAAATTGATTTTAAAGAAGTGTGGGAAGTTGCAAAACCTGAGAGATAGAGACAGTCAAACCTGCTACACTTGACTTATCTCCAAGCAGCCAAGCAAATGCACTATATCCCTAGTCGTGATTACCATCTTCAAATGAAATGTCTGGATTTGAGTTTTGCAAGCTAAACAAATAAAGTTTTGATTGAGAAATAGAACCGGTGAAATCTTTAATTAACAAAATATAGCGTGCAAATAATAAGGAGGCATTACACATACCATTTAGTGAATGTGTCATAATAAAGTTCAGGAAAAAAATCATTTGTACTTTTTCCTGGGTTGTGACTTGGATTTACACAGAGGGAGAATAAAAAGAAATTAGACAAGCCCGAGGTTTTGCTTCTCTAAGATTATTCTTTTTGAAGCAAAGCCTAAAGGGGCAATTAAATGGGAAAATAGAAAACACACTAGCTGTTTATTTTTTTATAAAGTCACAACAAAAAATGTAAACACAGGAACTACACTAAAGCAATAAGATATTTTTTTAATTATTAAAAAATATAGTACTGTGTATACCTTTTTCATCCATATCTTTCCCAAGAGATATTTTCTATTTCTGAGATTTGTGCTTTTATTTCTCATCTATAGCTTCTAAGTGTGACTTAAGATTTGTTATTTTCAGTAACTAAATATTATAAGAGATGTAGATATTATAACAAAAAAAGATAAATTACACAGATGAATCTTAAGCAGTCTCCATGTTCAGCATGGAGCCCGTTGCAGGGCTCAATCTCATGACCCTGGGATCATGACCTGAGCTGAAATCAAGAGTCAATTGCTTAACCAATCGAGTCACCTAGGCGCCCCTTAGACTGGGCTTTTGGTTGTTTGGTAGAAAGATAACCATTTTAGGTTATGAAAAAAATTGCACAACAACAAAAAATAATTGTTGGCATTATTCTGGTTTCCTGAAATAAGAGAATTTGGCAATCATTAATCAAATTATCAATTTCTCACAACATAATAACCATACAAAATTCCAGGAGCTATCATATAATTATATTACATTTCACTAGTGTTCTCTATATTTATATTTTGAAAATGTTGTTTAAAAGGTATTTTTATGTACTTTTGTCAACTATGTACATTCAAAGATCTGTTGTCTTATTTGCTTTGAATTGTGTTTGGTACTATGTTGTCTATAGGTTTTAGCACCTTCGTTTATCACCATAACCACTTTATATTAAAAGCAGCTGAAAATTTTATAAATATGCTTATTTTGTTAACCTTCACCATATTACAAGAAAGTGAGACAATTTCATCTTTATTTGCAAGCCAAATTCACTCTTAAGTTTTCATGGAGAAGAGATGAAATTAAAAAATACAAAATGCTAAATTGTCAAAATGGAATAGAGTTTGCTTCATTCACAGAAGTATTTTCTTTTGAGGGGAAAAAATTAAAAAAGGAAAAGACAAGGAAAAAAGAATGGAGGAGAAAGGAAAAAAGGAGTGAGGAGAGGGAAAAAGTAGAAGGAAAATGGGGGAAAATATCATTTTCAAACTCAGCTACTTGGTTTGCTTCTAGCTAGAAAAGGATCCTATATTTTTCTTTAAAACTTTGAAGATTGGGTGCTTGAATGGCTCAGTTGGGTAAGTGGCGAGCTCTTGATTTCAGGTCAGGTCATGATCTCAGGGTTTGTGAGTTCAAGCCCCGTGTCGGGCTCTGCACTGGCAGTGGAGAGCCTGCTTAGGATTCTCTCCTTCGCTCTCTCTCTGTTCCTCTCCTGCTTGTACTCTCTCAGTCTCTCAAAACAAATAAACAATTTTTTTTCTTTTAATGTGAAGGTGGGGCACCTAAGTGGCTCAGTTGATTAAGCATCCGACTCTTGGTTTCAGCTCAGTTCATGATTTCACGGTTTGTGGGTTCAAGCCCTGCATCAGACTCCGTGCTGATGGTACAAAGCCTGCTTGGGATTCTCTCTCTCTCCCTCTCTCTCATACACTCTCTCTTCCTTTCTCTCAAAATAAATAAATTAACTTAAAAAAAACAGAAAATATCTTCCTTCTGTAATTTTTTTATTTGAAAATCAATTTTAATATTCAACATTTATCAAGATTGGGTTGTAGAACTTTAAAAACATGAAAAAACTTGTAGGAAGAAAGAAAGAAAGAAAGAAAGAAAGAAAGAAAGAAAGAGAAGGAAGGAAAGGAAAGGAAAGGAAAGGAAAGGAAAGGAAAGGAAAGGAAAGGAAAGGAAAGGAAAGGAAAGGAAAGGAAAGGAAAGGAAAGGAAAGGAAAGGAAAGGAAAGGAAAAGGAAAAGGAAAAAGAGAACTAAGCTTCAATCTTCTTTGATTCAATACCTAAGTGAGCAAAGACCAAATGCTGCCCAGCTGGGTTGCTTTTCCACTCTCTATTAGTTTCCATCAACAGTAATGTCCTTGGCGTTCCGAATCTTGTTTTCATTTGTTTGTGCCTCCCAGGTGTGATGTTAATATACCCAACAAACTCAGCACGTGTAAACCATAAGAAACGCTGCAGCTCACAGCCTTCTGAGGTCTCTGTTATTGAAGTTTCAAGTGACCAAGTAAGAGAAAATAAATGGACCCCAGAGCACAAGAGACACGTGATTTAAATGATGAGGGAACAACAAATGGATGTCCGCTCTGATGATTAGAGAATGAATATGGGCACAATTTCCAGATGTGTAACAAACAGAGGTGTGAGAGTTGAGAATTATGCTGCTTAGTAGGAGGTCATCGCAATTATAGTCAACGAAGAAACACAATTTCTATGCAGAAAATAATGATGAACCAAAACATGCAGTGAACTCTGCAGGACAAGTTAAGCATACTAGTTCATTGTCATTTCATTTGCTCATTTCTAAAGTAAGCATTGACTCTTCAGTGGAATAAAGGTTAGGGGTGGAGGGGTAAGATCAAAAATAAAGAAAAAGAAGTGATGGACGGAGGGAGAGAGGGAGGAAAAGAAGGAAGAAAGTGTGAGGTCAATTTCTTAACTCACAGAGTCTAAAAGCTCTTACTAGGATTTTTCAGACAAAAAATAATATTTTAAATATCTTGTGACAAGAGATTCTATATGAATTGCTGATATAATGGAATAAATTTGCATTTTACATCAGTGAAAAATTATGTATTCATGTCACAACCTTATAATTTAAATATCTACATACTTATGAGAATGTGTGTTGAATGAGCTTGCCCAAAGAACGTATTGTGAGCCCTTGAAATATATGCACTCTCGACCCAGCAATAGCACTACTAGGAATTTATCCAAAGAATACAGGAGTGCTGATTCATAGGGGCACTTGTACCCCAATGTTTATTTATAGCAGCACTTTCAACAATACCCAGATTATGGAAAGAGCCCAAATGTCCATCAACTGATGAATGGATAAAGAAGGTGTGGTTTATATATGCAATGGAATACTACTTGGCAATGAGAAAGAATGAAATCCTGCCATTTGCAGCAACATGGACGGAACTGGAGGGTATTATGCTGAGTGAAATAAGTCAGTCAAAGAAAGACAGATATCATATGTTTTCACTCATATGTGGAACTTGAAAAACTTAACAGAAGACCATGGGGGAAGGTAAAGGGAAAAAATAGTTTCAAACAGAGAGGGAGGCAAAACAGAGTACAAACTGAGGGTTGATGGGGGGTGCCAGGGGAGAGGGGAAAATGGGTGATGATAGGCTTTAGGGGGGCACTTGTTGGGATAAGCACTGGGTTTTGTAAGTGATGAATCATGGGAATCTACCCCTGAAACCAAGAACACACTTGTATTCACTGTATGTTAGCTAACTTGACAATAAATTATATTAAAAAAATAAAAAAGTAAAACAATAAACATAAATAAATAAGAAAATAAATAAAAATGAAAAGTGGAAACAAAAAATATATGCACTATTTTTTTATAGACTGAAAATGCTTTGTCTCCTGAGTAAGCACTTTGTACACAAGTAGGGCTAACTAAAGTATTAGTTTCAGAAATATTTTATTGTCATAATTTAAAAATTTGGTTAAAGTCTTTAATTAGAGGACAAGATAAAAACTGTCCCTGGAGCACTCATGTGTGGACTCTAATTTCTGGAATATGATACATGCAAGAATTCTCGAGCACAGAACTATTATAACACAACAGGAAATTATTTTTACTAAAATATTACTTGAATTCATACTAGAATTGAATTTGGTTTATATGTCTCACACATACAAGCCCCACCCATAAAGTCAAACTAAACTTTAGTTAAATACACAACAAAACTATAATGTGTTCATTCAACATTCATTGAGTGGCCATGAGCCAGGGGCTGATGTGTTCCAAGGGCTTGAGAGCAGAGAACCCCAGCCCTCATGGAACTCGTATTCATGTTGAGAGGAGATGGATGTAAGCAATTACTGCTAAATGAGGAAACTATCTAGCTTGATGGAGGTAAGCAGTATTATGGAAAAATAATAGAGCAGGGTAGCTAACATTGGAATTCTTGGGAATGGGTGGGGTGGGACATACATGGTGTGCATTTAAAATAGACTAGTGGTAACACATAGCCCAAGTACAGATATATTTTGAAAGCCAAGCCAATAGAATTTCCTGATGAATTGGATGTCTATCATGTTAGAGAGCGCATAATTAAGAAGGACTATAAAAGAATTTAATTTTAGTTTAAATTATGCGCTTTGTTAAAGCACAGTTATTGACATTATTTTTAATCTCTATTCTAGAAAATTCTTAAAAAACAAAGTTCACTCAATATGTCCCGGTAATAGTAAGTGTCCAATGAATGATTCAGTAACGAGTATGGCTATTTAAAATATGAGTTTACAGAGTGTTGGTTTCAATGTATATTTATCAGTTAGTAGCTTCTGAATTTACCTACGCAGAGCTCTCAAATTCATTTTAATCAGGTTGGTTCATCTAAATCTATCCTTATCTAAAGATTTATCAAATAAATAAGCATTAAACCATATTACAATGTGATTATACAGGTGATGGAATAAAGGACTGTCAGATGGCAGTTATCCTAGGAGAAGAGAGAAGACTATGGTAAGAAAAGGGGTCTAAAGAGTGTTTTTGGAATGCAGCAATATCTTGTTCGCTGACCCAGATAGTGGTCAGATGGATGTTTGCTTTATAATTACTTGTTAAACTGTACGTATATTCTATGCTTGGTACATATGTTTTATTTCATAATGTTTTTTAAAAAGAAAAAAGTCAATGTGCTAATAGTATCTGGAAGAATTCCTAGGGCTGCAGTAACAAAGTGACACAAACTGAGTGGCTTGAAATGATATAAATTTTCTCACCATTCTGGAGGCTGGAAGTCTAAAATCAAGGTGTCAGCAGGGACACACTTTCTCTGAAGGTTCTAGGAGAGAATCTGTTCCATGTCCTTCCTTAACTTCTGTTGTTGCCCACAGTCCATGACAGTCCTTGGCTTAAATGTGTATCACTCCAATCTCTGCCCCCGTGGTCACATGGCATTCTCCCTGTATGTCTCTTCGCCTGGTTCTTCGCCTCTTCCTATAAGGAAACTGGTCATATTGCATCTGCGGCCACCCTAATTCACTATGATCTTATCATAACATGTTACATCTGCAAAAAGCCTATTTTCAAAGCATGTCACATTCACAGCTACCTCCAGGGGCTAGGATTTCAACATATCTTTCGGGGGTAGGAAGACGCAATGCAACCCATAACAACATCTACCTCAAAAGTTTTGTTAATGATAATGAGAAAGGAGAGTTAGAGGTACTATTATTTTAATTACATGGAGTCTATTTTTATATATTTATGTATTTATTATTTTTTCATCTTCAAAGATTTTATTTTTTCATGATTTGAGGTAGCTTTTTATTTTTTTTAATATAATTTATTGTCAAATTGGCCTACATACAACACCCAGTGCTCATTTATTCCTCCAGTGACTTGGTCAGTATGAACGGTAAAGAATGTATAGCATGTATGGCAATGTGTAAGTGAGAGAGAAAGAGAAAGTAGGAGAAGAAGTGAGCTCTCAGAAATTAAGTGCTATCATGAGCCAGGCCTGGGTTAAATTTGGCCACATCCATTTATCCCATTAGTTAAATGCGCAGTAAATGAGATTCAGATTGTAAAACTGAGCAATGAGGGTTACGGCCGAAATCTGGCCTCCTTGTTCTTTTAGTGTCTACTTTTTTTTTCTTTTTACATCGCTGGATTCTTTAACATGTTTGCCTTGATTTTTGTTGTTTTTTGCAATCATTGGTCCTCAAACTTGCAATTAAAAGTTAAGTAAAAGTTTTTGTTTATTTTGCAGCAGTATTCTTAAATATTTATGAAGGATCTTAAGTCTGACTCGCTTTGAGGAAATATAGGTGAATTAATAATTGATGAAGCTGCTGTGCAGAAAATTAAAGGTTGGAAGCACGTGTTAAAAATTAAATCATCTATGCCTAAGACAGTGGATGTTATTTATTTAAAATCTTGCAAAAAATGTACAATTAGGTTCTTTCTTCTGTCCAGGTCAACTGAATACCTAATGATTCATTCCAGCTTCTCAGATTCTAAGACCTGAAATTAGTCAGAGGCTAGACAATAAAGGAGAAAGAGAAATTTCAATTTTCATCCCAGAATTTTTAAGTGTGCTGCTTATTTACACAGAAATATAAAGATAGGAAGGAAGATTCTGTATGTTCTATAGTATGTGGGTCAAGAGGCGTATTAATAGACCAATTAATAGTTTTAGTACTCATTTATAGTCACAGAAGTTGTATTGTTTATTAGCCATTGTGGAACAAAATATCTTTAAAGAGTAATTGTATTTCTTCCATTTAGACATTAGTTTATGTTTTTTAAAAGAAATAAATAATTAAAGACAAAGATGCAAAAAATGTTGGATTAAAAATACTTGCCACCCCTAGGCATAGGTAAATCCAGAAGCCGGGAAAGGAGCAGCTTACACTTTTGCACAAGATTTATGGAACTTGCAATCTTGGCTGAAAGTATTATTTAGAGGGCAATCTTTCTATAAAAGTTCAGCAATTTTATTTCTGCCTAGAGAATGAGAGAAGGTCTTACCCAAATACTATCAGACTCTTCTAGAGGCAGAAGAGTGTAAGCATAACCTCTACAAGTCCTTACCAAGCCTCTTTTTCTTATTTCACACTGGAAAAAAAATAATAAATCACAGAGCAAGTTCAATGAGCAGCAAACTATACTCCTATTGTACCTTTAAGCCATTACTTGCTGTCTAGTCTTTTTGAAGGTATCACTTTTAAATGGCATTTATTCATCCAACCAGATTTAGAGCCTCTTTTATTTCTTTGCAATAAAATTTCCGATAACTTGACGAATCACCTTTTATAATTCTGGTTTGCCCATCTCTGCTACTGAAAGATCCCCTGAAAGCACCGGCCTTCTAAGGAATGGTTGGTGTCATGAACTTACAACACACAGGGCAGTTCTTTGTACATTGATTGAAAATATGGACCAGGAAGAACTTTCCTGAGTCCCTCAAAAGTGAAAAGCTTACTATTTCTCATGTAAGCAGATTTTGAAGGTCATATGTATCCCATTATATCTAAGGTATCCTAAAATCTGAAATATTTTTCTCAAATTATCAGAATTAACTATTTTTTAAGTAATTTAATTTGGACTCATATAAATCCTGACAGGCCTATCAAATTAGTCACTCCCACCACACACACAAAAAGGAAACTATGTCCCCATCACAGAATTGACTGGAAATCCTTACTATGTGATTCACATTGCAATTTGGGGAAAGCAGTCTGAGATTGAAGCAGTGATTTCTCAATAGTCTCATGAATGGAGGTGTCAACAAAACACCCTTGCTTCATTTGACTCTTATCAAGTGTCTGTTGGCCACTTGATGGAGGTCACTGAGCTTGCATAATCCCATAGAGAACCGATGTACCTGCTCATCTCATCGCTTCTTACATAGTCAAATGATTTTCATTATTCGAGTAAAACAAATTAGTTTTTCTATCCTTCCCTAAATGTGTATAGTACCTGTCTTTTCTAATTAGTTATATAACCTGGGATCCTATTTAATGCTCCCAAAATGTGCTTACGTATTTTTTTTTTGTCCACAATCCACTATGAAATGAAAAATATTGTGCTGCTGAATAGCTAGCCTTCTCCAGATAGTTAAAATTTTAACAGTGTCTTCCAAGAATTGTTATGTAGTGAGTCCTCTTGGTATAATATCTGCAACAATGTTATACAAAATCAATACATTTTGTTCCAGATTTAATCAATGTATTCAAGGAAACACAAGAGAGAGGCTTTCAAACCTTAGAAAAGAGTACTCTGGGATTGTTTATCTGGCTTTCAGTAATATTAGTAAACTCATTCTGCATCATGACTGAAATATGTAGTCTGTGTAATGAGAAGTAGTTACTCAGTACTCCCACATTTAAAAATATGAACTATTTTGAGGCGCCTAGGTGGCTCAGTCACTTAAGTGCGAACTCTTGACTTCGGCTCAGGTCATAATCTCAGGTTTTTGGGTTACAGCCCCGCATCGGGTTCTGCATTGACAGTGCGGAGCCCGCTTGGGATTCTCACTCTGTCCCTCTCTCTCTGTCCCCCACCCAAATAAATAAATAATAAAACTTTAAAAATATATTTAAAAATATAAACTATTTTAGTAGGAGTAGATTGGGTTAGAACTTAAAATAAACTTCCTCATTTTAAAGCTGTAATGGATACTGTGATGAGCGGCCATATCCCCTCCAGAACCTCAGGATTTATGACCCCAGCTGCTAGAAGAGCTGACCTTATCTGTCAGTCTTCTCTAGAAACTGCCTTTTGGAAAATTCCCTGGACTAGAGAGCTGTCTCACCCAACTGCAAGCCTTTTTCTTGAGACAGCAGTCTCCAATGACTGGTATAAGTTATAAAGTATAATATATAACATGAAGTACATATAATTCTACAGTATAAACTAATAGTATATTACAAAATATATACATATACTATACTTACATATAGTGTATATAATATTTATAATATAGTATATAATAACATAGTATATAGAATAGAAAAATATACAGTGTATAACATATGTAATAATATAGTATATTATTATAGTATGTAGATTTAAAATAAAATATAGCATGGAATATATAGCATAGTATATAGTTTACAATGTAAACTATTATTATAGTGTAAAGCATTTAGAATGGTATAAAGATCCAGCAGCCTTGCCAAAGCATGGGATAACTCTGTTATTGTGATGGTATCGTAGCTCCAACTTGTCTCTGCCCAATCCTGCTGTTTCCCTGTTTCTTCTCCTCCTCCCTCCACTCCCTCCCTTCCCTCTCTTCACTTCTACTCCCTACCCGCTTTCCCTTCCCTCTCCTCCCTTTTCGCCCTCTCCCATTCCTCCCTTCTCTTTCCTTCCATGGTTGTCCATCCTGAAACAATCCCTAACAAAGTCCTGCATGGAATGTCGGTCTCAGAGACAGCTTCCCAGGGAGCACAACTGTGACCAATGTTTCAGAAAGACAAGAATGTATCCTAAGTGAGTCTATGAGACTTCCTTTCCTGGACAAAATTTTTAAAAGAATAAAATAAGGACTATCTTTCTGGAATCATTTAGGTTTGAACCAGCCTGAAATTTTTTAGACTAAGTGATGTCAATAATTTAATTGTGGAGTGTGTAGAAATAGTTTTAAAAAAATCAAAAAGTGCGTGGCACCCGGGTGGCTCAGTCGGTTAAGCGTCCGACTTCGGCTCAAGTCATGATCTCAAGGTTCATGGGTTCTTGCCCCGCATCAGGCTCTATGGTGACAGCTCAGAGCCTTGAGCCTGGTTCAGATTCTGTGTCTCTGTCTCACTAACCCTCCCCCACTTAACTCTGTCTATCTCTCTCTCTCAAAAATAAATAAACATTAAAAAAAATTTTTTTCTTAATCAAGGAGCATACACATAAGAATGAATCAACAGCACAGAGTAAGTACAAATCCTATTAAAAACATAAAGTGAGGGGCACCTGGGTGGCTCAGTTGGTTAAGTGTCCGACTTCAGCTCAGGTCATGATCTCACAGTCTGTGTATTTGAGCCCCACATCAGGCTCTGTGCTGACAGCCCAGAGCCTGGAGCCTGCTTTGGATTCTGTGTCTCCCTCTCTCTCTCTCTGCTCCTCCCCTGATCATGCTCTGTCTCTGTCTCTCAAAAATAAACATTAAAATTTTTAAAAAAAGCATAAAGTGATTTCACCAATGATCCATCTCTGTATATTTCCAACATCCTTTTATGTTTCCATCATTTTTTCTTGTTAATTTTTCTCACCTTGAAAGAATGCAGATAGTCATTCTCACCAAAACTAATAAAATATGTCATCTATTTGCTCTGTAAAATATCTGTATTATATTCCTTTTTGAGAAATAAACTACAATGACTTTAATGAAGGTCTAGAAACTCATCTATATGCACTGGTGTCAAAAGAACCATGTACAGTATTTAAAAGCATCAGCAACCTAAAAATTTGGGGACTAACATCAACAAGAGGGCCCTGGACATTAAAGGTGACAAAAAAACCCACCAAGCACAGAGTTGCTGTGTATTACCAACAGCCTCTCATCTCTGTTTAAAATAGCAAAGTATCGGGGCTTCTGACTTAGGCTAAGGTCATGATCTTGCAGTTAGTGAGTTTGAGCTCCATGTAGGGCTGTATGCTGACAGCTCAGAGCCTAGAGCCTGATTCAGATTCTATGTGTTCCTCTCTCTCTGCCCCTCCCCCATTCATTCCCTCTCTCTCTCTCTCTCTCTCTCAATAAACATTAAAAAAAATTAAAAAAATAATAAATAAATTGCAAAAGATCATTTGGGAGATTTTCGGGGTGGGAGGGATTAAAAAGTTTTCAAACTTGTTTAACTTCCACATTCTTCTCATTCACAAGCAGTTGATTTGCATTAAAAGAATCCCACCATCATTTCAGAATGGCTACCCCCAGCTAAAATGATGGCACATATCTAAGCTGAAAAGTGTATTCTCCTTTATGTTTTAGTATCCCTGTCTCATTACCCGGTTAACGTTCTGTTTCATCATCTAATGTAACATAATATGACAAGTAAGATTTGAGGAAAGAAATCGTTTTTTATATTAGAGAGCTACTTTCTGGTTGAAAAGCTCAATATCAGTCTTCACTTCCCCGAACACACCAAACAGCACCAAAGCTTAAGCCAACATCTGCTTGCAGACACTGGTTAATGAGTTGATGGCTGACTTTTAAAAAATCTAAGTAACTTGGCACATCACATCCCACCAAAAAATGATGACATATGATGTTTTATTGCTTCCAATTTGCTTGAAAAGGCTGTGTTTTTCTTTTATATCATCTTTTCCTGTCTTGTTTATATATTTTACCACCTACATGGATTCACACAAAAATATCGAGTTCCTTTTCATCTCCTTAATTAAGACAAACTACATAATTCCATAAATGCCAATGGAGAAAAATATTGTTAAGTTTTGTTCCTTCTAAGATAAAAACACAGGAAAAGATGGGCCAAGATTGTCTTTGCTTCCCATATGTTCCAATCTTGAAGAGAATGTACTTCTTTGCCCCAGTTAATGTGGTGCACAAAGAATTTTGGGGTGCAAACATATCATTCTCCTCCAAAAGCACAAATCTCAACCTCTAGAAAAGGTTTCCATCCAGTTTTAGAACACTGAATGTTAAATGATTATTATCTCTTCTGAAACTTTTAAAATTATGTCAGTTTTTAATATAACATTGAAGAAATCTCATATCAGAGCATCATATTTTAAGGTATTGACATTGAGGAGCTTCTGAGTGGTTCAGTGGTTAAGCGTCCAACTTCGACTCAGGTCATGATCTCATGTGTTCCTGAGTTAGAGCCAGCATCTGGCTCTCTGGAGAGCCCACTTCAGATCCTCTGTCTCCCTCTCTCTCTGCCCCTCCCACACCCTCTCTCAAAAATAAGTGAACATTAAAAAAAAAAGTATTGACATTGAATCCAATTCTTTGATCATGCTCTACCATCCTTGTTGCTGTTATTAGCTCAGTGTTCATTTTTTTAATTTGTATCTCACTGACTCTGACTTAAAACAATGGAAATTTCCTGTGGGAACAATTTCCTGAAGTTTAAGGCTGAGTGTCCTTTTTTAATTTAAAGGCAGTACCTTTAATGGAAAGTAGCAATGCTGTTGAGAGGGAAAAAAATGTTTAAATTTTTAAGAGGTCTGTTTTAACCTATTTAATTTTTATAGAACATCAACTGTATAACTGATATAGGATAGAATTTTGAAATTCTAATTCCCTAATGAAAGATGAATCCAGCCTACCACCTGTTTTGTATGGGCCACAAGCTAAAAATGCTTTTTATGGTTTTAAATGGCTTGTCATTTTCTATGACAACCATGATCGCTGGAGTCAGAAGCTACTACCCTCAGAATATATAAGCATGTGAATGAGTGTGAGAAAGGTGTTTCGGAGAAGTGCTTTTGTTTATTTCCCCACCTGCTTTCTATTAGTATTTATTCTGTTCCCTTTTTGTTGTCACTCCAGCACTCTGTTTTTCTCCATTTCTTCAAAAGGCTTTTTCTTCCAGACAGAAATATCATGTTTCTTGAGAATATAAAGACAACATGGATTTTACCTATTCGTCGACAAGTGGAGACTGTGATGTTATCATCTGTCCTCCTCATAAACTCAAACAATATTGTTGCTGATGCTAACATAATTGAATACACACAAATTATATTTAAAATAAATGAATAATATAAATGTAAAATACGTTTTAAAGAAAAGAAAGATGGTGGATTTTCCCTTTTGCTAAGCACTGGATGGGGACATGGGTATAATATTTGTATAAAATGAAAACATGTGAATAACTGGCTCAAGTTATCAACTTAGACATGGGTTCATTTGTTTCACTAGGAGTTTTTTGACATGCATATTTTACCTGATCATGTCAGTAGGTTTGTTATTGATGCCCCAGACATGAAATTTTGAGAAAACTTCCTTAAATTTCACGTTGTCATATTTTATGAAAGAACAATTCTTTTGTCTATAAAACCGACCCTTTCCGTGGTCCTATTGTAGGACTCTCCTTTAAATGAGCAATATTTTAGTACCTACATAAGTAAATGCCTTACTGGAGTGTCATGCATGCTGGAATTCACCTTTCTAAATTATTTCATAACTGTGAGTTTATAATTATGTTTCAAGAAACTAATACTAGATATTTTAAGATCCAGACCAGGAAACACATTCCATGTCAGGCAGGTTTGACTATCTGGGCTGGTCAAAATGAAATAAAAAAAACCCCACAAAACCATAAATCCTATATTGTGATTGGGGATAGTGAATAAGAGGGATGGCATCTGAAAAATAACCTCAACCTCTTTATTTTAGAAAAGAAAGGAAGGAACTGAGATGCGGGGGGATAAAGGGGAGCTCCACAGGTCCTTTCCACATTTAGCTTCTGTGATTTTTATTCCTAAATGAGTCAACATGAGCTTCTAAATTTTCACACTTGGAGCAGAATAAAATAGTATCTAATGCAATTCAAAACAGCTTTAGTAAGTCATCCTGTGAGTACCATAACATTTCTCTTTTTGGTACATCTTTCTTCCAAACTCAGTTTTTCATTTAGCACCAAAAGAGACTACACTCCAGCCCTCAGAAAAGAAATGTTTTATTTTTAAAGAATGTTAAGTCTACAAGTGACTAAAGAGTCTTTGATACCAAAAATACTCTAGGTAAAGGGAGAAATTTTTCAGTTTGAACAGTGTGCAGTCCTAAATGTGACAGACTATTAGCCCAGACAGTGGGATGAACAGTTGGTGAGGCTACAGCTCTTTGCTGAGGAGCACAAGCCACACCAGAGGGGAAATGGAATAAGGATGCTGCCTTCTCCCATTTGTATATACACACCTGCCCACTCACATGCACATGCATGCTCAGACATTCTCAGAAACATATATCTCATCTGTACACATACTCCGAAACACACAGACTCAGCCACACGGACACTCGGAGATACACATACCCAGACATTCTTACATACACAAATATATAAAGAAACAGACTCAGAGAAACACGTACGGAGTCATGGGCATACACACACAAGAATTACTAGATGTCCAAAGTAACTATAGAAATGAGAACAGTAGGGGTGCCTGGGTGCCTCAGTCGGTTGAGCATCTGATTCTTGATCTTGGCTCGGGTCATGATCCCACAGTTCATGAGTGTGAGGCTCATGTCGAGCTCTGCGCTGAGAGTGCAGAGGCTGCTTGGGATTCTTTCTCTCTCCCTCTCTCTATCCCTCTCTCTCTCTCATACAATAAATAAATAAACTTGAGAAAAAAATAAATGAGAACTGTAATTTGAAGTGTGTTTTTTTGTATTCCTTATTGGCCCTCTTAAATCTAATGATATTACCTCTTTATTACAAAATTGTCTTGTTGCCATATTGAAAAATAGCATGTTACAAAAATGACAGAAGCTTGGTCAACTCAAGTATGTGCCAACATAACAATGTAATAAAAGGAATAAATAAAATTTACATGTGTAGGAGAACATGGCTTCTCATTTATTTTGGAGAAAATCTAAGTGACTCATCTCGGTCAAGTCACCCTATTTTCTCATTTGTTAAATGTGGGTGCTGGACTAGTGTCCCCCAACCTCTCATATTGTAGGAACATACACTTGGATTTGCATAGGAATGAGACTGATGAACTCTTATTGTTTAACCTTAAATGGGCTGCCAAAGCATTTTATTAAAACATTTGCTGCATACTGAATATTCAGTACTAGAGAAATTATAGAGTTTTCCATATGAAACATTTAATGTGTGCCTTAACTAAGCAGGGAGATGGTTGGTTGGTTGACACACCTGCCATTGACCTTGACTACATGAGTGTTGGGAGAGACTCACAATCCTTAGGAGTTATCAGTAGTAAACCATCTATGTCACCATAAAATAAATCATTTATTAAAGACATGACTGCCTTGGGGTGCTGAATAGACATTGTGCATGTTAAACAGACTTCAAATAATGATGCTGAAAACAGTAGACTACACAGTAAAAGCAAAACTTCCTGTTTGAACCTCTTTAGGACTTATTCCTGACACTGGATTTCACTCATTCAATATGGCTTTAATATAGGAATTCTTTCAAAATCTCTCAGGTTCAGGAAAACTAATGGTGTGACTTAAATAATTGGTATACTCATCTCTCATATAGAAAATAAAATCACTTACTATAAACTATCAACTACTGAGCTCCTAATATGATCAGATGATTTGATATTTTATTTAACATTTTCAATAGGCCACATGATTAAAATTACTATTTCCATTTCCATCCACAGATACTTTACTAAAGCTCAGAGATTAGCTAATCTGCCCAAGGCCACATAGCCAGGAAGTAGCAGATCTGAACTTGGACGCCAGTTCCGATGGCTTCTTGACCACTGCACAACTCTGGCACAGATGCATCCAGAGGTCTGTGTGAGCAGAGACACTGCTGGAGTGGCTGGGAAGGCAACCTCATGCTGATCACAGAGATCACAGAGGGTCTTCCCATCTTCTAGAGAGCAGCTCCTGATCCCAACCGCATAGTAAAATTGTGAGGAATAACAGGGCTTCATGCAAAACCAAATATCAGAGAATGAGGACTTGACCTTGGTATTTGTAAAAAGCTACCGAGGAGAATTTGATATGTGACCAGAGTGGAGAATCACTGTTGTGGCCAATGGGTGTCAGAGTGCAGCCTCTGCTCCCCCCCAACCCCGGTATCAGCATCACCTGGGAACTTGGAAGGTCTCTGGACTCACAGACCAGTTGAGTAAATCTGTACTTTAACAAAGCAGTCTTGCTTTAACAAGTCCTCCAGATGATTGTGATATGTGTTAAGGTTTGAGAGGCACTGCTCTAGATCAAGGATTCCAGAGATATACTTTTCAAACATTAAAATGCATAAATGTTAAAATGCAGATTGTAATTCAAGAGGTCTAGGTGGAGCCTGACAGTCTGACTTTCTAACAGGCTTCTTCCAGGTGATGCTGATGCTGTCCACAGAGGATGTTCTGTGGAGCTGGCTTCCAATCTATTTTTTTAGTGTTTATTTATTTATATTGAAAGAGAGAAATAGAGAGTGAGCAGGGGAGGAGCAGAGAGAGAGGGAGACAGGCTCTGCACTGTCAGCACAGATCCTGATGTGGAGCTACAATTCATGAACCCATGAGATCATGACCTGAGCCGAAATCAGGAGCCAGGCGCTCAATTGACTGAGCCACTCAGGTGCCCCTATTTTTTTTTAATTTGCATCCATCACCAGTGCCAATTCCCATTCAAGGCAATATTCTAGTGTTGAAAAAAGGACTCTTAGAAAGATCTCTCTAGTAGTAATGGATAAGAGAGCAGAAACTTCCCACTATAGCACATAAGATGCAGCAAATGGAAAAGGGATGCAAGAGGGCTCCAAAGCTAGTTCTGAAGAAGTTTGAGCAAGCTCTGTGACTTCTTTGTGTCCACTTTCCTTCCTTTTTAAAATGAAGAATTCAGGGACGCCTGGGTGGCTCAGTCAGTTAAGGTCCAACTTCAGCTCAGGTTATGACCTCGCAGTTTGTGGATTCCAGCCCTTCGTCAGTCTCTGTGCTGACAGCTCTGAGCCTGGAGCCTGCTTTGGATTCTATGTTTTTCTCTCTCTCTCTGCCCTTTTCCTGCTTGTGCTCTCTCTCTTCTCTCTCTCCCTCTCTCTCTCCCTCTCTCTCTCTCTTTCTCTCTCTCTCTCTCTTCTCTCTCTCTCAAAAATAAATAAACATTAAAAAATTAAATGAAGAATTTAGAGTAGATTATTTTAGTATTTTTGAGTTCAAAACTTTTTGTGTATATAATTAACTTCGTATTACTTGACTGAACATTCACCACATTTCCACACTCTGCTTGGAACATGCTATTGAATGCAGGGACTCTTATAAATCCTTAAGCTCTTACAGCATTGGGATGGTGCGCAGCACATAGTAGGTTCTTCCAACTACCTGATGAAAGCACTAGAAGCAAATTATAAGCTATTTTCTCAGAAGACTCTAATTGTTAAAAACGATCGCTGTATTTTCATTTTCTTCAGAGACATTTCTTTGCACTAATGAGAAAGAGATATCCACTTAAAAATCTTGTTTTAAGCAACACCAGAAAAGGCTTGCATGAAGCATCTGACCTACTGCATCACAAATGGAGCAACCTCTTTTTTTTGAGAGAGAGAGAGAAAAAGAGAGCACAAGCAAGCTAGGGGAGAGGCAGAGGGAAGGAAAGAGAGAGAAAGAGAGAAAGAGAGAGAGAGAGAGAGAGAGAATCCCAAGCAGTATCCACACTTGGTGCTGAGCCCAGTGCAGGGCTCGATCTCATGACGGTGAGATCATGCCCTGAAACAAAATCAAGAGTTGGATGCTTAACCAAGTGAGCCACCCAGGTGCCTTGGAGCAACCACTCTATTCTTATTCAATCCACACCTAGTGGGCACAACATGCCAAAGGAGTTAAAAGTCCTGAAAAGGACTTTTCTGTTAGAATAACAGTATTTAATATTAAGCTACAATTTATAGATATTTAAGATTGTCATTTTGCTCCTTTCCCAGTTGTTGTGGTTGAAAAGCAAGGTAGTCAAAATTTTTGAAAGGGCATCAGCAAATGACCAAACAAAATATAAAATAACATGTATTATTTCATTGGGTTCAGGGTTTTGTTTTGTTCATTTTTTTAAAGAACAAGCTGGGGAGAGGCAGAGAGAGAGGAAGATAGAGAATCCCAAGCAGGCTCTGCACTGCAAGTGCAGAGCCCGACACAGGACTCAAACTCATGAACCATGAGATCATGACCTGAGTTGAAATCAAGAGTCAGATGCTTAACCAACTGCACTGCCCAGGTGCCCCAACTGGTTTCAGTATTTTTAGTGACGCTTGCTCCAAACTCTCTCTGTCCTTTCTTCCTGAAATCGTGGAGGCAAGGTAAATACCTCCCTTGTGGGTTGGAAACCAGAGACAAAGAGCACCCTTGAGACCTGGAGGGAGATTAGCAGATTTGTGTAAATAGTGAAACCTGAGAGTCAAAGATTATCAGGAGGCTGTAATCATCAGAATTAGGCCAGGGATGTGCATGAGACTCATTTGGTTGGGTTGACAATGAATAAAATACTCTGGAAATTTTAACAGATGGAGCTGAGATCCTTAGAGGACATGGAGCCCTGTCTCAAGAAGCAGATGGCTGATGACAAAGTATAGCCTTGAGAACCAGATGCAAAATAAACACATGAAGGGAACAGAGATGACTGTAACCTTTTCATTAGTGTTGCTCTAAAATATTGATCTAGGTGCAAAAGAGAGCATCCAAATGATAAAATAATAATAATCATAATAATAATACACTTCCTATCCACATAAAGAACACATCTCTCATTTAGCAGGACAATCTACAGTTGGATACAAATGCAAAAGAGACAGAGAGGGATGAAGAACGCTAAAGTAACAGAAGCTGAAAACCAGAATTACCAGTTAAGACAGGAGACTTTGGACGTGAGCATAAACAAGCAAAAGTCTGAATCACCCACAAAGCCAGTCTAAGTGCCATCACTGTACTGAGTATTGGGGATACAACACTTAGTAAACACAGACACAGTGCCTACTCATATGGCTTATCATCCAGTGTGGAAGATGGCCATGAAATATTCATGTAAATGCAAACCCTTCCTAGGAAGGGGAAGGGCAACGGTGCTCTGAGAGCTTATAATGGGGGGGGCTTGACCTAAAAAGATGACGCAGGACATCCTTGAGGAAGTAAGGAGTTTGCTGAAACCTGAACAAAGAGTAGGAGTTACCAGGATGACACATGCGTTCGTGGTGGGGAGAGGGTGTGGTGAAGAGGGGATGGGATTGAAAATCCCTGAGGAAGGACACACAGTGATAGACGACACTAGGGAGGAAGGCAGGGGAAGACCAGCAGGGCCGAAAAGGCCATGTTAAATACTTTGGTCTTCACTGTAAAATTAATGAGAAGCTGTGTAGTTGTTTGAACAGGGGACTGGCATGGGAAGTTACATTTCACACTATAAAGCAGCCAGATTTGAAAGTAATAAAGCAGAAGATTTTGAGAGGCTTTTACAGTGTTCCAGGTGAAGATGATGGCAGCTCGAGTTAGGGTGGGGACAATGAAAACAGAGAAAGGTTGTTGGCTTGGGAGTTGTTTAGAAAGCAAAATCAGTAGGATCTAGAGATGGATTAACTGGACACGGCAGATGAAGAAAGCATGCTGTCGAGAATGGCTAGGGTTTCCAGCTTGCTTACCTTTGAAACAGCAATGTTAAAATAGGATCTTCTTCTGTTTGGTTTGTGATGGAAAGGTGATAGTGATAATAAGTTCAGTTAAGGATGAGTAGAATTTAAAATGACTTTAAGATAGCCATGTGGCGATACCAAGTAGGCAACTGAACATACCGGCCTGGAGATTCAAGGAGAGCTCTGGACTGAAGATAAAAATAGACAAGACATGTTAGGAATGGAGATGGTAATTGAAACCATGGGCCAGGGTGACATTTCCTGGAAAAAGTGGATAAAGGGAGAAAAGAAGAGATCTTAGGATGAGATTTGAATAAGTCTAATGAAGAGGGATAAGTGTGACATGCCCTCCTCGCTCTGACCAGACTTTGCCCTAGTCTAAAAAGATACTATTAGAAAAGTAGAAAACAACAAATAAACAGAGCAGAATACCCCAATATCATCATTTCAAGAGTCAGGGAAACATATCAAGAACAAGACAGCTTATGGTGGTCTCTGCCTTAAATAAACTATGTAAAAAGTCAATCAAAAATATATATTAAGGCCTGATTTTCACCTTACTGAAGGATGTTTTCATTACCAACCAAAGTACTCGTCCTATATCTATTGAACACTTATTCCTCTCCAAGTATTTAAATAAGATTTGCTTAGCAGAAAGAAAAATTAAGAAAACAATCCCATTGGGGTGCCTGACTGGCTCATTTGGTTAAGTGTCTGACTCTTGGTTTCGACCCAGGTCATGATCTCACAGTTTGTGATATCGAGCCCCTTATCGGGTCCTGTGCTGATGACACAGAGCCTGCTTGGGACTCTCTCTCCCTCTCTCTGCCCCTCCTCCACTCGCACTCTATCTCTATCTCAAATAAGTAAATAAACTTTAAAAACAGAACAAGAACAATCTCATTTACAGTTGCACCAAAAATAATAAAAGACCTAGGAATAAACTTAACCAAGGAAGTGAAAATCCTTTACTCTGAAAACTATAAAACACCAATAATAGAAATTGAAGACAACACAAATAAATTGAAAGATATTCCATGCTCATGGATTGGAGGAACAAATATTGTTAAAATGTCTGTACTACCCAAAGCAACCTACAGATTTAATGCAATCCCTATCAAAATACCGACAGCATTTTTCACAGAACTAGAACAAATACTCTTAAAATATGCATGGAACCACAAAAGACCCCGAATAGCCAAAGCAACCTTAAAAAACAGTATAAAACAGGGGCTATCACAATCCTACATATCAAGATATACTCAAAGCAGTAGTAATCAAAACAGTATGGTACTGGCACAGAAATAGACACATACTTCAATGGAGCCAATTAGAGAAGCCAGAAATAAATCCACAATTATATGGCCAATTAATCTTCAACAAAGGAGGCAAGAATATGCAATGGGAAAAAGGAAGTTTCTTCAATACATGGTCTTGGGAAAACTGGACAGCTACATGCAAAAGAATGAAACTGGACCCTTTCTTACACCATCAACAAAAGTAAACTCAAAATGGATTAAAGACTTAATGTGAGACCTGAGACCCTAAATGTCCTAGAAGAGAGAATAGGCAGTAATTTCTCTGACATCAGCCATAGCAACATTTTTCTAGATATGTCTCCTGCAGCAGGGGAAACAAAAGCAAAAGTAACCATTGGGGCTACATCAAAATAAAAATCTTCTGCACTGCAAAGAAAACAATCAACAAAACTAAAAGACAGCCTGCTGAATGGGAGAAGATATTTGCAAATGACATGTGAGATAAAGTGTTAGTATCCAGAATATATAAAGAACTTATACAACTCAATACCAATCACCCTCCACATAACCTGATTGAAAAATGGGCAGAAGACAGTAACAGACATTTCTCCAAAGAAGACATCCAGATGGCCAACAAGAAAAGATGCTCAATATCACTCAGCAGCAGGGAAATACAAATCAAAACCACAATGAGATATTACCTCACCCCTGTCAGAATGGCTAAAATCAAAAACACAAGAAACAACAAGAGGTTGTTGGTGAAGATGTGGAGAAAAAGGAACCCTTGTGCACTGTTGGTGGGAATGCAAACTGGTGAAGCCACTGTGGAAAACAGTATGGTGGTTCCTCAAAAAATTAAAAATAGAACTACCATATGATCCAGTAATTCCACCACTGGGTATTTACCCAAAGAATATGAAAACACTAATTCCAAAAGATACAGGCACCCCTATGTTTATTGCATTATTTACAGTAGCCAAATTATGGAAGCAGCCCAAGCATCCATCCGTAGATAAATGGATAAGGATATACAGTATATTCATAAAATGGATATTACCCAGCCATTAAAAAGAATGAAATCTTTCCATTTGCAATGCTATGGATGGATATGGAGTATATAATGCTTAGTAAAATAAATTTGTCAGAGAAAGACAAATAGCATATGATTTCACTCATATGTAGAATTTAAGGGATAAAAAAACAAACGAACAAAGAAAAAAATAGACAAACCAAAAGCAAAAACCAAAACCAAAACAAAACCAGACTCTTAACTATAGAGAACAAACCAATGGTTACCAGAAGGGAAGGGGTTGGGGAAATGGGTAAAATAGGTGAAGGGGACTGAGTGCACTTATCATGGTGATCACTGAGTAATGTATAGAATTGTTGAATCACTGAACACAGGAAACTAACATTGTATATTAACCATACTGAATTAAAAAATTTTTAATAAAAAAATAGAGGCATGTGGCTGGCTCAGTGGTAGAGTATGTGACTATTGATCTGAAAGTCATATGTTCAAGCCTCACACTGGATGTAGAGATTACTTAAAAGTAAAATATTTAAGGGTGCCTGTGTGGCTCAGTCCATTAAGTACCAACTCTTGGTTTCCGGTTAGATCATGATCTCACAGTTTAAAGTTTCAAACCCAGCGTCCGGCTAACAATGAAGAGCCTGCTTGGGATTCTCTCTCTCCCTCTCTCTCTGCCCCTCCCCTGCTCATGCTCTCTCTCTTTCTCTCTCCCTCTCAAAAACAAATAAATAATAAAATATTTATAAATAAATAAAATTTAAAAATAAAAAAATAATAATAAAAATAAAATGAGATTTGTTTTGGTATTGGGGGAACCAAATGAATTGTCCAGGCATGCACCTCAGACATAAAGTTCAGACTTCCAACACACCATGGACGAGAGAGACTGCTCTGTAGAGTTTAGGAGACATGTTTGGTTTCCAGAGAGGAGACAGAGTTCCCAATGTAATAGAATAAGAGAATAGTATCTCCTTTCTGAGCACAACATATATATTCATGTACTTATCTCCTAACAATCTTCCTCCTTAGTGACAATCAGGTAATATTAACTCTGAAGGGGAAAATTAGGATGTTGTTTGCGAATCACTAAAAAAGAAGTTAGGGTCAACCTAGAAGGATAATGGTAAATTTATAAGATATTTCTAGAAAGAAAATAATGTATCTCTAGCTTTCTTTCTATATTTCATTTTTAAAGGGTTGGTTCCATAGTTTTTACATGGCAAAAAAAAAAAAGAAAAGAAATGTACTAGAAATGCATAATCCTACTAAAAAAAAGAGATATCTGTAAACTCATTTTTCACTTCAGAGTTTATGCAAGTGTTAAATATTTTTTCCATTTTAAAAGCAATGGCTGTTAAGGGAGCCAAAGTAAAGCAAAAAGCAAATGAACACACTGAAGGAATTTGAGAAATACTCAGTTGGTAACTTCATCAGGTGAAAGAAATATTCTCTCAAGGCTCACAATGAGATTTTTAAATCTTGTGTTTGAGTGATTTTCTTAATATCTACTATTTTTAAATTGTTCTGAGAAATGTTTTTGTACCCTGGAGAAAACTAACAAAAGCATAACTGACAGTATAGGCACCAATTTTTTTTTCAATATCTTTGTAATCTTTATTTTAAATTCACTTTTTTATGTTTCCCTTCAAAATATATATTTTTATTCTGACACTGCCATTCAATTATGAATTTTAATTTTCTTATTCTAGCTTTGTCTAACTTTACAGATGTAAATACCTCAACAAACCTAAAGTATAAGAAAGAAAAAAAAATCGCTGATGTGATGTCAGTGTGCCAACAGAACGGTATTTATACTTTGTAGTCAGAAATGTTACAACGAAATTGTCTCTGCTTGTGATCTCACATTATGGAGAGTTCTGGAGGTCTGACAACTCCCGACATTATGATATACTCCAGTCACACGGTTAAATCAGACAGCTAGAGCAGAGTTCTCAGCAGGGCATAAGGAAAGATTTATAGACATGGCAAAAGAACACTTTGCCCGTTCCCTTCTTTAAATAATTATGACTTTCCATGAATCTCTTTCTAAATCAACTCCGGAATGACAAATATCTGGGCAAAGAAAAGGCCACAAAAATATCACTTACAGGAAGCACTATCGAGGTTTTAGAAGCACAGTATTGAATTCTCTGTTGTACGTTCTGCATATGATACATTATGTGGGATGCTCCCCACCTCTCCGCACACCATATATTTCTCCCATTATCATTCAGAAAGATCTTTAAAAACTCCCTTTTTCTGTCAAGTTCTTTCTCTTCTCAATACAACAGGTCAAGGAGAAAATATTTCAGTGTATTGCAAATTGAACAAGTTGAGGAGAAAGGATAAAAATATTTGCCTAGTTGATTACATGGTATGAGTACTCTCAAAGGATGTCCCAGGAATTTGAGGAAAAAAAATTATATCTGGATGTCTTGTTCATTCAGCCCTGAAGATTTACAGAAAGCAAAAATTTTAAACACTGAGTTGTTTTCAACCCCCACTGTTTTTCCAGTGAAGGGATCAAGAACTCATGTTTACAGAGCATCTATTCTGCAAGAGCCTTTCCATATATTGTATCTGTCAATCTTTATAGCAGTCCCAGGAGGGAAGGGATATCAGCTCCATTTTACAGATAAGCACATTGAGTTTCAGACAGATTACCTGCTCAAGACCACACAAGTATGTGAAATTGCCTCCTTTAATTACATAATTACTACAAACCTAAACTGTAACAAACTATTTTTATATTTCCATGTATTTTTTAAAGTTTATTTATTTATTTTGAGAGAGAGAGAGCAAGCAGGGAAGGGATAGAGAGAGAGAGGGTGGGAGAGAATCCTGAGTAGGCTTCACACTGTCAGCACGGAGCTGGACACAGGGCTCGATCTCACGAACCCGTGAAATCATGACCTGAAAAAGGAGTACACTTAACCAAATGAGCCATTCAGGCACCCCTATTTCCATATGTTTTTAAAGCAATATATTGCATTATATATAAAAACTTCATAATTACCATTTTAAACTACCTAAACAATACATGAATACTATTTAAAAAATCTATGAAAAACCAATACAGAAGTTAACTTTAAAAAGTAACATGTCGTACTCCCCATTAACCCTACCTTCTTCCCTAAAAATAACTACTGTTCACAGATGTATATCCTTCTAGAGTGTTTCGGTGTATGTTATAAATATATGTAATTTTAAGTCACATTATGCCTTTATTATTTCTTGACTTAATGACATGTCTCGGAGCTCTTTCAACATTGGGACACTTAGCTTTAATGTTCTCATTCTTTGCTCCTGAAGAGTTTACCATGATACAGATATACCACATTTTAGTTTTTCATTCCACAATTGATGGACAGCATGTTATTTTATGGGTTCTTTAACTTTTCTCTACAGCATCTATCATGTGCTCTGCCCAATTACCATGTCCAAAGTGAAATTTATCACCATCCTCCACATTGCTAATCCCTGTAGGGATATACGTTCTCTAGGTCAGCACTACTGAAAGCATGGGCCATGGACCAGTGATGGTCTGGGGATTATTACGAACTGGTCCATGAAGTAAGTACAGAAACTGAAAGCAAGCACTTGGAAACTTTCACAGCAATCTGACAATGCTGCAATATCTAATTGCATGAGCCTGCTTCTAGTAATTCATTTTTATTGTATTTTACAGAAGTGTACAATGAATAAGAAAATTTTTTAAAACACGAATCCTTTACCACAGAGTCTGAAAAACACTGACTGCTGCGATTTAGTGAATAATGCTATTTTACAACCAGTCACCTAAACTGGTAATGAGGGCATATGTCTCTGACCAAGAAAACATGGGCAGACAAGCAGAAGGAAAACCAAGGGAAGCATTCTAGAGTTTTTAAACTCTTGTCTTTACAGCCCCCTTTCCCATTAAGAGTAAAACATGCTGATTTCTCTAGTCTCTTAAATATCTTCTCTCAATCCCACATGACCTCTCCCCTCCTCAACTATTTCCCTCTCCTTCTTCCTCTTCATGGTAAGACTTCAATTAAAAAGATTGGGGGAACATCATGGCCCCTTCCATGATCCTTGTCAGGTTTGATAACCCACTGCAATGTAATTTCTCTTAAAAAAAATATTTTGGGGAGAGTGTAAGCAGGGGAGGGGCAGAGAGAGGGGGACAGAGGATCCCAGGGAGCTCTGCACTGACAGGCTGACAGCAGCAAGCCTGAATCCAATGTGGGGCTCGAACTCACAAACCACGGGATCATGACCTGAGCCGAAGTCAGACACTCAACTGGTTGAGCCACGCAGGCGCCTCCCCAATGTGATTTTTCTTAACTTCCCTGTGGAAAATCTTAATAGCCAACAATGGCTTTATTTCTAAATCCACAGTTGACATCTTCCTTATCTTACCATCCTCTCTGCAACATTTAACACCATTGACCAGCCTCTTCTTCTTGATATTCATTCTGGCCAATGGTTTCTATTCCAAATCTGTGAAGTAAGGTGTCAGGTCATCTGTCAACAGATATAGAAGATCTAAGATTGCTCTGGTGGAGATTAAGAGAGGGCAGTGTCTACAGAAAATAGACAGCCAGGCAGTGTTGAGAGCCGGGCTCACTCTGGAGACCACCAATGTAGAGTAGCACTAACTGCTTCTTTTTCTTATTTTCTCTAGTGAATGCAGCCCTGGGTGGTTGAATTAACTCAGAGTTTATCTTAAAAGTGGTGAGTGAAGACCGCT
>CM053577.1:46633281-47024933 GCA_028646485.1 Cryptoprocta ferox
TCTGTTTTAACAAGAACATGTCCTAAATATTATATGCTATTTAGTGTTTCCTTTGTTACTGGTAAACAATAAAACTGAAACCCAGGAGGTAAAACAATATTCCAAGTTCATGCTCTCAGCTGGTAACAAAAGCAGAGCAAGAATTCTGCCCCTTCTGGTCACACCAGATTCTTTGTATTGGGTTTAAATGTTTCTCTCAAGTTGAGAAAGTAATGAGGAAGGAAAGAACACTTTCTTCCACAGAAGTGCTAGGACAAATAAGTATTCAGAATTGGACAGAGAGAGCATTAGGAGGTTAAATAAGGAGAGTAGCCTGATGAGAAATGAGTAGAGAACTATGATGGTGAAGAACAAATTAAATAAACTTCTCCTTAAGTATTCATGAGTTTGTATGATCTGTGGGAGGGTAATTTTTGAGAAGAGAATAAGTTGGTCATCTTTAGGAATTCCTTATTCCTAATATCAGCTAGGGGTTAGGAACAAAGCAAAATAATTTAAAAGGATTGCTGTCTGTTACATAAGTCTTTCGAAATCCTCAGGGAAAAGGTGTGATGAAAATAATGTCATTCTAACTCGTGTTTTCCCTCGTGGTTGAATAAATCATTATAATAAATAATCTTCCACCTTTTGTGCCCACATGAGGTCTCTGAACAAGGCTTTCCTTTTTGTAGTGTTTCAATCTCCTTCCTTAATGCCCTAGATTCAACTGACCTTCTGTTCTGAACTTTGATTCTAGTCTGTAAGTGAGGCTCTGAGGTCTCTGTGAGAGATCTATTTGATTTGCGACAAAGAGCAGTGAAATTCCTCCTGAAAGTTCTGCTTGAAAGATACTATTACAAATGACCTCAGGTTTTATGAAGTATTCATTAGAAAGATGAATATGTATGTGTACATGGACGTAAATTCAACAACTATCTTCCATGGTAGGGGCCGAGCATAAAAGATGAAAAAGTCCATGCTCCCACCCTCAGTGACCCTGCCCACATAGCTCCCAGTTTCTCTCTGCTAATTAGCTTTAACTTTATCTTCACTGGTCCACCAGCAGAGGCTTTTTAGAAAGTGTTATACCCAGCTGAAAGCAAACGGAGACCTCAGGGACCATATAATTACTCAGTACCTATTTACTTCCATCTAAAGAATTGCCTATTTGTCCACCAAAAAAAAAAAAAAAAAAATCACCTCAGCATTAAAGTATCATGAGAAGGCTGAAAAGGAGGCAACACGTAGTTTTCCCTCCACTGACAAAATTGTGCATCTAGCATTGCCTCCCACTGGTTAGCAATAATTATATCCTCCTCAGTGTCTCCACAGTACTTTAGACATACGCTCATTACACACTATTTTGTTATGATTTATTCATTTGCAGAAGTCCCTCCTATGAAACTAGACATGCTTTAAGGTAAGGGAACACTTCATATGTATTTACAGATCCAACATCTACACCAAAGTTAAAGTTCCAAATTTGTTTGTTTCAGGAAATGAATGAATTGCTATGGAAGCAATGATTCAACAGTAGAATTGTAAGAAAGGATCTTACAAATACAAATAACATGCATAGAAGGTAAAAAAGCCAGAATCAAATCTGATTCTGACTTTGCTGATTGTTTTATATCAGTCCACCTTTCACAGGGGTCAGGCTCTTATGATACTTTCCCTCCGTTCAGGGGAAATATTTTTCTAGATGCATGGAAATGCCTATTCTTGACTTGGGAAATAAGAAGTAAAAACCAGACCTTGTGTAGAAAGATGGTAGCAGGACCCAGGAAGATGGTAGCTGTTAAACTCTGTTCTCTAATAAGGTAGGAGAAAATGTCCTCTTTGACTAGCCCAGCCAGCTTTGACTCATCATATTTTTCAATAGGTGGAAACTATCAAGCAGCAAGAGAAAGGAAGAGATAATCCTGGAGTATGGGATTTATGTAAATCTGGAGCAGAGAACAAATGCAAAGACATCGGAAGTGAAAATCGAGAAGCCTGACCACCCTGGAGAACAGCATCCAGTGGGACTTCCACCAGTTTGATTGCCGTTGTGTTAATGCGAAAGTTCAAGAGGCCCCCAGGTAAATGTCCAAGACCTGGGCGAGAAGGACTTCTCTTCTCTCCATTTCCTCGTCCTCAAGCTGAGTATCATCATACCTGGCACTTACTCACACGGCCAGTTAACAGGGTGTTTGCAATATGGCTTTAAAACCCTAAAGAAAAGCAATTTTGTAAGACAAAGCTGTGGTGATCTATCTAACTTCCTCATGCTTCCTGTAACTCACAGCGCTTTTGTAAAACTCACTTCTCTGGGTTGACCTTGCTTAGCTTGTATTATATTTTAGATAAGCCCATCTATTAATAATTTACTCATTTCTCATTTACATTATGTTATGTTTGTTTTTTTAAGGAAGTAAGAGTATTGATTTTAATTTCTATATCATGAAGCAAATTATTTCTGACCTCTGTATGTACAGAAGATATGCACTTAAGCTGCAATTCTTGCTAGCCATAAAATACCCTGCTGAATCATGAATATTAAAGCAAATAACTTTCCATCTTGGGGCCAAGAGTGTACACTTCCATAAAAAAAATTGAGTCCATTTAATTTTAAGTAAAAAAGTTTTAATTGAATCATATAGAAGTTGAGAAAAAATTTAAGGGGAATATAAGAGTTTAATATAAAAATATTCAAAAGTTATTGCCATAATTGTAATTCAGTGAGAGGAAACATATTGAGTTGGAGTCTTCCATTCTAATTAAAAGAACTGTATTTTCCTCAGCAAGTGTGCTGCTACTTTCGTGATCACTAATCTTTACTATTCCTTTCCAGAATTTTTTTTTTTGTCTAGCCATCCTGTTGAGGTAAGGGAGAGATCACAGCCTTGGAGTGACCCTTCACATGTACATACACAAAATAACAAATATCTCTCATCTAATCAAATTTTCTTAAACCTACTTTTGTTCCCAGCTCACTATATAATTAGTAAGAATTTATATATATGATAATAATATATATATGATATTAATACTCTTTCCTTCCAAAATTAAGATTTTTCTTAATTTTCCCAAATTGACTCCTCCTAAAATGTTTAAGCTAAAAAAAATGTTTAAGCTAGCTGTGGAAGAAAGGATGGATACGCCAATGGGAAAAAGGCAAAGAAGGATGTGGTGGGGGTAGAGGGGGAAGAGCTCTCTCCTAGGATCTCTGTGAAAGTAACAATTAAAGAGGGGTTAATTACAGGTTTGATTTGCAATAGAGTCCAAACTCTTAACATTTTGTTGACTCTTTGTTCATATTAGGATGCCTCAAACCAAAGCATTTTCTAAGTGGTAGCATTCAGACGTATATTGATGCTGGAGTAGAGTCATTACCCTCACCACTGCTTTCCTTCATGTTAGAGCATACCCTGGCCACTACTTTTCACGTTCACCTATCCTTACAGTCTATCCCGAACAATATACCTGTTTGCTCATATATGATCACATTCCAGTTGTTTTCTTGTCTCCCCAGTACTACTGTAAACTCCCTGAGGACATGGTGTCTTTTTACCTGCACCAGAAAATCCACCACTTCATATTCCCAGCTTCTACGCAGTGTCTGGTACATAGCAAGTATTACATACATTTATATTTAACTGTATTTTAAGTATAGTTTTAACAGTTATCTATCCAGTTATAATAGATGAATAGAAGTATAATAGTTAATCCGAAATACACCTGAAGAATGATTTATATTATTTATCTAGAACCTAAAAATGGTGTTTGCATTTCAATCAGCAGATAGCAACAATACAGGTTAGGTCTAGAAGGGAAGGTGATCTATTCCATGCAGTTTTCCACTCAGAAAAACCCATAAAGGATAATCGAAATCTGGGACAGGTGTGAGTGTACCTGGCTTCCCTTCTGCTCCAATTAAAAAAAAAAAACACACAGACTACTCAGCAACTGTAGAAGACAAATAAACAGCAAAATATCAGGGTTTGTGTTTTCTTGGCATGATTCTCTAATATGCAGTTTTACACATTCATCTAGTTGGTTGTTAAGCAATATTTGTAATAGCTAATTGTCTTATTTTATTTTACTTATTTATTTTGAGAGAGGGAGAAAATGCAGGCAGGAGAGGGGCAGACAGAGAATCCCAAGCAGGCTCTATACTGTCAGCACAGAGCTTCATGTGGGCTCGATCTCATGAATCAGGAGATCATGACCTGAGTCAAAATCAAGACTCGGACACTTAACTGACTAAGCCACTAAGGCGCCCCAGTAGCTAATCATTTTATCATTATTTATACCTGATTTAGTTGTTCCATATAGTCATTAAATTCTTGTATCCTTAAAAATATTGAGATAAGACATCAGTGAACATACTTCTAAATGTTATTATATTCTTATAAAGAATTAATTTCATAGTTATATAGGAAAAAATCAATATATACTTGAAATAAGGCATCCCATTAATATTTAGACACAACAAATTGCATTTTCTCAATATTGAAACACTTGGCAAGATGGCTTATTTTATATTATAAATATTATTTTCTTTATTTCCTAGCGGTGAAACTATACAGAAAATTATGTCATAATCAATCAAAGAAGATAAGAAAAAATATATTAAGCGTGGGCTATGAAGGAAAATGTGCTTGTGATCCACCTCCATTTAGATTTATTGATATATAATAGATATCAAGTAACTCTAAATGGTTGTCTAGTGATATTAATTACATTTTGGGGCCACCCTTTATCAAGTTGATTCTACACATAGGAATTTTACTATCCAACCAACAATGCTATAATGGGCTCTTCTAACTAACGACAGCCTATTAAATACCATGATCAAAGCCTGAGCAGTTCTTAAAATTAGGCTGAAGACATTTTGCAGAATTCACATTTCACATGTAGCTAGAATTTTCTTGTGACAGTCAACTCTTGAGACAGAAGGAAATCAAGGAATTGTATTTAGCAGCTGTGTTCACTTTCATCAAATTTCCTAGATAAATGTAACACTGACCTGAAGAAGTAAATTGTCTTTTTTTTTTAATGTTTTATTTATTTTTACAACAGAGAGAGACAGAGCATGAGAGGGGGAGGGGCAGAGAGAGAGGGAGACACAGAATCCAAAGCAGGCTCCAGGCTCTGAGCTGTCAGCACAGAGCCCGATGCAGGGCTCGAACCCACAAACTGGGAGATCATGACCTGAGCCGAAGTCGGAGGCTTGACCGACTGAGCCACTCAGGCACCCCAGAAGAAGTAAATTGTCTTATGACTTTGGTAATCTCCAATGTCTTGTTCCATGTGTGTTTTTATATCGCTTCTCTCTTCTGATGCAAGGTCAAAGTTCATGTCCAGCAGGTTCTCCCCTCTTCCTGGCATTACCTTCACAGCACATGCCTCCACCAGCTTTTGTGTAATTAAACTTGTTGCTCTTGACACTCAAGCAGAAACCATTGAAAATGTACTGGTAACTGTTGTGTGGATGAAAAAGGCCTATTTGTCACCATTCATTGCGCTAATTCAGCCATGATGAATTAACAGAAATGGAGTGTTTTCTATCTTTCTATTACAACTCCCCTTAAGCCTCAAGGTCTGAACGCTGAGAGAGGCTTGGTAAGGAAACAGTATGCATAATTCTGGAATACTTAGCAGCACTGTGCAGTCTGGAGCCCCAGTGGCCCGGATCGGATTTATCTCCATGTCAAACCTGTTTGGCATTTGGCTAATGTGTAATTTTGTTTTGACATGAATCATTGAAACTTAAACATGATAAATTAAATATTTAAACTCTACCTAAAACCTTTATTAAAAATCTAAAGTATGTATTTGAAGACTTTTACAAAACATCTTGGCTAAACATAAAATAATTATACATAATAGTCTCAAAGACTCCTGACTTTTCTTTTTTGTAAGGGTGGACTATTCTAGGGATATTGCTATTTTGCTTTCAATGAAAAGAAAATTATTTCCATATGAATTTGTCTCCGCAGGATGAGGTGAGGTGATAGGTCAGCATTTATCAAGTAGGCTAGAAATTTGGTTCATCAGTGACAAAGGATTTGGAGACAAAAATACCAGAGGGCAAATCACTGAATTATCTGGGTAGACACTGCCTTTCTTTTCAGGCCATTTAAAATTGAATAGAGAAATAGGACAGTGGAAAAAAAATAAAGTAGTGAGTTTTTCAAAAGGAGAGGGTTTTTAAATAATTAAAAATAATTTTTCAGATGCTATCGACATCTGAAATTGATGATCAGGAGAGAAGAGTTGCAATATTAAGCCTTAGATTCAGCATATATAACTGTCCATTGACCAACAAAGCATAGGTACCAACTCTGAGAGGCAACTTTCTGGATCTAGCCAGGAGAGAGTCTTCCAATCTAGTCAGATAAGTCCTTCATTCAGAACCGGCATTTTGAATCTTCTTTTTTTTTTTTTTTTAATGTTTATTTATGAGATAGAGACAAATGTGAGAGGGGGAGGGGCAGACAGAGAGGGAGACACAGGATCCGAATCAGGCTCCAGGCTCTGTGCTGTCAGCACAGAGCCCAACGCAGGGCTTAAACTCACAGACCACAAGATCATGAACTGAGCTGAAGTCAGACACTTAACTGAATGAGAGACCGAAGAGCCCCAAAACTTCTAAACATTATAAAAGACAATCCCTTACTTCCCTTCATTTTAGGAAAGCTATTTGTGAACACTGTGGAGACTCACTGAACTGAGATCACTATGGTGTCTCATATAATCTGACCCCAACATGTTTCTCCTTCAAGTAAGTTTCCTTGGCACTGTCTCTTGATTCAAACTTGGGAACAGCAAGAAGATGTTTTTTTTTTTTTTTTTTTTATGACACACTCTCACCAAGTGTTGAAAAAAGCTCAACCTAACAAATCAAACTGACTTGAAAAATAAAAGATAATATCAGAATATTTATAAAAACAGTAGAGCCCAGTCCTAAAACACTACTTCCCACTGTAATGAAATGACGTACTCTGAATCTTTATGTGGATATTGAATCAATATAGGAAATATAGAATACTTGCATTTCTAATTTTGCACTAGTAACAAAAGGAGACAAGATTAGCCTGCAATAATGTTTTGAAGATGCAGAGTCATGGCCCTCCCAGCTACGGTTAAAGCAATGGGCTCGAAGAATGGAATGGTGTGAAAGGATGACACCCTTCTCCCCTAACAGCTGCTCAATTCTCTCCAGCAGGGCTGGGTTTTTTTCTAAATACCCTTTTGCACTAAACCGACCTTTTCCATGAATAGGTCAGTCAGGTGCAAGCTACCAGATGTGACTGTCCATGGTTTCTAAGCCTCAGGAGGCCATTTATCTCTTGTATTAGATAGGACTCAATGCTAACAAGAAGTGTGCTGGGGCAGCATTGTATTAGGGAATGTGGGTTTGACAAAATTGTATGTTCTCCAATAGGAAAAGCACGCCAAGTGTGCTGTTTCTTTTCATTACAATGTGATTATGTCATAAACCAGGCTTCTCAGTGTTTCAGTAGTCATATGGAGATGCTTATAAAGCCATTTCTGGTGGCCAAGCTTCTCTTACACTCCTATACAATGTCCCTTTCACTTACTCTGGGTAGACTTTTTTTAATGGCTCAAAGACCTGTTGCATGACTTAGGCAAAGACTTCAAGAAACTTAGAGATGGTTGGAATAGCTCAAATGTCTCACTGGGTTTTACTAGAGGACCTCCAACCATTGAAAGAATGCTCTTCTGCACTCAGCACTTCCTTTGGATTGCCCTCCATGTCCAAGTCCAGGCCTCCTCTCACGCTTTATGGCTCTTTTCCTAATAAATAACACACACTGTCCCTCCCCAGCAGCTAGGGGCTGGAGGGTTTCCAATCCCTATCTTTCAGTGTCTCAGTTTCTGAGGCTCACTGGACCACTAACCTCATCAGATAAAGTAATCTCAGGTGATGTTTCAAAGGTCTTCTTGGCAATAGCATATATTTAACATTCCCTAACCTGAGTTTTTTTATCTAACTCAATGGCACCTAAATCTGGAGAGCTCCTTAAAAATGAAGATTCTTAAACCCTAATCCAGATTTTTATTCTGTAAATCTAAAAGGACTCGGGAATTCCTAAATGATTCCATAAGGGTAGACAAATTTGGGAACCATTTGGTCAATTCACTAATGACTATTGTGGGAAATCTGAGTCCACAATAATTTATGGGATACTATCTCCAGACAAGTCAATATCCATGGTCTTTAGAATTACACAGACCCAGGTTCAAATCTTTAGTCTGTCATTTAGGAGCTGTGTGGCCTCTTTGAGCCTCAATTTTCTCCCTTAGAAAACAATTAGGAAATCATACTTGCCCAAGTTGTTAAGTGATTTTGTTGAAGATGTTAATATGAGGCAAGAAAAAAAAACTTGATAAAAAGGAGATTAAATAGATGGTAGTATAGAAGTCATAGTTATGTAATACAGCCCTAAACAAATAGTCAATTATACCACTTGCCTGATGAGGAAGTCAAGTCATTATACATTTCTGGGCCATGGTATGGAATTATCCTTGGTGAAAATTAAGAATCGAGGAGATTTCAGGGCACCTGGGTGGCTCAGTCGGTTGGGTGTCCGACTTCGACTCAGGTCATGATCTCACAGTTTGTGGGTTTGAGCCCCACGTCGGGCTCTGTGCTGACAGCTGGGAGCCTGGAGCCTGCTTCGGATTCTGTCTCCCTCTCTCTCTCTGCCCCTCTACCGCTCATCTTCTGTCTCTCACTCTCAAGAATAAACATTAAAAAAATAAGAGCATCTCCCCCAGAGTAATGTCTAGGCTGAAATATGAAGGGCAAGAACGAGGCAGCCATGAAGAGTTTGGGGGAAAGGGCATTCCTGGCAAAGTTCACAGCTAGTACATAGGTCCTAAGATGAAATCTTGACATGTTCAAGAAACAGTAAGAAGGCCAGTGTGACTGAGGCACAGTGGGTGATGACAAGGGGTTGGGACACGAGGACAAAAAGATAGGAGTGGACAGCACATAAAGCTTTGTATTTCAGAGTCAGGAGTTTGGATTTTATTCTAAGAGTGATGAGAAGTCACTGAAAGCTAGTTGCTTGTTTGCTTGTTTGTTTTTATTATAAGATAGAATGCAAATGGGGGAGAGGGACAGAGGGACAGAGAGTCAATCCTAAGCAGGCTCCATGCTCAGTGTGGAGCCCGAGCCAGGGATCACTACCTGAGCTGAAATCAATAGTTGGATGCTCAATTGACTGAGCCTCCCAGGTGCCCCTGGAAGTTTTTAAGTCAGAATAGTATCATGATGAAATGTATGTTTCACCAGGATCCATCTGGGCTCTCGATAAAGAACAGGTTTTAAATAAGAGTAACATCATGGTTAGATGTTATTTCCCCAGGATCAGCCTAGGCTTTTAGTGGAGAATGAATTTTATAGGGAAAGGAGTGAAAGCAAACACACTGTTTAGGAGGCTACTTCCGTAGTTTAGGCAAGAGGATAGGTGGATGTAGTTTGGAAGACGGTGATAACCACACAGAGTGAGAGAAAGAGATGGAGTCAAGACACGTTTTAGAAGCAGTGTCTTCAGTTCTTGTGATATAGTAGACATGGCATATGAGGCCAAAAAAGGAACCAAGGAGAAAGCAAGGCTTTGGGGCTTGAATAATGGGTGATGCCTCGCAAAGAACAGGCTGAGAGAGGGCAAGTTCAAGAGCTCTCCTGGTGATATTTTAACTGCCATAAAACTTGAACAACAACAAAAAGAAGTTGGAAGTCTGAATAAGTCCATGAAAGCCATTCAACACTTACTCTGGTATCAGAAAAGCCACTTTGAATTGAAATACTAAGAATACCGTAACTGACCTTTAATGATAATCCGTGTTAGGACTTGATTAACTTGTTGCCCTGAGGTTTAAGGTGGGCCAATCTTCTTCCATACGAGGTCAGCTATAGTGATAGTGGAATATATTGAGAGCTCTCTGTGTACCCGGCGCTGCTTACAGTGGGAATTTTTCAGTAACCCTGTGAGATGAATTCCATAATCATGCTCATTTCACAAAGTGGGGACCTGCAGTAACTTCCCCACTGTCTCAGAGCCTGCAAGGAGAAGCAGGGTTTGAAGTGAAGTCTGAGTCCAGAGCCCAGGATCACACTAGGAAACCAGGACTTTCCATGCAAAACACTTCTGTGATCTCCAGCTTCAGTGGAAAGAGGTAACAACTTCATGCTCCAGGCATTCCCTTGAGAGAATTCTGTCCACATACAATTGAAAATAAATAATCCCAAAGCCCTAGGTGTTTGAAAGCTATGATATAAGGAAAGATCATTGTATCATTAATCAACTAAACTATATGTAATTAATATTAATAAGCACTACTTTTTCTTCTAAGAATTCTTTATAGAGTCTTATTTGTAAGCTAGAAAACTCCAGGGTTTTTTTTTAGTCATTTCTTCATTTTAAATATTTTATTTTTAAGTAATGTCTACATCCAACGTACGGCCCAAATTTACAAACCCAAGGTCAAGAGTTGCAGGCTCTACCGCCTGAGGCAGCCACGCACCCCAAGAGTCATTTATTTCTGATGTTAGTAATTAAATTTGTTACCAAAGTATTTTATACTTATGATGCAGTATAAAACAATCAGGGCCTTGTGTAAAGTACAGTTTTTATGAACTTAGTTTTATTACTTGTTAATATCCATTTATATCTTAGCTTAAAATATTAACTTTCCTTGAGATTACTAAAAGTCCATTTCTTCTCAAATATTTTCTCAGGCAGATATCTTACTATTTTTCCTCTATTATTGCCAATGAATGAGGTTTTAAACTGTTCACATTTATGAGACTGCATATAAAAATAATAATAAACACCAACTTTCAAAGTTATGTCCTTTTTAATTTTGTGGAGACTGTTTAGAGAAAAATGTAAATGATACAAATTTACAGTTCCTGATTCATGGAGCAATTCTTCTCAAATTGATGGAAGAAGTCGACAAATGCCCAAAGCCACATAAGATTTTTAATTATAGCCATTTTGAACACCACCAGATTTTTGTCACTTATTTTTAGGAGGGAAATTTCCATGTTGAACAATAGGAAATGATGAATAGCTGGTTTTGACTGAGGCCTATTTTTCATTTTTAAAAAATGATAATTATAGGTCATAGAACTCACAGAAACTTGACGCAGGACAAATAGCATTAACTTTTCAGAGAAGGGAAGTCAGTCTGCCATAGAAGCTAATGTTTATTGAGAACTTACTATGAGCAATCCCTATATTAAGTACTTTACATGAATTATTGCTTCTAACTTCACAATAACTCCTGAGATGTGCCCCAGCTGAGGAGACACTGGCACACCAAGAGGGTACGAGGTAGGGAATAACACTAATGTTGAAACCTTGCCCATGCTCTTGATCACTTTGCTCTACAGATGAGCTGTTTCCTGAGAGGTGCCAAATGATCAGTGTTCGGTCCTTATTCACATCCCTCCAGCAGCAGCAGGCCCTTGGTGGTATTTATAGTGACTTGGTGGGGAAGACGAATGCCTGGCCAGTGGATGCCCTTGAGTAATAGAGAAAGAGACAGACCTTGGAGCTGATGTCAGCAGCCCTGGGGACCACAGGGAAAGCTTCCGGTTCTGTCCAAACAGCCTATTCATTTATTGGAAGCAAAGACATCATCTAAATGCCTCGACCCCGTTTACCACTTCCCTGACCTCACAGTTTTTGTTTTTGTTTTTTCCCCCCAGGAGAAATTTTAAAACAAAATTTTTAATCTGTTCTTATTTCCAAAGTTTAATCTACCAGAGACATATTATATGTTCATGACTAAGATTTCCCTACACATTGATCTCCTGTTCTCTCTTCTCATTACTTCCTATTTTCTTTTTCGTCTCCTCTGTTCCCTTCTTGTATTTCTCACGTGTGCCCTCAACTGCTTGGAGGAGGAAGGAGTAGAGGAAGGAAAGAAGAGAGAAAGAAGAGACAAAGTGTGGTGAAGCAATTACATTCAGTATCGATTTTATACACAGAATATATTTGTGCTTGTATCACTTCCTGGATGTTTGCCTCCTGGTTTTAAAGTTTCATATTTTTAAATGAAATTTTTTCACAACCATACATTCTTATGTGGGTAGCTTTCTTTTCTTTACATTTTGCGTGCCTCCAACAGAGAATGCGGATTCTACTTTCTAGATGTATGACTTACTAAATTTGTGACCTTAGACAAGGAATAGCTTGTTACATTTTCAACTTCGCTGTCCATCAACAGAGAACAATACCTCTTTTACCAACTGGACAGGGTGTCTGTAAAGATTAAATGAAACAGCAGGAAGAATACACTTATCAAGACTGATGCTCTGGGGCACCTGGGTGGCTCAGTCGGTTGAGCGTCCAGCTTCAGCTCAGGTCATGATCTCGCGGTTCATGGGTTCGAGCCCTGAGTCAGGCTCTGTGCTGACAGCTAGTTCAGAGCCTGGAGCCTGTCTCCAGATTCTGTGTCTCCCTCTCTCTCTGACCTTCCCCTGCTCACCCTGTCTCTCTCTCTCTCTTTCTCTCAAAAATAAATAAAACATTAAAAAAAAAAAGACTGATGCTCATGAGGTAGTTTTGGTACCAGAATATTTCTGGCCCTTTCTCGACCCCCTCTCCACCTACTTCCACTTTTTTTGCCTTTCTCATCCGCCATTTCAGCAATGCCTCATTTACTTGACACATCGATAAATAAGGTGTTCCACTAGAAATTAATGAGTTTTCCACGAAACTAAACCATGGAAATTTATTTTGTTAGCTTTCATCATTTTAAATGGAATATTTTTAGAACAAGATTACTCATATCCTGCCTCTTTAAACATACTTTATTAAATATAATTTCTATTTCCTTGATGATTCAGGACTATTATCACTATAAATATATGATGACTATCCCCAATAAACTGCCACCCACCCCATACTGCCATTAGTACCGTCTCAATTACTTGTACCTGTGTCTACTCGTGTCCCTTTACCCACCATCTAACTTATGTTTTATAGTCTTTCTCTCTAAAGAACTCTTAGCCCCTTGTTGACATGGGCTGGTTTTCATGTAACTCTATGTCACAGCTCCTAGCAGTATGGATTATTCATAAACACTATCTGAATTTATAAAATTCATTGATAACCAAAGAGCCTGTTCATTTCCGGGAGGAAAAAAAGGAAATGGGTACTTTTCACAAATGTGTTGCATCACATATGTTTAATATTCACAACAACTGGATAAAGAATATAGTATTAATATCTCCATATTGGAAATGAGAAGAGTGGGGCTCAGATAACTCAAAAATCTACCCGAGATCATACAGCTACCAGCAGAAGTCCTGTAACTTGAGTCTGAACCTGTTTTATGCCGAAGTCCATCCTCTCCTGCCACACCACACGCACCCACTCTGACACCGATCAGGCCCACCTGCTTTTTGGTTCGAGATGAATTTCATAGGCTTTTACAATTTTTCTTCCTTTTCCTCAAAGTCACTTGTGACCTCTTTGGCTATCATTTATTATATACCATCTCCCATTCGGTATTTTGCTGTTCTGGTCCGTGATCACCTTAGAAAATACTAAGCATACTTGTTAGATTTATTTAGAAATAAGAATAAAACCTTCTCAGTAACACCATAAGGAAAGGATGACAAATGGTATTAGAGCTGCATGCCTGACCCCCATAGAACAGTAGCAGTTGCCTGGAGTGCCTGGTTGAAGCAATATCCAGGCTCTGCAGGAATGAGGACCCACAGGGAGTAGCGATGTCTGGCATAGTTAAGAGAAGGGAAAGTGGTGCCACACTTCTGGGGCCTGGGGACTTTTCAATGAGTAAATTGCATGGAGGTTACTGTGTGGTCTTGGCGTCATCTATCTACATTTTCAGATGTGCTTTTGCTTACTCCTTCGTTCTTAGCTGGAATATATATTGTTAAGGAAGCTAGATAAATGACTTCTGGATAACTAAGATGTTTACAATGGTCTTTTTCTTTCTCTCTGCCCTTATTTTATTTTTCTTGGCCCATGCTCTGTGGTTTAGGTCTTCAGCTAGGCACCACCACCCACAGCACCCACCAGCTTTATCTAAGTCACGGGAAAGCAAATAAGGCTAAAAATGTGCAAACCTCTGGTATAGATTAGACCACTACAAGTAAGTACATTAACAAAGAAAGAAATGATTACAGTTAGCATAAGAGGTGTTTTTCCAGGAATATTAAGTATGTGAGGATTTAATTATACATGGCACCCTGACACTCATTGGACCACCATATTAACTCTGAACTTCACCCCTGCATCATTCTTCTCCACTGTCCACAAGAGCTGATGGTATTTCTTGGCCGCTTTTGCTACCATTTCTGCCTTTGTCACCACCACTGCTCCATATATGATCTCCTTTGCTGGCTTTCCCTTTCTCTCTGTCTTTCTTATTTCTTATCTAGTTGGATCCCTGTCATGTCATCTGAGCTTCTTGGTTTCTACATGAAAAGAGTGACCTTTTATATACATCACCATCAAGCCACAAGATTTCCTCCCTCCTGTTGGAGAATTAATCAATCATAGCTCATCCACTGTAACCTTCATGTCTTTGGCTCTTCTTAACTATGTTCAAAATGCACCAAACTCACAGTTACTTCTCTTGTAAGATACAAGTTCTGTTTTTCTCCTTTTGTATCTCACACCATTCCTGGTGCTTGAACACTAGACTCTGGATAAGTGAGGTTAGGCTGCACTATATAAAGCCTACATGCTGAACACACTATTCCAGTGTTCCACATACAATAGTCAATGAATATCTTCATAACCTCACCCAAGGGGTGGCTAGGTTAGCCTCAACTCCCTAGTGGCCTTCTCTAACAATTCCCTTTCTCTCCCTCTCTTTAACATATGCCTCAAAGGAAGAGAGATTGTCCCATTAGAGGAGTAATCTTGATTCTACTAAAAGTGATCCTCTTAAATCATTTGCTAAATTCCTTATGGCAAAACATAGTGGGTTTTGGTCCTACTATTAACAGCTCCTTATAGCTCAATTTGCTGAAGAATCATCCTAAAAAATAAGATTGCTGATGGTTTATCATCACTCAGAGATCTAATTCATCAAGTGGTATCCTGATGGACATTATCGTGTCATTATTCCAAGACCAGATTACTTGATAGTGCAAATTTAATTAAATAGAATTGTGAAGGAAAGAAAAACAATAGAGAAATAAATAGCTTCTGGGAAGTAAGAATGAGACAGTTTCTACTGTTGTGATTTTGTTGTGGTGGTTGTTACATAAGATACAAAGTTTTATTTATCTATGTTTACCTATTGAAGAGAAGCAAGAGGAGAGGGAGAGATAGAAAATATATTGGTGAGAGGGGGTTATTTATGGTATAAAATTGTCTTGTCCAATATGGTAGCCACTAGCCATATGTGGCTATTGAGCACTTAAAATGTGGTTATTCTAAATTGAGATATGCTGAAATTGTAAAATACACATGGGATTTTGAGGATTTGGCAGGAAACAAAAGCATGTAAACTATCACATTAATATTTTTGCATTGGTTATGTATTGAAAAGATAATATTTTGGAAACATCAATTTAAATAAAATATATCATTAACATTAAACTTCACCTGTTTCTTTTTACCTTTTAAAATGGCAAGAAAAATTTAAATTATGTATATGGCTTACATTTGTGGCTCACATTACATTGTTTTTAGGCAGCATTTGTATAAGGTTTTACCTACTGGGATTAGATTGAACCTCAAGCAACAGAAAACTCCAAAATAACATGAGATTACTCAAGACAAATGTGTATTGATTCCTTACACAATAGACCAGAGGTAGAAGGGCTGGGAGGGCCACTCCATATTCATCAGAGACTTGGCTTCCTTTCATCCTCATGTTACAATCTGAGAAGCATGCTGTCTCATGGTCCAAAATGGCTGCTAGAGCTCTAACCAGAATAACCACATTCCAGCCAGCAGAAAGAGAAAGGAACCCAGCAAAGACACCTTCTCTGTCCAGTTTTCTAAAACCATTTTCTGTCATTTACCCTGATAAATGGGAACCCACATTGGTTAAGATATGGGCACCTTTGTTAAACTTTGGGGGAAAACTAGCCACTGGGATCTGGTACCATTTTAGTCATGAGGTCACCCACAAATACGAAGGAGGCTGGACAACACAGTCTTTCTTCCTAACAATAAGTATACAGCTAAAACTCAGTAGTTATTTTTAGGATGACCGTGTGTCCTAGTTAGCCAGAAAGTCTATTTTGTATGTGTTGTCCTGGCATAATTATTAATAGCTCCCCCTTTTTCTCTCTCAAGTGCCCTAGTTTGGATGATAAATTATATGGTGACCCTTGTTGTATTACCAAGAAAAAGGAGAAAAACAGATGATGGGGTAGACAATTCAGTACCTGCTAGAGCGTTTTGAGGAGTCACTTGAGAAATCCTTGGCAGGTGGGTGTTTCCTTGGCCCACCTCACAACTGTTTTCAAACTGTGCTTGTAGAGATTGCTAGTGACTTCATATTGATAAAGAACTTTTGTCACTATTATTTACTTACTTAGTTGTGTTGTGACTCCATGTACCAAGCACTATGCATTTGGGAGACACAGGGATAAAATAGAATTCAATACTATTAGTCCTCATACTATTAAACCCATCTTCTATTACAGTGGAGTAATAAAAGTCTGAATTGTCTGGATTCTGGGACTATTGCTTCTCCCACTGGATATTTGTCTAAGTCTCTTTCTATCTTTTTCTGGTCCCAGAATATTCTAGCCCATTGTTTCTCCAAATGTCTCCAATATGTCACTAGTTCTTCAACAAAGTGCCATAGTCAAATAATATTTGCAAGTGCAGCATAATTAGAGCCTCATAATGCACATTAGCATATTAAAAGCTCTAAGAAGTACAATAGAAATTCCTATTTAACTCTTCTAATCTGAACTGGTTCTACTGTTAATACCTGCCTAATAGCTGATATAACATTCCTTTTGCACTGCTTCATTTGTCCCAGAAATATGAAGATGTTATAAATCCTCTACCCATAGCTCCTCCCTCTGCATTCAGCCTCCTGATCCCCACATTTGTTCTGTAAGGAGATGACAACCTTTACCTCGTTCCCCACACAAATTAAGTGGGCATCTCTACTTGAATAGAACATCATTATCTCAAACTTCATGATCCTGAACTTAATTACCGAAAGTTTGAATTCGGTTCTTTGTCCCAAATCAACTCTCGCCTCATGCATGTCAATTTTGGGAGTAATACTGCCTGTACTAGATATTTTATTTCTTTTGTTGGTTGTTTGTTTTGTTTTGGTTTGGTTTGGTTTGGTTTGGTTTGGTTTGGTTTGGGCAAGGGTTGGGGTGGGAGTTTGGGAGCAGGCTCAGTGGTCTTGCAGCTTTATTCCTACTTTTGGAGAAAGTTCCTTTTTGTGCAGTTTTGGTGAGACATTATGTATTGCCAATGGCTCCTGACAGTCTATGCTTGAGCATGTGGTCTGGGCTCAGCCAGTCAGCCTCCCACTGGGGACTTCAAACCTTGAGTTATCAGAATAGAAAAATATGAATGGTTACAACTCACTCATAGTGTGGCAAGGCCAGTATTAGCAGTATTCCTTGATGAGTGGCCCTGGTCTAGTCACCCCAGATGACTTTAATGTATTCTGAAGTTTGACAACCACTGCATCAGGTCTTTTTTATATATCAGCTATCCCAGGAAATTTTAATTAGTATCTTACCCAAGATTAACTCTTCCTTTTTGAGAGTCTTATAACCCTTAATGTCTATATGCTGAACCTATGCTGTGTTGTTTTGCTGTTATTTAAGCAGGTATCTTCTTTCATTTTTTTCCTTAAGTTTATTTATTTTGAGAGAGACAGAGACAGCATGAGCAGGGAAGGGGCAGAGACATAGGGACAGAGAGAGAGAATCCCAAGCAGGCTCCGTGCTGCCAGCACAGAGCCTGACACGGGGCTTGAACTCTAACCCGAACTATGAGATCATGACCTGAGCTGAAACCAAGAGTCAGTCTCTCAACCAACCGAGCCACCCAGGTGCCCCAACAGGTACCTTATTTCTAAAACTAGTTTCTAAGCTTCTAGAAGGCAGGATATAAGTCACAATGACTTACATAAGGTAATAACTGACTTAGTATGAGAGGAAACGATAGGATTCAGTAGGCAGAGAGGGAAAGGTTAGGACCTGAGGTCCCTGGGTGGGGAAAAAACATATTTTTAAAACATTTCTTCTGGGAACATCTGACCTCCAGTAAACTCCCTCAGGCATAAAGTTCTTCTTGAGAATGACAGACACCACCTACTACCCCTCAGATTTCCCTCAGGAATCTGACAAACAAAAGACCCAACTAAAAACAAGTAGACCATAAAAACATATTACCCACATGGAAAGGGTATGGCCATAGGCCACCAATGGAAATGAGCCAATCAAAAAGGAATGACTAGGCATTTAGAGTTACCTAGCCAATAAGAGTAGAACGTGAGAAGGAACCAGGGGGAACGGAAAGGGGTGCAAAACAAAAGCCCTGGCCTATAGTTGGCAGGCATTCACTTTTGAATGCCTCTCTCTATAAAGAGAGCTTTCATACTATTCTTATTTTCTGATCTTTACTCTAATAAGCTTCCTTGCTGCTCATTTTAGTGTCCACCTCTTCATTCTTTGAAGCAGAGAGACAATAATTCTTGGGTATTGAGGTAAAAAAAAATCCTGCAACATTGGGAATACATGAATGACCCATTAATTGCACTTGATATGTAAACTATTTTGTTTTCTATAATAAACTTTAAATTCGTTCACCTCTATTTAAGAGGTTCTAAAGCAATGATTCTCAAATTTGCAGTATTTTAAAATCACCTAGAAAATTATAACAAATACTTGTATTCAAGTCACAACTTCAAAGATTCTTATTTAATTGATTTGCGGTATAGCAATCTGGTCATTGTGATTTTTAAAAGTTCCTAAATGATTCTATGTTACAGGCAAAGTTGTGAATCATCATTGTGATAGTCAAAGTGTGGTTCAAAAACCAGGAGCAGCAGTTCACTTGGGAGCTTCAGAATGTGCATTTTAACAAGATTTCCAGAGGATTCATATATGCATTAAAATACGAGAAGCACTTGGTCTAGAGCAGGAATAGCCAATAGAAACATAAACCTGAGATACTATGATTTATAAGAAATACATATTTGGTCATTCAAATGACCAAAATACATTTCTCATATTTGGTCTTTGTCTCATATTTGGTCTTTGTCCATAGTTCCTGGCTCACAGCTCCCAAAACCCTTGGAATTTCTTGGGAGCATCTTTTGTTATAATACGTGGTCTCTTGTCCTCAGTTCCTGAAATCCCTTCAGAGCCATAAGGGTGAAATGGGTGTCTTATTATTCATAATATACTCCTTTCCAGCACAACAGTGTTTATGTTTGGGAGATGACTTTGGAAAATACCTGTGAATGGAATTTGGTTGCAGGAGAACTTTCAGTCCCACGGGATAGTTTGCAGGGAAGAGAAAGGGATTGGAAGTTGAATCAGTCACCACTGGCCAAAGATTTCATCAATCACATACATGCAAACATAATAAAGCCATCATAAAAACCCAAAGGGAGGGGGGTTCAGAGAGGTTTCAGGTTGGAGAACCAGACTGTGCGACCCTACCAGTCTCCGAACTCTACAGGGAGAGCATTCCTTTGTTTGGGACTTCATACTGTGTATTTCTTCATCTTGCTATTGATTGGTATCTTTCAATATCCTTGCAATCAGTAATCTAGTGAGTTAATGGGTTTCCTGAATTCTGTGAGACATCCTAACAAATTAATCAAATCCAAGAAAGGGAAAGTGGGGACCTCTGATGTACAGCCCTCAAGCACAGGTAACAGCCTGGGCTTGTGATTGGTATCTAAAGCGGATGGGGAGCAAGCCAGTCTTGTGGAACTGAGCCCTTCACCTGTGGAATCTGAGGCTACCTTTGAGTAGATAGTGTCAGAATTCAGCTGGATTATAGGACCCCCAACTGGTGTCTGAGAATTGTTTGTTGGTGTGGTGCTGACAGCTCAGAGGGTGAAGCCTGCTTGGGATTCTGTGTCTCTCCTCTCTCTGCCCCTCCCTCACTTGAATTTTTTTTCTCTCTCTCTTTCTCTCAAAAATAAACATTAAAAAAATAATTTTAAATGCTTGAAAAAAAGCTTTTAAAAAGGTGAAAATAATTTTAAGAATATATTTTATGTAACCCAAAGTATCCAAAATATGATTATTTCAACAATTACTATACCATTTTCAGTGAACTATTTTACAGGGCTTTTTTTCCCCAAAGTTTTCGAAATCCAATGTGTATTTTACACTTATAGCATGTCTCCAATCAGTCTAGCCACATTTCAAGTGCTTCAGAGCCACATATGGCTAATGGCTACCATATTGAACACTGCAGATGGAGAGCTTTATTCACTTTGCCATCTCCTTGTTTTTCGCTGCAGTCAAAGGACGTTTTCCACCCATCCACCCATTCACTTTCCTGTCCGTGCTGTGCTGTCCCCATTGCTCCTCAGAGCCCAGAAAGCTCTCCCTCTTCTTCCTTCTGGTCTAGGTTTCATTTTTTTCTTTAAACCTAGTCCAGGCTTTTAACTCCTTAGTGAAACCTTCCTAAAATGGTCCCAGATCACATTGGTTAATTTCTGCTCTAGATTTTATAGTAGAGTTTCTGCTCTACTTTTTACATGCTTACCTGTTAATGAAGATGGTAAAAGATGCTTTTAGAAAACTAAACATGGAATGCAATTAGAATCGCAAAACATGCTACCCTTCTTAATAAAAACAAAATGTAGACCCTCAGAAGTTTGATATTGAAAAGCAATTTCTCGGTAGGGAGGAACAACCTTCCTAGGCATGCTAAATCAATCCACATAATTCTTTTGGAGATCTTTTACAGTTACTTTTGCCTGCCATTCCCCACCCCATACTACTAGAATTAAATGATTAATGCTCTGCCTTAAGCATAAATTCAAATGGAAGCAACAACTCCTCTTAATTGCTCCAAAACTTAACTGAGACAAAGATGAAATATTAAAAAAAGACTTTATTAATAGCCTCCACTAATAAAGCAAATTTATCCGAGTACAGTGAATTTTTGACTATCTGACTTGTAAAATGTAGCCTGTTTTCTCTAAGACCAGGAACACCTTGTTCACATGGGACAAGGATGGGGAATTAAGAGAAATCTTGCTAAGTTCCTCCCTTCCTTGCTCTTTTTCTTTCTCCACATAGTGATGTTATATTTAGATTACAAACCTAGCACTTCTTAGATATCTTGATTTCTCTTGGTCTAGACTATCCAAAATGGTAGCCATTCACCACACTGGCTATTGAATACTTGAGATGTGGCCAACACAAATTGAGATGGGCTGTAAATGTAAAATACATACCAGATTTCAAGATTGAGTTTTCCATTGCTGCTATAAAAAATCACCATAAACTAAGTGGCTTATAAAACAGCCATTTATTATGGCACATTTCTCTAGTCCCAAAGTTGTGCAGCCCTGGCTCAGCTGATCCCTCTGCCTGGAGTCTCAGAAGGCCAAAATCAAAGTATTAGTTGGGCTGTATTCTTCTCTAGAGCTGTGGAGAAGAATCTGCTTCCAGAATCATTCATGGTGTTGGCCAAATTCAATTCCTTATGGTAGGGCAAGTCTCATTTCTTTCCTGGCTCTCAGATGGAAGCCTCTTTCAGATCCGGAAGGCTACCTGCATTCCTTTTCACACTGGCCCCTCCATCCTTAAACCAGCCACAGCATGATGAATCCTTCTCATGCTTTAAATTACTCTGACTTCTTTTTTCACCTCTTGTCTGTTTTTTAAGAACTCATGTGATTAGTTTGGGTCAGTCCAGACAATCCTAGATAATCTCCTTATTTTAAGGTCTATAAACTTAATTACCTTTGCAAAGTCCCATTTGCCATGGTAATGAACATATTCATAGGTCCCAGGGATTAGGATATGGGAGCTATTCTGCCTATCATAATTTTTTTAAAAAGGGGGGGATTTCATTAATACTTTTTATATTTCTGATAGATTGAAATACCTAAAATATATTTATGCTTAAATAAAATACCTTATTGAAATTAATTTCACCTGTTTCTTTTTACTTTTTTAACTACGGCATATTTGAAATTGAATCTATGGCCTGCATTGCTGCCTTGTATTACACTTCTCTTGGCCAGCACAGGTCTAAACCTTGAGAGAGGTTAAATTCTCTTTAACATCTTCATAGCTTATGCACCTGTACTGCAGATGACCTCTTCAATAAGAAACGCTTCCCTTACAATCACATGTGGCCTTATAATTTCAGGCTTCCAACCACTTAAGCATAACATAATACAAAACCCACAACTTTCATAGAAGAGATATTCAAATACAGTGATAGAGTGTGGAGATATGGGTGCAGGGGTTTATTTCCATACAAGGGAAGGACCGCAGGTCCACCAGATCTGTCTCTGATAACTCTAGTGATTAGTGAGTTTGTCCCATGAGGGTCAGCTTTTATTCATCTTTTGGTTTCTGATTGTTGACACATAGAGGGGTCCTTTGAATGAATATTTGCTAATCCAAGTTTATCTAGATGTCAGTGACTGGCTAATTAAAAAGAAAAAAAATGGATGTTGGAAAATAAGTCAGCTATCCCCTCTTTCCTAATAATGGCAAACATTTTCATGCTTTAACTGAGAGGATGTGCCTCCATTTAAACTATAAGATGAACAATATTTAACAGTTGCACCTTTATGACACAAGAGAGTGTGATGATGCTCAGAAAAAAAATTATTTACCAGATGATCACTCTAATTAACCAATGTTTTCATTACTGTGCACTTTACTTGCTTTGGTCACTAAACCAAACCAGAATCTATGACTATTTTCAATACCATATTTTAAAAAGATCTTTTGGATGCCACTTTGTCCAGTGTTTAGTTTTAATTTAACACGGTACCAAAATGCTACTATGAAATATGATAGATCCCAACCACCCACGTCTGCGCTTCAGCCAGCAAGTGGGAAGGCCAGGATATCTATGGGAACTGAAGACCAGAGCTCAAAAAAAGGCAAACACCCCAGTCTAACCCTCCAACCATAGGCAAGGTTTTCCAGAGCTTTGCTTCTCAGTTTCTGGGTCTGTCCCTGCTGTCAACCCCAGGTGTGATCTTGCACAAGCTAGGCAGCATCACTGGACAATCTTGCAATTCATCAGCTACCCAGCCATGGATCCTCTGAGGAGAAGTTGGGATTGCTGAGAAGCACAGGCTGCTGAACGTTCCTCTCCTGCCAGACATAAACCTGAAGCAAGACAGAATTATGAGAAACTAGATTCATCTCAAATCCATCATCCTTCTCAGTAATCTTCCTGGCACAAAAGAATGAATACTAATAAAAAGACAACACAAACATTTTAAGTAAAGTTTACTAATTGAACGGACTGATAGAGGGAGTGAGGCATTCTTTAAAATCTATTGTCATGCCTTTGTGGACTTTATTGCCTATCAGCATTTTTTCCCCTAAAGAAAAACAGAACAGCAACATTTGTTCAGAAAAAAAAAAAAAAGCCAACTGTGTTGCTTCCTTTCTTATTACTTTTATTGTTTGAGGTTTCTTTTAGACTATAATGTGGCATTGTGATTCTGAGATGGGGGAAAAAACAATCCCTTGTCTTTCAAGCCTAAGAATGTGATTGTATGCTATTGTTGCCAACAATGAGCTAAAGAGGTTAATGGATCACATATCTGGCAAACAGCCATTTTTCCTCCTGCTCAATATATTAAACAATATACATTCTGTTGCTGCTGCTGAGCTTATGATGCTGAGTAGTTGGTAAATAAGTTTACTTACATTAAAGTTATCTCTTTCTAGAACTCAGCAGCTTTGTCCTTCAGGCAGCCTCCTGAAATTTAAATAAAGTGCAGTTTGAGATCTGAGCCCCTGAGCTTTAAAAAGTGATGGTAAAGAGGAAGGCTGGGAAAGGGGGTGGGCTGGCTGTTGGATGAGAATCTAGAAATATTGTGCCTTGTCAGTTGCATCCGACCTTTCATTTTTCAGATTGCCTGAATTAACAGAGTGAAATTACCATAATAAAAAGAAAGGGATACCGGAGAAAGTACCGCTGTACTTTCTAGTGTTGTTGCCAGTGGTCATTCTAACAGACCTCTAATTAAATGGACAATCCTCTCCACCGACCCCAAGTTGACTCAACTTTGCACTCGGTGACTGTCATTTGAAAACAGACAAGCCGTCAGAAGCCATAATGCGTGATTCTCGACTAAGACTTTTGTGTGTTGCATTTGTACTATGGAATTAGCAGGAGACCTGGGGGGGGGGAGGGAGGGGTGTTTATTTATTATTATATATTTTTTAAAGGATACTCCGGAGAGAGAGAGAATAAAAATTTTTTTTGCCAATAAGAAAGGCATTAGTTTTTCAGGAAATTTTGGTTGGGTGGCTATAGATATTAAGGGAGGGGACTAGAGTTAAGAGAGAAGCAGCAACGCACCAGTCTCAGATCAGGTGGGATCCTTTTGATCTAGCAAAGAGCACAGTAAATAGCACCTAGAGAGTTCCCTGGCCCTCTGTGTTGCCGGGAGCAAAGGGTAGAAGGGACAGCCTGAATTGAGAAGGCGAGTGTGCCTCTAGGGCTTTGGGCTTTGGACTTGGGGGGAAAAAAAAACGGCTGAGCGGTGATCTCTGCTTCCCAGCTAGGCGGTGATCGCCCCCTGCGACTCCGGATGCACACAGCAGTCTGAAAACGGCCGCTGCCGCCGCCCGACCCCTCTCACAGCCTCCAGCTCTCCTGATAGGCAACCTAGAGCCGCACGCGAGCTCCCTGGACACCTGTGTGCCCCAAGCTCCGCGTCTAGGGCCCTCTCCCTAGAGAGATCGGTCTCAACTCCTCAGACATTGGGTCCTTCCGACTTCTAAGTTCCCAGGTTCTGCCACCCTGGTGACTTCTGCGGGTTCCCCAAGCTTCAACCTCAGTCTGCGGGGGAGCCCTGCGCGCCCCCCTCCCCACCGCCTGGCTGGCCCGCCGCTCCCGCGCCCTGGTGGAATGGGCGGTGGCTCAGCCGCAGGACCTCGGCCTCAGGGTAAACCCTCTCCTCCCGCTTCTCCGCCTAAGCCCTGCCCTCCTCCTTCAACAAGCCGCTCCGGTGTAAGCGCCCCTCTCTCGGCCGAAGACACCTGCGCTTCCTTCCCCACCCTTCTCCGCCCCTTTCGCTGCGGTTTCTCACCGCCTTTGGGAGCTCGGGAGCGCCTGCTGGAGGAGGAGCAGGGGGGAGGAGGCGGAGGGCGAGGAGTAGGGGCGGGGTGGGTGGGGAGAGAGCGGGAGGGTGTGGACTAGCAGCCACTCTGCAGCTGGTCGCCTGGGACCCGGTCCCTCCCGCGCGCCGAGTGATGGAGGGGAAGAGATTCGCTTAGACACACACACGCGCACACAGCTGGGCACGTCTCCGGGAGGCAGCTGCCGGCTCGGGCGCGCCGGGGGCCGGGCGGCGGCAGTGACAGCGCCAGCCGCGGGGAGCCGGGCGCTGGCACCGCTTGGCACCGCGGCTCCGAGACCCGGGAAGGGAAGATCCCAGCCGCAGTGACTGTTGCTCTTTTGGGCAGATCGGGAGGGAGCAGGCTGCCCGAGGAGCTGTCACCGAGGACACCGGAGGCTCTCCCTTGGCGCTCAGAGTCCGGGGCCGCGCCAGTGCCCGCGTGGGGCGAGGAGGATGCGCACCTCCTCCCGCAGAGCGGCTGCGGGCCCGGGCACTGCGTGGACTCGGGCTCCGGCGGCTGCTCGTGCCGTGCCTGCGCCGCGGGAGCGCGCCCTGCCGCACCTGGCTCCAGCCTCCCGGGGAAGTGCAGGAAACGCGCCGTAAACTCCACTACTTCTCGCCCGCTTCCTCCCCCTTCCGGCTCCCCGCCCGGGTCCCGGCTGCCGCCGCCGCCTCCGCCCGCGTGTGGGGCCCGCCCGCCTCTTACTCTCACGCGCGCACGCACAGCGCGGTCGCTCGCTCCCAATCACGCCGACTCGCTCTCCGCGGAGCCGGAGCCCGGGTTTCCGAAACTACTGGACCAACTGCCGCGGGGACTGCGGGAGCGACCCGTGGCCCGGCGCGACCCGTCGCTGGCGCCCGCGCCCAGGGCTCCCGCCCGCGCTGCCGCCGCGCCCGGGACGAAGGTGAGTAGAGCGCGCTGCCAGCCTCGCGCCGGGGAGGGGCTCGGGCGCTGCGGGCTGAAAGCTCGTGGATTTGGGAGGAATTGACTCGGGAGGGGAATCGTCCAAGGGAGACGTCCGTGCAGTGCCAGCCGAAACCACTTTGGGGGGCGCGGTTCTCCTGGGTAGTGGCTGGGGTAGACTTTTGAGACGTTCCCTGGGGCTCGGGGTTAAACTCCGCGAGATCGGAGATGGCTGGGCGATTCCCGGGGTCAGTTTAGAGAGTCGTAGGTGTCAGTGGGTCGGTCTCAACCCGCGCAGGGCGCAGCGCATTGGGCTCTCTTTGAGGCAGCGAGGGAGGAAACACGCGTAAACTGCGCGCTGTAGAGTTTGGGGGCTCGTGCGCAGCCACTTTCCGGGGTGGCTGTGGGGCTGTCGCTTGGAGCGCTAGACGGCTTTGGGAGACTGGGGGCCTGCGAGGCCGGAGCGGAGAGCAGACAGCAGACAGAGGCTCAGTTAACTTGGGCTGGGTGCTATCTCCGCCCCAGCCGGCCCCCATCCCTCGCAGCCCCAGACCCCGCAACCCATCCCACTCACGCACCCCCAACACACACACACACACACACACACACGCGCGCGCGCGCGCGCGCGCGCAAGCACGCACACACACGAGATGGATGTAATCGAGAGGGCGGTTATATTATTCAGAGGTGCGCGAGGTCGCTGTGGCTCCTGACTGGAGCGCAGAGACTCCTGCTCCTGGGACTGGGGTGATCGTCTTGGTTTAGGGACGCGGGGAAGGAGCGCTCCGAGGAGCGCCCAGACTCTTATGGACGCCTCTACTTGGCGGTTCCAGGTGCACAGCGAACAAGCCTCCGCTTCAACTCCGGAGTCACTTCACCTTGGTGGGTTCCGTTCTCCAGCTTCCCTCTTCGCGTGCTTCAGGGTGCCCGCCCAAAGGGGCTGCTGCTCAGATCCGTGGTTTCCCCAGTCCTCACCCGGTGGGTCAGTCTCTCTCTCCCTCTCCATCTCCTTCCTTTCCTCCCTCCTCCCAGTACCACCTTCTTCATGGAAAACAGTGATTCCTTAAGGGGATGTTTAATATTTGCAAAGTGCTTTATATCATATTACTTCATGGGTACATTTAATTGCACTGTTACTCTTTTCTGATTTATGTAAACTTAGTCTGATAAATAGCATACAGGGTCAGGTTGGGCGTGAGCAAGGGTGGGTGGGCGTCCTTTCTGTAAAGGTGCCCTTTTCTAAACAGATTTGCTGGAAGTACTATGAGGGTGATTCTTCTGAAAGCTTTTGCTCAGTAGTTTTGACGTATTTCAAAGCTTTAGACAAATATTTCCACATTACAATTTATTTCAAATTCCGTTTCCATTCCAAGAAAAAGTTGAAGGGAAGGTAAGAAAAGAGATTACACATTTGAGTATCAAAGCTATTTTTAAAAACGTTTTTATTGATTTCCATTATGTTGTGGCAGATTTTTAAAAGTTACCTTAGTGGTTTCTCCCAGTGAAGCTCTTAACAGGAGAAATGAAAACAATACTACAAACCTTCCTCCCTTTGTTTGTTTACAAATGGTCCTTGCTTGAAGTGACTGGAGGAGTAGAGGGTGGGATTCTTTAGGAGTGTGAAGTCAATCATCAGGGAACTAGAGGCAGGAAGATTTTGCACACAGAATAATGATGGAAACTGTTGTTTAAATTTAATTGCCTCTCAGAGTCTGAACAGTGAAATTGAAAGCTGCTCTCACCCCTTATGGATTACTCCCGAGTATTTTAAAGTATTCTTTTTTTGGTTCCTAAAAATGCATAGAAACATTATTAATAATGTAAAATAATATTTTCAAACACATGCCTAAATCAGGTTACATGGGAAATTATGAGCAGAGCATTTAATGGGGTTTCACAGAAGTGCTAGGATCATGATTTCTAGGTTAAACCAGACCTCATGCTTAGATTTTAATACTGGCAGTTGCTCCCTTTTTGACATCTTTCCGAGAAGGTGCTTCTTAAAGTGTTTTGATTATGCTTTCATCGTTGTCCTTACCATCTTGCAGGCAGACACAGATGTTTTTGAATGAATAACCTTCTTACTCACTGAATTTCCACTCATTCAAAAAGTATTTATTGAGCACAGGAGCACACACACATAGGCAAAGCTGAGCTGGATGTAATTTTAAATACTAAGGAAGGATTTTCGGTAGAAGCAGGATGCTTACTCCTACACGTTGTAAAAAGAAGTGCAGAGCAGTGGCTTACTTTGGGAAGCGGCATCCTGCCCAAAGTAGGTGGTCAGCAAAGAGTTGTTGACTCAAACGGCATAGGAAATGTTAACCAGCCAACTTTGCTTTCACCATTAATTCCACCATTGTTCTTAACCCACCACATCATTTAGATATGACTCAACTTTGGAGAATTGATGCTGACTTGAATCTTCTTGCTCTTTGTCTGAATACTTTGGAGAAATGTAACTCTCCCTGCACATCTCTAGCTTTCCGTGTACAATTTCTGTGGCCCAGTGCCAGACCTGCATATGTCATTAGTAGTCATTTATGAGGAGATGGAAATGTTACTGTTGCATTGAAAAAGTGAACTCAAATTCCTACAACACAGCAAACAGTTTGCCCCTTTTCTCCCCTTTGTTTTTATAATCTCAGAAACAGTAACAGCTCTTAAAAATGCAATAACATGTCAAAGAGGTTAATAAAAAAGGTTATTTAAGATTGTTTAGAAAAAGGGAAACATGGAAATTTTAGTTGACGAGAATTTTCTTTGGCTCTCCTGACATGTCTGGCAGGATAGTCTTTATGTTAGGGACGTTCATTCATGAATGAAATAACTCTCAAGATAACTTCCTAGTAAAGGGAGCTGGCAGAGGAGAGAATGCTTGCTAAAAACAATGCTAACAACCCTGGGAATAGAGTGTGAGCAGTAACACTAGGTTTGTGCCACTGAAATTATGTGAATACTTGTATATTTTATTCTTTATATGCATGACTTTTTTTTGCAATACTTTATGCAATACTTTGTTCAAGTATTTTCATGTTCTGCATTTAGTGCAATTAAGTGAGGAGCTCTTATGTGGTAATTGAATAACAGTTGGTTTTCAGAAAAGATAAATAGTTTGAAAAAGAACAGGTCAATTTAAGGGACTCATTATTCAAACAACAGATTTATCTTTATTCAAAGTTTGTCCTCTTTTGGTAGGGAGGGGGACTTCAAAACCAAAGTAGCTAGTTAAACTTTGTTATGACCTAAATTGCTACTATTTAGAAAAGCCCTACCTTTTAGTTTTTCTGCAAATTTAATATGAATTCTTTAAAACCAGCAAAAGAGTAACTTATCCCCCCCGAATCTAATTTAATTTTTGATATATTCTGCTCACTCTAGAATCAGTGTTTGTTTCTGAGTTTCATGATGTTATCCTAAGCTTTATAGCAAAAGTACAATTAAAGCATGATATTTATAACTGAATTTAAAAATCACTGATCTAAGGCAAAAACATTTCAGAGCAGCTAACGTTAACAAAAGTAGAAGCAAAAGATTATATCTGGAGATCCACATAATGTATAGGCAGGATAATTGAACCTCTATAGATCTCATATGCAAGTTCCATTATCATGTCTTATTTAACATTTGGTCCAATGGATTATTTTCCATTTTCTTGAGAAGTTTTATGAAAGAAAACTATGTCAGTTTTTTTTTGTATGTGAGTTTAAGAAATGGTGAAGAGTTGCATTGCCTTTAGTCCACTTTACCTAGATTGTGCATGGGAGGTGTTTAAGTTTCATACCTGTACCTATGCTTGTGTATGAATATACATGCACATATACTCATATGCATACATATGGAGTATATCTTTATATATCTATGTTTTGTCCAATAACTCTGAATAACAGGAAGAGAATCTCATTTGTGACATGTATGTTTCGTGAAGTCAGCATCATCGTAAAGAATGACATTTATAAAGACTCAAATACTTTGATGTCAAAAATTGGAGCATATTCAACTTTTTGAAACATTTGGTTTAAGAAGCGTTTATCATAACCTTTAAGATATGCCTGACACTGTCCAAAGAACTCTCCTATTCTTAACTCACTTAATTCTGGTCGCCACCCTCCTCTCCCTGTTTCAGAGGGAAAATAAGTAGGTAAAGTGGGTATTATTGTTATTATCCCTATTTAGAGGAAGAGGAAAAAAATGCGGCCTAAATACATGGCTAGGGCTCCAGAACTACTACATGGCAGAGCTGGTGTTCGAGCCCAGGCTGTGTTGACCATGCCATGCTGCTGCTCTTGAACAGATACACTTTTAAAGCTTACTCGCATAAGGGACCAAATGGGCAGCAAGTTAAGTTGTCAAACAAATACATTCTAGCAACTGCAGTTTATGACAATGTTCAACTTTGAGTGCATTCTTAAGGAATTCATAAAGAAGGCAGTTGTCAGGAAGCTCTGACAGAACCTGAACTCGAGCAGTGGCGGAGCAGTGCTGTCACTTAATGTAATAGTTAATGGACTCAGTAATTCTCTTAGGTTCAGCCACTTTTAAATTAGGTAACTTAAGAACTGATGCCATATTAAAGTAGTTTTAATAGCTCAGAGCCTCTGGTACTGAATGTTTTATGCTTCCCATAATATCCTCATAATGTGAACTTCTTGTGCAGAGGTCAGTGTCATGTGTTCCTGTACAGTACTTGCCAAAAGAATCGGAGCTGGGTTTTTTTTTTTAATTTTTTTATGAAGGTGTGAAATGAGACTCACTATGTTCTGATGTACAGGACATACAGTAGGCGGCCAGTTAATGTTTACTGCCTGAAGTGATACAGGGTATTCTACAAGGTACTAGACCAGAAGTAAAAAAAAGAAAAAAAAAAGTTAAAGTCTTTGTCGGGCATAGTTGTAAGATTGTGATTTAATATTGAGTGGACTTTTCCCTTGATCATGATTTCAGGACCTTACGGTCTATGAAACCCTGTGGAATAATAATCTTTATGAGACTGAATGGCCAGAGATAGGATGAGGAGGGCACAAGGAAGGTGAAATAATAAACTGATTAAAGTGTTTAAATTGAGAAGTGGACGAAAGGAAAACCATCTGTCATTGTACCTTTTATTTAAAAAAACAACAACGTATAAGACAAATGAATATCAAGTACCAGCATCTTTACACTGCTAATGAGGTAGCCTAACTGTCCTGTCGTAAATATTAATCATCTTATTAAATGTATCGTTTGGGAAACTATTTATGAACATATTACAGTGTCACTGTAATCTCTTTGCCATTGCTAACTCAAGTCAATGAAAAAAATCACAATGTTTCTGAATGTGTCTCAGCATAAATAAGGTATTTATTATAGTAGAAGTACTGGAGTCAGAGAGGGCTGGCTGAATTAGAAGCCCTGCTTCACGGTTTATTAGCTGTGGGATCTTGGGCAAATTACTTAACCTTTCTATTTCGTAGTAATATTATCTTTTATATGGTTATGGAAATACCAGTTCTAGATTTCCATATGATAATCTATGTAAAATGACTAGCAGAGAGCATCACACATGGTAAAGGTTTAGGACACAGTAATTGATTTTGCTGTAATCTTCATCACCTTTAACATCACCATAACATCCTCACAAATGGTTAAACACAATGGGCACATTATTCTTTATTTATCTATTTATATGTATGTGTGTGTATATGTATATTTGAATTGGTTGTTCTCCATTGTAAAGCATAGGTTCTATAAATTCTTTTACTGTTGAGGGAAAGGTAGAAAGAGAAGAAATCTGTGTTTCAGACTGGATTTAAAAGCCTGTGTCAAGCATAGAAATTAAGAGGAGGCTTTTGGGATAGCTACTTCACTGTTTGTCCTTGCAGGGCCTGGCTATATATGTTCACACAATGCTTTGGAAGATAAATCCTCTTCTATAGATACAGTTAATGGGGAAGAACGAAAGGCATTGGAAAGCATTGAAATATTTATATTTATCTTCATATCCAATATGAGTTGAAGTATTAGGGTACATAGAAATTTCTTTCTCATATATGTCTATCTCTATCTCTATCTCTGTATCTATTTTATACCATATAAAGTTCATGGTGTAAAGTAAAAGGCTATTTTCTAACTCTGGTCATTAAACTTGAGTACTGGAATTTCAAAGGTTAAATTTAACTTTATTCTTAGATATTTTTATTGTTTTCTATAACCTACTTAATTCTGGTAGATACCTGGCTATCCTCACTTTACAGATTTATAAAGCTTAGGAACTAATGTTCCTTCATGTTTATTTTATCTTAATGAATATACCTATTTACCTCTTTATCTCTGGAAAAATAATAAATGGTAATAGATAGCATTTAATTAACATTTACTATGTACCAAGCATTCTACAGGTCATAACACATTTCATTCCTGTAAAACATTCACTGGGACATGTCATTAGTGTTTCCATTTCACAGGTGAAGAAATTGAGGCCCAGAGAAGCCCTATCACTAGACGGGTGGAGCCATGATCCAAACCCCTGCCATCTAGCCTAGAGCTCACACGTGCCCACACCAACAGACTTCTCAGCAGCATTTAGCCCCATAGCACCATCCCTGGATTTCTGGGCCTTGAAACTCATGCCTCCCTATTTCCCTGTGTCTGTCCTGCAACAAAAGAGGGATTTATTTTTAATAAAGTTTGATTTCTTGGCTTTGTTGTATCACACTATTTTCCAGTGTATATGCAACAGCCACTAAAGCTAAAGAATGAGACCATATTAATTTTTAGTAAACTGTTGGAACTATTTTTAAATAGATTTAAATAGATCTGCCAAGATCCTGCTAAATAATTGCATCCGCGCTCTGTATGCACGGGGAGGGAACTGCCACTCAATGCTAGTGGAATTTCTTCATCTAGTGAGTCAGCTGCCTGTGGGCTGAACTTCCTAATTGTCTTACTTTCTCTGAGCTGAATGAAATAGTATAGGATCTAAGCATTGGAAAGGGGCTTTTCTTCCCAGGGACACTGCAGAGGAGTGAAGAGGCTCACCACTAGGGAGCTACGGGGTTCCTGCAGGTGTGCAGGATTCCTTCCTCTTAAGAGGTCCAAAGACCATTCTGCTGTCCACCTGACTAAGTGACTCTGAAGGGTAGGGATTGTGCTGGGTTACCTTCATTTACTTCCGTGGTTTTTGGCACATGGTATAATGAGGCACACACAGGCCTTCTTCTTTTGGTTCAGAACCTGGAAGGCAGCTGAGGGATGCAGGTTGGGGTGGGGAGTACACAGGACAGAGGCAGAGACAGAAAACGGGACGGATGTGGGCATGCCTGAGGGAATGATGGGCCAGCAGGTGGATTGGTAGCTAGTGGGAGTACTTGTTTCCATTTAGTTTTTTATTCAGATATGGATATATTGCCTCCCCCCCCATCTAGACCGGATGTGCAGGACCCACTTAATCCTGGTATCTGACTCTTCAGCGTGAACCACACATTATTGCCAATTGTCATGACTGTAGTGTCTGGCACACCAGAAAATCTTAATAAATATTAATAATTATTGCCTAATTTTCTTCAGAAATTTTGGGTAAAGTTCAAACTAGTTCAACAATCAAAGCTCTATTTTTTTTCAGTCAGGTGTTTATGTTATTCTCATACCCTGTCTACTCGGAAATAGGCAACTGGGTAGTCAACGGTTACTATAGCAACATTTAGTTTTGGAGTTGTTGGATTCTATAAATACTAACATCCTTTGAATAAGGAATTCCCAACTTTGTACTTAACAACAGTGAGATCAAGGGCTTGAAATTTTGTATGCAACATTACTTTCTTAATGTTACTTCTTATCAAATACTTTATTATTTTGCTCTTCTGTATTAGCAACATCATCTATCCAGACACTCGAGAAAAGTAAGAAACCAAGAAGAATAGTTAGTTACAAGGATCATAGAAGGAATACAGGTAGGTACCTTGGGATCGTCTTGTATTTCTCTTTTTCTCCTCTGGTCTGTCACCAAGACATGACAACCCAGCCTCCTGAACTCCTACCTATCCCTCAGTGTACCTGCTTTAGTTCAGTCAGAACTTCTCACCTGAATCACACCAGCCTCCTTACTAGCTTCATGTATCTATCCTTGTCAGTGATTCTGTAGTTTTTTGTTTGCTTGTTTATGTTTCCAAATGCAAGCCTGATCATGTAATTCCCCAGCTTAATCACCTGTAGCATCTTTGCTTTTAGGGTAAAGTTCAGACTAGTTTGGCATTCCAAGATCTGACTCTTCCAAAGACCCAGCCTAGGATTTATCTCCTGTTTACTCCAAAATGAGGTCCTTGCAATTTGGAGGTCCTAGGCAAGGAATAGAGCATGCTCTTTCAAATGCCACGCCCTTGTGCATGTTGCCCATCTGTCTATAGAGTGCTCTCAGCTTGTCTAACTCCCTCTTCCTCACTGCTTCTCTTTGTTTTCTTATGCCTTCCTTCTTGCAGCCTACCCACCCCCCACCCAAGCCAGAATGGCCAGCTTTCTGCTCTTCTATTGTATATACTCTATATAGATAGTATTCTTGAATTATTGGTTTATTTTATATTCATATACATACACACACTCCCTCCACCCCACCTAATACCTGGAATATAGGAAGCACTTAATACATTTTTATTGGAGAAATAATCATGATATCACTCCCTCTGCCTTACCTTTTCCCACCTTTTTCTTACTCACTGACTTGCTTGATTTATTTTAGTACACATTTATTGAGCACTTACTCTGTGACGGGCAGTGGGTTGGGTGCTGAGGATGTCAATGACACACTCCTTGCTCTCAAGGAATTGGCAAGCCCAAGAATACATTCAGAGGTATTTGGTGTGTTACATGAGGGAGAGGAGATGCAGTGAGGACACAGCATGAGGAAGAAGGTCCCATTCTGCCTGAGATTAGGGAAAACTTGCTCCCCACCCCCAGTCCATTTCCCTTCTTCTCCAGTTTTCTCAGTGTCCACAGTAGGTATTCATCTAGCAAGACTAGATGGATTTTTTTTTAACAGTAGATTGAGGCCTTCATTTCTCTAATAATGGTATATAGAGAAGTAGGCAGTTTTAATTTTTATATTCTATATTCAAGACTAAGAAAGCTTCAGAAAGTTCCATAATAGGGGTGCCTGAGTGGCTCAGTTGGTTAAGTGTCTAACTTTTGGCTTCAGCACAGGTCATGATCTCATGGTTTGTGGGTTCATGATTTTGAGCCCTGCCTTTGGGTTTCATGCTGACAGCACAGGGCCTGCTTGGGATTCTCTTTCCCTCTCTTTCTGCCCCTCCCCTGCTCATGTGCATGAGCGCACACATTCTTTCTCTCTCTCTCTCTCTCTCTCTCTCTCTCTCTCTCTCTCTCTCTCTCTCAAAATAAATAAATAAACTTGAAAAAAGAAAGTCTATAATAGTCCATAAGCTCACTTTTTAGTTTTTCTTCTATTCATATCTAATAATAATACTATTTATTTACACTTTTTCCCTAAATCAAGACACTTATATTTAACCAATTAGAGTATTTACTTAATGTGAGACAAAAATTTCTCTTCTAAGATTTGAAATAAACATGAAATTAAATTCCTTCACTATGACCAAAATGGAAAACTCCATAAAAGCAAAAGATTAGCTAATAACCTATGATAATCACATTAACATCTTATCTAGTTCTAAAGAAATAGCAAATGCCTGTTGATTGATGAATTTAATAGGAATTATTTTTAGATGTGTGTGGCCATTCCCTGGTGAGTAACCAAACATACAAATAAAATAAGAAATTCCCTTCAAAAGTAAAAATATAATATTACCTTCAAAAGTATGACATAAAAACTAAAATACACTATTCTCTAAAAATATTGATGCATGTAGTATGCTATTTACAACGATTTTAGCTGACTTCATTATATTATTTCTAAAATTAAAAACAAAAACAATATTAAATGTTATTTGCTTCCTCTAAAGTACTTAAAAACATTAATATTCCCTAGTTGTACAAACATTACATTCCCACTGTATGCCTTAAGGCTGAGAGAAAACCAGCAGCAATATAAAAGTAGAACAAAGTTAATCCTGTTTGCTTTCAGTTATAAATTTACTTGGAAATTTTTATGCTGTTGTGAGAATTTAACTGTATTCTGTTTTAAAAAGTACCTTAGCTAGGGATATGCATTATAGGGATGTATATATGTATATTCTATTATGTATACTATAATAATAATATTAAATCATATATATTTATATACATGATTACCTAATAATTCTGTAGCCTTGATGAAGGGATAGTTTTACTCTTTAACAAGCATGAAGCTCTCTGTGACATAATTCCACCACAATAATAATCAGCCATTTTTGATTTACAGGTGGTTCCCTACATACGTGTTCCAAAATCTATGGGAAGATAAATAGTCAGAAAACTGAATAAGAGACTTATGTTTCTTTTAAGTAGATGCCCATAGAATTTACCATCCAAGCTGGGATACTTTGAAAGCAAAAGGAGGTATATTAATCATTATGCTGAGAGAGAAAGCCATTCTAAAATCCCTAAGCGTGGTTTCTGGAGTGCTGCCTTCCTGTGTCCAGTGATCCTACAGTGGGAGACCAGCCGTAGAAGGCTGGGTGCGCGCCTTCATCCCTTACCCAGCACCGGGCTGGGGCAGACAGCCTGACAACAATACATGTTACAGTGTTTGTGCCAGGACTCCTTGATAATAAAAGTAGGCTTGAGGAGGAGGACTTTTTTCTTGTTCCAGAGTACAATCAAGTGGGTCTTACCTCCCCAAGTTGGCAAAAGGGAGCCTGATGTAGGAGGGGGTGTAGTGCAGAGAAAGGAAAGATGTTCGTGTTGCCCTGGGGAACCTATGGACACTCGTGCAAGGAAACAAGGCCCTTGTGGTCCCCACTCCTTCAGCACCAGACCGCAGGTGGGATGCACACCTCTGGCTCTGCTGTCTACACCTTTTCCACTAAATTTCACTCCCTGGCTTCAGCCGGCTGGAGTGGGAAGCAAGTAACAATACCATGACAATAGCTCAAAATTGTCACTCGTGCACTGGATGGCTATTTCTTGAGCACCTACTGTATTCCAGGAGTGTTTCAGCTGATTCAAAAGCCTGACTTTGGCATATGACAGCTATTTAAGAATGCAATGAAATTGTTGTAGGAACCCCCGAAAGCTGAGACATCTCAGAGGTTCCACAGTCCATGTCTGTCTTACTGGTTTCTCCTTTTGAACAAACCCAACTCTGTAAAGAGCTCAGTAGCTACTCAGTGTGTTCTTTCTTCAACTGAGATGCTGATCACCTGAAATTTTTAGCATTTTGGTTGTTTAGATATATCTGGAATAACTCATGTATTCTCAACGAAGGAGGTAAGAATTTACGCTGTGGAAAAGGGAGAATTTACACTATTCCCACTGGACCTTGCATCCCTTACCCAACGAAGTAGTCCCAGCAAAAAGAATATGTTAATGTCTTTTGCTTACTGTATTTCAAAAATCCACTTAGGTAGTTCTACCTTTTTTTCATTGTTTTCCATCAGGAAAGCTTTTTTTTTTTCTGTCTGGGATGAACAACCAAATTATTAATTGTATTTAAATAATGTGCTGTATGCAGAAGAGTAGCTGCCAAGTTTGTTGGGACCTATAACAAGATAATTAATTATCCAGGAACACGAGGACTATTGGAGTGTTGGATATAAAGCAGATGGTGGGAGAAGAAGGATGAGGCGGTCAGGATGCTGTGAGGGATGTGATAAGTCTTTGAGCCTGAGGGGCGGGGGGTGGGGGGGGAAGTAAAGCCACTTGTGTACCAAGCCCCTGGGTCCTCCCTGCTGTGTTTTCCCCACTGATCCTACCACCACCCAATTGCTTCACTCATTGAGACTCCGGCTTCCCCTTTTAAATGTCAGGGGAAGTCAGGGGAGGGGAATTGGGCTGCCAGCACCTTCATCCCGACATTGCTCGCAGTCAGATAGATTTAGAGCTTAATTTAAAGAGTTTTAGGCTTCTTTCAGAAGCACTTAAGATAAATTAATATTACAAGCAAAAGCCATGAATTTTTTTCATTTGCAAATTTCAAAGACCTGAACGGCAGTCAAACATTTTCCCAGAGAAAACCTGGTTGAGTATCAGTGAAACAAGGTATAGAAGAAATAGATACTACCCCCTTTCACCTTGCAAAGAGGTACTCCTCTGTCTAATCTATTTATGAGAATTAGAAGGCTCATTTGTACTGAATTCCACTTGATGGTAGAGATTATAGTGACTTCGCTATTGATGCTTTTCTTACAGATTACCATCACGGTGTATTTTTAACTCGGAAAGGCATAGTACTTGTTGGGATTACAGAGAGGTGACATTTAGATTTCAGATATGAAAAGAACTACTTAATTGCAAACTTTATTACTCCCTCACTAAAGAAATACAGCATAACCCACTTAAGGTATCTTCACAGTATAGTTATTCATCATAAAAAAAAAAGTGAGTTTCTGATGTGGGGAAGTCAGCAGTCACCTTGCTTATCCCACCCTCTCAATATCAGGCCCATCTTTTATCATTTAAAGTAGACTCCCTAAAATAGATTACACTGAAAAGGAGTAATTACTGACAGCTGCATTTAATTAGCAAAGCAGATTCCTGCTCATGACAATAAAGTATTATTACATGTTTAGCATTAGCACCCATAGTAAAAGAGGTGACTTTGCTAACACAGAACTAGAAGACCTGTTTTCTTTATTTAAAAATATGCACACACAGTTTGCCTGGAATTGAGCTTATGTTATGTGGGAGTGTCTGTGGCTACAAAAAGAAAGAAAAACAGTAACTGTAAAAGTGGTTTAAAAAACAACAACAAAAAACCAGGCAGATCGTACAAGGAATAAAAGTCCAGTGCCAACCACTGGCTCCCAGTCTGGAATTGTGTATCATTGTTTTTGTGTATGTGTCTATGTGTAAGTTTGTCTGGGGAGGGGGGTCAAAGAGTTTGGATGTCAGAGATAGAAATGCAGTTAGCCCATGTAAATTAGCAATTTCTGATTATATGAAGACACTATTGTTTTTCTTTTTTTCTTTCCCCTATGCACAACTCTAGCTTATAGAATATTTGAAAAGTATGTGGGGGCTCCTGGGTGGATTAGTCGGTTGAGGATCCGACTCTTGATTTTGGCTCAGGTCATGATCCCAGGGTCGTGGGATCAAGCTGCACATCGGGGTCCGTGTTGAGTGTGGAGCCTGCTTAAGATTCTCACTCTCTCATGCTCGCTCGCTCTCTCCCAAACAAAACAAAACAAAACACAAAGATACATACAAATTTCGGATTTTATATACACTCCGGATTTTAAAGTTGAGTGTCATTTCCGTCCATTCCTTCTGATCATATAGGCTTATCCTATCTTTTACTACCTCTGTTATTCCATTGTCATTGCCCTGTCTTGGTCTCCTCTGGAATTCTTATGGAGAACTCAGAATGGCGAGAGTCCAAACATCACAACAGGTGGTCAGCATTTTGTGCAGTACCACCTACCCACCCCGCCCCCACCAGTTAGCAGTACACAGTTAGCTGCTGCTAGCTTTAACAAAATGGAGAGCACCAAAACTAGTGCTCCTTGACTTACGTGACATTTACTATTTTTGTTACTTAGACTCGTCCCTCAGGACATAGCAACAGATCAGCTTGTCCTGGTATTTATCAGTAGAACCAGTCCTAGAACTTAGTGTGTTTTTTCACATTCATGGAACCAAATTCTGAAACAGTTATTGGAGGTCAAAAGTATGATGTTGCATGTCTGGAAGGTGCTTCTACTGAAATAGCCTAGTATGTTTCCACGATGCTGCTTTCAGTTATCTGGACGGCATTTATTTTTTAGGTTGTAAAAATAGACTCTGTGTAATATACTGCCATCTTGTAACTTGCCGTTATAAATGCTATATTCATAAAAACTTATGTATCCATGGAAATAAGAGACAAAATGAATATGAATCAAGGAATCCTGAATTGATCCTCAAAAAAGTTTCCAGCCTCAAACTGGTCAGCGATTTCCCAAACTTTAGCTGGTTTTTTTTTTTTTCCTCCTCTCTCCCACTCACCCTCTAGTGGACATAAGTAAGGAGCAAGGGTGCTGCCCAAGACAGTATGCAGCAGGGTAAACAGTGGAGATTCCACAAAAAATGTGGCCAACACTCTAGTTTGATACTTTTCAATATCTGCAAGTACGCTGTGACCACAGACTGTATTCACAACCCCAGACTGGGCACTTGTACCATCTTTGTTCACTAACGCTGCTCATTCCAACAAAGGTATTTAAAAGGAAAACATTCAGGAGCATATCTCTGTTTCAAGGAGATTTTGCAAAGTAAATTCTAAGAAAAAGCATTTTTATGGATACTAAATAAAAGTATCCAAGTGAGCATTTAGGTAAGACCCATTAAGAGTTATTTTGATGATCAAACTGCAAAACTTCACTAACATCCTAAATTTAAAGCCTTACTGAATCTTGTAATATATTGGTATTTCAGTACTATTAGGAATGGAGGTTTATTTTTATTTTGTGCTTTAGAAACTAACCAAGAATAGAAGATTATTCACTGAAAACAATTTATAGGATTCAAGGACATTGAAAAGAAGTATTGTGATCGTCGAAATTGGATATGTTTGACAACTCAATGTTTCAACTATAAAACTTTCCAAAATTAGATCTGTAAAATTGGAAACTCTACTACACATCTGCTCTAATTACTGTGCTAGTTCATAAATTAGTACCGAGGAATAAAGGCCAAAATATTCTCTTTTAAGAACATCTTTGATTTTTGATATTGTCATTACTCAGAATTCCATGTTCAGTCATTAGGCAGATACCTATTGAGGGCCTACTGTGTGCCTCAGAGATGAACCAAACACAGTCCTCTGGCTTCTTGGAGTCACATGAGAAAGTAAATTATTACATTAAAATTAAATAAGGACTAATTCACTGTCCTTTCTTCCCTGCTACCAACTAGAATGTAACCTCCACTGAGAACAAGAATTTTTGTTTACCAGTGTACCCTAAGTGTGCCAGAATATTATCCGGCACATTGCAAGTGCTCTTAAATACTCGTTGAATTGAGTCATTGTTAGAGGAGGTATTAAAGAAGGAGAATAGAGGAAGAAAGAAGAGACTGTAAGGGAAAGGTATAAAAAAGTACTTTCCAGGAGGTGGTAAACCTTGATACTAAAACCTTGGTACTGAAGAAGGAGAGTAGAGGAAGAAAGAAGAGACTGTAAGGGAAAGGTGTTAAGAAAGTCCTTTCCAGGAGGTGGTAAACCTTGAACTCAATCTAGCTCTAAATAGAAAATAATTTGAGTTAAGCTTACAGGGGCCTTATATACCTGCTTAAAGCTGTGAGGGGCTTTTTTTCTTTTCACTTAATTTTTATTGTGTCTTTTGTGTGTGTGTGTGTGTGTGTGTGTGTGGTTTGTCTTGAAACATGCCTAAGGTTGAATCAAAGAGATACTACGTTGACAGCCAAAAATAATAAACAAGCAGTTTGAATCTTGGGATGCAGCAAAGCTTCTTGAGACACTTCTCTTCATCTCTCTGCGTGTTTCACTTGCGCAAGAGCTGTATCCAAAAGCTCTCTTCCTTCACTGCTAGCTCCTAATGAAATCATCCTCCAAACCAGCCCATCTTAACAGAGAGATAACACTTTTATCATGTTTCTGCCCCACCATATTGTTGAATCGGTCCCCTGGTTTCTATCAAAATTGGTCTAAGAGTGCCTATTTTTAAACTGGAACAGCCTTTGTTACAAAGCCTAGGTTACATTGTGGTTTCAGTACGTTCTTATTTTAACCTGTGGTGAGTTGTGCCTAGATAACTAACCCCATCAAGTTGACTTACAGAATCCTTTCTGCCCCAAGCTAGATCTACTACACTGTATGCATCAATCATCTGCAGATGCTAAATTTAGCAAACCATTCATTCAGAAAGTGGGGATTAGGCTGATGCATTCAAGGTTTATTTCCTGCTGCAACACAACACAAAGGGTTTTTTTCTTAAATCTTTGTTTAAATGTTCCTTTCTCCAGATTATTAGCCTGGAACCCAGTGTAGACATTTCCTGAATGTGTAACAATAACTTCCTTGACAGTACTTCATTGACTAGCCATAGCTCATGACTATGGCTTCAGGACTAAAGTTGTACTATGCTGTAATGTCCCTTCAGTTGGATGAGACACATTATCAAAACTTGGAATCACTAGAAAACAAAAGTGGTGGTCCCATAGACTGGTGAAAGGAGGCTGTAATAAGGGTTTGCTCAAGCACGCAGTCCTGTTCCTAGTCCATCTGAATGCACTGAATATGTTGGCCGAAAGTCTTCTTTCAGAATGTCACAATCTGAGAGACTACTGATAGACTTTGTGCATCCAGTTGTCTCAAAACTTGGAATAGGTTTTGGCTGGAGAAGGCAAAGGACATAAAAATAAGTCAATAACTGACAAGTAAAACCTAAAGTGCACAAAGAGATATAGTGTGCTGTGAAATACCCTGTTTCTTTTTTTAACAGAATTTATTTTGATGGGCAAATATCTATAAGAAACTCAGGAGAATAAATCTTAGACTACATAATGATTAAGTAATTTGGGGGGAAGGGTGTTCATTTTTTAAAACTTGGAGTCAGAGCCATCAAACTAATGTTGCATCAAAATGTTTTAGGTCCAAGGATTTTGTTCTATTGTACTGTGATTGAATGTCAAAAGCCATGTGTAAATGATGAATAAAAGTGATGAGCTGAAACCAAAAACGTACCCATGTCAAGAACTACTCGCCCCTCCAGGGCCAAGTTAGAAATGAAAGTTTTCAGAAAATGTATTCAAGGGAACACAAGTATCCTCTCTTCACCTGATCCAGAATCTTGGAAACTTTTCGATTTTTCACACCCAGGAATTATATTGGGAGTCAATGATATCTGGCAGCTCTTGTCTGAGGGGGACCGGAATGTGTAGGCATTTTCAAGTAGATACGTTTTGTGTGCAATAATGGCTAAAACAATGCACAGTAACTCTTCTGTTAGGTTGGATTTATCTCCTACACACTCCCTTTTTCTTCCTTGTTTTGAGTCTCACACTCTCAGGAGCTATGAAAGGACAAGAAGAAATCCGTGCCCCCCAGTGCTCTTGCTGCAGTCTTGTCTGGATGTCTTTTTTAAGCTTTGCCTCCTGACTCACCATCCCTTCAAAACAGCCTTCCAGATCTTGTTGGCCCTAAAGTTAAAATTGTCTTGTTCTTCTGAGAACCTTTGAAAATATCCTCTGTCCCAAGCTTCTCCAAAGCTTGAAACCCAGTTCTGCTTAATTCACATTCACCCTAGGCTCACCCATAGCGTTAGACCCTGAATAATTTTGGATATGTTAGCTTTCTATTCATTGAGAGGGTAAGTGTAAGCTAAATATATAGAAGTAATAAGATTTGTGTTGATCGAGCAGCCATTGTATAAGTTTTGACTCTTAACATGCATTCTCTGCTATCTTCAGAATAACCCAACAAGCTAGCTTCCATATTCCACTTTTATAGAATAGCAATGGCACCTTAACTTAAATTGCTCAAAGTTGAGCCACTGGGAAGAGGTGGAAATAGGATTGAACTCCTGTCTGTCTGAGTTCACAAATTCATGACCCCTGACAAATGCTTTGATTTCTGAAGATAACATTGAAGTATTACTGTACTATTAGTATTTACTATCAATTTAATGATTTTACCTGTATCCCCCTATATACACTTAATAGTCATCCAAATAGAAATCTTTAACCTCTTAAAATTCCAAATCATTAAATATGTTATTTTTCTCTTATTTCCAACAACAATCCTGCTTTATGGCTTTTTTTTTTCCTTGCACCTTCTAGGTAAAAGAGCTTCCTTTCATTCTGGTGTATGACTTCCTATAACAGATGTTAGTCAGGGATAGGCTAGATCGTGCTGAGGTAACAAATGACCTGACCTCAAGGATTTCACATCTCAAACATTCATTTCTTCCTCCCACCACATTTCCATTACAGGCTGGAGGGCTCTACTCAAGGGGTCTGCACTCTGGGACCCGAGCTGTCCGAGCACCATCCATGGAGATGCTTGCCGATCTTTTGATACAGGGAAAAGAGATCACCATGGAGGACATGCTGGCTCTAAAGCATCCCCTTGGAAGTGACACAAGTTACTTGTATTTATGTCATTAGCCAAATCGATTCCTGTGGCCAACTCTGACGTTGATGAGGCAGAGAAATACATCCCCAGGGAGGATGAACAAATATTTGGGAAGTTTAGTACTGTCCATGGTGTGAGATATGAATGCTTGCCATTTCCTAAAAGTGCGCTGTATCTAGTCTTTTCAGTGGGTAAGTCAAAGAAAACTTCAGAGAGAGAGGAGTATAGAAGGCAAAACAAGAAATGTCTGCAAGGTATTTTCTCAAAGGCTACTTCAGCAGCTTCTGCAGAAATGGCCTCCAAGATTCTTGTCCTTTCACAAATATCTTTACATTGATTACTTCTGCTAAAATGGATTTGAGTCATTATCGACAGGGAATTTATATGCTTCACTGTTGCCTTTTGAATTTAGAACATATATTTAGAATTTGGAATCATGTTCTTTTATGTCAGTTCTGCAGCTGATTTTTTTAATGTGTTATATGAGCAAATGTAGATTGTAACTATAAACACAGAGCAAGGCAAAGGCAGGCCCATCTGTCTTTTTCAAACTTGATTAGGGAAGGTTGCGCAGACGGTAGTTTTGGTATTGTCTTAAAATTAAGGTTAAGTTGCTTTGAAGCCAATTGACTACAATAGATTTATTCATTTTGAGGGTTAGGATAAAACAAATTGAAAAAATAAACACATACCCAATGACACATTATGTTGCTACTTTAAAACCACGTTTCGTGGTGCCTGGGTGGCTCATTCAGTTGAGCATCTGACTTCAGCTCAGGTCATGATCTCATGGTTCATGGGTTCAAGCCCCACGTTGGGCTCTGTGCTGACAGCTCAGAGCCTGGAGCCTGCTTCAGATTCTGTGTCTCCCTCTCTCTGTTCTTCCCCTGCTCGCACTCTGTCCCTTTCTCAAAAATAAATAAACATTAAAAAATAATAATAATAAATAAAACCACAATTATTTATTGATTGCATAGGAAATACATTTGGTATGGAGAGCTTTCCTCCTCTGACTTTGGTGACAGAAATTTTGAAATGGCTGACAATCAGTTCTATTACCTGCAGTTAATACTACAAATAAGAATCAAACTACTACTAAGAATAAGAGGGAGTAGTCTGTATACTATCAAGCACTGGATAAATGAAAAAAGTTATATTACATAAATCTAAATGGTGTAGATAAAAGTAAATTCAATAGTGATTGCAGGAAAAAAGTACCTTTTTCATTTGTTCTAAGTCTGATTTTAATAATTAAGCTGAAAGATTGTTCTATCAAGTCATAAATTTATTAAATGATCCAGTGACCAACAAGTACCAGACCAGCCTTGTTTTTCTCCATCTCCCATCACTATGGGAAATAGACAAGTGCCAAAAAAATCAAGTAAATAGTAAGATGCTGGGTTAATTGAGGAAGAGTCTTGGAAAAGCCTTCAGTGGCTCTAATGAAGAAAAATTTTAAAGGAAAAGCAAATAGGAAATTCCAGGTGTACTTATGAAACCACGAATAGATTTTGACCCAGAGAGAGCACTAAACGTGCAAGTTAGGCCATTATAGTTCCTGGTCTAGGTACTTAACGTTTTCAGTCTTCACCGGGCTACTGGGTGGGAGTGCAGGGTCCCACAGGAGGGGAAAAGGGCTCATAGCAGTTGGTTAACTTGCCCAAAGTTTCTGTTCACACATCCATGGAACCAAAGTTAATAAAACCCATGCATCTATTCGCTCCTTCAACAAATACTTATTGAGTACATTCTAGGCACTATTCTAGGCCCTGAGAATACTGCAGGCCACAAGAGAAAAACTTGCCTAACCTAATGGAGCTGGTATTTCCACCATGTTAACGGTTTTCTATTTTGTTTTTAGCTGTTGGAATGTTGTGGGTTTTTTTTTTTTTCAAATAAAATATTACATGACCACATTCCCCTACACATAAAGCAGATGAAAATAAAGCTCCTCTGTGGAAGGTGAGGAGCCTGGGAGCCCTACTGGATCAGTGCCTCCCCTGTCTCTTCCCTCATTGCGTGTATACATGCTTAGAAAGTCCCCACACCCTGAGATTGCTGCCGTAACAGGAGAGGTAACGGGGAGGGGACAAGGTAAGTGGGTCCAGATGCTGAGGAAGCATAAGTGCTGGGCTGAAAGAGTAATCTTATGATGTAAGTGAATTAGTATTGGAATGAGGGTATTGGCAAGTGGTGAGCAGAAGTTTGAGGGAAGTAACTTAAGGCAAGAAGACCCCATAGGAGGCTATTTCAATAGTCTGCCCGAACAAGTGAGGTAGCAGTGGACACCAAGTAGATTCAGAAGGATTTAGAGTCGTAATGAATCAGCGTAAAAAGACTGATATCATGCATTATTACAGAGACATAGATTGAGAGCAGAGTGTAGGTTTAGGAATTAGGAAAATCCAGGCACATAGGCTGGCCTCAGTACTTAACTTTGTAACTTTGGTCACATTCCTAATTTGACCTGAGCCTCAGTGTCCTCATCAGAAAATTTTATTATGGGCACAATAAAACCTATCTAACCATGAAAATTAAAAATAATGTATGTAAAGTCTCACGAACAGCACAGTTACCTACAAACCACCTTCCCATCACCACCAATTTTTTAAAGATATTTTTTAATATTTATTTATCTTTGAGAGAGAGTAAGAGAGACAGAGCGTGAGCAGGAGACAGTGACAGAGAGGGAAACACAGAATCCGAAGCAGGCTTCAGGCTCCAAGCTATCAGCACAGAACCCATTCTGGGCTCAAACTCACAAACTGTGAGATCATGACCTGAGGAGAAGTCAGATGCTTAACCGACTGAGCCACCCAGGCACCCCCACATCATCACCAATTCTTACGATATTTTCTTTTGTGTAGTTAAAACAAGTTCTTTTAGTCATTGTTGTTGTTGTTGTTGTTACCACCACCACCACCATTTTTTCCTCTCTAGTAAAAGATTGGATGCTGGGGTGCCTGGGTGACTCAGTCAAGTGTCAGATTCTTGATTTTGGCTCAGGTCATGATTTCAAAGTTTTGTGGGATCAGGCTCTGCGTTGGGTTCTATGCTGACAAGTGGAGCCTGCTTGGCATTCTCTCTCTCCCTCTCTCTCTCTGCCCCTTGTCCACTTGTGCGCTCTCGCTCTCTCAAAATAAATATTTAATAAATAAATAAATATTTAATAAATAAATAAATATTTATAAATAAATAATAAGTAAATAATTTTAAGAAGATTGAATGTAATAAAGAACTGATTGAATCTGATGTGCCATCTATTATTATGAAGGGTCAGAGAGATCAGAAGATTCTAAACCTGATTGGGATAATGGTATAGCCATTAACAAAAAATTAGAGTCAGGAACGTACAGACATACTTACACGAGTGTGCAGAGGAACTGAAGTATGTTTATTGCAATATTGTTTGTAGTAGCAAAAGACTGGAAAAACCTAAATTTCCATCAGTAAGAACTGATAAAATAAATTAAGCTATCTTCGTACAATAGAACACTATTCAACTAAAAGAAAAAATGAGATAGAAATTTAAATAAAAATATGTAATGATTTCCAACATAGTTTTTAAGTATAAAAGGAGGATATATACTCTCTGGAAGAATAACATTAAGGTTTCCCACATGATATTTATATTTAGAATAGTGAAAAAGAAAAAAATAGAATAAAAAATGAGTAAATGGCATTGTTTTTTTAACTAAGGCTTTTGAAGTGGCCTTCACAAAACATCAACATGGTCATAACCATGCATAGACTTTGAAAATAACAGTGACAGATGGTAACCAGAGGCTATAGTGTATATGAGTCAAATTTACAAAAAGCTTGAAGGTTCAGATCATTCTCTTAAGTATTATTTGTCTATGGAATCACTCCCAGCAGTTAACATCTTTGAACTCCAAGGAGAGGAGTTGATCCAGCCCGTAAGTGTTACGTAATGGTGCGTGCAAATTGAATAATCCAAAAGAAATGTATTAAATTTAAGAAAATTGAACAGATTGAGTTCTCCCTTCCTCTAAGAGCTTGGAATATACAACATCTTTGGAGACCTACAAGTATACATGTATCATATTTAATAGAAGCTGCATACACAAAATTAAATGGATATTTGAAATATATACCGTGGATGGTCACTGATTCAGGGATTTTTTTTTTTTGTAAGCATGTATAACAGAGCAAAACAAAAGACTTGTCAAGATAATAGGAAATGCCTAAATCTTGTTTCTCCTTGGGTTGATAGGAGCTGATAAAAGTGATATTTTAGTCATTCTTAGAAAAAGATTATGGAGCTAAAATAGCTAACGGATATCGAGCACTTGCTGGGTCCAAGCATGATCCTGAGTGATTTACATATTAGTTAAATCCTGATAACAACTTGATGAGGTAAGTGCTTCTGTTTCCCCAAGTGGTTCATTTACTTGCCCAACATCCCACAGGTAATAAGAGGTCAAGTGGGCATTTGAACTTGGGTCGGCTGACGCCAGAGCCCTTATTTGTAACTAAGATGCTGGATGCTCTAGGCTTAGGATGTAACCTCCAAGAGGGAGATGGGGTAGGATATAGTCAGTTACACAGAGCTAGAGGAAAAGCCATGCAAGAGACTGGATTAGGTTATAGAAACAGGAAATAATGATGTGCAGACTTGGTGGGCAGATTCAGTGACCTATATTTTACTATTAAAATTTTGCCCAGGACAGTTATTTATTGTCAGACAGTTATTTTTTAATCTGCTTAAAGAGTGTGAGATTAGATTCCTGAGAATGAATGACTGAGGGGGGGAACCTAGAAATTTGAACAATGAATGCAGTGCTGAGTAGATAGATAAATTATAAAAGTAATACACATGGATTTTGAAATCAATGAAGAGATTGAAGTTGAGTTAAAGCACTGCTAAGAGTTTTTGAAGAAAATATGCACAATGCTTTTGGCATGTATAGATTTTGCATTTTTCCCCCTAATTGGTTACCTTATATTATGGGCCAGCCATGAAGTGGACAGAATATAGTTCACTCTCCAGGATGGGGAGCCATGAATAGTGAGGTGTTAAACGGTGGAGATTAATGAGCCTTGGCAGGTCAATGTAGGGGAGCTTGGGTGGCATCTGCTCTCCCGGCAGTGGGTTTAGCTCTCTCCAGTTATATGTGTTAAGGGCTGATCACTCAGACTTTCAAGTAAAGAAAAACTTAATCTAATATGGTATTCTAATTTCAGCATTTGCCTTACCACTGATGTTAATGAGGACATCCTGTTTTCTGAAAATGTCTTGTTGGTGTGTGTGTTTTAATACACTTTGATGGTGTGGCAGTCAGATCACTAACTACTCTATCTAAAGTAAGCCACTTTACTCCATGACATTTCCCCACCCTCCAGCCCACCCACAGCCACCATTATTACCCTGTGGTTCCTTCATAGCCTTTGGACAACTTGGGAATGTTTTGGTTTACCTGTGTTGGTGTCCATTCCCCAATTAAAACAAGCTCTGGAGGACACGTGCCATGTCACTTTTGTTCCCAGCTAGGTATATGCATTACCTACCCCTGTAGGTACTTAGTGAATATCTGTTAAATGAACAGGTGGATGCATGAAATGTCTTATCCATTGAATCTGGAATAATCAAAAATGTCATCATAATACTATTCAAATATCATATCCATAGATGTTGCCCCAAACCCTGAGGAAACAATATTTTTCTAATAGTGGATTAAGACTATTATAGAATTCCTTTGCATTTCTGTCATCACTTTCATTCTGAAGGGAGATCAGCAACTAGAACTCCATGCTTCAGTTTAAGTGTGTAAAAGGTTACCCTTGTGAGTAATGCAGGTCGAAGAGATGACTTGGAGAAGAAGAGGTCACTTCTACATAAGAACAAGACAGATCCTAAGGACATTCCTCCAAGATTGACCTATATGTTTTACTAAAGTGAAAATAAAATTATTTACATTCCTGTAATGGCTTAGCTTTTACAGAGACATGGGCCATAAATTCCTCGCTTGTTATTTCTACAGTTTAAAGAAACTTCAGGGAAATTAAATTACTTGCACAAAGTCACCTCACTAATAATTGGAAAATCAGAGATACTAAATCAGATCTTTGAATCAAACTTCATTGAGTTTCCCATTGAAACACACTGGAATAATTTGCTTTTATAAGAAAAATCTCATTTTATTCCTCAAGCTAGCCATGTAACTGCTCTGTCACAATTTTATTGCCGTAAAACTAAACAAACAAAAACCCCCAGCAACTCATGATTCATAGTATCATATTTTTATTATAAAGTAATCTAAAATATTAGCATATGAAATAAAACATTTTCATCTTCTCTAAAACATAAAAATTCTTGCCTTTAATAGCTGAAAAATTTGTGCTAATGATTCAGTGAACTTGTTCATCAAGGAGAGTTTTATTTTTTCTAGCAGCGTTAACTACAGAACACGTATGTAATACTTACGCTGAATTTCCTTTAGCCAAAAAACAGAAATATTTGGCATGTATAAGGTGGATTACTCTTCCTGAGATCATCTGCTTTTATGATTATCTTTTTGCTTTTTGAATCAAGTTGTCACTTGAATACTTTTGGATGTATCTGGAATCCTCTCCCTCTTCTGCTCTCCATTCCTTGTCCCCTTGGAATTAAAAAATCATCAATTTGATTTCAGTGCTCATCTGATATGTGACAGAATGAACAATACTGGATGTGTTCCAGGCCCACATTACATTTAATGCCATCCGTCCTCCAGCAGATGGCCAATGCAGTGTGCGTTTTATGAGTGTCCTTAGATCGGGGCTGCTTCCTGCATCATTGGTTTATTGCAACTGGTAGCGATATGGTTGGAAGAGTTATTTCCAAAAGCAGATGACATTATGGTGTAATTGATATAAATAATTATCTGTACACAGGCAAACTACTAAAATCCAAAAAATAATTTCTGTTACCTTGAAGAAAGGTGGAGTTATGGAAGGGCCTTTTTCACTGATGGCCTAATTCACTTTATATAACAATAAATTCAATAATTGTTGATAGAAAAAGTCACATGCCTGTTTCCATTTCTCTTGATGGCACTGCAGGGTTAGATCGTAGCATGAATGAAAAGATGGTATGTTTTCAAAGCCTTGGCAGCCTGCAGTGACCTTCAGGAGAAATGAAATGCTCTGCTGGCTAGAGAAACAATTGAGCTGAAACCAGTCAGGCGCAGAAAACTCAGAGATAGACTTCCCAAATTAAAAGCTGTTAGCAACAGCTCAGACAAGAAAAGGGAGAAAATAATATCATCCTGCAAGGTGATTTTATGCAGAGATTTAAAAATGGGGGAGAAAACAAAGTTCAAATCAAATAAGAATAAGTTTGTTTTTTGTCTCCTAAAGAGCTTAGTGTCTATACATCATCGAGACTGTGGTCGTATATAAGTCTAACCTGTTGAAAAGCATGCAGAAAAATAAAAGTCAGGCTTTTTCCTAAAACTGAATATGAAAGAATTAGTAGTGGTCATAATGTTTTATAATCAGATTGTTTTCTGTGCACTTCTAAGTCACAGAATATGTCAGTGGACCACGTATTTGTAGAGGCTATTTGACATATTTATTAGTAAATATGAATACTAAATAAATTTACTAAATCCGTTCATGGCTAAGCTCTATGATTATTTGCAATTTTTTCTATTTTATGAAAATAATTGAATGTAACAAGGTTGCTGATAGCTTGTTGAGAAACTAAATCAGCCCCCTAAATGTGTGTCCAGGATAGAGACCAGATAAAGTGGAAGACTGAAAATACATCTCTTTCATATTTGTAGGGAATAAAGGGATGTATAGTGGACAATGAATAGACAGATGTGCTGTATTATAATATTATTTGTGGCAGTTCCATTAATGTTTACATAATGCAAAATAGGTAGGAAATAATCCTAACCATGTTTGCATATTCCACCCATGAAAATTTATATGCACAAATAAAAATGCTCTTATAGCTACAAACGATCTATTGTTCCTGTATTGTCCAAGTCACATAGTATAGTTATTAATTTTGCATAATTTTTTGTTACTTTAATTACCATGAAACCAGAAAGTGGGGAAAGGTGAAAGTATAATAGCATAAAATTATGAATATCTTAATTTTAATCTTGAACATTTTTAATTTAATCTTGAAAAAATTACACTTCTAGAATGTCTTCCCGCTCTTAGAAGCTTTCTTTGCTCATTACTTTTCAATGGTGAACGCTTATTCAATCCTCTTCACTGCTAGTGACCTACATAATATCTATGCCAAGCCTTCAATCTAAAACTTCTGAGTGCTCAGCGCAAATAAAAAAAAATTGAAGTTGTAAGCTTTCATGTTCACTTACTGTTTGTCTTTGAAGAAAACTCATGTATATGAAAATTAAAAATGGAAAGGATACTCACAGAGTTACTTTAGTGTGCCTTAATCTTTTTTGATCATATTCACTTGAAAATTTGATGAAAACTTGGCCTTTTCTCTAGGGGAAAAAAAAAGTGTGCACAAAAAATTTGTGTTGAATTTCAGAGGATTTGCCAGCTCCCTCTATGAATTTCAAGGGACTTCTGGGACCCATGAAAGCAATTAAAAAGCTTACTTCAGTTTTCCAGGAAATTACTCAAAATACTAAATTTTATTCCCATTAAATTGAGATGCATACGTAAGGACTTCACCTCATAAAACTGCTCTGTGTCTGACTGCAGCCAAGGCCATCTTGCTGAAACTGACCTATCTAATTGATTCAATTTAGGGATCATTTTTGTCTACCTCTAAGGCACTAATTCTTCAACTGTGCTCCCTGGAGGAGCAGTGTCACTATCTCCTCCCCTGCCCCACCTGGAGACCTTGTTAGAAATGCATATTCCTGGGCCTCACCCCTGACATCCTGAGTCAGAAACTTGGGGTAGGATCCAGCAATTACCTTGCAGATAATTCTGATGGAAGCTAAAGTGTACAAACCACTAGTCTAAAGAATTCCCTTATTTCGAATCCCCATAGCCGAGCATCTATTTTAAATTATTTGATTGATATGTCATTTACATACAATACAATGCCTGCATTTTAAGCATACAGTTGGTAAGTTTTGACAAATCTATGTACCCATTTAACCACCACCACAATGAAGATGTTGAACATTTTTTTCATCTCCCTAGCAAGTTCCCTCATACGCCTTTAAAGGTAATCCCTGTCACCTTCTCTGCAGCAAACTGTTGATCTGATTTTTACCACTATGGATAAGTGTTGCCTATTCTAGAACTTTGTACAAATAAAATCATACACTCTCTATTTGCTCTACATAATTAAAAAGAAGTTTATCTGAGTTGCTGTGTATATCAGCTCATTTCTTTCTCTCTTTTTTTGCTGAGTAGTATTTTTTTAATTAAAAGAATTTAATTTTTATTTTTTTTATTTTAGAGAGAGTGAGTGAGGGGGTGAGGGGCAGAGGTGGGGGGGAGAGAGAGAGAGAGAGAGAGAGAGAGAATCCTAAGTAGGCTCCATGCCCAGCACAGAGACCAATGCAGGGCTTGATCCCATGACCCTGGGGTCATGACCTGAGCTGACATCGAGAGTCAGACGCTCAGCCAACTGAGCCACCCAGGTGCCCCAAATAGTATTCTGCTTATTGTATGGATATACCACAGTTGCTTTTCCATTCATCTATTGTTGAATATTTGGATTGTTTCCAGTTTAGGGTTATTATGAATAAAGATATTATAAACATTTTTGTACAACTCTGTGGACATATTTTAATTTATCATAGGCAAATAATACCTAGAAATGGAATTGCTAGATCCCATGGTCAGTGTATGGTTAATTTTATAACTGCCAAACTGTTTTCCAGTATGGTTGCACTCCTCTCAGAAACAAGACAGTTTCAGTTGTACTATTGTATCTTCATCAGTAGTTAGTATTGCCAACTTTTTGACTTTTTTTTTTAATGTTTGCCCAGTTAATGACTGTAAAATGGTCTCTTACCATGATTTTAAATTTCACTTTACTGATGACTAATGTTGAGCATCTTTTCATGTGTTTATTGGTGATGAGTGTATCTTATTTGGTGAAGTGTATTCTTTTGGCCAATTTTAAGTGGTTTGATTTTTTTCTTATTATTTAGCTTTAAGATTTTTTTCTTTTTTTCTTTTTTTCTTTTCTTTTCTTTTTTTTTTTTTTGCTTCTAGATAAAGGCCATCTATTGTTACATGTATTAGAAATATTTTCTTCCATTCTGTGGCTTGCCTTCTTATTTTCTTAATGATAACTTTTGAAGACCAGAAGTTCTAATTTTGACAAAGTCCAAGTTATCAATTTTATTTTTTAAATTTTATATATATCATTTCTAGTCTAAGGAATCTTTTGTCTATCTCAAGGGTTTTGTGCTGTGTTTTATTGCAGATATTTCATAGTTTTAGCTTTTATATTTATAAATATCTTACATTTTTAATTTAGACCTAATTCTTAAATGTATTCTGTATATGGTGTAAGGTACAGATCAAGGTTCTTTTCTTTTCCTCCCAATTTGGCTATCTGGTTGTTTTAGCACATTTGTTGAAACTTGAGACAAAGACAAATATCTGGGTTTTTTTAAATGCTTATTTTATTTTTTTTCGAGAGAGGGAGGGAACAAGTGGGGGATGGGCAGAGAGAGAGAGGCACAGAATCTAAAGCTGGCTCCTGGCTCTGAGCTGTCAGCACAGAGCCTGATGCGGGGCTTGAACCCACGGACCATGAGATCATGACCTGAGCCAAAGTCAGATGCTCAACTGACTGAGCCACCAGGCACCTCACAAATATATCTTTTTAACTTTAACATAGCTTATTAACTTTCTCTTAAAAGTTTAAGACTCTTTTCCATTATTCTTAGATTTTTGGTTCCATTAGATAATGTTAGATTTGGTTCCATTAGATAATGTTCGTTTGCAGACATATTAACAAGAGAGATGCTTGGCTGACTCAGTTGGAGGAGCATGTGACTCTTGATCTGTGGGTCATGAATTCGAGCCCCATGTTGGGTATAGAGATTACTAAGAAAATAAGTAAATAAACTTAAGAAATCACATTAATAAGAAACCCAACTATTCCTGAGGAATTTAGTATTAGTCTAGATATTAGTTTGGCTCATTTTCAGCCAGAAGAAGGAAAAGACAAAAATGCTCTATGTAGAACTCTACCTCATTGGAAAGGTGAATTAAAAAGTAGCAGATAATGTGTTAATGGAGGACATTACTCTGGTTGCAAAATTAAAATACTACAAATTTTTCAGCAGAATGCTGAATTGAAAGTAAAATGACTTAAATGATGAAATACCTAGTAAATTATTCATTGATTTACTTATGACCATAGCAAAATGTTTTACTTAAGGTTTTAATTCAAATGGTAGCAATTTTTAAATAGCTTTGCTTTTTTAATATTATAATAGAAACATAAGTTTATTTATTAAAAATGTAGAAAAACATAAAGAGTAATTTAAAAAAAACATAGTTCTTCTAGTCAGAAATAACTGATCTTTTTTTAAATTTTTTTAATGTTTACTTATTTTGAGAGAGAGCAGGGGAGGGCAGAAAGAGAGGGGGAGACACAGAATCCAAAGCAGGCTCCAGGCTCTTAGCTGTCAGCACAGAGCCCCCACATGGGGCTTGAACTCACAAGCCATGGGAGCATGACCTGAGCCGAAGTTGAACACTCAACCGACTGTGCCACCCAGGTGCTCCAGAAGTAACTGATCTTAACAGACTGGTGTATGTTCTTGCAAATATAGAACCATAAAGATCAGAATGGAAACAGTCTAGATATCATTGTTTTCCTTAAAGACATTGCAGATCCCTTTCTGTCTTAGTAAATGAAGATTAGAATTGTATAGGATTTTATTATTTGAAAGTTATATATCTTTGTTAACTATTTCATTATAAATGTTTTGTTGTTTTTGATTTTTGTTATTCTAAACAGTGCTGTGTGTTATAAACAGTCTGGTATGTATACTTTGGCATTCTTGTCTGATTGTTTTAAAAGGCAGTACTTATTTCAGTGAATAAAATTGGTTGTTCTGTTTCTTTGTTTGTTTAATGTATCTATTCTTGAGCTGGAACATTCAATCTTGATGACCTCAGTGGTATCAGCATATTCAACCTCCTGGAACATGCACAACTAGAAATAAAACTAGAAAGTTGCCAAACTGTATTTATTTTTCATGGGGATTTTGAGGCCTTAAGTGAATTTATATATGTGGAAATAGATGAAAAATTCATCAAACATTCTTGTCATTGAAAATTGTAGGAATGTAATATTAAACGAATATATATTTAACAACTATTTATTGTGTACAAGACCCTGTTTAGATGGAAAAAAGAAAAAAAGATTTCCTGCATCCCTAAGGGGAGAAAAAGACTTTAGTGAGTAAATAAAATGGTCTTTTCCATAAAGGCATTTTTAAAGTTTCTGTCTTTTATAATACAACTAAATTTGACAGTTTAAAACGCCATTGTAGGAAGAGTTCCTTACTCTAGGGTCCTCAAGTAACTTGAAGCTTAATTATTTGATTTCTTAGCTCCCTGGGAAAATAATCTAGAGCCCCACACTTTTTCTTCACACTTTTTCTTATATAACTACTTCTCACTGAGCATTAGTATATAGTGAAGGCAGATATTTCATTCATTTATTGAGTAGTTATTATATAATAGATGTTTTACTGAGCACCCTGGAGGAGCTTTGCCACCTGCCTGGGAATTTAAAACTTGAAAGATATTTTAGACATAAGAATGCTAGCTTGGATTTAAATCTAAGTCTTCTGTAGCAACTATGACTTTAATATTTTCCCCTCCATTGCATTATGGGTTTGCTGTTTCCTTGTCTACTGCGATATGTGAGAGGAAACAAGTTCACTGCAGTCTTCCGTTGACTCATAGGTCTTGTTCTCTGCACATTACCCTTAAGACCTTGATGAAAGGTGTGTTCAAAAGTATAAATAAGTATAGAGAAGATCTTTTTCTTTAGATATACTTTATGTTTATAAAATAGAAATTGGAAAAGAGCCCTGGCAGGCAGTATTTAGTGCAAACATAATTCTTTGCTCAAAATGTGAAACAATCTTGGCCCGAAGACAGATGTAGGACTTTATTTTTCAGTATTTTAGTCCTCATATAAAAAATGACAATGTTTAACACAAAAGGCTCTTTCAATATTTTTAACCTGAGGTTACTATTTAATTCATCATATTGGGTGGTATATTAGGAAAAGTATATCGATGTGCTGTATTGGCAAGTCACCCAAATAGTAAGAGGTTTTCACCTATTACTGCTTAAATCTATGCCTTGGATAACTGTTTGTACTTTATTACAAGTTTCAGTTATTTTTAGCATACCGCCCTTTTAGGGATTTTGTGGCCCCTGGTGCTTGTGTATACTCTGTGAAAGGGTTTCTTTAGTGTGGTCAAAGAAACCATCTTCAACAGCATCCCCTAGGTTTCTTGTAAAAAGCCAGCTTCCTTGGTTTTACCTTTTCTAAATCTGAATATCTGGGTGTGGGACTCTGACTTCTGTAATGTTAGCCACATCCCATGTGAATGTGACATTAACTGCACTTTAAAAAATAATACTTTGTGGAATCGGTTCTCATTCCTGCCTCCTAGTTGCCTGTTAACATGATTCAGAGTCTGGAGGAATCTGGTTTCACACCTGCCTGGCTCTGAGAACACCTGGTTATCCAGGTCAGGTGGGTCTCAGCTATTGGGGAACAGCGATATGTCTGTACAGTTCAGGGTTATGTTGTACATGGGAAGCTGTCAGAGAATCATCTCAACCATTTTGTTCACTCACTCTCCTTACTGGGTCTTGCCTGCCCCCAGGACCATGTTCTGGGGCAGTTCAGAGACTCGGAGGCATTTCACAAAGCTGTAGCTCTAGTCAACAGTGAAAGAGCTGTAATCTCCTGTACTTGTACTTAAATGTTCAGAAGTGTTAAACTAGGTTATTTCCTGCTATGCAAGTGGGTCAAACAAGGATGAGAATAATAAGAGACTGGTGCTTTAAAGAAAATTTTTAAAAATTCAGTATACTCTTAAGATATTCCTGTGTTTATTAGTATATAAATTTTCAACATAAAATTTTTAGTAGGCATCTACTATGATCATTTTTTCTACATTATTTTTGTAATATAGAATATTTTGTCAATTATTTCCTCCCTGTGAGCAATGTCAATGTATAAAAATTTTCTTTCCAAATTAATGTATCTGCTTTCTAAAGCAATCATTTCTAAGTTCATTATATGACTCAACTCATTGAATTTTTGACATCAGTCTTAATAGTACACATTGAGTAAGAACTTTTAAATTAGAGTAATATGATATATACTGACATAGAACTCTCAAACCTTTTCAATCAAAACCAATATGAAATTGGTAAATAAGAATATCTTTGAATATAAATTTGAAATCACTTCACATTGGTATTAATTAAAATAGTAGTAGTCCAAATTTTCTTGGATATGTTACTATCAATATTTTATTATCTATTAAAAGAAAGCAAATCACATCTCACTAGTAAATGCCAATTCATCTGCTTTTTAAATTTAAATGCAAATTATTTCCACCCCTTACCTTTATATTGAGATAAGTCAAAGTAGACATTGCATATGTTATGCATTACTTACCCAGACTTCAATATCAAAATTATTTTTATCACTATTCTCCAAAAACTTATTTTAGACTAACATCAATGAATCCAATTTTTATCCTAGTTTCTATATTACATTTTAATACAGTAGAATTCTTAGACATTGATAAGAAGTTTTATGATAGTTCTTAGAAATGCCTATGTAATTTTCAATTGATTACTATGTGAAAAAAAGGGTACTTGTGATAGACATATTTCAAATGTGGCACTCTGTGTTCTCACAAGAGAGAAAGAAATGTTTTTTATATTATTCCACTGATGTAATGGGTAATGACCCAGAGGATGTCCTAGCACACCTACCCCGGGGAATCTCATGGACCGTAGTCTAGTCTAATAGAGTTGAGGAATCAAAATCTGGAATTTCCTCTCAGTGCTCACAAAGTCTGGAAACTGCAGTTTGACAGCAAAAGGCTGTGGACTTTCTGTATCAACAATAAAGGAGGTCCAATCCACATGTTCCCTATTAATGATGTGGGAGTCCTGGCTTGACAGGAATATAATAAGATGCTCATGCCCCTCTTGTTAATGCAGTTCTACAAATTTCCCCCATGAGCCCCCACCAGTCGCTGCTACCGCCAAGTTGTGGGATGGTTATAACGGAGTTTCAAGGGGGAATAAAGATACACTGAAATGGAAATAAACCCAAAGAAGCAATCGTATGTTCTAATGTATGTTCCTTAAGTAGGGTAAAGGTATTTAGCACTTGGAGCTTCTCTTGGTGATTGGGAGTCTTCGCTAAAACAGGAATAAGTAGGATTTCCTACAATTCTCACTTCAGTGTATTAAACTCATTGGATTCCTGGATTATAAAGCACTTAATGCTCTTCCACTAGTTTAACTTGGGTACTCAAATTACATCTCTCAAATACAGCTGTTTTTATAGCAACTACACCTGTGTCTAATGGAGCACTCTATATGTGTCTCCTTTTTTTCCCTAACCTGTGAAATGTTGAATGTTTTTAGTCTATAATCATATTGATGAATAACAATTCACAGGTAAAATATAGAAACAGAACAGTCTGTTGAAAAATTATTATAAACATCATGTCTGGCACTAAAACACCAATATGTTTCAATACTGTCATACAAACTTGGCCCTGAGATTTATCCTAGGTCAAAACTATTCATTATTTGTAATCTCATGATAAAAGTCTTTGCTTCTGGAAAATCCATATATTATTCATGACAGAAGTTTTGCCTTAAATAGTCCCTGAATGAACCAAAAGCAAAAAAAAAAAATGCTAAAATTTTTGATTCTTAAAGAAAATGGAGGGGTGTGTTGAATATTTTTTAATAGTCATAATTGTTTAGGAAATGTCTTTAGACTAAGAATCTCATAATTTAAAGTACTTTCTTAGAGACAAAGTATAGTGGTAATTGCATAGGAACTGTGTGGCCTTGAGTCAGTGACTTCCTAAGCTTAAATGTTGATTTCTGTTAATTTAATAAGCCAACCAGCTGATCTCTCCATTCCAGCCTTATAGTTCAATGTATCATAGAAACCCTAGTTCTCAAGCTGTGACTGGTGGACTCCTGGATCCTTGAGTCACTATCAGGGAGTCTGTGAGGTCAAAACTTTCCATAATAATATTGGTGTTCTTTGTCCTTTTCCCCGGGTTGACATTTGTATCGATGATTGGTGAGTACAACTTCTGAAGCTTTAGCACACATCAAGGCAGTACCATGCACTGGCTGCTTTCTTCACTGCCAACATGTACACTGAGAGTAGAAGAGGGGAGAGGAGGAGGGGGAAGCAGCTTTACTTAAGAATGTCCTTTGCATATATATGTATGTATGTATGTATATGTGTGTGTATAATTTATTTAAATTTTAGTTAACATACAGTGCAATATTGGTTTAAGAATTGGAATTCAGTGATTTATCACTTACATACAACTCCCAGTGCTCATCACAAGTGCCCTCCTTAGTACCCACCACCCATCTAGCTCATCTCCCACCCACTTCCCTCCATCGTCCTATAGTTTGTTCTCTATCATTAAGAGTCTCTTGTGGTTTGTATTAAAAAAGAAGAAGAAGAATGTCCTTGGAAGGGCACCCAGGTGGCTAAGTCATTAAGCATCTGACTTCAGCTCAGGTCATAATCTCACGGTTCGGGAGTCCCATATCAGGTGAGCTTGAGCCCCACATGGGTAAACAGGAGCTCCGCTTTGGGTGAGCCCCACTTCTCTCTCTCTCCCTCTCTCTCTCTCTCTCTGCCCCTTTCTCTCTTGCACCTTCTCTCTCTCTCTCTCAAAAAAATGACCTTGAAGCAGTAAAAATTATTAATTATATTAAATATCAGCCCTTGAGTATGGTCTTTTTAATAGCTTGCATGATGAAGTGGGAAGGATGCATAAAGCACTCTGCTGCACATCAAAGTGCAAAAGTTGTCTTGAGGAAAACCTCAGGTGGATTGTTTGATCTGCTAAACTAGCCACCCTTTTCATGGAACATCAAGTTTACTTGAAAGAATGGCAGAAAAACTACAGTTATTCCTATCTGGGTATTTTCTCAAAGACTAACAAGATCAGATTAGTCTGCCACTTCAAGGAAAACAGTTAACAATACTTATTGCCAATGATAAAATTCAAGTTTTCAAATAAAAGTACTGGAAAACTTGTATATGCTATTAGTGTGTCAGCTTCCCAGTTGGTAAGTATTTTTCCAAAGAAATGGGTGGTGATTTTTTGACAATAAGGTATGTCAACATTTGGAAGATACACAGAATTCAGTGCAATGTTTTCCCAAAGATCAATGTGCGATGTTCAAATTTATGCTTGGCAAAAAGGCCCAGAACATTCAAAGTGAAATATAGACCTATTTTTTGTAGTAGAGTACAGATGTTCATTGATATGATTTCAGATTCCACAGTGCGATAACCTTTAAGAAACTATTACTTGTCAAGTTTTGGTGTAGTATTAAAAATACCCACAATAACCTGAAAATGCTATTAAATTACTCCTTCCTATTCCAACTATATATCTGTGTGGAGCCTTACAGATAATGTAGTTGGAATATGAAAGGGTAATTTAATTATATATATATATATATATATATATATATTATATATATATCTTAACCTAAATGATATACTGCAGCAAATTTAATGCAGAAGCATTTATGGGAATCCAGCTGTGTGATGCCAGACTTTAGTGAGATTTGTATAAATATATAAAACAGTATATCTCTTCTTACAGTTTCTTTGAAAGTACAGTTTTTTTTTCAATAAAAATGTTATTTATGTTAACATGTAATGGGTTTATTGTTATTTTTAAGTGAACTAATATTTTCTTAAATCTCAGTTTTGATTCCTAATATAGTAAATAGTGATAGAGCATACATAAACAAGAGGTTCTGAGACCACAAAGTTTGGATATTGTTAATATAAACCAGAAGGCTGGTGTGGTGGGGAAGCTATTCACATCTAAAATAGAGCTAAAATGGTCACTTTAGCCACTAGAGGGAGCTTTTATTTTATATAAATGTATAGTGGATAGGCATTAAGAATGTACATGAAAAATAAATGCAGATTCTAGAATTGCAGCACTTAACATATACAAAACAGAGCTTCGTGAGGACCCCCAGTTTATGTGCTTTATTTCTACAATAGCCCTTTAAACAAAATGGAAGGATTTTTTTTCTGTAGCCATAAGTTTATCTATGCCTGGTATGCTTAAGAAAATTATGTTTACGTTCAAGTAGACATTTAAGAAAACGAAGTCTTAGTATATGATGCCATATGGTTAGAAGTCATTAATTTTTCCCCCCTAACTTATTCCTTATAAATAGCAAGAGTTGGTATGGTTCTTTCTTCTCACTGACCTTTGAGTAATTGCTAGTTGAGTGTACGTCAGTCAGAAATACCTCTGACATTGTATTTCTCCCAGAGACATTTGTATCAGTTACAGGGAAATGACTGTGCATATGGAAGCGATGACTAAGTTCTGAATGACTTATTTCTTCTCTTCTCTGGGGTTCACGGAGAATCACAGCAGTCATTCCTGTGGTGTTATGAACTCTCCCTCAGTGACATCTATTTTTATAACAATATTTATTATTTTTCATTGTCTTTCTGAAGCCTCGATACAGAGAACCATATCCTAATTCTTAAGAGATGGGTACAGACTCAGTGAAAAGCTGCTAGATTACTTTTTGTAGGTATTTTAGAAATAATTGCATATACTATTAGTTCTGTTTCATAAAAAATCTCCAGCAGTCAGTGGTACAGTGAAACTAAAGCTAAGTACATCCACATATGCAGCAGCTCTGCTGTTCAAATTACTTAGGATTCTGTTTCTCAGGTAAGATATAATATACCCTGACAAGGACAAAGGTGGGGAAGTCCCCTGCTAGAAAAATTATTCTTATTGAGTACTTTCTTCTCCCTACGGAATGTCTTCTTGTGTTCCTTCAAACCAGTGGTTCTTAATGTATTGAAATTTAAAAAAAAGAAAGAAAAAACTTTAAAATCAGGTTAAAGCTATGATCCCTCCACCCAGAAAAATATGTGGTCACAATATGCTAATCTTTGCATATAATTTTGAAGGTTTTTAGATTTGTTGAAGTCCACAAGAAACCCAAGTTAAAAATCCTTGTTTAAATCAATAGAAAATCAGTGAAGATAGAATGTGATAGGTTTTGTTTGTTTGGGGGTGAGGGAGAGGATAAATATCTGGCCCTAATATGCATTAATTACCTTATTTATCTTAGAATCACTAAAAATAAAAAATATCTTTGGGCATCCCGAAATAGTTTTAGTAAAGGCTTCATAATTCATTTCCATTAAAAATGTTATAAAAGCTAGAGCTGAAAATTTTGGTAGAATTGAGGCCAGAACTGGTGACACTTGGTAACTCCCCAGTGCAGAAGGTCCACTCATAATTTTTTTTCACAGGTTTAAGAAAGTGACGTCTTTAGAAAAGCCATTCTAAGTAAATCTTGGCTTTAACAAATTAAACTTTCTTGGAGTTATTTAGAGCACACAGTTCCCAGGAACTAAATTGGTCTCAAGGATTAATCAGGAATAAACTATATAAGTTTAAGTTATATAAAGTAAGCTAAGAGCATTTTAAATGTAGGCAGACCTAAATAGTAACATTAAACTTGTTAATCCATATTCTCTCCACAACATTTTCACTCTTTATTGAGAAGGGATTGGCATAATATATTTGAACTGTGAATAATGAAGACATAAATGATAACACCAGGAGATAAAGGATTGTAGGATCCAAGATGCCCCCTAAGGAGCCCATGAGAATGAAAAAGATGAGAGAGAAGAGTAGAAAATTACTTTTGTTTAGTAATTCCGGGCAGGTGGTGATAGTTGAAGCTTACCCAGAAAATGAAATACTTTCCTTTTTCTTTCAAGATAAATATACCCTAAATCTCTGCTCCCTGAAATTTTTATACGGAATTTTCATTGTTGTACATAACTTTCCAGATGCCTTAACTTCTTTGAACTTCACATCTATATATCTGAATTATTGCCATTGGTTTTATGAAGTAGCAGATGATTGATAGTTTAATTTTGTTTGTATGTGTGGATATAGCTATGGTAAGGAAATAAAACTAGGTAAATTCTATCATTAATAAATTTAAACATGATCTTCCCTTAGTATTTCACATGTGCTATGTGCCAGCAATCATGAAATAATTCTCTGAGACTTTCAGGAAGTTGAGATTATTGTTACCTTGATTCCACTTTTTGAAGGTTATATTGAGTGAAATAAGTGCTTTTTTTGTCTTTGCCATGGCTGTAGGGGTATCTAGGGTCATCACACGTAAAATTAATGCATACTGCCTTCATACCTAAAATTTGGAGGCTGCCACCTTGGCAACAATAATTCAACACCTTTCTGAGTAATTTGAAATATTTGCAAATCTTGGAGAGGAAAGCAGCAGACCGTATGATTTGCAGCTTGGAGAGCAAATGTAGTGAGTCATCAATGATGTTCAAAGCCAACAAAGATCTAATGAATACATGCTGTGGTTTTAACATTGGAAATCAACGGTCAATTATCCAAAAGGTTATTTTTTCCTTAAAAAGCCCTTTTAAGCCCTTGGTTGCCCTTCTATCCTTCTAAGCTTGGCAGGCATATTTAAGTGGTGATGAGAAGCAGATAGTGGCGCATAGCAGGGTTGTGTCATGGTCCTGGGAGACCAATCCTTTCCTGAAGAGAAACTTGTGAAGAGGCTAAGAGCTTAGCCATATGTCCAGGTTCAGGGGAAGGATGATAAGAGCTAAGGAGAGGGTAAGTGTCCCTGAAATAGACTTAAGGTCAAGGACCCAGTCACAGGGAAAGAAATATCTTCAGGTTTCTCGATGTATATTTTAGTAAAGGCTAAAGTAAAGGTTTCTTAGGAAACCAAAGATTTACCATATTTAAGAAAGTGTGTGGGATGCGGAGCCATGGTGCTGATAGAACATGGAGAAAATTATGGCTTATTTGGATATAGATCCCTTAAATGTACCCCAGTATTTGGACATCAAGGCTGAATCTAGACCTTACTACTGGGAATGGGGTGTCTCAAATTACATATGCCTTGTTCAGCATTGACTCAGGTGAGCTAGGGCTACAAGTTTTTGACAGTAGCTCCATGACCGAGAAAACAAGGACATCTTTCACCCAGGACAAGGCTTTAACTTCCCAGGGGATGCTAGCGTGTGCTATGCATGACCTTTAGAAATCAGTTAACTTTCCATGGAAAAACAGCAAAGCTATCAGGATGGTTTATACTTAAATATATCATGCTAAAAATGAATTTACTAACATAGAGATACATTTTTTTTTTTGCAGAATCAACTTTTGAAGCATCCTGTTTATTATTATTTTTAAAAGAACAGCTTTACTGGGTTCTGTATAATTGTCATAAAATCCATCCATTTAAAATGTACAGTTAAGTGATTTTTAGTATATTCACAGAGCTCTGTGCCAGTTAAAGTCAATCCCTATCCTTTCTCCCTAATCCATCAGCCCTAAGCAACAATTTTCTGTCTATATATTTGTCTATTCCTAGACATTTCATACAAATGGAAGTATGTAATATGTGGTCTTTTGTAACTAGCTTCTTTCAATCAGTGTAATGTTTCAAAGCTCATCCATGTTGTAGGGGTACCTGGGTGGCTTGGTCAGGTAAGTGTCCAACTTTGGCTCAGGTCATGATCTCACAGTTCATGGGTTTGAGCCCCATGTCCCGCCTCTGTGCTGACAGCTCAGAGCCTGAAGCCTGCTTCAGATTCTGTGTCTCCTTCTCTCTCTGCCCCTCCCCTGCTCATGCCCTGTCTCTCTCTGTCTCTCAAAAATGAATAAAAATGTAAAAAAAAAAAAAAAGTTCATCCATGTTGTAGCACCCATCAGCATTTTACTCGTTTTTATTGCTGAATAATATTCCATTGTATAAATATACCATTTTATTTGTCCATTCATCAGTTTAATGGTATTAAGGTGATTTCCACTTTCTGGCTACCATGAATAATGCTGCTGTGAATATTCATGTACAGGCTTGTTCATGCTCATATGATTTAAATTCTCTTGGGTATATACCTGGGAATGGAATTGTTAGGTCATATAATAACTCTGTATAATATATTGGGGAATGGCTAAATTGTTTTCCAAAGGAGCTGTACCATTTTATAATCCCACCAGCAAGGTATGAGGGTTCTAATTTCTATACCCTTGAAAACACTTGTTGTTGTCTGTCTTTTTGGTTTTAGCCATCCTAACTGGTGATAAAGTAATATCTCATGGTTTTGAGTTGCATTTCTTTAATTACTACTGATACTGGGAATCTATCCATATGCTTATTTGTCACTTACATGTCTTTCTGGAGAAATGTCTATTCAAATCCTTAGACCATTTTTAAATTGGGGTATTTTTTATTGTACTGTATTGTGTACTTTTATTGTACTTAAAAATGTCCTTCAACTATTCTTGATGCAAGTTCCTTTTCAGAGGTATGGTTTGCAAATAGTTTTCTTCTGTGAGTTATCTTTTTACTTTCTTGATGATGTTCTTTGAAACACAGTAGTTTTTTATTTTGATTAAGTCCAACTTACGTATTTTTTCTTTTATCACTCGTGCTTTTGGTGTCTGTCATTAATCAGAAACTTCGGCCTAAAGTTACTAGTTACTTTTAGATATTAAGTAATTTTACATTTTAATCCTTAGTTTTTTAGACTTGTATTATTTTATATTTTGCTGCATGGTTGGGCTATCTTTACCAGCAGGTAAGGACCATTTTTCTGGGAGAGAGAGAACAATATTCAAGAAGTGCATCTTTCAGTGATCAGTCACTTCCTAGTGGTTACTAGCACTGAACTTGCTAAAGAGCAGGTAAAACCACAAAACATGTATTTCCATGTGTAAAGGAAATTTAGAAATTACCTTACTAGGTTTCTCCTTATTCTTGATAGATTTATTTATTTTTTTAATGAATTTTTTAAAATATTTATTCAGTTTTTGAGAGACAGAGAGACAGAGCATGAACAGGGGAGGGGCAGAGAGAGAGGGAGACAAAGCATCTGAAGCAGGCTCCAGGCTCTGAGCTGTCAGCACAGAGCCCGATGCGGGGCTCAAACCCACGAACTGTGAGACCATGACCTGAGCCGAAGTCAGGTACTCAACCGACTGAGCCACCCAGGTGCCCCAAGATTTATTTTTTTAAGTAGGCTTCACATCCAGTACAGAGCCCAGTGCAGGGCTCAGACTCACAACGGTGAGATCAAGACCTGAGCATAGATCAAGAGTCAGACACTTAATCGACTGAGCCATGCAGGCACCCCTATTCTTGATAGATTTTAACTAATACCTAATACCTTGAATGCCTACAAAACACTTTACCAGAACATTCAGCCTTATCTCCCCTGCATCAGATTGTTGGATACTGTTATCTTGTAGAGGACAATACTATGTGCTCTGAGGTCACACTTCTAGGGTAAAGCCTGACTCTCTTATGAGCGTGTGAGTTCAGGCAAGTTATAGCTTGGTGTTTAAATTCCATCCCTAAAGTGGTAGTGACAATAGCATCTACCTTGTAGGGTTGTGAGGACTAAATGAAATATAGATAAACCAATTAGAACAGTGTCTGACACGTAATCTGTGCCCATTAGTGTTAAGTGACAGTGATGACGTTATAGAATTGTTGTATCTGTGAAAAATGGACCAAAACAAATTCTGATGAATCTTCTGTATTTCTGTTGAAGTATGTCAGACAAAATGAAATATAAGCCAAAAATATGAACAGCGCTAGATATGCATATCTGAAACAGAAAGCCTGATGATCATTCATATGTTTTCTGTTTTAAGAGTTTTTTGTCTTACAAGAATAAATTATATCTTCTAATAGTAAGGAAATTGCCTCCATCAATCTTTGCTGTTTAATTTCTTTGAATTCTGAGCATTAAAATAGCTCATTAATTAAAGTTTTCTCAATTACTTTCAAATGCTGAAAATACCCTAATATTTTATATATGGCAATCAAAGATTTCTCAACTACTTTCATTTGCTGCAAATATACTAATACTTTATATATGGCAGTCACAGCTGGGGGAGGACACTGGGGGATACCACCATCACGTAAGAGGAAAGCCTTTTAAAGCAATTGTATTAACTCCTTTTGTAGGAAAGATAATTCACAGAAAAATTAATGTCAAGGTTCGTAAAAGCACATTCCAGTTACTGTTCCCAAAATAATGTGTCAGATCCTTTTGTATTCATTATCTTTATTACTCATTCTGGCAGTTTCAATTACACTGTCACTATTTCATGAGATTAACATACTATCTTCCAATATAAATACTGGGGTAGATGCCTTGTCTCCCAGTTAACTGCCACTCCTTGAAGGAAGGCACTAGCCAGAAAGTATTCTGTAGATTCCTGTAGAACCATACAATTTTAAAGCTACAAAAGAAAGGCCTCCATTACAAATGGATAAATTAAGGGGCACCTGGGTGGCTCAGTTGGTTGAGCATCTGACTTCAGCTCAGGTCATAATCTCACAGCTTGTGAGTTCTAGCCCCGCATCGGGCTCTGTGCTACCAGCTTGGAGCCTGGAGCCTCCTTCGGATTCTGTGTCTCCCTTTCTCTCTCTTCCTCTGCCCCACTCGTGCTCTGTCTCTCTCTTTCAAAAATAATTATTAAAATTTTTTAAATGGATAAATTTATAGAGTATTACTATAATGTCTGAAAAAGACTGTGCTAACTCTGCCCTGAAAGAAACAATAAAAGTCTTAAAAGACACTTTTCACCATGAGCCCTCCTTCCATTCCTTCCTCTTCAGCTTTTTTTGGTTCCTTCTCCTCTCACTTGTGTTGCTAACACACAGATGCCTGAGGACACACTTGGGTTGAGTGCTCCTCCAGCAGGTCAACACAGGACCTTGAACCTCCTCATTGTAGCACAGATTCTCAGTTTTGTAAGTGCTTGTTTAATTGCCTGTTTCCCCCTTTTAAACTAGCGTCCTGGAGGATGGAAGCCATTTTTGCCCTACGCTGATCATTGTATTCCTCATGCATATCTAGCATGTGGTGGTGCCTGATACAGAAGAATATTCCTCGGGTACTTGCCAAACGATTAGAGGAATTATGCCAGTGTCTGGTGTGGGCTTGGGGAAGTCAGTAGGCTCTCCAGGTCTCAGTGCATCCACCTGTAAAATGATGTGGTTAGACTTGATCAGAGTTTGAAATCAGATGATCTACTTACTAATTCTGACCCAGAATTAGTGTTTTTATTTTTGTTTCTCCTCTTGTCCGTTTGTTCCAGAGAAGCACGCACTCCCATTTCGCCACAACTCCCACTGCATTTCAGCTCTCACCCTCATGCTCATGTTATCTGACCAGCCCCTGAGGTATTTTTGAAGTTGCCACCCCTGACAGGGGTGGTCTGTATGATCACTTTCAGTTCTAAAATGTTGACTCCATGATGCTCAAGAGAAATATACAATCTCATGCTTCAGCCTGCATTTACTTGTAACAAGGAGTTTATATTTACATTCGTTTGTATTCTGGAGTATCTTTCATTTTGTCTCTTTCCACCTGGTAATGATTATGGATTCCAAAGCTTACACATCCTTGCTGTTCGCTCTGCCCTGTTCTTCAACAGAAGTGATTATACGTATTTGTGTCTTCTCTCTGGATATTTTTACAGCACCATGCAAGGAGATTCTCATTGTGATGATAATGTTACCATGAAAAAAATTACCTTTAGGAATAGATATATGAATTTTAGAAGTCCCCTGTTCTTCACTTGACATGTATCTAGTTATATATTTTCCCCATGGATTATACTATCTCTGTGCTAGTTACAGAGATGTCTGAACACATTTCGATTCTGAACTTAACAGTATTATGTATAAATGTATGTACATAGGAACATGTGAAATATTAATAATCTTATTTTTAAAATAATTTTAATAATAATTTCATGGAATTAGTTATCCCCTAAGGTTATTTTTTCAGCAGGGCAAAAGCAAATATAAAAACGTCACACAATCCTCAGTGAATCTGTTGCAGGATGTCTGATTAACAGAAGTAACACTCTATAAATGTCACTGCTTAGTGGGTATATTTGACATGTACCCATAGTTACTAACCGTTGAGTGGAACATAGCAGGCTTCTGGTGAGTAAAAACATTAATGTAGCAGAGAAGGTTACAAATGGTGAGATAAACTACTTTTAGTTTTGCTCTCAAAAAATATGTAAGAAATCTAAATTTTGTGAGTATTCTTTTCTGTACTGAGCAGAGCAGCAGACATTACATGGAGAAATATGTGACCATTTGGCCTACTATTACTGCCTATTTCAGAACATTCTGCATGGTTAGCTACTTGGAGCATAGATTCACAATAGAAGCAACTTTCAAATCTAATAGAAACCCGTGGGACATACACATGGGACTGTTCAAATAATTGAACTCCCTTTCGCTTATGACTATCTTAATTTGCCACTTGGTGCAGGCCTGAAGATTGTACAAGCTGTGAAGGAGCCACTTGGATATGGTCTGGTGGTCCCCAAGCAATCATTTCAGCGTCTGTCACAGTAGACCTAGTTTATAGAACACTAAGGAGCACTGTCCTTAAGAATAATAAGGAAATAATTGCTCATACATGAATTCTGAGTAGTTCCTTCCCTTCTGTATATGTTTCATGCCCTTCCACTGATATTCTCAATATAGTTATCTCAGGTGTTAGGATATTTACGGTCATTGGCTAAAAATGGCATTATTCTATAACAATTTGATGTTTGAAGCAGCAATAGCTAGACATGCCAGTTTCCTATATATAGGCTTGAATCAAATGATTCTACTTCCAGGGAGGCGCCTGGGTAGCTCAATCAATTAAGTGTCTGACTCTTGATTTCAGCTGAGGTCATGATCTCAGTTGGTGAGTTTGAGTCCTGTGTTGGGCTCTGCCCTGACATGTGGAACCTGCTTGGGATTCTCTCTCTCTTCCCCTCCTCTGCTCTCTCTCTCTCTCTCTCTCTCAATATAAATAAAAACATTAATTTTTTTTAATGTTTCTACTTTGGGAGAAGTTTTACTTACCTGATATGTCAGCAATTGTAGTAAAGTTAACTACTATAATAGTCAATACAGTTATTCTCCACATTTGGCCAAATTCCCCTTGTGCTCAATCAAGCACTTAATCATACTGGAGAAGGGAACTTAAGTTTTTGAGGATTTATTCTGTGCCTGCCACTGTGCTTGTGACAGATGGCTACTCACTTAGGAACTTATTTATTAATACCTTATGGATAAAATTTTTTATTAATAAAAACATTATCAGATTTGATTAAGGGGCATTAGAAAAGGTAGTTATAATTCATGTCCATTTTCCATTCATCTTCTATTAATACATTTTACCTTATTTCCTTATTTTCTAAAGGATGTGTGCACGTGTGTGAAAACAAGAAAAAAGAAATGAGAGATGAAGTGGGAGTATATACCCTTCCAGAATAAAATCTTGTGCTTTGGTGTAATTTAGTTCTGTTTCCAGGCACTTAGGTTTAGAAAGAGTTCCTAGTGCCTTATTAATTAGTATGTAAATGATTATTTGTGAGATAGTTATCTATGTCTGCCATTAGTATGTAAATAATTATCTGTGAGATTAAGCTTCTCCATCCAATAAGAGAACTGTAATCCTTGAATACACAAACATGCTCACCTTCAGGTATTAGTTCACAATTCAAAAGAAAAAAAGAAAGAAAGAAAGATAAATAGAAGAATTAGACATTTGATCTTTACAAGAATTTCCAAAAGGCTTTTGCACATATTTCAGCCAGTATTATTGGAACATAATCAGTGACTTCATGTTTCGTAATCTTAAAACTATTTCAGAGTCCTGAAGAAAGTTCTTTTGATATCAGAAATGTAGCTCTTTAAATAGATTAGATGTGGTAGAAAAGTTTTGTAACTTCCACTGAGCAAGATGAATTTTAAGAGTTCAAAGAGACATATCTGAAACAGTCCAGTCTGACTTTGTATCAACAGGTAGAATGGTTTCTATACATCCTGGTCAAACATAGCGAGGCTGTGCTTGAAATCTTCAAAGACAAGCAGAAGCATTGCGTTGTTGGCTAATTCTAATTCTGCAGTTATTTCTCTGTTTGGGGCTAAAGTTCACTTCCATGTATCAGCTCTCTTTCTTCTAATGCTGTCTCCTGGACACAGGCAAAATTTGTCACACTTCCAAATTCCCAATTTCCTACAGCTGCCTCTCCTTCAGTTATTTCTTCATGACATATGATTGAGATCCAATGACAGCCTGGTTCCCTTTCTGGGTAAAGATTCCCATCCAACTCTTCCCAAACTTTAAAATTTCTCCACCTCCATTGATTTCTGTGTCAAGCTCATAGAAGAGATATTTACCCGCTTTGTTCTTGCTTCTTCACTTTTAATTCACTCCATAAAGCACCACAATCTGGTTTCTCCTTTGGCCTAATATCTACAGAAATGTGCCTCCATGGGGTTATTAGGACTTCCCGGGGCACCAAATCCTGAATACATTAGTCTCTCTGTAGCATCTAGCCCTGTTGATTCCTTGAGGCTCTTTCCTCTTTTGACATCCTACAACTTCCTCCTCCATTTCCTCCTGGTTCTGACCACTTCACCCAGACCCTTCATGAGTTCATCTTTTAAAGGTTGGAGTTGTTTTCCAAGGTAGCATCCATCATCTCTTCATGTATACACATGCTTACTGAGCAGTTCTATGCGCTGTTATGTGTCATAGCCCATATTTTGAAGGTTCACAGGAGTATAGTGATCAATTTAGATCTTGCTTCTAACTTTTACAATTCAGTTGCCCTGTGAACTGCTTTCCCTTCGGATCTTCTCATTTACTGCTTCTTTGACCACATCAGTCTCCTGATTGGTCTTTGTGTCCAATGGATGTCTTCACTGTGGCAACAGGGAGCTTTCTGAAACAAAAATCAATCATTATCCCGAGTAAAAGACTTCAAGGACCCCTCTTTGTCTCATGAGTACTTTTCAAACCCCTTAGTTTAGTATATGAGGCTCTTCATGACTTGTTACTTCTCCAGTATAACCTAAAACCACTTTCCATCTGAAACACTCAGCTATAGTCCTACAGAATTCATGTCTGTTTCCTAAACATTTGAGCTTTTTCTCACCTCTGAACGCTTTGCAACTTCTTCTGCCTGAAACCACTTCCCTTCCCTCTCTGCTCTCTTTTCATTCAGCTACCTCTTACACAGTTCAGAGATCCCAGTCCACCTGCCCTGTGGCTTATTCTTCCCAGAACTCAGTTAAGTGCCTCTTTGGTGTGCTCTTGGAGTCCCAAAATACATAGCACTTACCACACTGAGATTGTTTTTGTACTTGTCTCTCTCCCCACCAAAGCATGAATGACTTGAGAGAGTAGTATGTTTCCTCATATATGTAACTCCCAACATTTTATTTTATAAAACGACTTTTGCACCTCAATTTTTTAAAACTTTTTTTTAATGTTTTTTATTTATTTTTGAGAGAGAGAGAGAGAGAGAGAGAGAGAGACAGTGTGAGCAGGGGAGGGTCGAGAGAGAGGGAGACACAGAATCTGAAGACAGGCTCCAGGATCTGAGCTAGCTGTCAGCACAGAGCCCAATGCGGGGCTCGAACCCACGAACTGCGAGATCATGACCTGAGCCGAAGCCGGACGCCCAGCCAACTGAGCCATCCAGGAGCCCCTGCACCTCAATTTAGGCCTTATTCTTTCAGTCACTCGGTGACTGTTTTTTTGAATCTACCAAACTTTTTAATAGATGCTTGGAATATACTGATAAGCAAGATAATAATGGACTGGCGTCATGAAACTTACAAACCACTGAACAACCTCTTTATTCCTTTTAAAGGTTGTTTATTCATTCCTTCCCATATGCTATGATCATTTTAAATCTTGATCTTTCTATAAACCACTGTTCTTTCTCTCTATGCAGATTTGTTCTTTAGAACACACCTTGGAGTATCAGGCATGTACTTAGTGCTAACATGCATCTCTGTTTATTCTCAAAGTAATTCTGAGATATATTGTCAGTACTGTTACTCTCTTTTCCCATGTAAGAAAACAGAAGCTTGTGGAATTTAAATCCTGGACTTGTGTCAAAGTAGAGTTTCAAACCTAGAGCCCAAGAGTTGTACCCTAAGCTGATAAAGAGGTTCTTTGTGTCTTCATTAAAAGCACTGATAAGCAAATGATGAGTAAGAAAGACCTGAACTTTGAGGCCCTGGGCTGACATTACAGATCTCCTTCCTGGTGACACCATACATTTATCAGACATTCCTATCAATCTCCTTATTAGGCAGCCCACCTTTCTTCATTCTGTCCACAAGGACATTACAAAGGGCTCACTAAATGCCTTGCAGAAATCAGCATCCACCTTACCCATGGCACTGCCTTTATCTATAAATCCAGTGCCCTCATCAAATGGGGAAATGGGCCTAACACCAGGTCTCATAAATATCTGTCAAATGAATGATTGACTTGACTTTCTTTCCTGTTCTTCCCATTACATCCACTAATGACTTGCAGCTACATAAATGCTTAGTGCAATTACCCTTTAAGTCCTTAGATGTGCTATCTCACTGGCAGTATAAAACAAAACAAAAGCTCTCTTAAGAGATTGGACGGCTCCCTCCTATAAAATGTACATAGTTGTGTACCTATTTTAATCAGTGTGCTGCGTGCTCCAAAGAAGAGATCTCTAATGCATGCATGCATTCCCAACCAGTAGCTACACTGAAGTGCTTAGAAGCAGGGCAGGTGGGACTGAACCCAGCTATTCTGAGACTTCTTTCATTTCCAGAGAAAAAGGGTGCCAGTCAGCCTTGCCTTGGACAGAGGACTGAGGGGAGCCCGTTTGACAGGACAGAAAGAATTGCACATAGAAGGAGGCTGCCTAGGGCCAACTCCCAGAACTAGGCACTGTTAGGTTCCCAAACCCAGTTTTCCACTTACTACTTGATAGTGCCATTAGGAGTAACAGTGGGAAGAATTTTTTAAATTTTAATTGATTATTTACAACATATTCTTGACAGTTTCCCCCATACAGGTTAATGGCTTCTCTTAAAAAAAAAAAAAAAAAAAAAACCTGAGTCACATAACTCTTGTAAAAAATACTACTTTTTTTTAACTTTCTTAGGCAGATGTGACAGTATGAATACAAATGGCACCTAGTAATTGTGAAGTTGTAACTTTAGAAATAAAAAATGCATTCCCAATGAGCCTATGTTTCAAAAGAAAAATTTAGCATCGACTTTGATATACCATCTGGTATTCAAATCACTATGAAAAAAATTATTCATAGTAGTGTGAATTCTCCGAGGACAAGGCTGGTGAGGAATGGGAGACTGTGGAATTGAACAACCTTGAAGAAAACAAAATTGCTTTTGGCATTACCTCTTTCTGTGTGATCTCCTCTGTCAGGAGTCCAATTTTGGTCTGATCTTGATCAGAAGGGCATAATTTATGGGAGAAATTTCATAATGGGGCTTCTTCTAGTTAATTTTTTTTTTTTTTTGCCATGCTGTCTTTAAAGCACTCTGAATTCTCCCTTTAAATCTAATCAACTACTGGTTATTCTGAAATTCCAAAAAAGAACAATGGATTGAACCGTTTGACTTCTTCAGCCTGCATTACTGAGAGCAATAGTTATTTCCTTTGGTACAGGGCACCCTTTTAAAAGCCACTCATACAGTGTTTTGTGTGTCTTTCAAAAGATTGCATTGACACGTTAATTAGATTCTAAAAATGTAATTACAGATGAAATTTTTAAAAACCCACCCTTGTATGTATTTTAATCTCTTTATATTTATTTGATCATTTTCAAATAGTACACAAGTATGAAACTTATAGAAAAATGCCATCTGTAATTCAGCTGCATTTCAGTGACTACTGAGGACAGAAAATTGTTATATAATAAGTTGATACAGTCTTTTTGGCTCTCCAGAGTTCATTGTTATAAAGGAAATTTTTCATTTTTGTTTTTCATTTTCATTTCATTTGTTTTTCATTTTCATTTGACATAGAGTACTCCCTACCATATTACCCACTAGACATTTTGTGCTTAATTAACAATGTGGTCAAGAGAGGTACTTGAACGTAAGATGTTTAATTTTGATTTTAAAGTTCATAGAAAGGAAGTTTGAAAGTAGATATTGTTTATTCTTTCTGATTTCAATTCTGTCCATCACTTAGGTAATGATACAAAGTATAAAATTTGTGCTTGTAGAACATGTTTGTATAAGGAATTTAACAGGGCAAGTGCTAGAAAGGATTGCTCTCCAGGGTCTTCCTGAGAATGAGATACAAGACAAATATTAATGTCCTCAGCTGACAAACTGAAACAAGGTTATGACTGACTCAAGTTTTCATCATTTGCAGATCTATCAGGAAACCAATCTCATGGAGTGGTTTCTCTTCCACTTACCTAAAAGGGAACAAGATGCCACAAGCAGGGGAGAATTTTGGTGAATTAACTCCATCAGCACTTACTTAACTGGGCCACCTAAAAATAGTAAGAGGAAGTGTTACCTGGCTGGCTCTGTCGGTGGAGCATGCGACTATTGATCTTGGGGTTGTTTAGTTCAAGCTCCATGTTGAGTGTACTTAAACATAAAATCTTAAAAAAATAACAGTTAAAAAAATAGTAAGAGGAAGATAATTGATTGGATGTCTTTCAATTTTATGTATTGAGTTTTTAAAATAAATACCCAGTGTTAGTTATTCTTGTAGACATATAATATGTTCATGCTTCTTGGACTTGCTGGCTGTATACTGTGCTGATTTGGAAGCAGTTGCAGTGTTGTTTTCCTACTCAAGGAAGAATTTATAAATAGCACTGATGGGTATTCAATGTGTGCTGTTTCATGAAATGCTGACTGAATTGTCTTTATACAGAGAGTATATTTTTAATGTAAAAACTACAATGTTGTAGTATGATACCTCCCATGAAATAGATTTTAAAATACGTATATTCCAGACCAAAACATGTAAGATAACATTAAATGGAGAAACTCAGTCAATGACTAAACATATTTATTCATCCATTCAAATGTTCCACCAGCCAACATTTACCAAGGGCCTACTGTGTGTCAGGCACTATTCCAGTAAAGATGTATTACACGTCTTCTCTGTCCCAGGAGCCATGCCAGGCATCTGGAATATAGAGTTCATAAAGTACTGTCTGTGTTCTTAGGGAAATAAGGATCTGTGCTCTTATGAGAAGTAGGGATGATTAGTTAGTAGCTGACCAGGTCAGGGAAAAGCCCCAAGGTTATGGGGCAATGGCCCCCATCACTATTGTACAAAATTCTTTTATTAAAGTCCTTGGGCACAGACTACATCTAATATCCTGGTTCTTTGGCGGGATGGTAACAAGAGACAAGTGAAAGATTCTGAACAGGAGTGGGAATAGAAATAATGTAGATACCTTCTCCATGAAACCTTTAGCCATCTGTCCAGCCAAAGGTAATTTTTCCCTGGCACTCACAAAACTCTTGAGTCTTGTGTCATATGTCTTTGTGTCTGTATCTGTATGTCTGTATCTCTGTCTATCTGCCTGTCTCTGCATGGCAGCTCAGGGCTCGAAGAGCAAGTGTTTCAAAAGACAGGGACTAGATGATACCAGTCTCTTAGGTCCTTTTTCATTAGAAAAAGACAAGATTTCAAAGAAGAATTTTTTTAAAGCCCTATAATGTGTCTGTCTGCTTGGCTATCATGCTAATATACTTGGTTATATTTTTAGAACTACATTAAATTCCAAATATAATATAGTATCAGTGGTCGATGGGACTTTCAGTATATATAAAACAAAATAAAATATACGATTGCATTGATTTTCTGATTTGCACTGTGGAGAAACACACCCAGTGATTTTTGCCACTCAATAATTGCCTTTTGATTACCTCCCTTAAAGAAGTATTTTTACAATACATTAAGAGAGGAAAGGATTATTTTATTGAATGCTATTTACCTGTGTTCTCACTAATGTTGTACATTACCTGGCAGACATTTTCTCATAATTGTAATGGATTAATTATGTATGTCCACTTGGTGTATTATGTATTTTATAGAAATAGGTACAATAATTTCTGAATTTTTTAAGCTACCCAGGAATAATGCATTTCTCCCTATTTATAGTGCATATGTGAGCTTCTATGTGTGTGTTAAAATAACATCTTCACACATGACTAACTTTAGTAGGATAAAATTTCAAGGACTATTCCCTCTAAAGCTTTTAGGTGGAAGAAGATGAGAAACTGGGCGAAGGGGAAATTTTCATCTTATTGCCATGTATCACGCAATTAGGTACTTTATGGGGGATTTTATGTCTCCTACTAAAATAGCCAGCATTAGACATTTTCAGAAATAGGATATTGGACTGATCAGATCATTGGTCAGTTTTGCTATGGTAATTTCTGTTTCCCTAAGGAGAGTGATGTGTGCTTGATTTGAATACATGTCAGAAAACAGAGAACATTCTCTGTTTAGCCTTCTTGAATCATACCATGCTAGAAACAGCCGTACTACAAGATTTCTTACTTTGTCAGTATGCTTCTTTTTTAAGTTCGTGGTAGGTGATTACATAATGATGTGAGAAGAGGTTCATACAATGATACATTGACAAAAAACAGATAAAACAGTATATATAAATTAACAGGCCTTCTTCATACACACAGAAAAAAAGTCCTGTGTTGCAGAGTCATGGCTATGATCAGTCCTTGGCATAGTTCAGAGTAAGAGCCCAATTTCAAATCCCAGCTTCTCCACTTATTAAGTATGTGACCTTTGACCCTGAGCAAGTTATTAAACATCTCTGTGCCTTAATTTCCTCACTTGCAGAATGGAGATAATGAGGGTCTGTACATATGATTATATATATATAATCTGTTCTAAATTATGTATTTTATTTAAAATACATGATATATGTATGAGACTGATACAGAGTAAGTGCTCAATATTGTTAAAATTATATTATTATTAATGCATAGTATTAATAGTGCTTATCTCTAGATAATTGGGCTGAAAAGTAATTTTTTTTAATTTTTTTTAATGTTTATTTACTTTTGAGAGAAAGAGAGACAGAGCACAAGGCGGGAGGGTCAGAGAGAGATGGAGACACAGAATCAGAAGCACGCTCCAGGTTCTGAGCTGTCAGCACAGAGCCTGACGCAGGGCTGGAACTCACTAGCCATGAGATTATGACCTGAGCTAGTCAGATAAATGCTCACCCGACTGAGCCACCCAGGCACCCCTGAAAAGTAATTTTTGTTTCTTCATTTTAATTGTATTCTCTAAATTGTCTAAAATGTACATGAATAAAGGTTAAATATGTTATTTAAAAGAGAATAAAAAAGACTAATACCATAATTTATATTAGAAATCTGTAAGTGTGACTCCAGGCATTTTTAACACCTCCTAAACAGAAACTACTGTTTCAGTCTAGTTGTTATTTCATTTTTATCTTCTTAATGCATCAAAATTGGAATGTTACTAAGTTACTAAGAACTTAACAGCTCCACAGAAATAAGGGTAGCAGACAAAAATGTAAGTAGTTTTTCTTCTCAATATGTCATTTATAATAATAAATATTAAGACAGACTTTTTGTCATTTGTTATAACTTTTGAAGTTTCTTTCTAAAGTTGCTTATTTTTTCTAATTGAAAGTGAATCACAAGAAAATGTGAAAAGCCAAATGTATGCATGAGGAAAAAAGGGTTTAGTAAGTCACTGTTTGAAATTCAAGGTACGTTTATAAAAGGGAAGGATGGAAATTAACAACTTAGCTTAGACATTTAATTGGGAAGAGAAACAAACTTCTTACCAGTAGAATTTAACATGCCTATTTTCTTCTCATTTTATTATACAAATTACCCAATACAGTATGATATACTTGGCTAATAGCCATTCAGGTATTTACTAGCCAATATCTCTTACTTTGTTAAACTGGCAAATGTATGAAAGTGGTGTGTAAATAGAATATTCTAGCACTTTAGAGAGTGAGTCATATAATAGCATACATAGATTAACTTGAGCTGCAGACCAATTTGAATTTTAGTCTTATGGATATTTTCTCTCTCTTAACCCCAATTTAATTTTAGAAAAGTTTGTAATTTTTCCTTCCAGTCTTCCGTTCATATGTGTGTGTCTATATGTGTATATCAGAAAAACACGTTGAAGCTTTACTTCTTTTTTCACTTTTACATGATGAGTTTATTCTGGCTGGAAACTCTTAATATGTAATTTTGCTTTCTACCACTTAAGGAAAATGTTATGAAATTTTGTAACACTGATATTAAGGAAGTTGAAATCTCTTTTTTTCTCTTGCTCTGGTAGTCATAGGCCCAGGCTTTTAGGAACTGGAATATTCAATGTCCCTTGGGTTGTTGAGGAGATACACAGAAAGTGATCACAGACTTTTCTGGTACTAAGTTGTGACTAAGACTAGATCTCTTGGCTCAGACTAGCTTCTCAACTCTTAGCACAATGCTTTGATGATGAATGATTTCACAACTGATTTCTCACCATAAAAAAGATACACTTAATGAAAAAAACCATAAAATATATGACTAGTAACAACTTTGTAATTAAGACCAAAAATACTGACTACCTTTGTAAAATAATAGTTCAACATTATATAAAGCCTCCAGGAGTGTACATCGTGAATGGATTTATCGATGAAGAACTCATTGTTAATGTGAAAAGTGGAGCTAATATAGATTTGGTGTTAAACTTTACAATTCTTTAATGAGTTTTAATGTCCTCTTAGATGGTGGGCCTGGCATTTTCTAGGTAATATTGTATGAGCACAGAATCATTTTGTTATCACCTTTAAAGGAGAGTTGAGAGTTTCGTTTTGTGTTTCTAGCTATTGAGTGTTTAAGACCAGAATCCTAGTCAATAACAGGACAGACATATAACATCCAGGGATTAGATGTGCCCAGAGCTAGGGATCATCCCCAAGTAGTAGGAAAAGCTTCATCAACTTTTGCAATCCCAGAAAAACACACAATATTATTTTGAGTAGGTTCTTCCTTTCTGTATTTTCTGCCCAGATATTCCACCTCCTGCTGAAAAAAAAATTGGGAGTTCTTTGTGAAGAGATACCTTTTTTTTTTTTTTTTTTGATATCCTGAAAGAGTTTATGAAAGTGTTTCTCAGTATAGGCAAGAACTTTTACAAATTCTCTGGCTCATTAACCAGCAGACTTGTGTAGCCTCTTTAGAAATTTTCAGGGAATATATTTTTCTTCATACCTTTTTTTTCTTTTTCCCTAAAACAACAGATTAAATGTGTAGGAAAGGAGAAGAATCTCACTGCCTGCATCATAAACCCAGTAACTTCTTTTTGTGAGCAAACGGATCCAGGAGAAAGGCTTTTAGAACATGTTTATTTAACTGAATGAATTGGAGTATAAACCAAAGATAGTGTTTCTTTTATGACATGAAAAAATAAGAGCAAAGAATTTCTATATTAGTTTTACAGTTTTGGAAAAACTTTCCTGAATATAATCCTATTTGATTTGCAGGCTCTCAATAGTGTTGATATTGCTACTCCTATTTCACAGATGAAAAAAATGAAGCCTCCAAGAGGCCTTGCAGGTGGTGAATGATGAACCAAGTCTGGAAATCATGGCAACCCTTAACCCAAGGACACCACACATAAACTTGATGCTGACTCTGGCTATAAAGAAGTCACAGTGACCACTCAAAACTGGACTAAAACTTAGAATGGAGAAAAAGTAGGATTGGTATTTTAAGCAAAACCTAAAAAAGTAATCAAAGACTGAAATCTAGAATTTAGTATCTAACCAGCATTCGTATATATTAACTGTAGCTTCAAAGGGAAAGACCAAGAATTCTCCCACTGATGCTATGTTAGGAGTAAACCCAAATTAACAGTTTAAATTGAGGAGACATATATTGAAAGGTCCTGGAATTCTGGTTATCAAATTATATAAATTACAGTACTTTTTCCAAAAAAAAAAAAAAAAAGGTTAAGGAATGGAGCTTTATACTTGTGAATCTTTTAGTGGAGAGGTTACTTTTCTTGCGACTTCACATGAGTAGGCTGTTAAGAGATTAGTGGTACCAAATTCCAGAAGTATTTCTGTGCTAAGTGCTCCCTGGTTCTTGCCTTTAATAATGGGAGCGATGGGAATGAGAAAGGATAGGAAAAGGAGGGAGGAGAACAGAGAGAGGGAAAGAAAGAAATCAAATCTGAATAAAAGAGAAGAGTTCCAGGTGCACCTCAGTGGGCCAAACGGAGCATTCAGCACAGTGTATTAACATGGGCTTGAATAATTCAAACTTTCAAACCACAGGAAGAGGCTTTCCAGTGGGAGGAAAAGTCGCCATAATTAAAGCTGCCCTGGCACATGGAGGCAGCTGTATCTTCCGACCGACTGAGAAAATTGGACATGGCCTAATAGCCTAAGAGAACAGGGCTGCTTTGGCGCAGGCATTGTTTGAGAAGTGTTAGGTTTATTTTGGTGTTCTCCAATTATAAAGTCAATTCTCTGGATACCAGCTTCTTTTACATATTAATGGCCTAACCCTTGGCATATGGCAAGAATGCAGGATTCAACTCTTGAGACTGCTTGAGAAAGGAATAGTGAGTTCAGAGATGCCAGTGGCTGCATATTACATTTTTGAAAGCTAGCTTTCAAAATAAACAAGAAGATGGGATTTTTTTTACATCAATATGCAATTCATTTTAGAAAGGGTATTTCCCCACACGTAATGTCTTCACGTAAGGTGCTTAAGGGTTTCAAAGTATTTTGTACACACACACACATTTATACAGTTTCTGACTATGTTGTTTTAAAAATAAAGATTATTTCTATTATCTACATTCCTTTCCATAACAAATCTAAACCTCTACCTCTGCTTACTCATTTAAAGCTTTCAAAAGTCTCACTTGATTTTAATTTATTCAGATGCAAAGAAGCTTCATCAGCACCTTAGGGGTTTTTTGTTTTTGTTTGTTTGTGTGTTTGTTTTGTTTTTGTTCTTTGTTTTTTGTTTTTTTGGGTTTCTTTTTTTGGAAGGTGCTTATTTTTCCCCTCTAGTGCACTTCTATTTGTAATTTCCTGTCATCTCCCAGGGTCTTCAGCAAAGGAGGCTAATTGTCATGCTTGTTTTCTGGGGGTTGAATGCTGCGAAGGACCTATCTGAAATAAACAATTCAGTGTATTCCTGGAGGCCTTGCCAGACTGTGAAAAGCTAACATATTGTGGCATTCCCTTGGGGACTTCACACCATGTCTCTGCTAAAGAAGGTGGAAAAAAGAGGGGAACAGTAATATTTTCTATTTCCTCTTTCCTTTGCTGACAGCAGAGTTAAAAGCTTACCTCTTTCTTCACATTTGATTTCCCACTCCCCCACTATCCCGAAAGTCAGTACAACAGTGAGCTGTTTTCCAGGTGGCCACAGGGGATTGGAAAATAGAAATGAAAAGCAAGGAATCTGAAGTCCACTGCTCCAGGGAGAAAAGAAGTTTATTTATATCGCAATTTAAAAGCTGGCCAGAAAGCTTCTGTGGCCTTTCAAAGAAACTCTTCATTACTTTTAGGACAACTTTGAAAACTTTCATGATAAAACTACATTAGACAGGGCTATCATTCCAAGAATTGGGTCCAACCCTGTAGGGCTGTATTGGCATGCTTTGTAAAGTATAACTCATATTTTAATTAAGGGACCATGTTACCCTCCATTAGTATAGGTTTTACTACTGACTAAAGATGAGATAAGATAAAAGTAAGTGAAACCCTGAGTTGCATTGGAAGGGACCACTGAGACAAAGATGTGATTTGTTACTTGCAAAATGGTCTGCCTTATCTTAGAATACATTTCTTATTCTGAATTTCCAAATTAAATGATGTCTGAACTCTCATTTTCGTGCTGGAAGTCGGTTCCTAATAAGAACTTTGCTAAACTTGTAAGGCTACCACCTTATTTTAAGAAACAGAAATGACCTCTCATGTGACCACAAACCCATTGATCTGAAACTCTCACATTTACAGATTGCATTGTTAGTCTGATGATGATTAGAGGTTTTCTGATTTTATTACTTACCAGTTTTTATGATTCCTAAAGGCTCCGTTTACAGATGAAGGCGTCCTACTTTGGTTTTGATGCTGAATTGTGAATAAGCAGGTCAGATTGTCTTCAAAGACCTACAAATTGAAATCAGATCTCTGAAGACTCATTCAAAAGGCAAGAGATGGATTGTAATATTTACTTCAAAAATATCATACTTTGGAACCTTCTGAAAATAATTGTAATGAAATAAACATTAAATATGACATTTACTATGTGGAAGACAGAAAAGATAGTCAGAAATAATTTCATAATTTAACATTCAGAACACTCCATGACAATCAACTATACAACTCATTCTAGTTCTCTCTCTGTCTCTCTGTTTGTGTCTGTCTCTGTCTCTCTCTCTCACACACACACACACACACACACACACACACATATACACACACTTTTTTTCCCCTAGAAAATTCCCACTCTCCTCAGGACTCACATAGTTATCATTTCTCTGGCAACTCTCCTGGACCAGTTTGGTTGCCCTTCTATATCCTGTCCTAGTTTCAGGGCCATGTACTTCTACTTTGTCTCTGTGTGTCATTCTGAATGATAGTTTCCTTCCCTTTCTTGTACTGTGTGGGAACTTTTCCCTAGCTACTCCTGAAGCTATCGGAGGCTAAGGACCAGGTTTATTCACTACCAAGTTCCTACCACTTACCCCAGGGTCTGGTACATAGTAACTTCTTAGTAAATATTTGGTGAATAATTGAGCAGACTGCTTGTAGCCAGCTTGTTCAAACTATCTCCCAACTTCTGAAATGGTGGCCCTCTCCTGCCACCAGACCACTACCCCACTTGTAGGAGACATTTCCCATTTCTGAGTCCTACTCTCAAGGTAAATTCCATCCCCTCAAGGTAAATTCTGCCACACGAGGCCATGTCTTGATCATAATGAGATTCTCAGAAAGCAATGAAATGAGGACAGTCTTCAGGAGCTAATAGAAACGTGGAAGCCTCCCAGAATGGAGCTCATCCATTTTTGATGTTTCTATCATTTAAATCTCACTGCAATTGCAACAAAAATCTGGGACAGCTTCGTTATACTCCCATCACCACATAGTCTACATTTAGAAACTTGTATAACACACATGCACAGATGCCACCTATTTTTCCTTAAATAGAAAGAACAGGTTATAGTTACAGATGAAATTATGCTTCCATTGCAGAACCTCATTGCACAATTTGCCGCTCCTTATTCTTCGTGTTCCATGTTAAGAGCAAGCACGACTTATCCAGCCTTTCTGGAAACAGTACTTGCACATTTCAGTATCATTGCGTATGTATTCCCACTTCCAATTCAACACTCATAAACACAACACACACTTCTAAATATTGACTTAGGTGCTGATTTTTCCTGTAAAGAAATATGGACTGGGAATAATCCTGAAGTTTTAATGTACTTACATAGCTCCAGATTTTTTTGTCTAATTACCTAACTAAAGAAATAGATGATTTCTTGTCGTTAGAATTTGTCTGGTATTGATTAGCAGTCCTATGATGCGCTGCCTGGTTCTCTAAATGGAATTGATGTGGTAAAGTAGAAACAATAAAAAGAGGCTATTCTTGTTGTAGGGCTTGAGTCTTTATTGAGCTTTGGAGATTTTCCTGAGTGGTGAATTACTGATACACTGATCTTGTTATCTGCATTCTGTCATTTGATGTGGAGAACTCATTTCCATCTGGTTTTCAAAGGGAATCCTTTGAGATCTGCATGTGTGCATGAAATTTAACGCAAAGAGAAAAAGTGTGTTTTTCTAGCCTTTGTCCTTTAAAATGTAGATTCATTCAGAGGTTCTTATCACTCCCTGTCCATTTCATCTCCACCTCATCCATGTGTTTTTTCTGCCGTTGCTGCCAACAGCCTTTAGCCTTCTAGTGGAAACTGGTATTCAGGAATCTGAATACAACTGATGAACAATTAAAACATTGGCCATTTGTTTTAAGAGTTTATGGTCTCACACTGTGCAGGATTTTTGAAGACTGAAATATCAGTATTTTTTAAATGAATATAAAAAGACCTCACATTCCTCCGAAATTCCTAAATTCACCTGAATTTTCATTTTAGTTTGCTTTATTTTACTGGATATTGGGAAGAAATGTTTCTGTTCATTTTGGCTCAAACTTTGTAAAGCTGTTGAATTTGTAAGCAAAATGATATAGGAAATGCAACCCTTAGGCAGAGAAATTAGTAATAATGACAAGAAAAAGAACAATGCTGTAAACTGTCTACATTCAAATTCCAGAAGTAGAACTGAACAGCAAGGATTGCTATTGATTTTGATGTATTTTTTTATTACAGCATGGTGTGCATTTATGGAGCTATATAAATCTCATAAGAATAATTGAGGAGCACATGTAGACCTGCCCCCTTGCCCCTCTGGGTCTCTTCCCTCATGACTTAACCCCAGTGTCGGGAAGTAGCTGTCAGTCATGGGGGGCTGTGTTTGATCATCTTTTGTGTCTCCTCCTAACCTGCCTGCCTGGAAGCCCATCCCAGGTGGCCTTCACCAAAAGTAAGAAATAAGAGCCACGACTCTTTCTCATCACTGATAATTAGGTGACCATTTTATGTTTGGGGGATTCAGAAATATATTTTCAAGCAGGAAAATTTTTAAAAAAGTCATCTTTTTGTTCTTTTGTAATTAAAACTGCTACCTGGACAAGGCAGCCTTTAATGAGAGTATCTTTGCTCAAAAAAAGATATAAAAATAAACTTCTGGAACTAACCCTTTTAAACATCCATGAGTAATATCTGCCTATGGCTTTTCCTAAAGTCAGTAAAATTTCCACATATGGACTCAAGCATGGAGCAGTCTAGAATGAATTTGCTTATTAAGAACTGTTCCCTTTTTCCTTTGCCTCTGAAACATTTTGTGCAGCAAACATCATAACCCAGGAATGTATCTGTTTATTCAGCAGATAGAAATGATAAAATTGCAACACCAAAAAAGAAATGGGGATTAAAAAAAAACCTAAGATTTGCATTTATACAAATTGGGTTTTATTATTGTTATAATTACTGTTACTGTTTGTGTAACTGCTGGTGTAAGCAGCTGGGTATTTCCTATTGGAAAGAAGCAAAAGAAACATGATTCATTTCCCCTTTTTCCCTGGTCCTGCTTATTACTTATCAACCAATATGCTATTGATACTGTAAACAAGGAGAGTCACCCCTGCATTACAGAATTTTATTTTTTTATATTTTATTTTTTATTATTTTTTGAGAGAGAGAGTGAGAGTGCACATGTGTGCAAGCGGGGAGGGGCAGAAGGAGAGGAAGGGAGAGAATCTCAAGCAGGCTTGATGCTGTGCCTGGAGCTCAGCCTCAGGCTCTATCTCACAGTCTGACAACATTATGACCTAAGCCAAAATCAGGGGCTGGATGCTTAAGCAACTGAGCCACCCATTGGCTTTAACCGTAAAGCCACTTGGTTACAGAATTTTAAAAATAATTAAATCAAGAATTAAAAATTAGTAAGGTATCATCCTTATTAGGGGTGGAAGGGATTCTGCAAATATTTGCAACTTCAAATTGAAAAACTATGAATCTTATGGATTTCTTTACATCTTTCTACTTGGTCTTAAAATAAGCAAAATACCAAAAACATTCTGACTATATACTTTCTCTTGATGTGAAGGAAAATCAAACTGGGGAAAAGGTAAAGCTAAAATAGGTCTCAGTGATGTTCATTCTTTGCCAAATGGACCCTTCCTTTTATGGGGTAGCTCTTTTAACTGGAGATTTGTCCTTATACTGTCAAAGGCTCATAATGTCTTCCAACAATATCTACACTAATCCCTTACTGAACATCAATCCATTTCATTACTTCCTTACATAAATACAGGGATATAGAAAGAGCAAGTGCTTCCTCAAAAGTGAACTAAGTGGATCAAGTCAGAAGGAGGGAACAAATGCATGTGCTTAGAAAATAGGTCTTTTTGTGCCTATTAGATACCAATCGTAGCTGTAGAAATTGCCCTATATTTTATGAAATTTGGGCTATATAGAAGAAACTTGAAAAGGCAGTGCTGAGATCATTTGATGTATCTCACCTGGAAACTTTCGCCACTCTGAGAGATTTTTTTCCTCCTCTGTACTTTCATAGCTTTTGGAGATTTAGCTGTCATAGATCATGGGCTCATTTACCCAAATAGAGTTTGTACTAGTACAGAAAGAATGCTTTTTGCTCCTTAGTGACGGGTCAGAAGAGTACTCTTGTCTAAAAAGCATGCGTTACCCATTGGTTAAGATGGTACTGAACACTTACTTTGTCACCATGCCGATATTTAAATATTAAGTCAGTTCATTCAGCTAATAAATACACACAGAACACTCTGTGTGCAAAGCATTAATTATTAGCATGAACTGCATCACATAGGATTGGGAAGGAAATGAGGACCCAGTACGTCTACAGTTCTAATCCCAACTCTGTCACTTTTGAGATGGGTAGTCTTTGGAAAAAAATCACTTAATTTCTTTAATTTTTTCTTTTAGAGCTTTTGTAAATGTCCTACAATAACCATAATAGAGGGTCTCTAGTTCCCCAACGTTGCCTTCTCTGTTTGCTATGTTTTCTTTCTCTTTGGTGATCTACCTTCCTAACCCTGTGAGTTTGTGACTAGTCAGTAAACAATTCTCAGAAAATATTTTTCGGATGGTTTGGGATTATACCATGGACCCCAAAGCAAGGGCCATGAAAACAAGAAAGATGCCCAACCCGAGCTTCCACTAACGTCAAAAAGTGAGCTCTAACCCAAAACCGCAAGGACTCTTCTCTATCCCACAAATCTGCAAACCATAGCCTTTGGGTCAAAGACCTGGCACTGGGTTTTGTATAACCTGGGGCCATGTTACACTTTTAAATGGTTGAAAAGAAAAACAAAAGGAAAAGAATAAATCATGACACATGAAAACTCTATGAAATTCTAATTTTAGGGACCATAAGTAAAGTTTTATTGGAACACAGCCATACTTGGTTGTCGATGTAGTGGCTGTGGCTACTTGCATGGTGCGCGATGGCAGACATGACTAGTTGCTATAGAGACCTTAGGGCTACAGAAACCTATAATGTTCACCATCTGGCCTTTTACAGAAAAAGTTTGCTGGCACCTATCCTACTTTGTAAAAACCCTGACCCTGCTTCCATTGGGAACTACTTGGTTGTCATGTGCTCCACCTGCACATCTACTGACTAAAGCCTTATCTTCCATGTGAGTCGGTAAAATCATTCTCTCATCACAGTTTCTGTTCCTGTTATTATATGAATCAAGTATCTGCAAGAGGGTTTTAAGGTAAAGTTTAGTAATATTATATAAAGCATTCGCAAGAACACTAGCCACAGAGACAACTTAAGCTGCGACTGTTGATTTATTGCTATAATTATTTATATATATATATTGTATATGTATATATGATGTATAGTCCTGTAGGCAGGGGACCACTAGGTGTGACACTTTCCAGGAGCTTATACTCTAAAACATGACTATCGAATAACAATAGATGGAAAGTAAAAGAGAGTCATAAAGGATTGCAGATAAAGAGTTCTGAGACCTAGAAGGCAAGAAGAGAGGAAAGGTGAGGTCACGAAGTATCTGTAAAAGGAACTATTTGAGCTGACCTTATCCTTTGCCTTGCCACAACCACTCCTAAGGCATAGTCTAAACCTTCTCGTCGCCAATTGCTGTACCTCCTTCATAATCCTATTTTCAAGTATTGCATTTCCAACTATGACCTGTCTTCCACCTTGCCTCCTTCATTACTTCATTTCCAACAATTCACAGGCACCCACAATCCACTGATCCCACTACCTTCTCCCCTCCCACCAGCTTAATTGTGTAGTCCTTCATTAAAATGATTCCTTGCTTATACCCTCAATTCCATCAGTAACTAAATCCAACTCTCCATCTTTGCAGGGACTGTTCCCTTGCAGCCCAGTATTTCTAGAGACAAACACAGAGCCACGCTGACTGGTCTCACTTTTAATTCATGATCATTAACCTCTAGGGGTCATCAGTGCTGCCCAGCAGCTGTGTCGTATTTTTTCTAGTCTATCCATCACCCTCTCCTCTGAAACCTCCACATCTCCTCTACATTGTCTCTCAGCTGCTCTCCTTGCTTCCTATTTCATAGCAATCAGAAGAGGACTTGCAAAGAGTCCACTAACACAACCACCTGGCCTCAGCCTTGATGCCCACATTTCTCTGTCTCCCTCATTACTCTGGATGAACCCCTCAGATGGTGATCCTATCTGAGGCCACTTTTTAGTCACTACACCCCATTCCCTTGTACTTCCTCATGAGCACTGCTTTACCACTTCTCCCCTCCTTATCCAGCACCATCAGAATGTCCTCTACTAGATGATTCCCACAGCATGTAAACATGTTATTTCTCCCATATTTAGTTTGTTTTTTCTTTGCCCTACCTTCCCCTCCTGCTATGATCTAGTTTTTCTGTTCCCCTTTAGAGCAGAACTTCTCTAAACAGTTGTCAGAACTCTATCTCCAGCTCTTCTTTCCTGTTTTGGACCCCCTCCAATCAAGCCTTTGCCCCATCGCTCCCCTGAAACTGCTCTTTTAGGGTCGCCAGTAACTCCATGTTGCACATGCAGAGTCAATTCTCATTCTTCATCCAATTTGACCTTTTGGCATTTGACACAGTTAATTATTCCATTTTTCTCTGAAACACTTTTTGTTTGTGCTTGGCTTTATGGAGACCATATTTTCCTGGGTTTCTGCTCTTTCTCAGTCTTGCTTATTCCCCTTTGTGTCTCCAACCACTTCATTTGAAGTGCTTAGACATCAGACCTCAAGTCTTTTCTCACTTCTTGGATGATTTCTTGCAGTCTTATGACTTTACATACCATCAATAGGCTGATAGTTCCCACCTAGACCTAGCCCTGGGGCTCCAGACTCAGATACAATAGATTATATCACTTAGACTCGAATAAGCATCTCAAATTTAAAGATCCAAAACCAATCCTGATTTTCCTTTTAATTCTCTTTCAGCATTCTTTCCTTTTTAGTAGATGGTTGTTATCATCCTTCCAACTGCTCAGGACAGAAGCTTCTTTCACACTCAACACACTCAATCCATCAGGATTACCTATTGACTCAATCTTCAAAGTACATTTAACCACTTCCCACCTTCTCTGCCATTATTATCCTTTTTCTTGCCACAATATTCTCTCACCTGCACTATTTCAATATCTTTCCTACCATTTCCTTTCCTTTGCCCTTATTCCACTACAGTTAATTCTCAGTGCAGCAGCCCTTTAAAACTTAAGTTTGGCCATGTCAGTCCTCTATTTGAAATCCTCCAGTGGCTGGCCATTTTGCTCAGAGTAAACCTCATGTCCTTGCTGAGCCTTGCAAGGCTGCTCTCACCCCTCCCCAACTCCTGGTAAGTCTCTTTATCTTCTCCAACTCTTAGTTCATACCACTCTGTGAGTCCTAAAATTCACACTTTAAGGCTTTTGCACTTCCTGTTTGCTATACCTAGAATGTTCTTCCCACAGATTCCTACATGCCTTACTTCTTCACTTTATTCATCTCACTGATCAAATGTCATTTCAGTAATTACACTGCCCTATGCATGCTCCCAGAAGGAGTCCCAGAGGTCCCTGTGAAAGTCCCACATGGATCCTTGGCTGAGAGCTGGGCTCAGGGTGAGACCCCCTTGAGGCTTAGCCATGAGGGACCACTGTGGGGTTGAGACTGTAAAAGCAGTGTGGAGACTTTGATTTTCCATTCTAGCCATGTTAACACCTTCTTCACATCCTGTTATCATCTTCAACTTCTGAAGCAAGACTAGAAAGGCCATGCCTTTGGAGTTAGGATCATACCCTGCTTTTCAAAGCTTAGAAGCAGATGTGATGATATTCAAAAGGAACATACCTCAAAGTTAAGTCTTGCCTGGTTAGAGGGCATAGAGAAACACCTTGAGCTCTCTGTACTGCCCTAAAAGTATAAAACAAGCCTACGCAGTGTCAAGGTGACCAGCCAGTAATTGAACTGCCTGCTAGAACAAGATCAACACTCCTCAGAGGGAGAAAACAGACTCCAGAACCTCTGTCACATATCACGTACCACATTTAGTATTCAACCAAAATTGCTATGTGTGTAAAGGAACAGGAAAAATGGGCCTGTGGTAAAGAAAAAAAAAAGTCAATAGAAACTAACTCCTAGATGACCTAGAAGTAGACTTTACAGACAAAGACTGTAAAGAACCTATGATAAATATGTTCAAAAAAATTAAAAATACATTCAAAGAAATGTAGCATTAGTATTCATTTCAAATATAATTAGTTCAGTACCATCCATGATCTTTCTAACACACTGACATTTTCTTGCTTAACAGGTGGAGGGCATATTTATAGGCTATGAGGAAAGGTGGGTGATTTGAAAAAAAAGAGAGGACTTAACAGAGCAAGGTCTTCCTGTGGGCAGGTGGGAATCAGATGGAGAGTGAAAAGTGTAGGATTCACTTTAGAAAGTTGAGGAGAGAATTCTTCCTCTGAAGTAGGGGAAAAGGAAAAAAATGAAAGATTTATCTTAAGATAAATGTTCAGTTTAAGGCAGAAAGAAGACTAATAGGGACCTTGTATTGAATGTGTACATTGCCTCCTTTTATATAGGACGATAATTACTTGCAGACACTGAGGGTGCAAAATTTAGTGAAACTTAAAAAGAAAATTAGAATACAACGGTAGGAAAAGAGATAATGAATCAGCAATATGTTAATTAGATTTTTGCTTTAATTTGAAGTTGTAATTGGTTTTTTAGATGTAAAATATATGCATGTTAAAGTTCAGCCTCCCCAAGACCTCGATTTGTTATATTTATAATTTAGATTATCGGTTCATCCAGGTAAATTATATTAAGAGCTATTTGGCTTCTACTCTAGAGCTCTTTACTAGTTTAACTACTAATTTATTCTCTATATACATTTCACCTATTTTGTTTCAAGAGCTACAAATTCAGGAGAAGGGAACCAGGAAATGACAGGCACCAGTGAGGAAATTTCCACTGTGAATTGTATTGAGTGATAACCTCTAAGATTCCCTTCTGATTCTAAGATTCTGTGATAAAATGTTTGAATAAGGCTACTTGGAGCTTTTTTCTTTATTTTTTTTATTTTTCATTTTTTTATTGTTTATTTATTTATTTTGAGATAGAGATAGAGTGAGCCAGGGAGGGGCAGAGAGAGAGGGAGAGAGAGAATCCCAAGCAGGCTCCACAAGTCAGTGCAGAGCCCAGTGCGGGCCTCAAACTCATGAAACCATGAGATCATGACCTGAGCCTAAATCAAGAGTCAGACACTTAATTGACTGAGGCACTCAGGCACCCTGAGTACTTTAATGCAAGATCTCAACTAAAATATATTTAACTTTTCTAACCTTCACTTTCTTTGTGATTATTGTTAATTCTTAACAACTCATTCTTGTTAGTCTAGTTTAAATGTCATTTACATGGTTAACTCTTGTTTTCTCCCCTATAATGAGCATAAGCTCCTTAACATAATATTTAAGGATAAAAATGTTATGACAGAGTCACAGACTTAAAATCTGAGAGTAGGGACTAGCCTTAAAAGTCACACAGACCTCAATATTTTCCAGGAAGAAAAACTAAGGCACAGAGAAGCTAAGTGATTTGCCCAAGCTTATATTGTGTAGAACTTTCTTAGACCCTGTGTCTGATGTAATTGTGGTTTCTTGCCTGTTTTTTTTAATTTAAGTGAATTTTTCTGCATGTGTTTATTTCAAATATCTGATTCATTTCAGTAAAGGATCATGTTAAATGACCAAGAGCATTCATCAAGCTGAACCACAATGAAATTTTGTAATGCAGTCTAGAAATGCAATTTATTTTAACAGTTTCTTCTTAATACAAAGTCTAAAGATTTTTACATAGACTTAAAAAAAGTTTCTTCTTACATTTTCCCTGAGAAAGTAATCAATAGAATCATAATGCTTTCAAATAATGGTGTAGATAAAATGTTTTCATTTGCAACAGACTAATTAAATTACTGATTTTATCGTTACAACTTGGCTTGTATTAGCAAAATTGGCACAGTCTGCCTCATTAAGTTGCATCTGAGAAGTGCATCTTCTTCTTTTTTTTTTTTTTTTTTTTTTTGGTTTACTAATTCAGAATACAAGAATCTTCAGCCTCCCATCAACTTTTTCCTGACATCGTCTGCAGACCACACTGGTGCCAGACAGCTGTGGTGCCACCATAGCAAATCTGATTAGAACTCAAAAACTAAATAGTATTTGGTTATGCTAGATAAATATTAAAACTGGAAGGGGCAATTTGAGCATGAGCCCAACATTTTCTCCTTCCCTTGACTGACCATGGAGGTACAGATGATGGCCCAAAGTGACTGATTGCCAGGTAAATAAATATTAAGTTAATTATCAAGCCAATGAAAGGTTATATGAAAATGTATGAGTCACTCTAGCCCTCTAGGTCCTGGTTTTGTCATCTGTAAACTGCGGGAATCAGACTCTGATCTCCAAGGATCTCCAAGTCTAAAATTATATTAATGAACCTATAGTAGCCCCCAGGGTGTACTGATAACCAGAAATTATATGGAGAGCTGCCAAACAGCACACATAGCTAAATGGATTCTCATGTATTTCATTATTATTTAATCTTCTTCTTTCTAAGGTTTCCAGCCTTGCTCCAATCACTGGAGAAAATTGAGTATGTTGGGAATAAGCTCAGGATGCCATATGGTGGAACTGAAGGGGAATATGGCTGCTACTTTCTAAATACATTGAGTGCAATGGTTTTTCTGATTTTACGGCTTAACCTTTGGTTATTTGATGAAAATTGTAAACTGTTCCTTCCAAGAAATCATGTAACCATTCAAATTTTGCTTCAATCTTAGAGAGCTCATAGACCTCTCTAGAGCCATCTCTGTTTCCTTTGATATGTCCCTGTTTTGATGGGTGATATATAAATAATGGGCTTTTTAGAGCAGCATCATAATGTGATAGGAAGAGCATTAACTTTGGAATTAGACCTCCATGCTTTGTTATATAGAGCTGTGAGATCTTAGGTAAGATGGTTAATTACAGTGAGTCTATTTTCACCTATAAAATAGGAAGATAATTCCTTTACAGAATTATTACCTTATATAAGGTAATAATAACATTGCCTAACACCATGCTTGATACATAAGCATTCAACAAACCTATTTCCTACTTCCTTTCTAAAGTATGACTAGTTTATATAATTTAGGTAAAAGTTTTAGAAGGCACCTAGCGAAGTTTTAGAATCATATAATGTTAAGTGTTGGAAGGTAGCAATCTAATAACCATATAATTCTTAACCCTTAGATCATAAATTCTGCAACTCAAGATACTGGAGAACTGGAATGAGGCCTGGGGGAAGGGGGGGGCATCTTCAGAGCCCTACACCTCCTCTTTGGCATATTCAGTGACCTTCTGTGGTCAGTTCTTGTCCAGTGTAGGCTTCATCCAGACCAGGAACTGCCTTGAGCACCAGCCTCATCACTCTTACTCATCAAAATCCATCTGGCCTGTGTTTCCACTCTCAATGCCTTACTCCCTCCTTAACTTATATGAGCTAAAGTGTTAATAGTGGAGAATAACACAATCCTTACCACACTAATAACCTTTTAACTACTCCATCAGTACTTGTTACCCAAAGAAATGACTACAGTTGACCATTGAACAATGCAGGGGTTTAGGACATTGACTCCTGTGCAGTCAAAAATTCACTCATAACTCTTGACTTTCTAGACAGTTAACTACTAGGTATCCTGCTGATGACCAGAAGCCTTACCTAAAACATAAACAGTTGATTAACTGTATATTATATATGTTGTATACTGTGTTCTTGCAATAAAGTAAGCTAGAGAAAAGAAAATATCAAGAAAATCATAAGGAAGAAAAAAATGCGTTTACAGTACTGTACTGTATTGAAAAATTTGCATGTAAATAGATCTGTGCAGTTGAAATCAGTATTATTCAAGGGTCAACCATAATTGCATGAAATGGCCCAGTCCCTCATTTCTGAATTGTCACTTGACAAACAACTACCTGTGGATATCCCTTAGTTTATACTTTGGGAAAAAGGAAATAATTGGTCAGAGCAAAGTTCATATTGTTTCAGATATGTTTCTTCTTGTTGTTGGGTTAGAATGAAAATTTTTTAAAAATGTTTTAAAAAAATGTTAGGGAATGTACACTACTTCCATCTTTCCTATTTATTTTCTATTCCCCTGACCACTGCAGCAAGGGCAGAGAGAAGCTGGGGCAGATCTGAGCAGGCTTCCCTCTTATCTTTTTCTCTATGAGGATGCCTCATTCCAAGAATAAGAATACATTCTATGTCAAATCCTTGCCTAGAGAGTTGAGTGAGCCCACACATCTGGATTTTGAAGGAGTGGAAAGCTTCACACAGCGACGCAAGGCTACCTGAGAACTTGGAGGTGGGATGAGTATCTGCACCACAGACAGCACACAATGTCAAAGAACCAGGAGAGCGAGGTTTGCTGCTCCAAAAACAGTGACTGTGATTGAGGAAAGTGGACATTCATGATTGATTGTCTGGTAGGAAGCTCAGGACCCACATGTGGTATACAAACTCAATGGTATGTATCACTACACAAGGAGAGATGATGACATTTTTAGAAATAGATATTTTTTTCCTTGTTCATTAAATCAATGTGTCAGTAATGACTTGGATCATGAAAGCTGGAGAAGGGGAGGGTGGTGATACACATATTTTTAAGAAAGATGTTCAAGAAACCACATTTTCTAAAACCAGTGACCTGGAACTCATGAAGGAATACAGTGACATGGACACTGACCAGAAAAGAAATTGCTTGTTTTATCTGCTTCTGTTTCCTACCGCCCTGTCTCCCAGGTCCTTGGGAATTCTCAGGTCTAATGGTGGCTCAGCGTAACTGGCTGTTTGGTTGGTCCTGTTTGTCCCCTGGATTCAGCAATTTGTTGCTTTGATCAAACACCTGCTTTATAAAAATAAATAAATAAGTAAATACCCCAGCTCCAAAAACTAGAATTGCATCTGCTGCCCTGTTTCTAGGAAGACGGCCTGTCCCTTGTCTTCTGTAGAACTGAATCTCTCTCTGTCCTTTGGGATCCGGTGTCTGCTTCACCCTCCCTCACCTCAAGGCCCAGACCCCCTCCCTGAACCCAGTACATTCCAGACACTCTATTCTCAATATCCTGCATAATGGTGGGAAAGGGTAAATGGGAAATAAAGCTTATTTCTACATTAGCCTTTGTTGTTTGGTGCTTATTGTCATGAAAAAAAGAGACAACCCCCTCTGAAGTTTTTAAACTTCCTAACAAAGCTTCCAGCTTAAGTGAAAATTTATCCCCTTTAAAAATAGCACAATCCATAAAAATTAATTAATTAATTAATTAAAATAAAAATAGTCAGTGCCAGTACCTTTCTTACTGAGGTGGATGGCTGGATCATTATTGCAAGAATAACTTTATCATACCTACTCATTTTTATTACTTTCATTCTTATAATTATTAAATTATCCACCAATAAATCTTCAGTTACTTAATTTTTTTTTGTCCTGCATCACATTTGCCAGTTTTGAGATTTTGTGTCAAGATACATCTGATTATGCTTTGGACTCAGGCTGGCATTTTTATGTAGAGGCAAGACAATAAAGATGCAATAAAATATAGGAGGCATTATTTTCCGTAGGCATGAGAACAACAGGTACCAAAAAGTACATCTAGTAGGCAACAGACATGATTTTTTGCAATTGAAACTAAATTTTCCCCGCTATATTTGAACTTTGAACTAATATTTGAGTACTGAGTATGGACAAAAGACTTAGCTTGACCAAATACTTTAATAATTTCAAATATAGATGCTTTGTATATCCTTTTGATACCTTTTGATCAAAAAGATTGGAGCAAACATTTTCTTTGAAAAAAAGCTGGTACTTGTCATCTATCAAAAGGTTCTTGGTGATATGTCTGCAGTACAGAAAATACTGACATGAGTATTGTTCTCAGTATTCTTTATTGTTCTCAATATTCTTTATTGTTCTCAAACCTGCAGGATAAGTATTAGTGTTGTTTTCTATTCCTCATAACTTGATGCATTTCTGAGAATTTTGGGAAAGGAAACCCACACATTGCTTTGTAAAATGAAAATGACAATCAGTAATTGTTTTTTCTTGCTTCCCTCATGGACAGACTTGATATACAGCTAGCTAATGCTTCTTCATTTAGCTTAACAAGTTAAAAGTTAGGAAACATTTGACTCCCATTTATTTTCAAAAAACAACTTTTACACTTTTGTAAGTTCAAATTCTTGCTAATGCTTTTTAATTTGTAAGCCTTATCTCTGAATTCAAGCATTTTTCCTTTCGGCAAATTTAGGGCATCAACAAACATGAGAGAAGGGATGTTTCAGGTAAACTCCCTGATACCTGAGAAATTAAACTACTTGCCATTCCAATAGATAGCACCAATGCCACCTCTGAGCTTGCCTTCTGCATCTGAGGTTGACAACCTAAGTAATAAGGCAGAGTCCAAAAACTATAATTGGTTTCACCTGTAATCCATCCTCAGAAGGTTTCCAACAAACATCAAAACTACCAGATGAGAATACTCATTTTTTATTTTGTTACTAATATCACAATAATATCAATAAGTAGTCTCTTTACTCATTGGTCCCAATATGATATCAACATTGTCAGTTCTATTATATTTTCCTATACAGCTCTCTTCTCAGTCTCCTTGACTTACCTCCAGCCATCACATCCCAAACATGTCTTTCATGACTATCTATGTGGACAACATTACTTCTCCCTTCAAAAAGAAAGTCAGTTCTCCTTTATCTTCAACCCTTTCCTCAGTAATGATTCCTCTAAATCAACAATTAAATATGGTTAAGCCTTAATATGTGAGTAGGGAAGGAGAGGAAGGAGTAGGGTATGACCAAGATATGTGGATATGGAAGCTGGTAGTTGACAATGTCATTGACTGGAAGAATAGAAGATAGAAAGCAAATCCTAAAGTATGTTGAGTTCAGATTGGGATCCTTGAGTCTTAAGTACCCATGAGATATGTAGGTGAAGGTATCCATCAAGTGACTGGATATAAAGTCTATTTGCCAAGCTTGGAATTAGGTTGCAATGCAGATGCCACTGACTTGTAAATAAATAATAGTTTTCCCATGAGAATAAAAGAGGTTGTCTAGGGAGAGCATCTAAAATGAGAAGAAATATGAGATTACCAGAGATGTAATCCTAAAATGCACAAAAAATAGGTGGCAGGGAAGAGGTTAGAAGATACACTCAGAAAGGATAGATAAGAACCAGGAGAAACAGGTGTCATGAAAGTTGAGGAGCAGAGGGAATAAATGGTCAATTTTGTTAATTGTATCTAGTACAGTGAGACTTGGTCTGAAGGACATTGGTGAACCTTGGCCAGTGATACTCAGAAGAATCAATCCTTTTGCTTAAAATTACCTCCTTAGGATCTCTCATTATTCTCCTGCAATTCAGCTTCTCTACTGGATCATCTCCATCAAAGTGAGCTGATATCCCCAAACTTGACCCAGACTCTCCCTCCAGCAACTTCCCAGTCCCCCTGTTCCTTCCCACAGTCTTACTTGAGAAAAGTGTTCATATGTGCTACATCTGCCATTTGGAATCCAGTTCACTCATTAGCCCACTCCAGGTTGGCTTTTGCAACATTACCACCCCAACTTTCCACTAGAAAGAACTACTTCAATTGAGGTCACCAGTGATCTTAAGAAAGCCAGACCCTACAGACACTTTTTTTGGCCTCTCAGCAGAATTACATGTCATCAACCATTTTCTCCACTTTGATACATTATCTTCTCTTACTGTGACACCACATTCTTTTGACATTCTTTCTATCTTATTAACAGTTCTTGCCATGTTTCTTTTGCTGACCTCTCTTGCTCTACCCAACTTTCCAATATTTCATTTTCCCAAGATTCTGTGCTGGACCCATTTCTCCTTATTTTCTAAACTCTCCTCATAGGTGCTCACATTTGTTACTGGACTCTAAATGCTTCTTATAGGCTGTAACTCTCAGATTTACATCACCAGCCCATGCTTGTCACTAAACATCTGATAACACACACACACCTACTCAATGTAATGAAAAACTCTTACAGATATGTAGTAAAAAGAAGGAAGAAAAAGAATTACCACATTAGGAAGTTGAGACAGAAAAAGGTTAAAATGTCCAAGAAACACATGAAAACATGTTCATCAACTTTGCAAGTAATAAAATCAAGTTAAAACTAATCTTCATTGGGCAAATGAGAGTGAGTTATAATAGTTATTATAATGAGTTATGTTGATGAAATGAACATTTTCTTATGTCATTGGTGGGGAATAATACAGTACATTTAGAAGTACAGTTTATAAATATGTATCAAAATGCAGATTATACATGTTTTTTAATACGTAACCACTTCCAGAAATGCATCCTGAAATAATTCCACAAATGCATGATGTACAGACAGTGTTCTTCATCATAGAGTTTATAAGAGCAAAGGTCTGGAAACAATCTAAATGCCAATCAATAAAGAATGAGTTAAATAAATTATGTATTATCTATATATGAGGTTATCATGCATATAATAATGTGGCTCTATTTTTATTTTTAGAACAAGAGCAATACTATATTAAGTAAAAAAAGCAGTTTTCAAAATAATATTCATATTATGATTCTTTAGAAAGAAAGTATTTGTTTAGACATTCCTAGGAGTCTGGAAAGAATCCCAACAAAGGTTGATAGTCTATTTGTGTTGTGTTATTAAGAGAACTCTTTATATTCTTTATGTATTTCAGTCTTTTTTCTATACTCTAGAAATTACTAACTATAACCATATTATTAGCTTTTACTTCCTTAATTACAGAAGTCTGTCTCCCTGCAAATGAATATGGGTGTTCTCCTTCAGTTCTTAATTACTGGTTTTTTAAATTTCAGCTTTATTGAGGTATAACTAACATACAAAATTATAAGATATTTAAAATGTATATCATTGTGATTTGTTATGTGTATATATTATGAAAGAATTCCCCCATCTATTTAATTAATACATCCATCACTATATATATAGGTGAGGACATTTAATTCTACTCTCTTAGCAAATTTCAATTATGCAATAGAGTGTTATTAGCTATTGTCACCACATTTTATATTAGATCCTCAGACCCTATTTATCTTATTGAGGAAAGTTTGTACCCTCTTACCAGCTTCTCCATATTTTCTCCACCCTGCAGACCCTGGCAACCACTTTTCTACTCTCTGTTTCTATGGGTTTGATTTTTTTTTTAATTGTTTAGGTTCCACATGTAAGTGACACTGTGAAGTCTTTGTCTTTCTCATCTGGCTTATTTCATTTAGTTAATTACTGTTGACACTTGACGACTATGGGGTGGGAGAGGAGGATATGTCTTCATTATCCATGTTCTCCTATGACCAGTTTTGCAAGGAGAGTAGTGTTTCTATGCCCCACACTCCTTTAGTCCTTCCCTGACACGGCCACGGTGCTGTCAGTATTGTGGCCCATAAACACTTTAGGGAAAAACCAAAACAAAACACTACTCCACATGACTTCATTCTGAGACTTTGGTTATCAGTAAGTGTTTTTAGCTTTTCTTTTTCTGTTAGAAACCAGTGGTAGAAACTTTAAAAGAAATGAGATTCCATCTAAAACAAGGTTGGCAGAAAGCTACCTGAAAATAACAAAATCCAAAGCTTTGAAGATTAGGAGATATGTTAGAAGTTCAAATAGCTTTTTTCTTATCTGGAGAATTGGATAATTCACTGTTTAACTAGCCAAGAAGAGTTTTTTTTGAAACTATATTTAATGACAAAAGAGAGTATATAACAGTTCAAAGCATACTGCAAATCATTTTCTTTCTGAGTCTTTTTATCCATTTTGGAATATTAAGATGGAGGTTATAATTGTCTGAATTAAAGTGGTTAATAAAGATCTTGAAGTATTTTACTAAAAAGTATGTCTAATAGGCCCAGAGTCCTGAAAAAAGATTCTAATTTAGATAATTACTGAATGCTTATCTACTAGAAAAAAAATTGTTTGAATATTTTTTAAAAATCTCAGTCACCTAGAACCCAACAAAGATATCCATTCTTTTACTCATTATTTCCAGACCTCCACTGGTGATAATTAAAAGAAAGAAAACTTACATAAGGTATTTACTGGAAATGACAGCAACCTGATACCAATATATGTTTATTTGATCTCCTACACTGTCTACATTTTCAAGAATGCTACTAAAAATATTCTGGTTATATTCGTAAGCATAGAAAAATCTTTACTTATCAAAGAAAGATTTGCTGGAGTCCAGCTCCAGCAGGTCCAGGGTTCCCTGAAGGATGGACGGTGTCAGCAAAAGGGAGTGAGAGAGCCCTAAACTTCTTTCTGATCACCAGGCAGGCATCTCTGCACTGACCCGAGAGTCAGCTTTATTTATGGAAAAAATGTATGGGTACAACACAGAAGTGGCAATTGCCTTAGTCAATGATTTCTGATGACAAATTCTTTGGTATGTAAAAATTTCCCAGAACATAGATTGGTAGAAGACTCATGCATAATCTTTATCAATAGTGATTGATGTAGGTGACTTAGATGCTTATCACATGGGGAAGGAAGGTATCTTCAGCATTCAAATACAAGGCAATGTTTTTAGCATTGCAAAGGCAAAAGTTAGTTCTTTGTGAGCAGGGGTTCAATAGTCTGTTTTCTTGAGAGGAAGTAAAACAGGTTTCTCAGGAAATGTAATATTTGCTTCCATAAACTCAAAAGAAGAAATTCCTATAATAAGTTCCTTCACAAGGTGCAATCAGCATATTTTAGGATAAGGGGACAAGTCACTCCTGATACCAATCAACAAGGTGCCTTGCAAGGGGGCTGGTGCTCAAGCAAAAATAATTGAGTGGGGAGTAGACATTGGTTGCCATCTGACGGCGGGAGCCTTGCAAACCCACCTTACCTCACAAGGAGTTTTCTTGACTTAGTGAGTTCAGAAAATGGCTTCCAACAAAGATTCATTTATATTTAGTATATTTTCAAGGCAGAAAGGTATTTTTGATAGCATTTCTCCAACAAAAGCTTACTCAACAAAAAGAAATTCAAGATTCCTAAATCACTATTAATAAACCTGAAGATGTAATACTTCACAATCTTCCATGCATTCCAAGTAATGGAGTTTTTATATTCCTTTGACTTTCATCTTCATTGTTAATTGCTGTTTTGCGATTTCATTCTTAAGATGAATATATGTGTAACATTATGAAAAAATTAAACATATTTGCAACATTAAAATACCTTTCCATTTCATTTTAAAAGCCAGAGGAAATATGTTGGTATAACTTAATTAAATGTATCTTTTAAGGGGGGGGGGCACCTGGGTGACTCAGTTGGTTAAGTGTCTGATTCTTGATTTTGGCTCAGGTCATGATCTCGTGGTTCGTGAGACTGGGTCCCATATCAGTCCGCGCTGACAGTGCAGAGACTGCTTGGGATTCTTTCTCCCCGTCTCCCTCTGCCCCTCCACCTCCCTCTCAAGGCAGATAATTTTTTTTTAAAGTATATGTTATGAAATATTTTTAGAGGACATAATAGTAAACTGCTCCAGAGACAGGAGACAGAGTTATTGAGTCTTAGAGAAGAGTTCTGTAGTTTGATTGATAGATCACATGGAAGGATTCTGTAGGTGATCGGTGGCCTAATATTCTTAGGAATAATCTGCAAAATACGATGGTGCAAAACAGTGATTTTAAGGCTTTGTTTTCTTACAGGAATCAGTAATGCATGATATTTACTTAATGGAATTTTACTGAACGCAATATTCATTATCTAGAGAGAGAAATTTCTAGCAGAGAAATTGTATGACGAGAGGCACTACTGAGGAGAGAATATAAAGTAATACTAAGCTCTATGAGGACAGAAAGTGTTTTCTCATTTTAACATCCTGCCAAAACAGATTCTCTCTAGCTACAGGTCCAATGAATACATGTGGAGGCAGAAACACTTTCCTGAAGGGTTTGGACAAGGTTAGGGACACTGGGAAGGGGAGAGAGAAGCTTCATCTCCTCCCTTACTTGAAAGGAACGGTCAGTCAACAGATTTTAATTGAATTCCTACCGTGTGTAAAATAGGATGATCTGCGGGGGCACAAAACACCAAGATATACAATTCTGCCTTGTGTAGTTACAGTCTGTGGGGGTAGACATGCATATTCATAAAAAGCCAGCATTACAGTGATGCCACATGAGTACTAAAAAAATTACATAAACAGTCATTAAATTTACTGTATAGAAGTAGAGACTGATGGGAAAGCAACCATGTTGTCAGTTATAGATACAAAAACATCTTCCCCAAAATGCAACATGAAATGAGTAATTTCACATGTTTCTACTGGCTGTAGGAAATGATTCCCATGTTACCTACAACTGGTTGCTAATCAGTCAATAACGTGTAGTGGTTAATCTGTGAAGGATATGGAGGAGAATCTGGGAAGACAGAGGCTAATTTGAAGGTTCAAAGCAATAATAGCAATAGCGACAATAATATGAATAGTTAACATTAACCTAACTACTGGCCAGACACTGTGGTGTGGCCCATGCATGGGTTATACAATGAGAACATACTTTTATTATGTCCAGATGAGAATCTGACCCATTAAATAATAAAATTTCTTGCCCAAAGCCTCACTATAAATATTTGTCTCCCATATCACCTCTCCTTCAGACCTTATGTCTTTATTTTTCTTTGGATATTTTAACATTTATTTATTTTTGAGAGACAGAGACAGAGCACACACAGGGGAAGGGTATAGAGACAGGGAGACACAGAATCCAAAGCAGGCTTCAGGCTCTGAGCTGTCAGCAGAGTCCAGTGCAGGGCTTGAACCCACGAACTGTGAGTTTATGACCTGAGCTGAAGTAGGACACTTAACCAACTGAGCCATCCAGGTGTCCCCAGACCTTAAGTCTTTATTAGTTTTATTGTTACCATGATTTCAAATAACAAGGACCTGACAGTTCAGTTGGAGGCTTATCAAATAGAGATCAACATGGGTAGAACAGATCAGAGCTAGGAAGATCAAAACTAGGGACTCCAGGCAGTTAGAGGAATATAGGAAAAGGTCAGGACAGCCAACAGTTTTCAAATTGGGGAAAATTGCCTGCCAGCAAGGCTTGGGAGCCAGGGCAAGGAGATTGGGCTAATGGGGCTTCAATTATAGTCATGGGGGCCCTGCCAAAGGGTCCCTGTCCCCAGATGTCTCTATGATGTCAAAGCTTGAGGACAAAACACTGTAGCTTACCCCCATGCCCATGGCCACAGCTCCAACATCTCGCTCATTTTCCTTTCTTGCCTCTGACCTCCACCACCCCTCAAAATCTTTGTATAGCATTTGGCTGCTCTGCTAGTATTTGTCCCATGATGCTAATGATAGTGCGGATTGGCACTTTAAATGGTATCTTTTTTTTTTTTTTAATCTAAAATCAAATTTTTGTGAGAATTGGTTGGGACCCAGGATTTCAGCAGGGAATCTTGAGTCTTCAAGATCTGAATCAGGAGAGGAATCTTCATGTATTCCCTAGGGTCAAATCAACTCTCTAAAGGGAAGGGTACACCATCTTTTATTTGTGACTAAGGAAAGGCAGTTAGGAGCCTGTGCATTTAATGGCTCAGTTGTTAAATTTATTAGGAGACAGACTCAAGTACATTGTGTTTGGATTTGAAGTCCTTAATAACTAATTAGAAAGAGATTCATATATAAGACATATACAAATAAAGGGATTAAAGACCAACCTAGAGTGTGGACACAAGTTACTTAATATCCAGGACTTTTAGGTTGCCCCAACCAGGGTATTCCTATAAATTTCCTGTTAGTTTTAGTCAATTCCTGAGTTTTGTGTAGCCTGTTACCTGACAGAAGAAGAGGTATATGAGCCAGACTATAAACCCAGCCTTCCTGAGTTCAAATTCTGCTTCTTCCCTTTACAAGCTATGACTCTGGGTAAGTTACTTAACCTCTTTAAGACTCCGGGTCATCATATGTAATTAGAGATGACATTAATACTACCTACGTTATAGGGATATTATATTGAGTAAATGAGTTATTTGTCAAGAGCTTAGAATAGTACCTAGCATTTGGTAAAAGGTTTTTTTTTTTCTCAAAAATTTCTCTTTTCCTGGGTCAAAAACCTGTTATATGCCCTGACTCCTCTCTTTCCTCAGCCCACTTCCTTCATTCAACAAACTGCCAATTACCTCCTCAGAAGAACCTGACACTGTCTACTTCTCTCTCTGGAAGAGCCACTACCCCACTCAACATCTCTTGTTTTGCAGTGGCTTTCTCAATGGGCTCTATGCCCTCAGCCTGGCACCCCTGTCTTGCATGAATCCCAATCCACAAACTCAGGTGTGCAGTAACAATTACACAATTTTCCACAGCCCAATCTAATTACTATTCTGAAGCCATATTGAACCTGCCAAGATGGTAAGAAATTGAAACCTACTCATTGGGGAGGTTCAGGGTCTTCCATGGTGTCATACCTCTGGTGGAGTGGGGACAAATAGGGATTGTGTCCTTGTTCCATCCGAGCATCCATGAGGTATCCACCATGGTGGTGCACATTGTCCTGTAAGATCTGCTTCGTCCTTGCCCCACCTGGGCATAGAAATCCTTCCCAGCCTTCCTGTCTTGCCCATCCACCTCCTTGAAGCAGACATTCTCTTCTTGGGCTGCTGCCCCTTCCCTAGGTAGCCTTGTGAAGAAGACCTGTTTTCCATGAAGCAGAGCTCAAAGCCAGTCTTCTGTTCACCTTTTTGTCTCTTGCTTCTCTCTTTCTTGCCCACAGGATGGCCCTTCCTCACATTTTTATCCAAAATATTTTCCCTGTGCCTCCACATTCTCTTCCTGTGACCTACATAACACACTCTTTTTTTCAAATGTTTTAATCTTTATTTATTTTTTAGAGAGAGAAAGAAAGAGAGAGAGAGAGAGCAGGGGAGGAACAGAGAGAGGGAGACACAGCATCCAAAGCAGGCTCCAGGTTCTGAGCTGTCAGCATAGAGCCCAAGGCGGCGCTCAAACTCACAAACTGTGAGTTCATGACCTGATCCAAAGTTGGATGCTTAACCTGAGCCACCCAGGTGCCCCCATCTTAATTACTCCAAGGCAATTTGAGGTCAGAAAAGCCAAAGAGAACATTTCTATTTTTCATCTTGCCATATTTCTTCCCTGAGCCAATGACCAGAAGGTCTGCTGTCTGCCTAAATGGAGACAGGGAAAAAGAACTACAGGGAGAGAAAATGGATGAAGATCTGAAATATTCTCTCACCACACATTGAATATACAGAAGCCAAGTGGACTGGATGCAAGACCTAACAACCAATTCAATCATGTCATTACCCTGTGTGAACATGTCCGGTTCTAATTGTGTGGAGTGTTTCGTCTAAACTTACAGACCTGGCTTTCCAGTTTGGACACGTTAGCACAAGCCCACTGCCTTCTCCACTTTCCTTTCCTGTCACTCCCTCCCTCTTCACCAACATTAGCCCATATTAAACTTCTATTCCTTGTGAAAAGAAATATGCTGACACCTTAGGTTTAAACTACACTGTTTGTGTTGATACTTAAAAAGTCCACCACCCCAAACAAACTCAGGAGGAAGCAACTATTCTCTGGATCTTTGTTGATTGAGACAAGCATATGTGGCTATTAAGCACTTGAAATATGCTATAGTCTGAATTGAAATGTAGTCTAATTTCATATTCTTAAGATGTAGTACCAAAAAAATACAAAATATCTCATTATAACTTTTTACATTGAGCATGTGTTGAAATGATAGTATCTTGGGTACATTGGGTTCAATAAAATAGATTATTAATTTTTACCTGTTTCTTTTTCTTTTTTTTGTTTGTTTGTTTGTTTGTTTAGAGAGAGAGAAAGGACACGAGTTGGGGAGAAGGGCAGAGGGAGAGAGAAAAAAATCCCAAGCAGGTTCTATTTTTAGCACAGAGCCTGATGCGGAGCTTGATCCCACGACCCTGGAATCACAGTCTGAGCCAAAATCAAGAGTCCAATGCTCAACTGATGGGGCCACCCAGGCACCCCATCTTTTTACTTGTTTTTAATGTAGCTATTGGAAAATTTAAATTTGCATATGTGGCTCACCTGCATTATATTTCTATTGAATTGCTCTAGTTTGTGACATTTTGGAGAACAACTTAAAATGTGGAAGCTTATAAAGAAAAGATAGAGATTCTGCTCCCATCTTATCCACCGAAAATCCAAAGGTGATGATGCTTTGACATAGCTTCAGACAGGGTCAGCCTTAAGTTGGAATGACTTTATAGGTGGATTACATTTTTTCTAAAAGGAAACACCCCTCTCCATTTCTAAATACATTCTGCTCACAGACTCACAGCATTCTAAAATTTTGATTAAGGATTCTACTTATTCCTGCAATTATCCTCAAATAATACAGTTTTCTCTTACAATCATCTAGAATGTACACTCACCCCCTTCCACAGATGTTCAAGAAACTCTGAAGCAAATAGTAATAACCCAGCTTTGACTCCCATGAATTTGACATTCCCGGTCTCAGATGTACAGCTTCCCTTCTGTGGGTCACCATAATTTCACACTCAGGCGGTCAGCAGAGGGAAGAACAGGGCCACCTTAACCCACAGCTAATGAAAAATCCTCAGGGCTAAACTTGCACAAAATTGAATCAATGTGTTAACTCTCAAACCTCTGCAAGTTGGTGAAGAAGCAAACTAATAAGAAATAATCTGCACTAAGGCACAGAGAGATTCATAGTGTTGGAGCAAGAATGGATTTTCAAGAACTATCTGAGCAACTCTTTTGTTTTACAAATAAAGGATGTAAGACCTGGAGGAGTTAAATGAATTGTCAGTTAGGGGCAAAACTGGAATTAGAACCCATGGCTCTTACCTCATTCAATCAACAAATATTTGCCAAGCTGCTCACTACTTGCTAGGTATTCCTCTAGGTGCTGGGATACAACAGAGATCAGTTACAGTGTTTTCCTGTGATAACAGAAAACCCAATCAAAAGTTGGTTTCAAGAATAAAGGAAAGGCCCACCACTGACTCAGTCAGTGGAGCGTGTGACTCTTGATCTCAGGGTTGTAGGTTCAAACCCCACATTGGGTGTAGAGATTACTTAAAAGTAAAATCTTTAATAAAAGAAGAAGAAGAAGAAGAAGAAGAAAGGAAATTTATTGTCACGTAATTGAGAAGTCAGGCTGACTTCAGGAAGCTCTTGACCAGTAGCTCAGATGAATGCACTAGGACGACTGTCTCTAGTTCTTAGTGCCACTTCATTGTTTGCTCCATTTGGGGCATCTTTTCCATTATTGTCACAATATAGTAATTTGGCAGCTTCTGGGATTGGTGCTTTGAGGTGCAAATCTAGCACAAAAGAGAGTCCACTTTGCTTTTAGGATTAAAAAACAAAACAACCAAAAATTAAAGACCAACCACTTGGAATTGATTCCCACATCCCTGATTACCCAAGTTGGATCATGTACTCAACCCTGAGCTAATTAGTGTGTCCTGGAGATGGGATATGCTGTCTGACTTAAGCCAAACAGGACCCATCTCCCGAGTCAAGAGCGGAGTCAAATCCATCCAAAATACATGCTGAGAATTTCGAGGTACTGTTAGGAAGGGGAAATGGGAAAATGATGCAGGAAAGCAACAAAAAATTTAAATAATCTGTTCCCTCAAGGGCTCACAGTTGAGAGCTTTCCAGTACCCCAGTTGGTTTGTATACTCTGCTCACTGGAGTCCTAGGAGTTCTTTAATTCGATCTCAGGATGTGAAGCAGTCTGCATTACTATCATCCCTAGTGCCTTCCCTCTGACTATCATCTCCAGCCCCTTCCCTCTGACTGTCATCTCCAGCCCCTTCCCTCTATCATCTCCAGCCCCTTCCCTCTGACTTCAGTCAGAGCTAGTCCTCTTGTTGCTTGTTGTACATATTCAGCTCACATAGAAAATTTGATTTGAAGAAAGTGCTTCACTGATGAAATGCAGTTTTAATTTTTTTTTAAACATTTATTTATTTTCGAGAGACAGAGAAAAAGCACGAGCAGGAGAGGGATAGAGAGAGAGAGGAAGACACAGAATCTGAAGCAGGCTCCAGGCTCTGAGCTGTCAGCACAGAGCCCCATGCAGGGGTTGAACTCACGAACTGTGAGATCATGACCCAAGCTGAAGTCGGACGCTCAACTGAGTCACTCAGGTGCCCCGATGAAATGCAGTTTTAAAACCACTCTCCCACATCAACACTACGGCAGTGGCAAAGTTATCTACATTTTATACTTTTTCTACATTATTTTTTCTGATTCAAGGACTTATCCCTATTGCCATATTCCTCTTCTAATGCCAGCAGAATGGAATCAGAATGTCATGAAGGCATTTCTTGGAACTTAGGTCTTAATGCTGAAATTTCTATTTCACAGGCTCTCATTGCATGCTTCTGATATTTTGCTGATAGTAGTCGTTTCTTAGACATTCTTTCCATTCCCTGTTCCATTTACTCACTCAAAACACTTGAGAAAGATTTCTACATCTCTAACACTTCTAAACACTCAACTCTAAGGTCATGAGTAAGCAAGTGAAATTCTTAACAGATGAGAGAATCTGCCAATGAGTTCCACTAATGTAGACACTAAAGCAAGTATCATATGGCTGTTCTTCCAATAATCCACTCGTTTACCTGGAATGAAGTAATTATACCTTATAGTTTAAAAATTAACACTTAACGTAACAACAAGCCAAACTTTAACCCACGAGAAAACAAATGCCCCTTAACTTCATGCCAAAGTTGACAATAAATTTCTTATGGTCTTGTACTTGGCTAATTCTTCTCTTTCTCTGCTAAATTGCTATTTTCTTCATAGTCTAGTCCATGAAATGTAAAATTTGAAAACATATCACATTCGTCATTAGCTTTGAAAGGCTTCATATCTTAACATTGTATTTATTTGTATTCACTTTACTTCCATCCCATTTCATCATAATGATGTATTTGAATTATAAAAAAAATCATCCCTAAAAAATATTTTCTGAGGAGCATTTAGGGAATTCAAAATATTTCCTAAATTTTAATCTTACACAGTGAGCAATATTCATATCATAAGTTTTTGTGGAAGATGCTATTATATAAATAATATTATTTCCTCACCTAAAAATTGAATAAGAGTCATGAAAATAGGTGAAGATATACAAATATTTTAGATTTATATTGATATATTTTTATATTATCTTTGTTTTTTATTCAGTGCAATATCCTCCTTCGAATTTCCTGGAAACACACTCCATAGGCAATTTGCATACATGGAATTTGGGAAAGTGTTTGGAAACAACAGTAACAAGGAATTGAGGGAAGCAGGATTAGACAGAAGGTTACAACACAGACCCCAGGTTACCATGAGAGCTCTTAACCTAGGTGGGTCCCAATTTCGCGTTGTCCTAAATTGAGGCAAGGGTCCTGGCATCCCATGTTGACCAGTCACTGGATATACACTAACTCCCGGGGAGGAGGCACACCTTGGGTAGGGCATTTGCAGCTTCAGCCAAGGGCAATGCCAGGAGAGGAGTGCAGCTGTGAGCTGCCTGCAGTTGGGGGAATGGATGGATACCTTAGTTCTGAAGGGGGCATTCATTCAGTTTACAACGCCCTCACTCTCACCACCAGAAAGGAGGGGTAGAACGACAAGGCTGTATTTAAGGAGGACTTCTGTTTTTGTTTTTACCTCATTTGTCACTCAAACAAATTGTTTCTTGTAACTTCGAATGCATGGTTGGATAAAGTAAAAGACATTTGTTGATACAATGAAAGTATAAGTAATAGATGGTTGATAGAAAAAGAAAAACTTGTGGGAGTTTCGCTTGGGCCTAAAAGGTTAATTATTGATTAGCATGTATGTGCTAAAAGAATATTAATAAAAAACCATAGATACAAGGCAATGAATTTCTAGAAGCTGACTTTTTGGCTATTTCTTAAGCCGGAAGGAAAGAGAGTAAATCACAAGGAAAATATATCATGTATTTCAGATTAAATGGGCTAGTCTTGACCAGATTCTCCAAAAAAGATCACCATCTATATAAGTATATAATTGGTGAAGCCCATAATGATTATTTCATATATTATTGCTTGTTAATGAAATAAGTTTAGGCTTTTAGTCGTGACCAGACGCCAAGCTGGGCAACACTCTTGGTAAGCACAGAGACCACCAAAAGTATCACGGATGTGCTCACATAGCATATACACAAAAAACATTAAAAAACTAATCAGAGTAGATAGAAGATTGAATAAACAATACCTTCAGCTTAAAAATTCTGCTTTTGTACTGAAACAGCTGATAATATGCTATGGGCAATCTTTGCACAGTTCATATTCACTGATATTTGTGCCTATTGGGATCATGGAAAGTGAGGACTGTCATTGCTTTCACTTCAATTATTACAATTATCCTACAGATTTGCCTCTTTTTAAAACTTTTTTTAAGTTTATGTATTTAGTTAAGTCATCTGTACACCCAATGTGGGGCTTGAGCCCACAACCCTAAGATCAAGAGTTGCATCCTTTTCTGACTAAGCCAGCCAGGTACCCCAAAACATTTTAAATTGTGTGAATCATTAGACATTAGCTTCATAAAAGAAGAGACTGTCTAGTTTTCCTCAGTATTTTATCCCTACAACCTAACACCATTTCTGGCCCCATAACAGGCATTCAATAAATGTTTAATGAATGCATGAGCCATCAACCAAAGGAAGTAGTGCTTAGCAATCTAGTGACCATACCATCTTTTCTCAAACTGTCTGGTAAATATCTGAATTATTTGCTGGGTGAATCTTGAAAAGCTAACAGAACTTTCTATAGTAAACTGTTAGTGCTTGCTTTCTTATTAGAGGTGAGTTTTTATAACAATCTTTCATACTGTTGTATTCTAATCAAAGATTAGTTGCTCTTTCATTTTCAACTATTCACCATAGATCTGGTTCCCCCAAAACTATCACCGTCTATATAAATATATAATTGGTGAAACCCATAATGACTATTTCATATATTATTTCTTGTTAATGAAACAAGTTTAGGCTTTTACTTTTGTTTTTGGTTGTTTTGGGTTTTTGTAAGTAAACTCTACACCCAAAATGGAGCTTGAACTCTCAACCTCAAGATCAAGAGTCACATACTCCTCCAGCTGAGCCAGCCGGGAGCCCCAAGGTTAGGCTTTTAAAATCAGTTAGAAAAAAAAAATTTCTGTTGACTTCAAAAACAAATAATTAAAATTAAACATTCTAACTCTGCTTCATGTTCACAGACTAAACAATCCAGTATACAAAATAGAAAAAAAACACAGATATTAAATAAAGGATAGAAAATCAAATGGGGGTGGAGTGATGTTCAAGGGCACAGGGAAAACTGAATGATGACTAGAAAACAAAGTGCTTAACCCCAAGGAGTTTATTAAATTTATTTTTAACAACAAACTTCTTTTTAAGTTTATTTATTGATTTTGAGAGAGAGAGAGAGAGGGAGAGAGCATGAGCAGGGGAGGGGAAGAGAGAGAGGGAAAGAGAGAGATCCCAAGCAGGCTCTGCACTGTCAGCACAGAGCCCCACACAGCTCCCAACTCACAAACTGTGAGATCATGACCTGAGCCAGAGCCAAGAGTCAGATGCTTCACCGACTGAGCCACCCAGGTGCCCCTAACTGTCAAACGTTTAAACCTGAGACAGTGGTTTCTTTACAAAATACGTTCTGATATTTTGAAATCGCTAAATGTGTGTATTACAAACAGTAGAAGTTTTAGTACTTTCTTCAAAACTGAACTTCTGTCAGTCACCCCTATTTCTCAGACAAACAGCCCTCAAGTTCATTTTCTACTTTTCTTAAATGTATCCCTCGTTCTTGGTTTATCTCTCTCTCATTTCTCATGAAGATACTCAGTTTTCTTGTTTTCATCACTAGGGGACAAGTAGGAAACAGCCTCATCTATCCGTGGCCACCAGGGTAACTCTCTCATTGGTGGAAAGGCTGGTACTCTCAATTCAAATTGATACCATTACAAAATGACGGAGCACTCTCCCCACGGTCCCATGTGTTAAGTTCACGAACGCTGAGGATAAACTGTGTCGGCAACAAGACTAGCAATAGCAGAGGGTTAACTAGAGGATGGCGTTTGGAAAGATGAGAAACCACAATCCACAGTTGCGTGAATTACCAATTCTACAATGGAGGCAAAGGAAGCAAAACAAAAGAACACGTATATGAAAATGACTTGATTTTAGTTAAGAACTCTGGTTAAAAAGAAAATTAGAAAAGAGATTGTTGGTGAATCTGTTCTAAACCATTCTTATTCCCATTACCACAATAAATGAAAGCAGGTTGTAGTAGAAGATTAGAGTTTATTTTTTAATGCAGCGTTGGTGGTGGTGTTTTGTTTTTGTTTTCTTTGGGGTTTTTTGTCTATGTGAATAAAGAGTCAGGCTAAAAAAGAAATCTTTTCTCTTTGAAGGTGCTCCTATTACATGAGTAGAACAGAATACAACCTATGTGCTTTTCTTCCTTTCTTTTTTTACCGTATAACTAAGCCATTTATTTAAAGTGAACAGCACCAATGTTTTTTAGTATATCCACAGAGTTGGGCCATCACTGTAATCAATTTAACAATATTTTCATTACCCCTAAAAGAAACCATGTACCCTTTAGCCCTAATTCTGTTTTCCTCCACTAATTCTCTAAATTCTCTATAGATTTTCCTAGTCTATATATTTCATAAAAATAAAGCCATATGATACATGGCCTTTTATGACTGGCTTTTTTCATTTAGCCTAATGGTTTTTTTCTTTTTTAATTTAAATTCAAGTTAATTAACATACAGTGTAGTCTTGGCCTCAGGAGTAGAACCCGGTGATTCATCTCTTACAAACACCCAGTGCTCATCCCAAAAAGTGCCCTCCTTAATGCCCATCACCCATTTAATCCATCTGCCCACTGACCTCACCTCCAGCAACCCTCAGTTTGTTCTTTGTATTTAAGAGTCTCTAATGGTTTGCCTCCCTCTCTGTTTTTATGTTATTTTTGCTTCCCTTCCCCTATGTTCATCTGTTGAGTTTCTCAAATTCCACATATGAGCGACATCATATGGTATCTATTTTTCTCTGACTTATTTCACTTAGCATAGTCACCTCTAGTTCCAACCACATTGTTGCAAATGGCAAGATTTCATTCTTTTTGATCACCAAGTAATAGTCCAATGTCTATATATACCACAACTTCTTTATCCATTCATTAGTCGATGGACATTTGGGCTCTTTCCATAATTTGGCATTGTTGATAGTGCTGCTATAAATATTGAGGTTCATGTGCCCCTTTGAATCAGGCAAACTGGTGTAGCCACTCTGGAAAATAGTATGGAAGTTCCTCAAAAAATTAAAAATAGAACTCCCTTACAACCCAGCAATTGCACTACTAGGAATTTATCCAAAGGGTACAAAAAAATTAAAAACCTCTGTGTTTTTCAGTGACTACAGATTGGTAAACAACATGAGCCTTACATTCAGTGTGTGTGTAAAGTTTAAACAAAGCCACCAATATAAAATTTGATTTTGAGGGGCACCTGGGTAATTGAGTCGGTTAAACATCCAGCTTTGGCTCAGGTCATGATCTCTTGGTTCGTGAGTTCGAACCCCATGTTGGGCTCTGTGCTGACAGCTCAGAGCCTGGAGCCTGCTTTGGTTTATATGTCTCCCTTTCTCTCTGCCCCTGCCCCATTCGCACTCTGTCTCTCTCTCTCTCAAAAATAAACATTAAAAAAATTTTTTAAAAAAACCTTTATTTTGAAGTGGGAAGATGGCTTTTCTAGAACTGTTAAGGCAGCACAAGGAGGAGAGTTTGTTCTCTCCCTTAATAGGAGCCGTGATGTATAAATGCTACTGCAGCTATCACTAAAGCTACATGTTATTCTTAGCTTAAGTGACTGGCAGACAAACTATATTATTGTCTGTTAAACCTGAGATGAGTAGAAGAGCAAATTATAGTAGGTCTGCTCTGAACACTGTTGTTGAAGCCCTCTTGATTACACTTTAAGGCCTGCAATATGTGTGTATAGTGCTCGATGGATTACATGTCATGTCTGTATCTATTATCACTTTCGATCCACACAAAAAACACCATAACCTAAGCTGAGATGGTATCGGACGAATGACAAAACTCACACTGCTCGACCATGCCCACTGTTTTTCAGTAATCCCACCCCTGGTAATTTAGTTCATGGAATATTGCTGTGTGATGTGTTTCCCTTTGCCAGTAATCATGGAAGTAATTGAATGTTGGACAAGCCCTATTCCTACAAATTTATATTAAGACATTTTATTAATAGAGAATATAATATAGCACCTATATCAAGCATGATGCATGTAGCCCACTGTATGCTGGTTATGGCCCCTGAGAATTCCCAGGCTAGGTCAGTTTGTAAAAATCCTTATTCTGCATAAAAAATCTGAAGGTTCTGTCATTTAAGCCACAGCTTCGCGGGGGGGCTGGCATGAGGCTTGCTGGATATATCTTTCCTGGGCCCTTTCCACAGAGCTTTGACCTTTATATCACTACAAAGCACAGAGTATTTTCCAGGAGACTTAGCTCTAGCATAACTAACCAGGTTTGTACGTCACAAGTATGCAGGTTTCCTTTTCCAATTGTACGCACCAACCATTTCTTGTTTGTGGCTTCAGCTGTTTGGGCAGAGCCTAGGGTTCGGAGAGTCTATCCTTCATGCCAGGTTGGCTTGGTATTTTGTCGTGGAAATGGGGCCACTCGCCCTGATTGCTATGTGCCAGAGCCATCTATCAGGCACTCTTGCTTCCCAGCAGTCCCTTGCTCTCCATAGTGTACCTTGAAATTGTGCTTCAGTGTCCTTCCAAGACTGTATCTGTCCTCACAGCTGGTGGCTGTCCCCATAGCAGCTCGCCAAACCACATCTGCTCAGTAATCCTGTTGTCATCTGTCCTCACCTGCGGGGCTCTGGCGTGACAGTCTATACTAGGAGGCTGGCCGCATACCAACACATTATTGTTGATGATGATCCTGATTTGCCATTTACTGTTCAGCATTATTCACAAGTATGTGAGAAGAACCAGGTGGAGTTTCATAATTCATCCCCGTCTCACAGCTGTGGGTTCGGTTGCACATTACTACTTACTTCTGTTCTCTCCAAACCCTCATTTTGTAAACTCAGAAGCATGATGCTGTCTTAGTGTTTTCCAATTTCTGGGAAAGCATATGTATCTTCTTAATCTAATTGTATTCTTATATTCATTCCTTGCAACCTTAGGCAAGATGCCTGCCTACCCAGCATCAGCTATCAATTTTGTGTTGTAACTTGAAACCACAGATTGCCAGTGCTTTTTCTATACAGCCCTATGGAGCTCTACCCTGAACAGTATCTAAAATCTAGATGCCACCTGGTGATTCGCTGGTTGTTTTGCTGACAACAACTAGAATTATGTCAAACCAGAGTCGGTGCCCATTCAGACACCATAGTTTTCACATTTCACTACTGAAAACAGAGTACATCTCTGTTGTCTTCTCCACAAAGTTACTTAGGGAAGTAATGGAATAGCATTCCAGGTGATCTTTCAAAAATTTAATTTAAAATATCCCCATGAGTGCTCACATTATTTGTTGAGCTTCCTAGTATTTGAGTCTGCCCTACTGTAGGAAGCCCCTCATCAGTTATGGCGGGTAAGAAGCATAGTTTCTTCAGCCTTCCACAAAAGTACCTGTAAAGAAAACAGAGGTGTCTTTGTCAATTAGCAACTATTAAGGTGTCAGCTGCTGCTACTGGCTTAGGAGCAAGGCTTGGAGACACAGGTCACCTTTTACAGTGCCTGCAGGCCGAACTTGGAATTTTCACAAAGAAAACACTATACCCCAACATTTCAGCCAATATTTATGTCTAAGAAATGTGTGATATACATTTTAATATTCACTGTCTTCTTTAATCTTGAAGGCAACCCATGGAATATATTATTTTCTCTATGGTATAAATCAAGTCAATGAGTTTGGAATAGTTTAGTATACCGGTCCAGTTAGGCAGCTAGTAAGTGATATGGGAAGTGAATGCTACTATAGGTTTTATGTGATCTTCTGCTCTCCCCACCATGTCATTACTCCATTACATGTTAGACTTTTTGTACAAGATCATCCCTGGCAGAAGCTGTGACCCTCAGAAGACAGTCTCAGAGAAGTGGTATTATTGTTAAAAAGTAATTAATTAATTAATCAACTCAAGTTTTCTTCCTACATTTTCAAATCATGTAAATAGAATTTAAGCAACAACACCTGTAGGAGCATTTGTTAAAACCTCCTTTCCTTTTGTAACCACAGTCCCTTACAACCTCACTTTCTCTGAGTCCTCTCATTTAAAACTCTTCACAAAACCCTCTGCTCTCTGATCTTCTATGGATTTTTGTCTTTTTTTTTTAAAGACACTATTCTCCTCATCTTACTCTTCTACTCTTCTACCCATAATTCCAGTTCGGTCTCATTCTCAACATTCTTATTAAACATCACAAAAGCCCAAAGAACCCATAAGACCTTCCCAGGAGCATGTTGAGGGGAGGGTATGGAGCGACTAGAATGGATAGCCTGTACCAGCTTCAACAAGCAATGAGATAAAACAAAGCTGGGAGTACTCATATTTTATTTTATTTTTTTAATTTTAGAGAGAGTGTGTGTGTGTGAGCAGAGGAGAAGAGCAGAGGGAGAGAGAGAAGGAGAGGGAGAAGGGAGAATCTTAAGCAGGAAGCGGGGCTGAATCCCCCCGACCCTGGGATCATGACCTGAGCCAAAATCAAGAGGCAGGTGTACAACCCATTGAGCCACTCAGGCATGCTGGAAGTACTCATATATCAACAGCTTTTCTCCAAAAACAAATAAACCTAAGAACGACCATAGGAAGGACCTTTTTAACAGTCCACCACTTGCTTGGAAAAATAAGAATCGTATTGTGCTACTTATTCAATTCCATTTAAATTTTAGCATTCCTGTTTATGCTTGCCTTAAAACTCTCCATGATAACCAATAAGTTATACCTCTGGGATGAATTTGTCTGGCTTCTGCTAAAAATATCTTCTATAGTTCTCATACTTGTCATCATGGCCCAAAGTATTAGAGAGAGTGGGATTTTCAAGTACGACCTTAAGGTTTCCAGTGTGAATAGTCACGTTAAAAAATGAAAACTCAGTTGTGAAAATTATACTTCTGTATCTGCTAGGTATTTCAGAAGAGGCTGGATAATAACCAGAAAATCTTGGCAGTGTACAAAACTAAGCATGTACCTAGCTCATGGGTCTTTGTCCTTTGGAATTGGCTGGGCTGAGTAGCTGTGATGATCTCAGCTGTTTGCTCCGGTGGCTGGGAACCAGCTGGGGGTTAGCCTGGACTCTACTGGGGCAGCTGATTTCTGTTCTGTATGTCTCCCATCCTCTTACTGCCTGGGCAAGTTCTCTCAACCATAGCAGAAGCACTAGAGAGCAAACTCAGTGCAAGCAGTGTTCAAGCCTTTGGTCACATCATGCTGTCTAATGTTTCATTGACCAAAACAAGTCACATGACCAAACCCAAAGACAAAGAGTAGGGAACGACATTCTACTTCCTTATCAGGAGGGATTACAGAGGCACGTAGCAATGGGCATGGATGCTGGCGGGAAGAGCTGATGACATTGATAAGGTCTCCTATTAAAAGTTAGATATTGTTCATTCTGGTAGTATTAGCTCCAGATGAAGCTATCTTTCATTCATTCATGCTTGCATTCACTTATTGTTCATTTAACACACAATATTGAGTTCTTTAGACAAGTGCTATTTAATAGAAATATATTGTGAGTCAATTTTCTAGTAGCCACATTTAAAGAAGGTAAGAATAGGGGTGCCTGGGTGGCTCACTTGGTTAAGCGGCCAACTTCGGCTCAGGTCATGATTTCATGGTTTATGTGTTTGAGACCCATATTGGGCTCTGTATTCACAGCTTAGAGCCTGGAGTCTGCTTCAGATTCTGTCTCCCTCTCTCTCTGACCCTCTCTCTCTGTCTCTCACTTTCTCAAAAATAAATAAACACTAAAAAATATTCTTAAAAAAAGAAGTTAAGAATAAACAGGAAAAATTATGTTTAATAATATATTTTAATATATCTAAAAGATGATCATTCTGACATGTAATCAATATTGAAGTTATAAACATAGTTTATATTCATTTCTTTTTGCACTAAGTCTTCAAAATCCAGTGTGTATTTTTCACTTACAGCGCAGCTCAGTTTGGACTAGTCACATTTCAAGTGCTAAAAAGCCACATGTGACTGATAAAGTTACAGACTATGTATTGAACTCGGTGCTGAAGCTACAAGACATCTGCCCCATGGATCTTACAATCTAGAAAGAATTAATTTCAATGATGTGGCCACTTTATATCTTTCTGAGAAGTTCATATTTGACTTTTCTTGGAAAACTACTATATTTATACCCCTGGCATCTGGTCATGCCACTGCATGACAGTTCTTTCCCAATTCTAATAGTTCTCTACTCCTTATCGCTGTACAATCTCCCTAGCCTACGTTAGTTGGAGACGTGTCAACATGCCTTTTCAAAATCTCTTATGGAGAGCCATCACTGCGCTTCAAAGTCTGACACAAAATAAGATATGGCTTTTTGCAAAATCAATATAGTAAAGGGATATTACCTGAGATCTTATTACTGGGTGGATAAATTTCCACATTATGACTTGCCCTGATAAGAGCTGAGAATTCTTCATGTTAGAAAAGTTGAATGGAAAAGTTATCTTTCTCAGTGGCTATCTACTCTTAAAAAAATTAATAAAAAATGTGGGTGGTTGTAGAGAATATGTATAATAAAAGTAGATAAAAAGGAAAATATTGCTTCAGAAGCAGTACAAGACATAGGCAAAGAATGGAGAAAATGGGAAGGAAAAAAAAGGAAATATTGACAGTGTTTATCTATTCTTGACCTGATTAAGCTTATAACTGCCTAAAAGAACATTTTGACTTTTCCACACTAAACTGTCCAAGCAAGGTTCATCAAAGAAGGTAATTTTTAGAAAGGAGTTATTGTCTTTTGGAGTTACAGATAAAGGGTATGGCAAGAATAGGGAGATAAGCTATTTTCTTTGTAGTCTAAAAAACCTCTAATGTTTCTTTAAATATTTAAGCATAGCTTAAAGAACTGAAAGAGGTCTCTTTTAAATGCTATGAATCACCTCGTTATTTCTTTTCTCTTTTTTAATCCAGTTCTGCGTATTGCATCTCTTCTCCATGGTGATTCATTGCCTTGATTGTGTAACCCATTGATAGCAAAACCACTTTGGGCAGATGCCCTCATGCTCCTTTGTTCCTCTGGCAACATGGCAGGTCCTAGTGATGGTACCTGGAATAACCCCCTTGAGGAACCCAGGGCACCTTTGACTTTCATCACTCATTGCATCCAAACAGCAAACATCTTCGGTAGTTTGGGATGATGCCGTGCAGAGAACAGCATACTGGATTTTAAGCTCTGAGATAGTACACAAGATTTTAAGCTCACGAGATAGTACTGACAACTACAGTATGGTCTATGTTTTCATACTCAACACTTTAGAAAATGATGATAATTACATAGAAAAGATAGTCCAGAATACATGGAGGGCTGTTTTACACTTTAAATTACAAAAACATATTTGTGCGTGTACTCCAGTTTTTTGTGAAGCATTTAGATCAGAGCAATGCCATTGTCTTATGTATAAGTGACAAAGGATCATTTCAATCATTCCAAGAAATATTTTTCACCACCAATGGATGTCCACCAGATATATCCTCTCCCTTCCCCGCTGCCCCCACATCTGACATTCTTGCTTTTAACATTGAAATATTTTGTGTTGTTTCCTTTCATTGAGATATTTTCAACTGGGAATTTAAAATCAATTGAAAAGAGTCAATCCTAGTAAACTTAGATGGCAATTTAGTGATATATGAATTGGTGGTTTATGAATGAAAAAAGAAAAGTCAGCTGCAATAGGATGGACATCATGAAGTAGAAAGCCTCTCCTCCCCAAGTCAGGAAGTCTACAGGGGCTTGGATCAGAATGAAAGACTAGGAAGGTTGGCATCAAAGACATCATCATTAATTCAGTCACAGAGAATGGAAAAGGTTCTCCTCAACAGCCCCTAAAGTCACTATAGTAAAGAATAAAAAGAGTTGCTGGTGGAATGGGGAGTAAGGGAGGGGTGTGTGTGTATGCATGTGTATATAAAAGCTTGAGAATTGACTTGAAACGGTTTAATAAAATCAATGAATAAGTTGTGTGCTTGCAGATTATCTAAAAATCTTTATATCCCCATGACTTAAAACAAAGAAGGCACACTGTAACTATTTACTGCATGAACAAATGAATGAATGTTATCTACTTACATAAATTTCAGTGACTATGGTTTTACTTTTTTCTGGATATTAAGCCCCTATGCGCAGGGAGGAGTATCTAAGAATTGGGCAGTCTTTCATATACAACCATTAGTACCCTTTCCCTGGTGCCATTTCTCAATGACCAGAAGGAATCCCATCATCTTCAGAAATAGAGGCCAGAGCTACATGTAGGTGACAGAATAGGGCCACGGTTCTCATCTGGTTTCAAGCCACAACTCCAGCTCCTTAACTGTGGCCCAAACAGAGAAGTACAAAAGAGAGGAAATGGAAGTCTAATCCAACTATCCTTATTAATGATACTATATATCTCTCCGTCCCTAAGAAAACTCCATGCCAATTTTATGATTAGGTTCAGAGACCTTCTGGATCTTCCTTTAGCAAAGCCAAGGCATTAACATTTTCCCAGGAAAGATCTTTTCCAATCATTGGATAAATATAAGGTCTACATTTAGGGCCAGGAGAGTTTTACTCATTCAGTAAGCAATCATCAAGCATCTCTTCCTTGAAATAGATTTGTCCCCTGTAATTAAACCACTCCTCAGTATATCTATAGTAGTGAACTTTGTTTTCTCTATCATGATTATCTTTTTGTGGTTGCTAAGATATATTGAACATAGAAGAATTGAAAAAAGCTTAGAATTCTAAAAATCTGTATGTAATTCTATATGCATATTTATTCTATGATATTCAGGTACAACTTTAGAACATTTATATTCTTACAGCAGTTATATTTTGTTTTTCTGCTTCTTTTTCCTCTAACTACCCTCCCTGTTAATTAATACTTTATCTGATTTGGATGCAGGGTGTTAGTTGAAAATCTGGAGCTCACTGATAAAACTACCATCAGACTACAAATGGGAGTCCAGTTTAATGAACAAATTTCCAAGTGTGTGTGTATACCTGTGTGTATATAAAAGGGACTTTTCCAAAAATTCCAGAATGATAGACTTTGGGGCACTGGAAGTGCTTTGAAGACATATATTCAGTGATTCTCAACTCAGGTTGGATATTACAGTCACCTGGGGAACTCACAAGATTCCATTTTCCCACTTTAGACCAATTGAACCAGCATCGTTGAGGATGGGGCCTGGGCATGAGTATTTTTTTAAATCCATGTATATTCTAATATGCAGCCAGCGTTTAAACATCTCTGGTTTGGGCGGACCTCTTTTCATATGGGTAGACAAAATAAAAACCCTTTGGATAAGAACTGTGTATCTCAGGCCATTAGAGTCTGAATTAGAAGCCACATTACCTAGCTGAATTTCAGAGTGATTTCTATAACAATCCAGCACCAATATCTTTTGTTAGTTTGGACTTGTTTGAACTTTCCCTTGAGAACATTAATGGAAGGAATCAAGCTTCTTAATTTTTTTTTTTTTTTTGGTAAAATAGACTTGAGACAAAAGCCCACCATGCTGTGCAATAGTATAAATTAACACAAGAGTTTCCACATTTCTCAGTGTCATTGACCTTGACTTCCACCAAAAATAAGTTAGTCTTGAGGCACCTGGGTGGTTCAGTTGGTTAAGCGCCTGACTTTGGCTCAGGTCATGTTATCACGGTTCATGGGTTTGAGCCCCGCATCGGGCTCTGTGCTGGCAGCTCAGAGCCTGGAGCCTGTTTCAGATGCTGTGTCTTCCTCTCTCTCTGCTCCTCCCCTGCTCATGCTCTGTCTCTCTCTGTCTGTCAAAACTGAATAAACATTAAAAAAATTTTTTTTTCAAAAATAAGTTAGTCTTTGATTGTTGTGAAGAGTTTTGGAACACATTTATAACTTTCATTTTGTACGAGTCCAGAAGGTATCTCAAATCATTTTAGCATAGGTAGACCCATTTTTAAATTTATCATATAAAGTATATGTAACTCACTTCCTAAGAAACATGGTAAGAAAACAACCCTGATAACATGGCTCATAGTTAGCAGTGTTAAGATAGAGTTAAACATTTTCCTGTTCTTTGACATCTATCTTTCTGTATGTATATATCTGTTGAGCCCATCAAAGCCTAAAATATTTCAATTCAGCATAAAATTGCAGTACCAATTGTTATATAGCATATATTTTATCTTGTGGGAGATGGAAAAGTATATCTAAATACATCATGCCTATGCTCCAAAGTAATGCAAATCTTCTGTCTTGCCAGTTACAGAAATAAATGAAAATGATAGTAGATAAAGGCTAGAAACATTTTTCTCCTTTGCACTCATGCAAAATCTTGTGTGCAGTGATCATCATCAGGCATTAAGCATCTGCTGTAAGCCAGGCAGTCTACTATATGGGCAGAGGAATGTTGATGGCATAGTCTGTACCCTCGACTCTTATTAATCAAAGCAAATAAATAAGCAAATACAGTTTAAAGTAAGAGGGAGTAAAGAATAAACATTTAACTAAGAAAAAACTTCTAAGATATTCTATGAATTATAAGTAGAGCTCTGTACGCTCACACAATTTTCAACCAATAAAAGTTGTCTAGGGGTGCCTGGGTGACTCAGTCGGTTGGGTGGCCGACTTCAGCTCAGGTCATGATCTCACAGTTTGTAGGTTCTATCCCCACGTCAGGCTCTGTGCTGACAGCTGCTTCTGATTCTGTGTCTCCCTCTCTCTCTGACCCTCCCCCACTCACACTCTGTGTCTCTCTCTCAAAAATAAATAAACGCTAAGAAAAATTTTAAAAAAGTGTCTCGTATTTACTTAATTAGATTGTTGGACTGAACATTTATGTCTGTGTCTTATCTGAATTGTGTATGATTTGTACTGAATATGACTGTAGTGCAAAGAGTAGAGGAATTCATGAATAGCAGGTATTTTAATGATCCCTTTCTGAAAAGACCTGAGAAACTGCCCATGGAAGAACCATCGAGTAGAAGATAAGCGTGTTGGAAGGAACAGGACAGAAGGCAGCCTGTCGTGACCCCATAAGGCACTGGTGGAATTGACTACTACTGAGAATCTGAATTTCTGCATTATCAGCCTGAGAGTTAGACTGAAGGAGATGACATCATTCTGGTCAGACTTTGAAAGGACTGAACTACCTGAATTAGGTGGTCAGTGAATGAGGACCACTCTACCACTGTGTCCAAAGCATCAGTGTCCTTTGTGACCTTTACCTAGAGTGTCCCTTTCTGACCTGGCAGTCACTGGGGAGCTGACCACTAAACATGGGTGGTCGTGAGGGATGTGCAATCCAGACCAAAGGGAACTCTGAAGAATCTTCTAAATAAGTAACTTCTACAGTTACAGGGAGATCTTGATCAACACTGGCAACTTCTGATTCCTGAATTTTCTCTCTTTCACTCTCAAAGCTAGAGGTGCCTAAATCATGTCCCATAGAACTCTAGGGTGCTTTGTAAGAATTGTTTTTTGGGAGATGGATCTTCTCAAAAAGAAGACAACATTGTAACTACTGCTGTCATCTAGCCATCCCCTCCGTATTATAATACAATTTTAGCCTCTCTAATCACATTCCAGTCCTGTCTCTTAGTAATGCCATTATTTCCAGATCTCCTGAATGGAGAATTGGGAGTTCCCAAACTCTTTTACTGAGAACATCGCAGAAGGTGGATCATCTTGGGATACTCATACATGTTATGCGAGTTGACTTTTACTTGTTTAATTTTCATTGCTGTTATAGGGTGTTCTAATCTTTGAGCTAGACCTAGGTATATAAAAACTTTTGCATTTTTATGCCAAATTGAGAGGAAAATCTACATAAGGCATACGTAAATGGGCAGTCTCCTATTTTTTTAAGCACTCTTGTAAACATCTTTATTCCATGCGTTTTAAAAATTGTACTACAGCATTATAGAAAGGCAATGCCACCCATTGGCAAGCCCATATTCTTAACAAAAGAATCAATTTCTAAAGAAATACAAAAGGCTTGTCCTATAATTATAGAACATGTATGAATTTCATACCAAAGGACAAACCTAATCTTATCAATAAATCAAGCAATTAAATAAAACAGAAATGTTTTACAAGTGAAGTACTTTACAATTGAAAATCATTTTTCTCTCAAACAGGAAAGAAGCATGTGTAAAGAAGAGGAACATAAGAATCTGTCCTTCCTTCATGTAGTTAAGCTCATCTTTTATTTATATAAAGAAGAGCAAAATAAACAGGGCCACTTCAGCCTACCCCATGAAATTTAAGTTAAAGAAAAAAAAAAAGGAAATCATGACTATACCCTGGTAGAATTTATTTTGCTTGAAAAGCAGTTGAATATTAAATCATGAATTATTGGTTTCCTAAAATATCTTTTAATACCCTGGGAGAAAATTATAAAATAGCCTGCTTTCTGGTTTTTAGGACAACTATTTGTAGTGATTCTCAAAATGCATTTCATGAAGAAAGGTTTCTTTCTTTTTATTTCTTTCCTTTTTTAAAAAGATTTTTACAAATTCCCTAATAGATCCAATGCCCTGAAAAAAATAGAAGATATTTATAACTGAACAACAGGCCTATAGAAACCCAAAGGCAATTATCTCTTGTATAAATATCCCTTAGGCAAACTTCAGCTAATGTATAAGAAACAGAAGGTTAAGCTTGCTCAAGAATTTTATTCAGTCAGAAAATTTGCATTGTCTACTCTTGTATTTCTTGGCTTCTTCTCCTTCTAGGTCCCCTCAGTCCTAATTTGTTTCCCATTCCCCGACTTGGAAAACATTATCTGGCCACAGCCAGCAGTCAGAAGCCCTTGAGAAGCATGCTTCCTTTGTCCTCCTGTTTAGAGAATACATACGCCCATAGCCCCACTGTTTCATTGCTTTTGGGCTGCTCATGTGTGTTCTCATTTTAGGCGACCCTAAGAAATACTTCTCTCATTTTGGGTAATGTCAGTTTATAGCATAGGCTATAAAATTTCATACCTGCCTTTGAATATCAGAAATTCTTTTTACGCTTTTCAGGTGAATATCCAATAACTAAGAATTAATTTGTACTTAGGGTAACTATTTTCCAAAATAATCAGTCCCTACCAGAAAAGACTTTACCTGTTAATTATTTAAAGTATCGAATTCTTATATGTTTCAAAGTTAAAGATTTCTAAAGAAAACTTTTATATGTTTGAAAAAAATGACAGTGAAAATTGCCAACATGATGTTTTCATGTTTGTCCACATAATTCAGGGCTTATCTGAAGTTTGTCCATGTCATGCAGACGAACAGCTCCTGTATAATTGATCTGCAAATTCCCTAGAATTGTGATCGGAAACAAAATTTCATTTTTTTATTTCCATTATTTTCACATAATAAATTTCCCCATATTCATTTTTAACCTTTAGACAAGTGATAACTATCCATTGTGTGAGAGAGAATGAACTTCAACCTTTTAAAAAGGAATCAGAGTAGAAATATCAATAGTACTATAATTGAATACCTGCTGAACCCTTGCTACTCACATAGCATTCTGCTATAGGTTATAGGGAAATATGACATTTCTTTATCTTCAATGTACTTATAAGTAACTCAGAAAATAAAATATACGAAAAAAAATCACAATATGGCTCATGGTTCAAGAGTTATTGCAAGGCAGTTATTCATTCAAATATTTATTGAGTGCCTACTATGTGCTAAGCACTCTTCTGCATGCTGAGTTTTTAAAACATGAGTATATTTAAACACAGAAATGATCTTTGTCCTCTAGAGGGATGAGGCTGGAGAGTTAGGCAAGGATTGGGTGATGTGAGGCCTTGTTTTTTACCCTTAGGACAATGGGAAGGCACTGAAGGTTTTTAAACAAGGGATTAACATGATCCATTGTGTATTTTTAAAAGATCACTCTAAACGCCATGAGGAAAATATTGGAGGGAAACAAAATGTGAAATAGGAGACAAAAAATCTAAGCAGCATTCCAAGTAACAGACAAGGTCTTAGTGGTGGTAGTGATGGTAGTGGAGCAGGAGAAGGAAAAGGAGGATATGGAGAGAAAATGGACAAAGCAGATAGATTTAAAAATTACTTAGGATATAAAATCTAAAGAATTTGATGATCTGATACTAAGGCTGAAGGAGAAAAGAAGGATCAAATCTACTCTGATTCCCTTTAAAAGTGTTGAGAATCTTTTTTTCTGGCTTCTCCAATATCAACTGATATTGATGGTGCTGTTTTAAAAAATCAGGAACATTACAGGAAAGCTGTGTTTGAGAGGAAGTTCTTTACGAGTTTGGTTTTGAACAAATTCAAGTTGGAGAGCCTTCAAGACATCCAAGTTGAGATACCAACTATCCAGTTAGAAATAAAAGTCTGGAGATAAGAGAAGAAAATGTTAAACTAAAGATTTGAGTCATAATGAAATGATAGCATGATATACCTTGGTGAACTCTTTTATTAGTATGTACAATGAAAAATAAAGTGGTTTAAATTAGGGTTCTTTCACTATAAATTAGAAGAGTCTGGAAATGTATCATGGGGGAAGGGGACTTGATCTTTAAAAAAAAAAAGTACAGGGGCTAGTGTCTGACTTCAGCTCATGTCATGGTCTCATGGTTTGTGGGTTTGAGCCCCACATCGGGATCTGTGCTGATAGCTCAGAGCCTGGAGCCTGCTTCAAATTCTGTGTCTTCTCTCTCTCTGCCCCTCCTCATGCTGTGTCCTCATGCTGTGCCCTCAAGAATAAATATTAATTAAAAAAAAAAGAATATTAATAAGAGGAGAGAAGTAGAAATGAATGAATTGGCAGATGCACAAAAACATAAATAAATTGGAAAGTCCTTTTTGGTTGCAAATAACAGAGGATACCAACCAAGATTGACTTTATTTAAGGAAAAAAAGTCTGTAAATTCACACATAACTAAAAAAGTCCAGGGTATTCCACCTACAAGCAAAACTCTGTCTAGGGGTGAAACAACATGTTCAGGACCCAGCTCTCCTTTTTCTATTTCTCAGTTATTTCCTTGGTGTTGACTTAAGCTCTGGCTTAAGTCATCTCAACCATCTCAAGATGGTTTCCAGTAGTTCCAAATGTTACATGCTCACATGCTCAGCCCAGCAAGAAAAACAAGTTGTTCTTTTACATAATAGGTCAAGGAAAACCCTAGAATGGAGATCATTAACCTCTTAAGGTCATGTGCTTATCCCTAATATTATAGGTAAAGATTGAGATACATAGATTATCTTAAGCTACTTAAGGTGCACCCCTGGAATGGAGACAGACCCTCCCACCAAACTATGTAGAGTGTTAGGGAAGGGGGATAAGCTAGAAGAATGTATATAGGGAGACTGAAAGGCCAAGTTAAGGGCCTTGGACTTAATCCAATAGACCAAAGGGACCTCTTATATTTTGAACAGAAGAGGGACCTAATGAAATGTTTTAAGAAGTTAAGTCTTAAAGCAACTATAGGACATACTGGAATGTTTAAGAAAAAAAGAAAACAAGAGTCTATTAGAGTCTACAGCAATAGTCTAGGAAAGAGATAGTGAAAGCCCAGACTGTGATTGAGTAAGAAATGTCGATAAAGGGGTACCTGGGTGGCTCAGTTTGTTAAGCATCCAACTTCAGCTTAGGTCATGATCTCACAGTTGGTGAGTTTGAGCCCCTCATAGGGCTCTCTGCTTGTTAGCACAGAGCGTGCTTCAGATCCTCTGTCCACTCTCTCTCTACCCCTCCTGGTGGGTGTGCTCTCTCTCTCTCTTTCTTTCTGTCTTTCTCAAAAATAGGTAAACATTGAAAAAAAAAAAAGAAGTGTTGATAAAGAAGACAGTAATGAAGTGATGGATGGAACAATATTTCAAAGAATCCACATTCACAAGATAATAAGAGTGAATTTTTCTATGGAATTTCAAACTCTTCCACCAAGACTACAACTAATGTGAGAGCTTTGGCTTGTAGCAAAGATGAGATCCTTATTTTAACCATGATACTGCACCCTCTTCTTTCAAACCCAGCTCTAAAATAGGCTTTCCATTTCATTTTGTTTTAATTAGTTACCGTCATCCTGTGACCCATCATTCCCCACATGTACAGCTTTTCTAGAAGTGAAAAAGAAGACAAGTTCCACCCTCTGTCAGAATGAGGGCTGTCTTTGACTCCACAAAATGAGAACTTGCAGATTATAATGTAAAAAGATAGATATCACAACAATTACAGCAGTGGCATTTAGTTTTTAACAAATGGTTTTTTTAATTTTTTTTTTTTTGAGAGACAGAGAGAGACAGCATGAGCAGGGGAGGGTCAGAGAGAGAGGGAGATACAGAATCTGAAGCAGGCTTCAGGCTCTGAGCTAGCTGTCAGCACAGAGCCCGATGCGGGGCTTGAACCCACGAACCATGAGATCATGACCTGAGCCGAAGCCGGACGCTTAACCGACTAAGCCACCCAGGCGTCCCAACAAATGTTTTTTGGACACTTTGTCAACCTGCAGTAATTCCGTTACCAAGCACCAGAAAACCCAATGAGTTAAACAAGTAGAATTCCAGAGGAAGCAGTTGGTAGTGTTGGTTCAGCTGCTTATCTATAGCAGGACCTATATCTTTGTGTTTTTCTCGATTTTCGTTGTGTTTTACATCATGGTGACAAGATAACTGCTTTGCCTTCAAGTAGCATATCCTCATTCAAGGCAAGCAGTGGTGTGGACTAGAGAAGAGGGACAGGAATCTTTCTCTTCATCAATAAAGCAAAAATTTGCCTGCATTTCTTGCCCAGCATACTTCTTATAGCTAATGGGCCAGAATGGAATCACGTAACCATTTTTAGCATTAGGGAAACAGGGAAAGTGAACGTTTGATTTGATTTTATGTTCTCTATGTATGAGACCTAGAAAGGAAGAAGAAAGTTGAGTGTGGTTTTTAGGTGGCCAACCATTAGAATCTTCCATGGAAAAACTGTTGTTTTACAGTGTACTCTGTGCTTACACTCTTGTCATTTTTGTATTTGACTTTGTATTTGACATGCTTTCTCTACCCTTGAGGAGAATATTTTCATGATCTATTACCAGTTTTAAAAATAGATGTTTTATTCTCTTTTCTCATTAGCCATTACCAGTGTCTGCTTAACTTACTCAGCAAAGATGCTAGGATTTTGGGTTCCCTGAATAGGCAACTCAGATTGACTAGAAAGGATGTTATTTTTGTTTATGTCTAGTTATCTTGGCAAGCATTACCCACATGAAAGAAAATATAGCAGAAGTAGCAGATGATTCCATTGGGATTTTGTAAAAGTATCACATTTTATCTTTTATGGGGTGTGATAGAGTCTCGTGTAAGGATATATTTCCAACAGAACTCATCAACCTCGACTTAAAAAGAAATCCAGTGTGAAAATCTAGCATCTGCATATCAAAGATAAAATTAGTAATCCGCTTGATGCAACGTTGAGAAGAAACAGTCAATGAAAGCAGTATGAATTCCACTGGAATCCTCCGCAGGCAGCATCATCATGCAACCCTGACTTCACAATGACATGAAATTTTAAATGACAACTGTGCTAAATCAGGGAGCCGGCAAACCCAGGCCAAGTTTAAATTTAGTAACACTGCCAGTTTACTGAAAATAACCTTCTCCATAGCAGATTCTCTATAAATTTCAGGTGACCGACTACTTGTTTTTCTGTTCTGTTCAGAGATAATCAGGGACCCAGAGGCTCCAGCACTGGTGTCTTCTCTTCTCGATGGCGTTTCTGGTGTCCACTTCCAGAATCTCTCTGGCCAGCCTTGAAATACTTGGAAATTAGACAGTCTACTGCATATATTCTTAAAAATTTCCGCCGTACGTGCTCAGAATTTTCTGAATAAGCAGAAGGATTTGAAGGTAAGTGAATGTTGGAAGTCACTCACATTGTTGTGTAATGCTTAATTACATCAAAGTGAATATTGAACGTATTTAACAAAATATCTAAAAGTAAAAGCAGTTATTGAATATGAGGAAAGTAGCCATCTGTGTGCAACTCCATAGCAAAAAGGAAAATCAAATGCAAAGTTTAAAAGTTGTTCTATGTCGTGTAACTGTAAATACAAGCAAGGTGCAGTGGTCATCTTGATAACTGACAGTTTCACACAAAAAAAATCATGATAATCACAATGGTTCTCAAATTGTAATATGCTTGAGAGTCACCTGGGGTGGGAAGAGGGTCTGTAAAATTCTGATTCCTGGGTATATTTCACAGAGAGTTAGAATCACTGGGTCTCAGATGTGACCCAGCAATCTGAATTTTTACTTACTCACCCCCCAAATGATCCTGATGAATGTCTGGGGCGCCTGGGTGGCTCAGTCTGTTAAACATCCGTCTTCAGTTCAGGTCTTGATCTCTCAGTCTGCAGGTTTGAGCCTTGCATCAGGCTCTGTGCTGACAGCTCAGAGCCTGGAGCCTGCTTCGGGTTCTGTGTCTCCCTCTCTCTCTGCCCCTCCCCCACTCATGCTCTGTCTCTCTCTCTCTCAAAAATGAACATAAAAAAACCAATATGCTTCTAATTTTCCAACTTTATATGAAATGGGGTTTTATGTTTCCTTCGACTACAAGAATAAATAAGGAAGGCACATTTAGCACAGAGGTGCTAAATTAGTGTTCCTTTTTTGACTCCCTGCCTCCCCAGATTGAATTGTTAGTTCTCTTTTAATACTTCTTTTTCAAGTTCAGCATGATGGCCTAGGTCCCAGGGCTCCCTGTCTCACTTTCATTGGAAGTGTGCTGTCATTGCTGTCTTTAACCGGTTCTCTGTTCTCTGCAATATTTTAATTTATTCAGATGTTTATGCTCAGCAGATCAATTCTAAGAGCCGTCTAAGAAGATAGGAGTAATGAGTTATTACCAGAATTGGCTAAGCATTTCTTTATTTTTGAAGGTTATTTTCTTTTCCTCTTAATTTGGGAAACTCAGCCTTAGATTTTTCAAAAGAACAGATTTGCTTAACACATCATGAGCTACTCATTTTCCTTTGCAGATAAAACCTTCTAAGTCACGTGATACGTTTATAACAGGTTATATGCACATTTATTGAATATCACTTTATTATATTTCTTGCTCTCATTTAGCAACTTCATCTTTACTATGTGCAATTTTAAGTTTATGAAAAGTTTGCTTTTCTTACTCCGGTGATAAAAGTGATTAGTAGAGACATATTCAGAACAGAAAGTGTGATAATTCCTTAAAGGTACAACATGATATTATTTTCACAGTGAAAAGTGAAGTTTTTAATTAAAATCCTTTGATTGAATTTTAGGTTTATAGACATTTTTTTCACTCTATCAGTCTTTGTGTGCACATGTTCAGATTGAATAGAATTTCTTATCGATAAAATATTAAGTGGCAAAAATAAACTCAATAAAAAAAAGTATATCCCTGTATGGCAATTAGCTACACATATTAGCTATTAATATTACACAAAGAAAATGAATCTAGACATGATTAAACAAGGTAGCACTTTTTTCAACAGAAATTAGATCAACTGTAATCATGAATTTTTACATGCATTTGTTGTCAGTATTGTTCTCAATAAGCAATGCTCTCATTGCCATATCTGATGATAAAATCCTAAAATCTATAGTACCCAAATTGTGAAATCCTCAAATATGTACTACACAAGTTCAATGAAGTTCTCAAATAAGATTTAATAAAGCTTTTAGTGCCAATCTTCTGCAATATTGTTATTTCAGAGACACACAGAAACTAGTCTTCTGCTCTTTCTTTTTTGTTTTCTTTTTCTTTTTTCCTTCGCAGAGGAGCAGGTGGAGAGGGAATGAAATTGTGTCCTCGAGTGAGTCACATTATCATTGGCATATTTGTCTTAAGTTGCGGCTCCCTAAAGAAAACTTACAGTGTAGTTTCAGGGAACCTGAGTGAGGCAGCCTTCCGTACTCGGGAAGTAAAATATAAGACAAAAGAATAAATTATAGAAATTTTATTAAAGCATACAAGCATAAAGTTTTAGAGCAGAAATGGACCATTAAGATCTTCTGGTCTGGTCCTCTCATATATAATAGCATTTTTTTCTCTTCCAAACTTGCTGTTTAGCAAGTTAATACAAAGAGTAGTAAACATCAGTCTGGAGAGATGTGACTTTTTAAGGAGAGAAACTAAGCAAGTGTTTTTCAATAATGACTTCTGGGGTAAGGAAGGGTAGAAGGAGATTTTCATCCAAGATGAAGGTTGAAGAAGTGATTTTATGTCACAACTTAAAATCATTAATCCTTTTAGTTGTCTGTAGAGAATCTTTCATGTCATTCATCTAAAACTGAAAACAGCCAATTTAGGCCTACCTTAGGTTTGGTCAGCTTTATATGGAAATCTGATATTAAAGGAGAAAAACAGCTCAAAGTAAGATACAGCTTAGAATAGTAGAGCCATCTGGGACCACTCAGTATAGAGAAAGGAGATTTAGTTATGTAAGAATCTCTGGAGAGTATTAGTGTTATTATGAAATAGTATAATAATGATATTTGTGAGATATCCAAAAAAGATTAAAATGTATTTATTATTCTCAATTTAAGAAGTTGGAAAGTCATTAAAATTTATGTAATAAAAGTATAATTATTGATGTGGGTGAAATGTTCATAATGTACTATAAATGAAAACAAGTTACAAACCATATTATGATGTGGTCCCATTTTTATAAAAAAAAAAAACAACATGCACAGGAAGAAAGTTGAAATGATATATATCAAAATATTAATGGTTTTTGCTCAACTGATAAATTATGTTTGACTTTTATTGTTTCTCAGGGTATATAAAACTTTTTCTAAGTATGGATTATTAATGTAATTTAAAAATATTTTTCAAGGGCCGGGAAAATATTCAGTTACCTGGGAAATTTACTTTGATAGAGCTATAAGGTAGTCCTGATAACGTTTGTTTAAAATAGTCTTAAAACAAGGCTCTCGATTTTATGGTATTAACTGATTTAAATATGAGAATATTACTTCCAATTAGGGCAAAACGATTTTTAGATATAACTGTGGATATTGCAATAGACTAAAATTTTCAAGTTTCCCTCTTCATTAAACACTGCTAACTTCAGATTATGAGTTAATTCCTTAGAAATATCCTTTATTTCTTGTATCAGAGAATTCCAATGTGCTTTCAGGAATTTTCTAACTATAACAGTTTGCTCCATTTGGAGGATAATTTTATATGTTTGGTTACATTAGTGTTAATATGTCTTTGTTCTTTAAATCTCCAGCGTAACATACGGTTGGTCTCACCATTATTACTACCAGCTGCGGCTGGCCTATGATTTTTGTTCATTCTGTCTGAATCCAAAGTAATTAGCTCTTTAGTTTAATGACAATATTTGTTAATGGGTTTTTAGGGCCAAATTCTGCTGTTAGAGAGTGGGTGGTATATTTGAAGATAGAATCTGGCCCTTATGTTTTAAGCATAAGCTGTGTAATTTGATTTCAAAATGATGGTTTAGAGAGTTTGGGGTAGGAAAACGAAATCTACATTTATCTGAAGTTTCTCAGTTTCAAGAAACAGAAAATGAAAGTGACAATTTATGTAAATGAACAACAAACCCACTGAAAATTCTCTAATACAGCTATCTTGCATGAATCGTTCTGTACATAGTTGGAATAAGAAATGAAATGATAATTTTCAAACAGACATTAGGTAGACTCTCTTCTGTCATGGAGCACGTGTTGAGTCCTTTAAGTGCAATGAAATGCTTTTCATCATTGTATTTTTTCAGCTTTATTGAGTTATAATTGACATATAACATTATATAAATTTAAGGTGTACAATATGATGATTTGATACACATATATTTTGCAAAATGATTATTACCACAATAAGATTAGTTAACATATCCATCAGCTCACATAATTAAGAGAGCAGATCTTAAATGTTCTCACTACACAAAAAAATTGATCATTGTATTTTTGAAGGACTCAGTGAAATGAAAAGAACCTTTGCCTGGGGATCTTTGGGGTTCAAGATCAGACTCAGCTTCCCGGTAGTGGCATGACCTTAGTGAACTCTAATTACCTCTCCTTGGGCTTCAGTTTCTTCATCCTAAAATAGGGCCTTTGTGGTTGATGATCCTAGTGGTCCCTTCCAGCTCTGAAATGATAACTCTAACTTGCTTTAAAAAAAGCACTATGGGGAAGGCACAGGAGGGCAAGGAATATGCAATGACTTGAGCCTACAGAATAGCAAATGATTAAGTCTATTGAAAGGTACTTTGGAGACATTTTGGCCTTAAGAACTTACCTTCAGTGAATGACTGTGTACTTTTAGCCTACACTGGAGGGTTATGTGGAAGAGACTATAGGCTGCTCCATTGGAAGTATTCAAGGAGACCGATTTTGGCAAAAGTTAGTTGGCAAAGATAGTTGAGGTATCTAACAGTGAAATGAGATGCTTTGGGAGATCATGAATTCCTTGTCACCATAGGAAAGAAAGTGGGTCCCAAGGGTTATATGACCAGCCAACTGCCTTTCATGGTATAAAAGCTAAAAGCAAATATTCTGAGCATAGAGGAACTCAGGAAATGCTGTTATCAGTGAGCCCTGCTGGACGCCACTGTTGGAGGACAAACTCCATCAAACCTAGAAGTGGCCATGGCAACAACTGCAAAAGAACCAATTGTGAGCATTGACCTATTTAACTCTAAATCTGAAATACGTATGTAGATGAGGGCGACAGACAGATCATACCAGCATAAAACCCATAGAACTAAAGCAACCAACTAGGATTAGGAGGACATGACAGGAATAAGTTTATGCGTTGGCTGATTGCTTTATTCTTAATATCTAGGGATTGGTGGATATCACACTGACAAATCAAGTTATAGAAGTATTAAAGAGTAGTATTAAAGAAAAAAAAGACACTAAGAAAGTCATGCTGTTGTCCAACATTAGGTCACAAAGAATGGGGGAAAAAAGAGGGAAAAAATGCTTTTTATGTATTCATAATAGGGAAATGGTCAATATTCTAAAGATATAGAAGATCAAAATTATAAGAGGTTACAAACTTCACATATGTATGTTATATGAACTTACAAAGTCATAAATTAGAAGAAAATGTGCACCCTACTAAATATGCTTAAGAAGCTATGTATAAATATTAAACAAGGCAAACAAACCATATAATGACAGATTTTCAAAACCTTTAATGGAAAACTTAAAATATTATGGAAAAATATCCCTATCATAACTTTCATATTAATAAATGTAAAGAAATGCACTTATTTAAAATAAATTCTTTTTAAACATTTTTTAATGTTTTATTTATTTTTGAGAGAGAGAGCATGAGTGGGAGCTAGGGAGGGACAGAGAGAGAGGGGAACAGAAGATCCAAAGTTGGCTCTGTGCTGACAGCAGAGAGCCCAATGCAGGGCTTGAACTCACAAAGTCTGAGATCATGGCCTGAGCCTATGTCAGATGCTCAACCAACTGAGCCACCCAGGTACCCCAAAATAAATTCTTTTCAATTAGATCACAGTGCAGAATCAAATTATAAGCTTTTATACAAGGATGGGACCAAAACAAAGTTATTCAAAAATTTTAAATGAAAGGGTAGACAAATGCAGCTCAAATATTTTAGGAGTTAGAATTTTAATATCAGAAAAGGTAAAATTTAGGGGCATCTGGCTGGCTCAGTCGGCAGAGCATGCAGCTCTTGATCTCGGGGTTGTGGGTTTGAGTCCCATGTTGGGTGTAGAAGTTACTTAAAAATAAAATACTTAAAAATTTTAAAGAAAAAAAAGAAAAGGTGAAATTTAGGGCCAAAAAACATTAAGACAAAAGAGGGACTTTATAGTGAATGCTCATGTAATGAAGGTGTACAATCATAAATAAATAATAGCTTTAAAGGCTAACATACGAGTTTGTTCAACAAATAAACTTAACTTCTAAAAACATCCCAAGAAATAGCAATAGTCCATATTTTAGTCCAAAAAGTAATATTCTCTGTGATAAAGCAAAACCCTTATACTGAAATTTATTTTCAAGAGAAAATATTTCTGTATGAAAACAAAACTGCTTATTAACCAAAAATTAAGTTCTTGACTAAGGACAATTTTTTTTATTATCAGCAAAAAAGAGTTACACGTTGCTTCTCATAGGAAAAAAACTATGAGATTCCACTAAATGTATACATTAAACTTATTTGATTTGAAGGAAAATGGACCATTCAGATTTCCCCTAGCCCGACAGGTATTCTTTTTTTGGAGTTTATTTATTTATTAAATTTATTTATTTTAATTTTGAGAGAGAGAGACAGTGCCAGCGGGGGGGGGGGGGGAGAAAGGGGGGGTGGAGAGAGAATGCGAAGCAGGCTCCACACTGTCAGCACAGAGCCTGATGCGGGGCTCAAACTCACAAACCATGAGATCATGACCTGAGCCAAAATCAAGAACTGGATGCTTAACTGACTGAGCCACCCAGGAGCCCCTCTTTTTATTTTTTTACATTTATTTTTGAGAGAGAGAGCAAGCGGGGAAAGGGCAGAGACAGAAGGAGACACAGAATTCCAAGAAGACTCCAGGCTCCAAACTGTCAGCACAGAGCCCAATGCAGGCCTTGAACCCACGAACCCTAAGTTCATGACCAGAACTGAAGTTGGGCGCTTAACCGACTGAGCCATGCAGGTGCCCCCCTTGACAGGTATTCTTAGCAGCAGGATATAATTTCAGAGTTTTTGCAGTCAAGAGGTTTCTGCTGAGCAAAAATTTTCATTCAGTGTAGGAATGCAGATTGTCATCCTTTCCCCAGCCTCTTCGCAGCAGGCTCCTGCCCTCATTTTGCAGACTCCTACGTTCGCAAAGGGAACAACTAGGTAACTTTAGTTACAAGTTAACACACCCTTCAAGCATAGTCAACTCAACTTAGTTATCATGCAAACCGCTTAGCCTCACAAGTGAAATGGAATACAGTTGAATTGCTTTTCTAATGTAATACCTATTTATAATAAATGCAAAGTGATTTATGATGGCAAACTTTGTAGAGCATGAAAAATTATAAGGGAAAAAAGCTGCTTTTTTTCTGACCTAAAATTGTGAAGAAATGTCATGTATGCTAGCGGGTGACACTCCTATTAAAATAAAAAGAGAAAAATATTCAAAAATAAAAATTCAATACATTGGCCTTTATGATCTATTACTTCAGCAAAAAGAAATTTAAATGAAGCTATTATATTTCGGAAGAGCATTTTATTCCTAGATAGTACAGTTTTTCTAATTTACATAAATTTCCTCCAGTTTAATTTCTTTCTCTCCTACTAGGCCTCAACCACATGGGCCAGAATTTCCTTGCTTTTGTTTGAGAAAGTAAAGATGGCTCAAATCTCATCTTTGGTTTGCTGATAGACTTGGTAGACTAACCAAGTCTGTAATAAACGCAAAGTCAACTACAGAAACCACACATGACCGTAAAGTAGGTTATTAAGATTTTAGTCTTATTCTTTGAATAAGAAGATTCTAGATGGTAGTTTCATCAAGTCAGGTGAGATGGGTGTCTGAGCCAATATTTTACAATCACAAACTTCTCCATCTTCAGGTGCATGCTCAGGTAATTCTGTTTTCTCTTCCATTCATTGCTTCTCTTTCATGAGTAAGGTATACATGCCAGGCCACGACAGCTACATTTCATTATGCCTGGTCAACCCATGTCCATCCAAGCCCAATATGAAATGTATAAACTATACTGGCTGGAACTGTATTTGTTTTTTATGCACAGTAGTCTGATTCCAGCTGAGAATCAAGACCCATACCTGGATACGTGATAACCCAGTGCAAACTTCATTTCTTCATTCATTCAACAAGTAAATGGGTAATAACTGCTATGTGCCAGGCTGTTCTAGGACTTGAGGTGTCTCTGTGAACAAAACATGGCCATTTTGGGGGGACATGCAGACAATAAAAAGTAATCATAACAAGTAAATGAATTAATGTAATATTATAGACAACAAGAAGGCATGAAAGAAAGAAAACAAAGACAGGCGGGGGGGGGGGAGGGCGGGAATGATATGATAGGATGTGGGGCAGTGGGAGCAGATCCGATACAGTTGTACCAGGACCTGCTCCTCTGGCAGATGTTTTTCTGTGTTTGGTCTGGTTGTCTTGTCTTTTATTTTGAGGGCGGGGAGTGCACAAGTGAGTGAGGGGCATAGAAAGAGAGAAGGAGAGAGAAGCAGGGCTCACCGGAAGTGGGGCTCATATTTTACCAAAGCGGGCTCGAGCTCACCCCATGCCGAGCTTGAACTCACAAACCGGGAGATCATGACCTGAGCCAAAGTCAGATGCTTAATCCACTGAGCCCCCCAGGCGCAGTCTGGCTGTCTTAAAATCAGAATATGTGGATTGGACTTGGGAGGGTGGAATCATTATTACGTGACTTTTCCAAATGTTCTTATTTTAATGACAAGCTCCCATACATTGACATTCATGCTTGAGATAATTACCTTAGAGTTTACCCAAATTAAAGCAATCAACCTCATGTGTTTTCTAAGTTTTAGCTTTAGAGTTCTTTGCTTGGTTTTATTACAGGTGATCTAATTAACAAGTGCTCTCCAAGTAATGCTGTGGAATTTCCAAAGGGATCAAACAGTGAAGAATAAAAAATGATCTTAAATTTAAATTTTTTCTTTTGTCCTGAGACTTTATAATTTATGGAGTCCTTTTAAATTATGGTATGACTACAACCATAATCCTTGTCAGTGATATTAAGCAATGCCAAATTAGTTCAAAAAGGTCTAAGCATCTCATAAGAATATATTAACTTTTAGAATTAATCTGGATTTTGAAAGTATCTAGTTAGGACCCTCGAGATAAGATTCTTAACTTGATTATCAGAACAATGAGGACTGAACTCTACATTTGAGTATGCATTTATAAAAAAATAACCTGTAGTCATTTTTAATTTATTCATATTGTGATGCCACTTTAAGAATTAGTTTCACGGGGTACCTGGGTGGCTCAGTCAATTAAGCGTTCGACTTTGGCTCAGTTCATGATCTTATGGTTCATGAGTTCGAGCCCCGTGTGAGGCTCAGTGCTGACCCCTGGGGTCTGCTTCAAATTCTGTGTCTCCCTCTCTCTCTGCCCCTCCCCTGCTCGCACTCTGTCTTTCTCTCAAAAATGAATAAACATAAAAAAAAAAAGAATTCTTTTCATGTTGATCATCATGTACTCAACGCTTACCACCAAAGCTCTAGCACCACAGCCTGTTGGAACTGGAAGTGATCCCAGAAATTGTACTCCAACTGCTTATATTTTTCAGGTGTGAAAATTGAGTCCCACAGAGGGTACTTAATTTGTGCAGGTTAGATGGTATGTGCAGTTCTAGGAAGGCAGTTAGTGGTAAAACTGGGACAGGAATGCATTCTTTAAAATCCCAATAGAGTATGTTTCCAAGTATGTCACTCTGAGACTTTCCACTGCTTATTATTAAAATAACATTTCTTTTAAAATAGGAATTTTGGTGATACCTTTGAATTCCACAAAGTAACCCTAATAGTGTGTCTGAGCTCCCAGAATGGCCTCACTTATTTGATAACCTCTTCAGCACTACCAGCAGTACCTTTAAAAAAAAAATTAGAATGATCTTTTGAGCTTTCTTTCTTTGAAAATAAATGAGATTATTTATGAAGCCATGGAATTACTTACCTGTTAATCAGTATATAGAGTGCAAAGGAAATACCACTGTACTATTTTTCAAGGAATTGTGGAAGGAGAAAGTTATAAATAGTAAAATGCTGAGTTTAGAAAGCAGCTTAAGTAACATCTGGGCCCTGGGTCCCGCAACATCCTTAGGAAATAATACAGACTCCTATGAGACCTCTCTGAATCCTCAGAAGGGAAAATTATGTAACTCGTTGGAAAGTAATTTTAGTAGATTTAATAGAGCAGAGAGGCAGTATATTCAAAACACAAAAAGAAAAGTGTAAAAAAATGCTAAGCCCAGGGAGTTTTATATGCAAAAAAAAAAAAAAAAAAAAAATTAAATTAAAGCAGTATCAATTAATTTTCTAAGACAGCTTCCTAAGCATTACAATACATCTTAAAATGTTGTATGTTCAGTTCTTATAAATGGATTCTAAATTTGCTTGCAATGAAAGATTTAACCATGGCTTTATAATGACAAAATTGGGCTTTCTCATTGAACAGAATAGAATTTTCATATGTATTTCCAGGCATATTATTTATTAAGCCAATATAATTTAAATCTTAACTGAATTAAAAAGTATGTGTAACAATAGGTACGTGGCTCTAAATGATTGATGATGATGATTATGGAAAACAGCTGTAAATACCTGGGGTCCAGTCGACTTAATGAGTACTTGTGAACTTACCAAGGTTTTGATGGTTTTGTCTGATAGTGAATGAAGTTCACTGTATGGCCTGCCCAATTTTTACTTGTTATTGTACACCTGTAAATCCTATAAGACTAAAAAACTAAAAACTGGACCTTCTATCTGTTTCAATATTCAAAACACAGCTCAATTAAAGTCTTCTGTAGTAAGTAAAGTTAATTGAACATTATAACATTAGGCATTTCAGGCTCATTGTTTATTATTTTCAACAATAACAAAAAAAGATGTTTAAGAAAATACAAGGCTGATATATTTCAGATTACCAATGAGGAAGACAACTGAAAATAACTGATTTATGCTTATTTTTGATTGATTGAATTCTTTTTGTGTGAAGCCCTTAGTGATGTCCTTGGAAGTTTCTTTCCCTTTTTTCCTCTCCCCCCTTCCATGAATATTTATGTGATTTAGAAGGCACCACATTTTTTGCATATTCCTTTCCCAAAGGAACATTTTTTCCCCATTTTTAATCACTTCATAGGTGAATTGCTCTCTGATAACCAGGGGAATTAGTGGGCCAGACTTTCTTTCATGTAAACCTAGGTGATCAGAGTGTCTTAGTTTGCCCCTTGAGCTGAATAAAATTGAATATACCTTTGCCTTTCATTGTCTTTTCACACATTATGTAAGTTGGTAAGAATAAAGTAATGTGATTGAAAGTATGGTTTGACAGACAATATCATGTAATATAATATCCAAATACTTATAAGCTAGAAATAGTGCCTTGAGGCATCACATTTATTGTGAATGAGCATTTGCATTTACACATTTTTGTCTAGAGCTCAGACTTGCATAACAAATCATTTTCTGTAGAAAGTAGAACTGTATTCAAAAGGGTAACAAAAAAATACCAAATGCCATTTTTTCCCGCAAAGCGCTTTCAATCTATTTGGGGAAGTAAAGCACAGAGGCATTAGAAGGAAGTCAGGTTACCCAGAGTTAATAAGAATTAAGAATTCTATATGGATTCACATGGCCATTATAAATTCTCTTTCTGTATTTTATATGTAAATAAATTAATACATAGAAAAGCTTAATCCAAAAGTGGTATTCATGTGCATTTCCTCATAATTTGGACTCAACATAAGAAAGTTATGGGGCGCCTGGGTGGCTCAGTTTGTTAAGCATCCAACTTCGGCTCAGGTCATAATCTCACGGTTTGTGGATTTGAACCCTGTGTCGGGCTCTGTACAGACAGCTCCGAGCCTGGAGCCTGCTTCAGATTCTGTGTCTTCCTCTCTGTCTGCCCCTCCCCACTCACTCTCTCTCTCTCTCTCTCTCTCTCCCTCCCTCAAAAATAAATAAACATTAAAAAAATTTTAAGGAAGTTCTGTAGTTGATTCTTAACAGGAATCAAATAATACCATCTCACGCTAGGCCTGATGGAGGCATCCCATTTCCCATTGCTTCGGCATGGTCTGTGTGAATTCCAGCTCACTCCCAGCTCATCAGGAAATGGCATTATTCCTTCAAAACCTCATACCTACTGAAAGGCTTCATATCTTTCAACCAGGTTTTCCTCCTTTCCAACAGTATCAAAATTTTCAACACTGTGGTTTTGAGTATTATTTATTTTCTAAAGAAAAATATTCAAGCCAATATATATTTGAGTAAATGTCAAGGACATTTGTCACTGAAACTAGAACTGCTTAGTTATGCAGGTAACAAAATGAAAATATGCTTTTTTATTTTGTTTAACCTAGGCATAGAAAATTATCTCATTTTGTTGGGAAGTATGGGGGGAGTCCCATTTTTGTCCTGGTTAGTGGTAGAGCCATCCATGAATCGATTTCCTGATACTCTACAAGGTGTTAGAAAATAGCAATTCAGAATGTGACCTCTGGAATCAGATTGCCTAAATTCAGATCCCCAGTTCTGCTACTTACTATCTGTATGACCTTGGACACCTTCAACTTGCTAAGTCTCAATTTCCTCATACGTAAAATGCAGATGATAATGTTGCCAGCATCAGAGGACTATTGAGATTAAAGGAGATGAGTCACGTCAAGTACTTTGTGGGCTCAATAGATATAAACCACACACCTTTCTACTATTCCTCACGGCTTCTCTTGTCTCCTCAAAAATGAAATCTTGTCATGCAACGCTTTGAACCCTGACTGTTCCTTCACTTCCATTGTTTCCATTAACTTGGAAATGAAGAAACTATAAATATATAAGTTTATGTAATTATACAACTGTATATATATTATATAGATATACATATATATAACCATATAGGATTTGTGAAAAGATTCAAGTAAGATTGTTTAATAGAATATGGTTGTTCTCTGGATAGTGGTTGCTTTAAATCTGCAGCTATTGGAACAGAATTTAAATAGCACCTTAATGGCTTTGTCATCATAACCACATAAAAGGTCTGGCAAGATGTGTAAATCTGTGCATATGGGCACGGTTGGCAAGTCCTTTGAGTTGAAATCGAACCCACCCAACAAGTTGTTTCATCAAAACAGGGCCTGGAAATGTTTGCATTTTGTGGCGTGGTGGTTGGCTTTCCAGCCAAACCCCTCGGTGAATGGAGAGTGTACGCAGTCAGAAAAGCATGGGGCAGGACACCCTGTCCCTCCAGATTGGGGAGCAGCTGGAGGGAGTCATGCTTAACTGACACTTGACAGCTGTCCATCAGTTTTTAATCATGAGGAAAGCTTCGCGACGCAGCAGCTGCCTTCAGCACCAGAGACCCCAAAGAGAAAATGCAACTACCTGAAGTAGCAAAGCTTCCCTCACACCCGCCAAGGCTCCCAGCCTTCCAGTGACTTTGGAATCTCTCTCAGCTAGAAACACGATCTTCTCTGAATCCAGGAAAGAGTTCTTTAGGAGCCCTGCACTTTCTCTTTCTTTTTTAAAGGGAGAATGATTCTTTTCTGTGTCTGGGCGCTCCTGAAGATTTTCTGGGTCAGACTAAAGAGTTCATCAATAACCCGTGTGGCTGAACAGACTGGCTTGCCTGCACACATTAGCTCGCTCTCTAGTTCCCTATCTATTTGTAGATAATGAGACAAAGGATATGAGATGACAGGATATACCTGTGTCTACTGTTGTGTAGACATGCTGCTGAGTGGAATCTTCCTTTTAGCAAAGATTTAATGTACCCGTGGAATGCCTCCTGATCTGCATCATCAAAGGTTTGTTTACTATCTTGGACCCACAGAGTATGAAGCAAAATTGACAGTCTGCATCGTAACTGAAGGGGCATGTGTTTATAATATGCTGGTTTTATTTGTGCATCGTTGCATAGGGCTTTGCCAGACGTTGTGAAGAGACCATTGCAAGTTAGCAAGTCGCTTGCATGGCTGCATGCATGATTTCATTTACTCCAGGGTCTAGCCAGTGCATTCAGCTTTATTTGTTAACCTAGCAGAACATTATTTATTAATGAGTTCTTCATGCTTTATTAAGCCTAATGTCAAAACACCTCTGTGGGACCCTACCAGGCATATTTTCCCTTTGTGGAAAAGATCTTCCAAAGATAATGAAAAATTATGCAGCAGTGCTCCAGTTAAAACCCAACAGATATCCGCTCAATTTCTCTTAAACCTGTCAGATGCTATTTCTGAATCTTTGGGAAAGATCTGAAGCTAATGCAGGGTAGAACTGAAATTAAAGAATGTCCTATTTCAGATGTCAGTCATTAGAGTCCCTTCAAGTCAAAGTGAAGCTTCTGTGGCCCCAGGAAATGAGTGGACTCTTTCACAGGCCAAAGCTAACAAGTTCAGCAGGAGAAGGAAGTACAGATTCTCTACAATAGTAATGAGAAATTACGGATTTAGGCAGATGCCATAATTATTTGAGATTAGTAACAAAGTGAAATAATGAAGCACATCTGAGTCATAAGGGAAATGGGCACAATTCTAAAATACGCTAGGACTTTGCAGTAGGAGCTGGTGGGAAGGAGAAGAAGCTCCTACTGGTAGGACCAAGGACAACCAGAGGGTGTGACAGCAAAAAAAAAAAAAAAAGGCATAGGTCTATCAGCTGAGCATTGTCCTGGTTTCATGGAGAAGTGGTTTCAATAGAGCCAGATAAGTTATAGCATGGGGGAAATCCAGGCAACTGGAGATATCCAAGAGTAGGTGAGTTCTGGTTTCACTCTATGAGGCACCAGGACACACCATCAGTCACTTGTAGGGAGAACCAGAAAAGGCGCCAGCTGGGATTCAGGGTTCCAGGCAAGAAGATTGGACATCTCTGCCCTGAGTTTCTTAACAGAAAACTACGGGACAGAAACCCTGGTGTTAAGAGAGATAGGGAGTAATTACTTTAGCTCAGTGATCTGTGCACAGGGCACAGAATAGATGAAGTCTGTTTTTAGTGAGATCCAAGAAAGAGGCAGGAAGGTGCATGGAACATGGAAGAAGATTAGCAAGTACCTTGACTTGCTTGAGTTCAGCAACTGAGGCTTTGAGTGGGGAGGGGGGGCGGCAGAGATGGATTGGGAGGTTGTCAAGGCAAAATTGGGAAAGATTTTGAATGCCAAGCATTGGCATTGATCTGCCTCTTCTATGCCACAAGGTAGCCCTGGGCCTGTGTTAGCTTGTGACCCAGGAGATTACAAGTACTTTATGAGTAGAACCGTGTCTTGTATTGAGATATCTGGGGACAAGTGTATAGAGGAAATATTCTTGGTTGGAATGTTGCAAAGGAAAGGGAGGAAGCTTCCGAGAGAACTTGAACCTGCAGGCCAGAGGCCAAACACCTGGAAGAAGAGCTAAAAGGACATAACAACTAACATGAAGATTCTAAGACCCACTGCGGTGGGCAAGTGAAGGGAGTTAAAAACACAAGGCCATATACTTAGAGTTAATAACTGTTGCTTAAATTCTTGGATGGGGATAAAATCGAGTGAGAGTTTTTTGATGGAATTGCAAAAGTAAACATGTCTAAGTTAATTAGAAGTCTACTGAAATGTTGAATAATATTACAAATTATATGTAGAAGCATTTTTGATCCAGTTAATATACTTGTTAATAGGAAACCCCAAAGTGCCACCACCACTTTCGTTTCTCCCACCAGGACTTACAGCATTTAAATATTCGTGTTGTGATGTTAGGGTTCAAGAGGAGGAGTGGTAGATTAGAGACATGCTCATTGTTCTGGTACAATAAATGGGAAAAGAACACTAAACCATCAACATCGACACGTACACCCTGCATATCCTAACCCAATGCCAGGAGCTCCCCACAGGGAAGACCCAGCAGGAGTTTGGCATATCCATCCTGACCATGACTACATTTTTGCAGAAGGCCAGGCCTGCTCTCATTGGAAGCAGCCCTGTGATTTCTAGAGGCAAGAGTCCTACTAACTCTCTGTCTAGTTCCTACAAAGTCCCAGGTAAGCAAACGGCTTACCTGTTGGCAAGCAGAACCTCTGTCAACACAAACCTGTGTGATCTGGTGTCAATGAGAGGCAGTTACAGACCATACCCATAGCCATGTCTGAAATACAGAATTCTGGTTGCCTGTTCTCATATCAAATCATTCCTGAGGGTGACAATAATGTCTTTCTAACATATTTCCCTAAGGTTGCAAAACAGTGAAGGGGATGTAACCTGTGCACATGTCACGTGAGGGTACTTTTTTCTCTCATTCATTATGCTTTAGACATTAGCAATCCCCTTACATGATCTTTCAACAATCCCAAAGCCTTTGAGTACTCCGAGTCAATTTTGGATTCTATTTGATTCTTCTAGCTTAGTCTGTTATGCCAAGTATTTTCTGTGCCACTACAGTGTCATAAAGGGAAATAGTTTTTTGGTCCTTCTGCGTAATCCAGAAATAAAGCTAGTTTTTAACACATTTCCTCCTGACACATATAAAGTTAAACACTTGTCTTGGAAAATGAAGTCTTTATATTCATGGAATGTGGCATAATATTAATATTAATTTTTATGAGACTCATAAAAAATTCCTAACATTAATAGAAAGGAAGCTTACTTAGATGGGCATCATATAAAATGTATGTAAAATGTTATCTTTAATTTTATTATAGTGTAAGTTGCTTCTAGAATAGGTCTTAGAAACCAGTGGTGTCCTGGAAATAAAATCTGCAGATGGTATGAGAATCTGAGGAATACCACATACCATGGAAGCTAGCATCAAGACTCAGATCTGCATTGGTTACAACACTGAGTCAAATTTGGGGAAATGAAATGAGAATAAGTGAAAAGTTCCATCCTCTGGCCAAAAGAAAAAAAAAGTGCATTGGGAAGAACCTGAAAGAAATACACATGAAAGATTCTAGCATTCATTTAATTATTAACAGTATGAGTTAGTGAGATGATATCCTGCCCCAAGGATCTGATAGGATCTTAGATTCGATTTGTAGTAAGAACGTTTCCAGAGCAGAGAGGGTGACGGTTTCTCCTACTCTAGGTTGAGCATACCCACAGCCACACTGAAAGATAGCATAATGCTTTGACTGGTGTAGTCTAACCGGACCAGAGACAACATGTGTTCAGAGTAGGGCACCTACGACTGTGAAAAGCTAATAATAAGGAGCACCCTGAAGGGATGAGAATGTTTAGCTGGGAGGAAATAAGATATAGTGAGATATAGTGGAGGATTGAAAACCGTCCTCAGTATTGGCAGGTTGCCATGGGGAACATGGAGGAGAAGTACATGACAGAACAAGGGGAAAAGAGTAGATGACAGGAGTATGTAAATCGTGTATCAAATTATGCGTGAATTATATAGTAATTACGGCTGAGATGCCCAAAGGCAACAAGTTGTCCCTGATCTGGCAAAAGCCCATTGACTCACCACCAGTGCCGAGGGAGCTCTACCTAAATGTACTTGGCCTGTGTGATCTTGGCTCCTGGACTCTCTGAAGGGCCACAATTTTTTGTACCTGTTTCACCTAGATCTGAGAAGTGACCCAAGCTGTAACGAGCATGGTTCATCTTCTTAGGAATACACCAAAGGGTCCATTTGCCTTCTGGAAATGTAACGAAACATCAGTTTTTCAACAATAAGCCGTTGAACAGAGCCTCTAAGCCACTTCTCATCATCGTAGTTGGTGTTCGTATTGCCATTGCTTAAGCTGGAGAAGTGCTAATAGTTTTCTTGTCCATCATTTTCTCAGCAATAAGAGCAGCTGCTAAGGGTATAAAATAAGCTAAAATCCATTACGACATGAATTGTGATCACAGATTTTTTTTATGCATTTTGTTGTTGTTTTTCATTTAATTGAAGGTCCAGGACTACAATACAATAGGCTTTTGCTTTCAAATTATGCAATGAAAACGTGAAATATACCTAGAGGGGCACACAGATGAATGGGGCTACAAAAGCACTTCTGTTCACATAGAACTTTTATTTCCTAATTCCAGTTTGTAATTACTACTAGTAATGAGCATTTTGTCTAAGCATTTTAGTAACCTTTCCATTTTATTCCATCTGGTCTTTTCACAATATACCATCTTGACATTTTTGCCATGGATAATGTGTCAATTTTGCCACGTTGGTCTTTGACAGAAAAATCAGAGACCATGAACAACTTGGGCATGACGTCAAAATTCTTTTCGAATGATAGGTTCCATGGATTTTAAAGGTAAGTTGAAAATACTCTTTATTCTATTACTTGAGAATTACCTTGAAAGGAGGAGAAACCTTGAACTTTATGCCACTGCTCACCAAAACACACAGTCATTCATCTTTGTTCCTATTCTCTCTTCATCACTTCCTTCTCCCACTTCTTTGCTTTCTTTCACTTTTTCCCTCCTGATGCCCATTCAATCAGTATTTGAAGTATGTCCTTCACATGATATTTCTTTTTTTTTATGTCTTTATTTTATTTTGAGAGAGAGAGAGAGACAGAGACTGAACGGGGGAGGGGCAGAGAGAGAGGGAGACACAGAATCTGAAGCAGGCTCCAGGCTCTGAGCTGTCAGCACAGAGCCCGATGCGGGGCTCAAACCCACTGACTGTGAGATCATGACCTGAGCCCAAGTTGGATGCCCAACCAACTGAGCCACCCAGGCGCCGCCTTCACATGATATTTCTAACCAACTTAAATTGAAACTAGCACCAATTCCCAGCATAAAGGATTTCCAAATAAAAACTGGAACAAGAACAAGTACTTTTCATCTTCTGCTTAAGCAGCTTTTTATTACAATAAGTACCCAGAATTTGAATACCAAATTGTTTATTCTCAGACCATTTAGTGAGTTGGTAAAAGGAAAGACAATACTCAGTAGAAAAGCTGAGAATATACAGGAAGAGAAATTGTAGGAAGAGGAAACATAAAAAAGAAAAAAATTGGGTCAGAGGAATTAAACGCTTGAGAATTATACACAGAGAACATGTTTTTAAAAAGAAAGTTATGAAAGAGAAGAGAGACAAGGTTTTTTTTTCCCTTCCATAATAAAAAAAAGGGAACTAGGAATGAATATCTTTTTAAAGATTTAAAGTATATAATTAATAATTCTCAAAGCAAAACAGTGCCCAAACTTAGCATATGTTTAATAAAACTTTGCTTAACTGAACTGAATCGACTGCAGAGAATGTACCATTTCACCAAAAACACAGAATGGAAAAAAGACCATTATACATATTTCAATTTGGCAATAATGAAGTGCTTCTGAAAATCTGTACAGCCGGCTGATCCCCCACCCACAATTCCAATTTACTGTAACTGGGCTAATTGCTGTGCTCTTTTGTGGGTTTTAACCCTATTCTCCCTGTTTTCCTTTAGCTAGATTCAATGTATTCATTGCCCAGGAATATTTATCGAGCTTAGTGTAGTTCTGTAACCACCATATATAAGAATTGAACATATTATAATCCAAGACAATGTCTGATCTTTAAAAACTGATAAAATTAATGGTATCTTTTTGCATCATGATTTACAATTTATAGAGCACTTTGCATAAGATCTCTTAAAGTAGCTGGAACAGGCATTATTATCCCCTTCTCAAAATTGAAAAAGCTAAATCTCAGAGAAGTTAAAAAAAAAAAAACTTACCTGGGGTCACTGAATAAGTAAAGGGGCCACACTGATTATTTCCTACAATGCAAATCTAAGAAACATATCTATAGTGGAACACCTGGGTAGCTCAGTTGGTTTCACGTCAAACTCTTGATTTTCACTCAGATCATTATCTCATAGCTCAAAAAATTAAGCCTCACATTGGGCTCTGTGCTCTGATTGGAGCCTGCTTAGGATTCTCCCTCTCCCTCTCTTTCTCTCTGCCCCTCTCTCCACCCCCACTCTCAAAATAAATAAATAAATGTTTAAAACTAAACATTGAAAAACATTAAACAAAAAGAAACACAACTATAGCTAGTCTTAGAGCGTGGACTGGTCAGGGGCACCTGGGTGGCTCAGTCGGTTGAGCATTCAACTTGATCTCAGCTCAGGTCATGATCTCACAGTTCGTGATTTCGAATCCAGCGTCAGGTTGTGTGCCGACGACAGTACCGGGCCTGCTGGGGATTCTCCCTCTCTCCCTCTCTTTCTGCCCCTCCCTTGCTCATGCTCTCACTCTCTCAAAATAAACAAACATGAAAGAACATGGACTGGTCAGATTTGCAGTCACCTAGGCAATGAGAGGATGGGTTCTCTTGGTGGGACACAGGCTGGGCCCTTGCACTGATAACTTTCTTTAGTTTTTACAACAAGTATGATTCTCAGTGCCATACTTCCTCCACCAAGAAGCATCTGGCCTTGGTCTTTTTCATAGTCACAAAGATTGAATGATACCATTGACGTTTAGTCTTGAGGAGCAAGGGATAATAATTGTCTGGGAAAGTAACCAACACCCACAATGAGAAGATCTTCAACCCTAAACAGGACAATGCCCCTGTTGAAAAGCATCTTGGGAGTTAGTTACTAATAGTGAGTTATTAATATTTTTTTTAAACCTGGCACTCCTAAATTTGATGATTATCAGAATTTATCAATTGACCAAGAACCTGACCTCTGGCCCACACTCAGAAGCTTCCTGCAAATGCATATAACATTGGAGTTTCCTCACTTTTCAGAAAGAACATGTTATCAGGGCCTCGACAATGTAGTTTTGTTAGTTGGTCAGGTGTTCAATTGCTGCTATTCCTTGTTAAATGCTCCTGGTAGCTTTAAGTCATCATTATCTCTTCTGTTCATTATTAGGTATTTAGTTAACTCTGAAGTGTTTGGTAATCCCTACTTTTATGAATAGTGTTTTTGGCCTATTATTTACAGTAACTATACCTTAGGACATGCTATATGCTGCAGTTCAAAGATGGGTTATTCCTACAACCTATTGCTAAAGTAGATATTTGCACAAACTCCTCTTCAGAAGTTACATAGTGTAGTACAGTACAGCAGAGCATAGATAGTATAGAATGGTAAACTATATACTAATAGTATACTATACTTATAATTTACTATAGTATAATTATACCAATGTAGAATAGTACAATATAATAATAGTACCATATAATATGGTATGGTATAGTATTGCTATCACCAAGAGTGTTTTTTCCATTGTAAAGTGGAAACAGGTGACCTAAATGACTGATGGGGTCTTTTTTCCTACCAAAAGGGCTGCCTACCAGTTGTTTTAAAAAAAATTGGGAGCCCCTGAGTTATAGTGCAGCATAAGCTGTGTAGATCTCAGGAGCTTGGACTTCTTAGAGTGGTTGGCAAAAGCAGGGGTTGTGTTATCTTCACTGTTACTGTCCTTAAGGGAGCCCACGAGGCTGCTCTAATGCAGCTCTTTGTGCTTGTGTATTTGTAATGAAGTGTTCTGAGACCCTGTAGCAGAGATAATATGATTTTTGTTTTAATATCAGCTGGTACCTTTTGTCGACAAGAGAAAGTGTTTCATCTATAATATTTATCACCTTGTCTCTGGTTGTGTTGTTGAAAACTACCTGAGTAGTTTTTTTTTCAACACTTTTCATTAAGAAAATATTAGGAAGGAAGCAATAATAGTAAATTGCAGAATTATAAAAGGGAAGCTTGTACAGCTAAATTTTAAGACACTCTGAGGAGCAAAAAAAAAAAAAAAAAACCAGAAAAAGAAAAAAAGAAAAATATATAAGTCACCAGTGCTGGGTAAGAAAAATGTGTGACAATGGAAGTATGCAATGTGATTTACTTGGCTGGCTCCTATGTAGGAGAATAAATTCTATAATCTTGCCAAAACCTGAAGGAAATGTGAATTGAATAGCAATAAATAACCTCATTGGAAAGAGTTGAATGTGATATACTGTATCCTCCAGCCTTTATGCAGGAAAATCTCCCATTGATTAGAGTATCAGATCCAAAGTGCATTGAAGATGAGATAATTTTTAATATACTTCACAATATCCCTTCTGCTCCTATGCCACAGCCGCCTCAAACTTCATGAGTAGGGAGGTTAGTTGAACTATGTGTGCAACTCCAGAACTCTCAGCCTCTTTCAGGATGAAGTAAATTTCATAACTGATGTTTTTTCCTCTGTCTTTTCATTAATATTCTTACGCTATTCAAAAGTCAGTCTTCTATGTATATTAATGTTGTATGTTTAGTAACATCTTAATTTCTTTTATTTGACTAATGTTTTAAAGTTACAAGCACTTTTGGGGCACCTGGGTGGCTCAGTTGGTTAAGCGTCCTACTTTGCTCAGGTCATGATCTCACGGTTCATGAGTTCAAGCTCCGCATAGGGCTCTGTGCTGACAGCTCAGAGCCTGGAACCTGCTTGGGATTCTGTGTCTCCCTCTCTCTTTGTTCCTCGCCCACTCGCACTCTGTCTCTCTCTGTCTCAAAAATAAGTAAAGATTTAAAAAATTAAATAAATAAAGTTACAAGCACTTTTGGACATAAGCTTATTTAACCCTCAAAATATTGCTGTGTGTTTAGAGAGCTTATTGTTTTTCCTGTGTGTTATAGTTGAAGAACATTCAGATGTAGAGTGGTTATGTGACTTGCCCAATCACATACGGTGAGTAGGTGGCCAATCTGGGGCTCCATATCAGGGTTTCTGCATCCCAATATTTGGTTAATAAGAATTTTATCATTTGAAATATTACAATTTATGTGATAGTTTCATTCTTTGTGAAATGCCTAGTTCTATCATATTTTTATTACTGAGCAATATTGTAGACTACTAAAGTGCAGTTTTCTTGCTTTATTCAGGCAGTTGTTCCTTTATTAAAAATTTTGGAGTATCTGCTTTGTGTATTGGGGGGAGAAAAGAAAAACAGACATAAGAAATTGCCATCAAAGAGTATGCAGTCCAAAGGGAAAGCAGATAAACACATAGGCTCACCACCAAAATTATTTGTGTGATACAATAAAAGATATATTTAGTCTTTGTTTCCCCCTCCCTGTCATTCTGGAACAAAGCTTTTAAAACTGTTGGAATTTTCTGAAGTGATAGGAGTGTCTCATTGTCTGCTAATAATGACTCATGGAAGAACAGGGGCCTAGAAAAACCAACCATGTGATTCGATGGTTAGAACTTTCAGCTCTACCACCTGATGTCCAGGGAAGGGAGAGGGACTGGAGACTGAGTTCAGTTACCAGTGACCAGTGATTTAATTAATTATGCCTTTGTATGAAATTGCAATTAAAAACTCGGAAACAATGAAGCTAAGAGAGCTTCTGGGTTGGTGAACACAGTGATGTGCTGAGAGGGTAGCACAACTGGAGAGGACATGGGGGCTCTGCACTCCCTCACCTCCCCCCATTACCTTACCTTGCCTTATGCATCTCTTCCATTAGGTTGTTCCTAACTTTCCTTTTTATAATAAATCAGTAATCATAAGTCTTTGTGATTTCTATGAGTCATTGTACTGAATATTGAAACTGGGGTGGGGGGAAACCCTTGAATTTGTAACCGAGTCAGATAGAAATGTGGGTAGCCTGGGGACCCAGGACTCAAGACTAGCATCTGAAGTGAAGGTAGTCTTGTGGGACTGAGCCCTTAACTAGTGACTGAGGTGGGGGGCGGGGGGTAGGCGGAGGAGTCTGTGCTAATTCTGGGTAGTTAATGTCAAAATTGAATTGAATTGTAGGAAACCTACTTGCTGCCAGAAAATTGGAGAATTGATTATTGTTTGCAAAAACCAAACACCACTGCTCACCATGGCCTGTACAAAATGCCAATGTGACTCAGGCATGTAGAGTGTCTGTGGCCAGTGCGGTACTCTCAAGATGACTTTGCATTTTTGTTTCCACCATTTGTGCTGTGTACTTATCATTAAGTGGTATTGTTTGCCTCCGAACTGTTTGTGCTAATAGTATTCTGTGTATATATGTACTTTGAGTATTTAGTAATCTCAGAAATACAGATGTGAAATTCAAAAGAAATTTCTATGAAAACTTAGTTCAACTCTTTGGAAAGATCCAATAAAGGTAAGTTGCATAAAATTCTATCAAAGTATGCATGGACAAGACAACTCCAAAAGACTTATGAAAAAATTAAAATCTAAAAAGATTAAAAATAAAATGTATCAGTTCCTAGAGTATAAAATTACCCAAGAAATCACTTCAGAATATACTTATAGAATCACTTTTTAAATGCTAATTATGTAAATACAAATTATAGTATAAAAACTAAATTGAAAAAATTAAAAGAGTCTCCACTCAAAATTCCTCACAAGTGTCTTTAACATTTTACTCTAAAGAAATAAATTTGTAGATGGAATCTGGGTTGTGACTAGCAAGGAAGAAGATAAAGAACACTAATTATCATATCCACATTCGAAAGGCCTTTATTCTCCTTCAAAAGATGATTTATGTGTTGTAAGTTAAAATGAAATGTATAATGTGTGTATTAATTGTCAAATTCCCACCTTAGCCATCTTTTCCAATTAATCTACCAACCATCAGTTTTGATTCTAAAATGAGGGTATTGAGCATACCTCACCTTCTTAAGTCCACTCTTCCTTCTGTTTTTGGTTAAGAAATTGAAGTTATCACCTGTGAACCTAGAAGGTAATTTCAAATTTTAAATTATTTGCAACACCACTTTGTCAGTAGGGATTTATGACCCTGGTTTTCATTTAGGGAGAGTTAATAAGCTCCTAGTCAGTAGATTACTCTCAGATTGACTTTGAAAGAAAAGCATCACTCTCAAGTTTTTTCCTTCCCTTCCCCTCCCTCAAATAATTTATAAAATAGTAGAGCTGTCTGAATCCACCAAAGTCAGCTTCATTACCCTGCCTCCAGGCCAGCTTCCCCTCATCATGCTAGACTGTTTAGAAATGTACTCTAGACGTATGATTTCCTAGGAGATGATTTTGTGATTTTGTTCATTAACCTATAAATGAACCTGACAACCAGCCTATTGAGATTTCTTTTATTCTGTGCATCCAATCTTAATCTCACCTACTGCTGGCTTCAGACTCTATTTTTTATTAATTTGTTCAAATACTCACTGACTACCTCCTATGTGCCAAGAATTTTGTAGGCACTTGGGATAGAGACCCCTACCTTGTGGTACTTCTATATGAGAGCTGGGAGAGGAGAGTCAGAAAATATCAATAATCATAAAGGAGAAGGAAATTATCTAGTATAGTAGAAGGAAATAAGTACTATGGGTGCGGGGGTGGGCTGAGAAACAGGAGGATATGGGGGATCAGGAGCACCACGAATTGGGGAATGGATTGCAATTTTAAATGGGGTCATCAAGGTAGATTCATTGAATAAAGACTTGAAGAACATGAGGTATGTGACCATGCTGGGAAAGGGAACAGTCATTGCAGAGACTTTCAGGGGAGAGGTACTCAGTATGTTTGAATAGTAAAGAAGAAAGTGCCTGGATGAGTTCAGAGAGATAACTCTTAAGATCAGTCCATCTGCCATGCTGAAAATAACTGGACAGTGAAGATGCCAGTGGTAAAAACAGTAAAAGGCTATTGGAATAATCAGGCAAGAGATGATGGATTCTCACTCCTAAGTGACACAGTGGAGACAGTGAGGAGTGGCCAGTTCTAGACATATTTAGAAGGTAGAATCAACAAGGTTCCCTTAGCATAAAGTGGAAGAGAGGGCTCAAGGATGACTCCAAGGTTTTTTCCACCTGACAACAGGAAGAATGAAGTTGCCATCAACTGAGACAGAGGAGCTATTTTGAGGAGCAGGGTTAGGATGAAAGATACAATTTAGGGGGCACCTGGGTTGCTCAGTAGGTTAAGCATCCAACTCTGGTTTTCGGCTCAGGTCGTGATCTCACGGTTTGTGGGTTTGAGCCCTGTGTCTAGCTCTGTGCTGACAGTGCAGAGCCTGATAGAGATTCTTTCTCTCCCTCTCTCTCTGCCTTTCCCCTGTTCGCTTTTGCTCTCTCTCTCTCTCTCTCTCTCTCTCTCTCTCAAAATAAATAAATAAACTTTTTAAAAAGATACAGTTTATTACTGGACATACTGAGTTGAGATGTTTATTAGACTCAAATAAAAACATCCAGTCCGGGATTGCCCTTATGGATCTAAAGCTTGGAGGAAGAGTCATCAGCATATAAATTGCTCTGCTCCTAGAGGAGGTAAAGAGGAGCCAGGCTTTCTCAACTAGAGTTTCACAGGAGAAGTAAGCCTTCATGCCTCAAAGTTCCCTTGTATGTAAATACATTCTCTCCTGCATATCTAGAATGGTACTGGCTAAGTAGCATCCTTGAAAGAATTGAGAAATCATTGTTTTGTGCTTCTGTGGTTCAGATGAGAAAGCCCAGTTGAGAAAGGCTGCTTGGGGTACCTGAAGAAACTTAAGTTCTTTGTCTCTTTTTCAGACAAATTTTCTTAATTCTCATTCTTTTCTTTTTAATGTTTATTTATATATGAGAAAGAGACAGAGTGTAAGCAGGGTATGGACAGAGAGATGGAGACAGAATCTGAAGCAGGCTCCAGGCTCTGAGCTGTCAGTACAGAGCCCAGTATGGGACTCAAACTCATGAGCTGTTAGAACATGACTTGAGCCAAAGTCAGAGGCTTAACCAACTGAGCCACCCAGACATCCCATCTTAATTCTCATTCTTAAAGTGATTGGGATCTTGAGATACTTCGAGTCATTTTATAAAAACTTAAATGGAATATTATCAACCAAAATTTCTAAAAATGTGTGCAGTTTTAATCGGTATTCATAAAAAGTGTGTGTGGGGGGGGGTAATAATTCAGATATGTATGGCGTTGAAGAAAATTAATTAAAACAAAATCTTTCAACCCAGAAATCCTCTCCTCAAGGGGAGTAGAAGAAGAAAACGTGTGTGTTACTGAGTAAACCTTAAACCAAACTGTGAAGTGCATCATGGGTAATCCATTGAGAGATTGCAAAGACAGAGAGGAATCATGCCTCTTATGTAGACAGGCAGATGCAACCTCTTACATAGACGGCTTCAAGATAAATGATAAGTGGTCCTCAAATCAGAGGACTTGACAGCACCATTTTTCACACATAGTTTATCTTAACTTTAGCAATTGGAGCTACCATCTGAGTTAGTTTATTGACTTCATCCATGGGAAAAACATACCTCGGCTCTTACGACAAAAAGTAGCTTTGCAAATTTGCAAAATTGGATCAAGTCACTCACAGAAATTATGTTCCACCCTCCCACAAAACTGGGAGATAGGGGTGCTTTCTTTTTTTCAACTTTGCTTTTCAAAAAGATGGCTCCCAGCTTCCTGGGTCATAATGCTGATAAAAGGCCCATCTAATTTTCAAGAGGATTTATATACATTTTAAAGAGAAAAGAAAGTATTTATAATTACACATTCTTTTTTTATATAATATAATTTATTATCAGGTTGGCTAACATAGAGTGTATAGAGTGTGCTCTTGGTTTTGGGGTAGATTCCATGATTCATTGCTTATATACAACACGCAGTGCCCATCCCAGTGCCCTCCTCAATGCCCGTCACCCACTTTCCCCTCTCCCCTCCCCCCACCCATCAACCCTTAGTTTGTTCTCTGTATTTAAGAGTCTCTTATGGTTTACCTCCCTCTCTGTTTGAAACTATTTTTCCCCTTCCCTTCCCCTATGATCATCTGTTAAGTTTCTCTTCTAAAGTAAATACTATTAAAAAAAATGGGAGAGAGTCTCTTTGCTAATTTTCAACAGAGAGAATTAAACCTCTCATTTTTAATTTTTATTTGTCCTTATAATGGTAAGCTCTAGGTGTAAAATGAAGATAAACATTTCTTTACTTTAGGATTTCTCAGCGCTTTTAATTTGCTTGTATGCATCATAAAATTCCAAGGGAGAAATATGTTTTGCATTATTTCTCAAATATATTTGACGGTAAAAATGGTCAAATGTTTTCAAATGTCTATTTATTTTTGAGAGAGAGAGAGAGAGGGAGACAGAGGATACGAAGCGAGCTCCGCACTGACAGCGGGAATCCCAGTGAGGGGCTCGAACTCACAACCCATGAGATCATGATCTGAGGCGATGTCAAATGCTTAACCAACTGAGCTACCCAGGTACCCCAGAACTTCTTTTTTTTTTTTTAATGGAAGTCCTATCTCCTATCTCATAGGACCAATATTCCTCAAATTAACACCCTGGAAAATGCCATGCTGACCAAATACAACGTGACCAATTTTCTAAAGAGTGGGTGCATTTATTTTGTTCTGATATCTTGTCCCATGCCTGCATCCTTCATGGCCATAGTCCCCAAACTTAAGTCATTTTTGTACTTAAGTTTTTTAATTTGTTGCTTTTTCTCCCTATTTATTTTCCTACATGATATGTTGCTCTTTTCCCCTATTTTGGTGCATGCTATGCTATTTTTATGTCCCTATTTATGTTTGGCTAAAATATGGGCATTCTGTATTCCCATTTTATCACTCTGGTAATAATGGCATTAATATTTTATTATTTTAATGTTTTTTACCCTGGCACTACTTCCTCAATTCTAGTTCTGGGAAATTGCTTTGTATCTTAGAAGCACCTAGATATCTATTTAAAATCACTTGTGATGTTTTAAGTCTGTAAAATATTTGTTATTCTGAAAGCAACCCTTTATAAGCCAGTTTATAGCTTGAGGACACTAGGGGACTGCTTCTGGAGAATGGAGGCCCAGGTGTGTATAGACAGGGGTCGGGGTGTCTTCAGGCACAGGCCACCATGAGAATTAGGTATACAACCCATAATTATCTCATTAATGCATTTATTTTTTTAAACAAGAACTTGTACTAATTAGCAGCTATTTTCATTAATCTCTAATTTCTACTAAAGTTCTTTCTAAATCCACATGATTTGCAAAGCAAAGTCCACAATAAATATAGAATGCTTCCAAGTAAACTCAGTCATTTCTTTAATTTACTTAATTGTGCATCGAATTCTGTGCACTTTCAGGGCTACCTTCAGATTTCTTCTTACAACCTGACCAATCACTAGCTATATTAGCCCTGCTGGTGTGTGGGAAAGAAAGGTGCTAATTGCCCCTTAAACTTACCTCCTACCTTTCTCCATTAACTCTGATTGTTCCGTAGAATAGAGAAGTCCCGACTCATTTCATCCAAAAATGGCTGGTTCTTGGCCGGCTGGTTGGAGCCCTGGGGCTTCCCTGCTGTCTCCTGCAGCTAAAATTATCTTGTCTTTTCAAGGCAAGAGCCACCAAAAAAAAAGAACTTTACGTCTTCACTTCATTGCCCTTCAAGAAAACTAATTGCCCTTCCTCATTTAGTCCTCTCTTATCTCTTGTTAAATGCTCCTTTTCATTTACAAAGTTGCCGGGACATTACTCTCTCCTTTCTAATGATAACAAACCCCCTCCTTCAAAAAAATTTCTTTCAAACCACCATTAAACAAACAAGCAACTTCAAAAAATACTCACATAGTCGTGTATTATCATCACATGTACTAAAAGCCAGTCTAATTACTGCCACTTAATAAACTGATACGCAGTTCCATGGAATTGGGGATCTTTGTGTGGTGCCTTAGCCAGGCTAAAAGGTACTGGGAAAGATGCTCGTATTTCAGTAGGTAGGCCAGGGAGTGAGTTTTTCAAAAGGGCCACTCCCTAATTATTTGGCTTTGTCATTGGAATTTAGGCACTACATTTTCTATTTGCCATTTTAGAGTAAAAAGTAAATACAAAAAAAAAAGAATACACTAAAAAAAAAGTTATTTAAAGGATGTAACATCTTATTCTGTCACAAAAAGCCCATTCAGTGGAAGGACAGATGGGGGAAAGATATTTATATTCCTTTGTTCACCCCACCTTAACCCCAACTCACAGACTAAACATAGGAGATCCTAACAAAAAATTGGCCTGATCTAGGAAACTAGAAAAAAATCTCCTAACTATGGAACTTTGTTCTGCTAAATTTGGGCTCTGGAGGATAGGTCTGTTTAAACCTGTTGAGGTCATCCAAACATCCATTCCTTAGTGGCTTTCTAGACTCATAATGACTTAAAACTCTCACATGGAAAGCAATGAGATATGAAATCTAAATGTAAATGTTATGTGTCCTGCCAACTTTTCTTGTGTTTCTCAGTGGTGTCTACTGAAGTGATCATAATCATTTAATATTATTCGGATAGAAGGAGTCAGCTTTTAGAAAATAAATTTGATCAAGTCTTTCTTCCATTCAAATGCCCAGATTTAGTCAATGTAAGAGTAAGATGTCTAGATCTAATTCAATGAAAATCGAAGAATGGATTTCTGAGTTATCTGGCTCCAGTGAGAATTTGTTCTTCTCTGTATGGTTTATCTCCCCCCAAAAAAGGTAAACCTTCTATGTCTCAACAAACACATTTCTCTTTCTAAAGTATTTACATGAGGTATCTAGGGACAGTATGAGTTTCTTGCACCTATTTTTTTGTGCCCATTTGTCTTGTGACTTCATAATTTAGGAGATCGGAATGCCTAGGTGAGCTGTGAAATAGCTATTGAGGCACCACTCAGAATTCCTGAGGTGGGAAGCTGCCTTCCAGGAATAGCTTTTTTAATTTATAGAAGAGAGGAATCTATAAGCATAATCTAATATTGCTTATTGTTCGTGTGCAGACACAAATGGAGGAAATTTTACCCTCAACAGTGATATTGATTACTTAAGAATTAGTTGTCTCTTTGGGGTGATAACAATAATAATTAACATGTATTGAGGGGTTATTATATGCCAGGCACATACTAAGGGCTTTACAATACTACATTTAACCTCCTGAAACCCTACTGCTTAGGTATTGTTATTTTTGCTGTTATCAAAATAAGGAAATTGTGGCACAGAGAAGTTAATAAGGAACTTACCCAAGGTCAGCACCAGGGTTCACATGCAGCAGAACGATGCCGGAGTCTGCCTTTTACCTCCATGCGACACTACCTCACGTACATGCGTATTCCCCAGCCATGCCAGTCCCCCAAAACACCGAGCTCTTTGGTCCATGAGGTTTTCCCTTTGTCGATAATACCTCTGCTCACCATGTCCATCTTGTGACTTACTATTTAAATTTTTTTTAACATTCATTTATTTTTGAGAGACACAGAGAGACAGATCACGAGTGGGGGAGGAAGAGAGAGAGAGAGGGAGACCCAGAATCTGAAGCAGGCTTCAGGCTCCCAGCTGTCAGCACAGAGCCCGATGCGGGGCTCAAACTCAGGGACCATGAGATCATGACCTGAGCTGAAGTTGACGCTTAACTAATGGAGCCCACCCAGGTGCCCATTGTGACTTACCCCATCTATGAGGATCCCTGACTTTTCCAAGGAGAGTAGTTTTCCTTCCTTATCTGAGCTCCTATGATACACACATGCATACACACATGTACTCTCCCTCCCCACCCCCCCAGATATCTATATTTCTCTTTTGGCCTGTGCCATATTAAACAAGCATCATTTGTTTACATGTCTGCTCTTCCAACAAAGCTGATTAAATCAGGAAGCGGCTAGCTTTGATCTCCACTGTCCCACACATTAGTGATTAATAGGAGCTTGCTGATTTAATGCATTTCATGAATGGGCAAACAGGGCATGAGCCACTTAGTCCTGGTTCCATTAATATTGCTATGGAACTAGCAGATAGAATCTGAAAAGAAGAAAAGAAAAGAAAAAAAACAGACTCATCCATGCTATCAGGTTAAATTTTTAAAAGGAAGAAACAACAATTTTGAGTACCATACGCTTCTGTGGAAACTATGGATATAACCGTTGAATAAAAATTAATCAAATCATATTCTGTGGCATAGAAGCTCATGATATGACTTTTTAATTTTTCTTAATGTTTATTTTTGAGAGCTGGACATAGAGCATGAGCTAGAGAGGGGTAGAGAGAGACACACACACACACAGAATCTGAAACAGGCTCCAGGCTCTGAGCTGTCAGAACAGAGCCCGATGCGGGACTCAAACTCACGAACCGTGAGATCATGACCTGAGCCAAAGTCAGACACTTAACCAACTGAGCCACCCTGATGCCCCTCATGATACAAATTTTTAAAGAGACACTGTGGTAGCATATATGTTTTATTGACATCGTCGTGATTTATTTCTCTTTATAACCCTAGGGTAAAAACTACACCCCATGCCCAATTTCACCCAAGTTATATAACTCTGAAGTTTCCAGCTAAATAGCCTGTGGCCTTCCCTCCGAGACTACAGGCCATCTCCTAAATTTTCAGAAATGGAATGTCATCCTTGCTCCTGGATATTGTTCTTTTAATTGACACTTTCGGATTACAGGATAGAAGGCTCTGGCTTGAAGTGTAATTTTGAATTTTTCCCTATTCAACTTCTTCCAAAAAAAATCCTAGCTGAAAGAAGTGATATATATTTTTTAAAGCGTAGGCTAAAAGAAGCTGAATTTACTTTAGACAGACTGGTTTTAGCCTTGTGTTTTTGCCACTGAACAGTGTGATATTGAGGAAGATGTTCATCTCTCTGTGAGATGGTCCCTTCATGTGTAGGATGGGGTCCTAATAGGTGTGTATCTCTTAAGGTTACTCGGAAGATTAATGAGTTCATGTATGTAAAGTGCTAAGAACAGTGTCTGGCACATGGTCAGCACCTTGGAAACATTTGTGGTCATCATCATCAAGCCATTGAGAAATCTATGTGTATACATTAGGTCTCAACAAAAATTCCTTCATAAATTGTTACAATACTACCCTGCACTCTCTGATGGTGATAATAAAATAACCCTCTGAAAAACATTTTTCTAAGTTTTAAACTCCTTGTCCAAAATAATATCTATTATGTTATTGAATGCTCATTACGTTATTTCTAATTTAAGGACTACATGACAAACTTCAGTTTTGAATTTAGTACCAGAAAAATGTTTTTTTCTCTTGAGGAACAGGCAACTGTTTCTATACAGTGTTGAACATTATATGCCCCCTTTCGCTGTGGGGAAGAATTTGCCAACAGAATCCAAGCTTTCAACCTTTGGAAGAAACTTAAATGTAAGTGCCTGTGTTGTCAACATACATCTGCTCTTATGATGACCCAGTGAAGAGGGAGTGACATTTTGCTTCCAGAAATTAAGGAGTATATTCAGAAAGCGTGTCTCAAAGATGGCCACTAGAGCTGAGAGTGGAAGTGGGCCAGGGGACCACAGAAGACGGGGCCAAGCTTTTCCTCAGAAAATAGTCCCTTCCACACACATCCCAGAGTAACTGTGAAGCGCCCACTGTTGATGTGGCAAGTCATTGAGCAAGTGGGTGTTTGATGGTGCAGGCCTGTGTCCTGAAACTTCCGCACACGCAACCTAGTGCTGGTGTGAAAATGGAGATAAAGCCTCTGCCATTACCCATCATCCATTGTTTTCTTTTCACAGCCAAGCAGCTACCTGCTTCAAAACTGATCCTCATAAAATTTGATTCCCATCTTCTCTTTCTCTGCCCTTCACCTGACATTTATTTCAGCATAAATAAATGCAGCTTGAGGCTGCCTATTTAAGCATCACTCTAACAAAAACAAAGAACTCACTTTCGTATGTATAGTATGTGTGTTAACAAACAATAAGGCAGGATTAAATGACAATAATGACCAATTTTAAGAATATTTTCATTTTATAATAATGATTACTTTGCAACTGAAAATAACACAGGGAGGGGGAGCCAAAAAAAGAACACCCAAATACATGGAATACACATTTTGAAGAACTTCTTTTCAGGGGGGGAAATAACATGTCAGGATGTATGCAGTGGGATCCTTTTGTAAGTCCATATTTTCCTTTGTCTCATATTTTCTATATTTAATGTTATTAGACCACCATTAAGTCTGGACCAAGAGCATTTGTCAACAGTTGAAGTCATTTTCTCTTTGGCCACAGCTGCAGTTTGAAGTTATTCATGATGACCCCATACTCAAAGGGCAGCAATAAAGTGACCTTCACCATCCAAGAATCTATTCAAACAACTAATATACATGTTAAGTGGAAACCAGGACAGATGGCAATATCAGCCCCAGAGTTCTTTGTCATTTTTGGAGACTAGTATTCAGTTCTAGTCTAGATGGTGCGTTATCTCCAAAAAAAACTCTTCACCATAACAATCAATGTTCTAAGACACCAAAGAGCTCCATACATGGTTTTCCGTTAGACTAGCAAAGAATATTTAATATCTCACAATAGTTGGAGACGTCGGCATAGGACAAATATAGAAAATTGGATTGATTGGTAGAGCCTTATTTATATGAGAAGGATGAAAAGAATTATATCTGATGATGATTCCTTCACTTAGCAGATATTTATAAAGGACTTTCTAAGTGCGAAGCACTCTGATGAGGAGGCCATGGTGACCAAAGTAGTCATAGTGTATTAACTACCTTCCAAACCCTAACGAAACAACTGAAAAAGAATTCTGTTAAAGGCACACGTGTATAGGGACAAAAGCATGGGATATTGGACAATAGCAACACATCATTTAAGCTGGAAAGAGGATGTAGATGTAGAAATTGATTAAGCAAGCCCCAAAATTGCTGAATTCTAAAACCAGCAGTGGGCAAAATCCAGAAGCAATGTATTTTCCACCAAGGCACTCCCAAAGGCTCAGGAAATGGCCTCTGTGTGTATCCCTCTTCTGGAACTGGGAAGAGAACATGAGCCTAACCATAGGAAGATAGACTAAAGAGCAGTCCTGGACACCCTCAGGATTCCCTCATTTCTCCATACATTTGGAACCCTGAAGTTTTATTCCATGATTAGGGCAAAACAGAGAATCAGTGGACTTGGGACCATTGGGAGGAAGAGAGAGCAGTGGTACCCCACTAAGAATAATAAATTTAAGTGAGTTCTCATATGGAATGTTGAGATCCACAGCCTTCTTCCTCACTGGACTCAGAGAATCCTGGCAATGAGATTTTGCCAGGAAAGATACTTGAAGAGTATTTGGGGAATTTGGTCAGTCCAGAAATGAAAAACCAGAGGATTAAAAAGCTTAGGAATGAGGGACTCCTTAAGGGGACAGCCTAGCTGGGTCACCCTAGAATAATGAGCATATTTGGCCAATTTCTGTATGCTCACAAGCTCTTTACTCATACTTGTGAGCAGACAACAATGGATCGATGCATATTTTATGGAAGGTTTCTCCTTTGACATACAGACCAAAAACAGATGGTAATACCTGGCAGGAGGCAGAGACTAAGGGAAAGACAAGATTTTGTCTCATTGTATTGAGGAGAGTGTGCTTATAAAACAGGCACATTCAGAGAACAACAAAAAGTATGCTTGGAAATTAAAATTATAATAGCAGACATAATAAACTAAAATAAAAGATTGGAAGATAACATTGAGGCATTTTCCCAGCAAATACAGCAAAAAGATTAGAGATGGATAATAGAAGAGAAGATTTTTTAAAATTAGTCTAAGGATTCTACTTCTGAATAACAAGAATTCCTCAGTTGGAGAAAAAAATTAAATTAAGAGAAAAAATCATCAAAAGAATATTCTCAGAATTAACATGAGTTTCCCCACTGAGAGGGTCATGGAATGCCCAGCACAGTGAGTAAAAATAAACCACACTTACTGGGACGTTTTACAACACAGGGGACAAAGAAAAATCCTAAGAAATTCTGTAGCAAAAATACAAATTTGGTAGATTGGATAACAAACCCAAATAGTATCAGACCTCTATCGACAGCAGTACTGGATAGCTAGAAGAGAGTAAGTGCCTTCAAAAATGAGAAGGAGAATCATTTCAAATCTAGAATCTATACCAAGTGGCCCCATTGATTATTTGTTAGGATAGACATACCTCAAAATATCATACTTTTTAAATACACAAGGTTCGGAAAACTCTAGCTTACACGTACCCTTTCACAATAAACCTATGGAGGATGTACTTCACCAAAAAAGAGAGAAACAAAGAAAGTAGGATACAAAAGATTTAGAGAATCAGGAAATGTAAACTATAATCCAAAAGAGAGCTTTGAAAATTCCAGGATAACGTCTGTGCAACAACTAGTTTAGAATGGAACCATGCAGAAGGTTCCCAGCCATTTCTCCAAAAGAGGAAAATTGACAGAATACCTAATATATTTAAACATATGGAGAGATTTACACAATTAGAATAGAGGGTTGAAAGAGTGATAAACTATTGAAAACAAACTGAACAAAATAATTATTAACTCAGAGTGAGGATTTGTGCAAATGGGGGGCACGAAAATAGTATACTCCATGACCCAGCTGAGCATTTCTAATAATACATAATAATGATTCATTGATAATGCTCATAACAATCACTGTTGACCTGTGTTGGGAGAATGGGCTCATAGGCAGACTGTGTGTGTTAAGAGTTTGTGTAGTAAGTGTAGCTAGCAGGGGAGTGTAAAGGGGAACTCCTCTTCCAAGACAGAACTCATATTCAATGTCTAAAACTAAAAATTCAAGGAAAAGTAATATGAGCATGATATTTACAAAAATAGTCAAAAAATGCCAAAATATTCAGCTGGAAGAATTGAAAGTAGTTGTTCCAGGGGAGATGAAAATGACATTGGAGTGGGCATGGAGCAGCCGTTTTTCCTAACAAGCCCCATAAAGCGGCCTCTTTAAGATACATTCATTGTTACCTTGAAAAAATAAAGAGCAAATTAAAAAAAAAAAAAAAAAAAAGACATGCTGGAGTCCAACCCCAGCAGGTCCAGGGTTGCCTGAAGGATGGACAGTGTCAGCACGAGAGAGATGAGAGTCGACGAAAGGGGGAGGGAATGAGAGAGCCACGAGTTTCTTTCTGATCACCAGGCAGGCATCTCTGCACTGACCGGAGAGTTAGCATTATTTATGGAAAAAATGCATGGGGTACAAAACAGAAGTGGCAATTGCCTTAGACAATGATTTCTGATGACAAATTCTTTGGTATGTAAAAACTTCCCAGAACATAGATTGGTAGAAGACTCATGCATAATCTTTATCATTAGTGATTGATGTAGGTGACTTAGATGCTTATCACATGGGGAAGGAAGGTATCTTCAGCACTCAAATACAAGGCAATGTTTTTAGCATAGCAAAGGCAAAAGTTAGTTCTTTGTGAGCAGGGGCCAATAGCCTGTTTTCTTGAGGGGAAGAAAAACAGGTTTCTCAGGAAATGTCATATTTGCTCCCATAAACACAAAAGAAGAAATTCCTATAAGTTCCTTCACAAGGTGCAATCAGCATTTCAGGGCCAGAATAAGGAGACAAGTCACTCCTGATACCAGTCAGCAAGGTGCCTTGCAAGGGGGTTGGTGCTCAAGCAAAAATAATTGAGTGAGGGGTAGACATCGGTCGCCATCTGACAGCAGGAGGCCTTAGCTCACAAGGAGATTTTCTCAACTTCGTGGGTTCAGAAATGGCTTCCAGCAAAGACAGCCTAGTCTTCATTTTCTTGGAGTTTACACCCTAAACAGGGATATGATACAGTACATAGATATGTAACTCTAACTCCCAGTTGTGCTAAATGCTATGACTGAAATGTCTTGTTTAAGCTTGTATGAACCCTGAAAGAATGGGAAGGTGGCCGTTCTTTCTTTTTTTAAAAAAGTTTATTTATTTTTGAGAGAGAGAGACAGGATGTGAGTGGGGGAGGGGCAGGGAGAGAGAGACAGAATCTGAAGCAGGCTCCAGGCTCTGAACTGTCAGCACGGAGCCTGACACGGGGCTCGAACTCACAGACCGTGAGACCTGAGCCGAAGTCAGACGCTTAACCAACTGGGCCACCCAGGTGCCCCGGAAGGTGACCATTCTTAATGAAGTATGTGCCAACCCCAGTAGTTGGTGAAAGATCATTATGAGTAATGAACTTCAGAGAAGAGTAAGGAACTACCAAATGTGGCATCTGTTGGACTGGGGTAACTAACTGGAGGTACTGCCTGGAGAGTTCTAGTTGATAATGGCAAGGTTAGCCACTGTGACCATGTGAAGGATCATGTTCACCTGGAATAACCTTCCCTATTTTCTCTGTCCATGGAGATTAACTTTAGGGCCCTAGTAAGAAGAATAACCACCCGGAGTCACCGACCAGGAAAACCTGTTAGGATGTCAGAGCTCATGTCTTCTTACCTTACCCTCTCCTCTGGCAGCCAGGAAAACTCGGGCTCCAGAAGGTTTAGCAGTCTGCCCCAGGTCTCAAAACCACTTAATGCCAGAGCCAAAGCAAGAATTCAGATCTCCAAGTACCTTATCTAGAACTTTTCTCTACAATTATAGAAAAACATATACCTTCACCTGTTAGAGAAGCTGAAATTAAATTAAACTAATTAAACGAATTATCACAGTGTTGCCCAACAACAGAAAACTTCATTTTCTTTGTTCGGTGATGAAAGAAAACATTACAAAAAATAATTACTTTTTCTCTTTGAATTTTGCATTATTGTCTAAATTTAATACCTGATAGCTGCATAGGGATGATCAATCTCTTCCTTATAAGACACAAAATTTAAACTTTATATTCATCAGTAATGAGGTGAAAATCTAATGGCGATAACTTGTTACAATATTTCCAAGAAATGCAAAAATTCCCAAAACTGCAATATATAAGACTTGTACACGTTGTCATTCGGTTTTAAATAATGGCTTTGCATTTACTGTGGCTAATCATATGTAGAAAACATACTATTGTATCTTAAATTGTAATTATGCTAATGAAACATATAAAGAATTATCTTCACTCCAGACAAAACTTGTAATTCAAGACAGCATGTGCACATCACACACACACACACACACACACACACACACAAAATCAGATCCCTGAGTTCCCTGAAAAAAGAATGATCAAAGTCAGGAGATCCATTTTCACCAAAAGAAGAAAGAAAGCTCTTTTTTTAAAATGTTCACATGGCTGCACCAGAACTCTGACATTTTAGTCATGTCCACACTAGTCAAATCTACAACAGCATTCTGAAATCTTGGTCTGGGTCATGATGTCATGTACTTGTACTCATACAGTATTCACTGTCCCCCCTCCCCCCTGCCCCCAGTAGAAGCTTCCTACAAGTTCAGAGAACAAGACTGTTGTTACCAAAGACAGACTGTTGTACACTTCATTTTTTCTTTCCTGTAGTAAGGAAGCTTTGTAATAATTAGGTCAGGCTATGATTTCTGATTCTAAGATCTGATTGGAAAATTCCAAGAAATACTCAGGATATCCCAAGGAATAATTCAGGGTTGTATTGACCCTGTATTCACTGTCCACTCAGAACAGAGATTCTCAGGGATATGTTGGGAAATAGCACATCGATGTGATGACCATTATAAATGATTAATTAGGCTACATGATATCTACGAAATTTCCCTTTGGGAAACAGAAAGTATCTGTGATTGGGTAGACTTAGGCAGTAATTTTAAAATATATATATTTTTGAGAATTTTACAATGTTCTCTCTATCAATCGGCTAGAAGAAGGGTTAGCACTCAGGTGTATGATCCTTCATCTGTGTTTTCCTCTGTAACGCTCTAGAAGGCTCTGGAAAGTTCAAGGAGCCCCCGAAGGATTATTGTTGGAAGATTGCATCAGCAGAATAACTTGAATTTGAACAGTTCTTCAAATCCCATACATATTTGACTGAGATATGCATACTTAATCTCTAGATTACTGAGGCAAACATAGCAAGAACAGAAAAGGTGACAGAAAAGCTATTTCTGTAAGAGAGAGAATCCTGTGATTACAAGTAAGGAAATGGAATGTATTTGTTTGTCACTGTCCCAGATAGTTTAGCTCAGGGCACTTGCTAGGGACTGGATTGTATCCCCTACAAATTCATAATTTGCCCCCAGTGTGACGCCAGCTGAAGAGAGAACTTTCAGGAGGTAAGTAAGGTTAAATGAGGTCATAAGGATTAGGGTCCTAATCCAATAGGATTGGTGGCTTTACAGGAAGAGAAAGAACAATCTCTCTCTCCACTGCACACACCCAGGAAAGACCCTTAGAGCGCCCAGTAAGAAGGCAGCCATCTGCAAGCCAGGAAGAGAGATCTCCCCAGAACCTGCCTGGGCTGCCATCATGACCTCGGACTTGCAGCATCCAGAACTGGGAGACAACTTGTTAAGCCACTGAGTCAATGAGATTGTGTTGTGGCAGCCAGAGCAGACTAACACAACACCACAAAAGTGTATCAGGGAGATTGGAATGTTGAAGCAATGCCTGCCTCAGGCGCAGTACAGGATCCCAAGACCAGAGTCAGAGCAGAGTTTAGAGAAGACCAAATACCAGAATAAAGACAAGATGGAGACTGTGCTTGGGGCAGAGTCTTCGATGAAGAGGCGCGGGACCAGGACTGGGCATAGTAAATAAGAGCTTGGGCTTTGAATTTAACTAGGTTAACCTTTTTTTCTTTCTCTCCCATTCACAAGTTGCAAGACTTTAAGCAAGTTATGTAACTACCCCATTCTCATTCTAGGACTTCACTGCTAATCCTACAGTGGGGATAATAATGCCTTTATCACATAGCCATTGTGAGAATGAGATGGTTAGCATGTAGCACAGTGTCTGGCACAGGCTAACATCTCTATGAATTGGTAACCACATATAGTAGCCAAAGTCTGAGAATATGGGGGTTGAAATTGGTCTGTATTGATTTGTTCATACTCCAGATATTTACCACATACTTACTATCTGCCAGGCAAGATCATAGGTGCCAGAGATAGAGCAGTGAGGGAAAAAAAATCTACCTTCACGGAGCTTACATTCTAGAGAGTTAATGAGTCAGATGGCAAGAACCTGAAGTTGGCAGGCTCCTGAGTCCCTAGCCATGTCCCACGGGCAAAAAGGTCTTGTTCTGGGCAACTCACACAGTCCCTGAGAATGGCTTAATATATGTAAAAAGGGACAAAGAAAATGTGTGCTGCCAAATAGCTTGTCATACATGTGATAAATATGGCTCATTTCTTTGTCAAAAATGCATGAAGGACGCTTGTTTGACATGGTATCTTTTAAAAAGCTACCATCACCCTCATTCTCTAAAAGCTTTTCTTCTCCTTCTCTCTTTCCTCAAGAAAGACAGGCTTTATATAAATGAGTGTTCTTGTACCAGAAAGAAGTATCCTTGGATCTATCCATTGTCCCATAATGTTTTATTTGCTTTCCTGAATCTTGTTTCTGAAAAATTTTAGCTTGGCAAAAAGGAAAACATTTTAAAACAATTCAGGAAATTAAAACTTCACAGTGATACTTTCTGAAAGGGGCCCATTCATGCTGACAGCTCCCTTTCTTGATGTTTGTGGAAGTCTGTGTAAGACAGTTTGGGGGACCTCCTAGTGTTGGGGTGTATGTGCGATCTATCTTTTCCATTCATCTTTCCCTCTTGATTCGGAAGGCAAACTAAAACGTGTGGACTTTGCTGCATAAATACTTGCAGAGTAGATTTTGTTTTATTTGGTATTTACCATTTATTTGTGGGTTTTTCACTCTTTTGTCATCCATATGCATAGCTAATCAGAAAATGGATTTGGTTATGATACCATTTTTCATATCTAAAAACCCATTCTCACCCAGGGCGCCTGGGTGGCTCAGTGGGTTAAGCATCTGACTCTTGATTTGGTCTCAGGTCATGATCTCCCGGTTTATAAGTTCAAGCCCTGCATTGGGTTCCGCACTGACAGCCCAGAGCCTGCTTGGGATTCTCTCTCTCCCTCCCTCTCTCTGCCCCTCCCCCACTTGCTCTCACCCTCTCTCTCTCAAAATGAATAAATAAAAAATAAATAAATAAAAACCCATTCTCCAAGACACTTCTCTGCAGTAACGGTGTAGGAAAACAAGTTGTTCTTTTGTTGCTTTGGAAATGTGCCTTATTCTCCTTTATTATTTTACGGCAACCCAAGTTCAAGTATATACAAGCCAAAATCAAAACAGCTTAGGGAAGTACTGAGATCAGCTGCTCATCATTTTGTGCCTAAATAAAAGAAAGGGAAAAGTACGAGTGTTTTTGCAAAACTTCAATGAATACACAATTGTAGTAATTAATAATTACTACAATTTATTTATTGTAGTAAATAAATAACCACTAGAAACATTGAAACATTATTGAAAATAATTGGTCTTCATCCAAAATTCTTTTCATGTTTAAACAAAGTTTGGGATTTCTTTTCTTCCTGTGTAAATGCATACATATACAGTTTTGCCCATGACAGAAAGGTATCGCTATTTCAGTAAGTCTCCTTCTTTTGGTTTATCACATTGACGATAATTTTAGAGTTTGTTGCTTTTAATTTATAAATTAATTGTGCCAAATAAAGATAGCCTTTCAAATAGTAAATAAACTCTTACAAAGAGAAATTATTTTATAACTAGAACACCTTTCACAGGACTACATTCTTTGTTAGTAAGATACATTCTAGAAGTGGATATCAGAGTAAAGACCTCAGTATTTGTTTTTATTCTTGTGAAAGCAATAAAGTGCTGACAAAGAGTATAATGTGTCACCATAGTTAGAAATAAGGCACGTTTAAGAGTGTTCTTTACTGCTGCTCTTAGCCATGCTACCACTAGCAAACAGCAACGGGATGGTTACATTCGTTCAAGCCCCACCTGAATACTATATACACTCTTTAAAAATGTCAGGCCTTTAAGAATATTGGAGTGATTATAATACACTGTCATTATGTTCCCATCGGTTTGAGTCTGAAACATACTGAATCTAAAAAAGTAAAAGAGTGTGTTTTTCCATTGCCTTTCATACCATATTATTTCCTATAAAATTGCAACCCCATTTCAATAGACCCAGCTATTTCAAGTGTTTTTTTTTTTTAGATAATAAATGTAAACACTCTTTTGATCCATACTTGTTTCTTTAAGTCTGGATGTTAAAATGTGGAATCCTTCACATTCAAACTACAGTAGATGTGCATTACAGTTCTGAGCACAGAAGGCAGGATGGGATAGGAAGATAGAAGTTTCAAGCCCTTGTGTCTAGCCTACTTGGTTGTGAGGGAAATGCCGATGTGCACGGATGACTGGAATGAAAAATGGGCAGGGGGTTTGTCACCAAATTGTCGAGCAGAAGGCATGAAAGCAGGATTCTCAGCTCTAGGCTGCACAATAGAATCATCTTGGAACACACCAGTTCTTGAGAGGGGCTAGCATGTAAGTAAAGAATTGGTGTGTAGAAATAAAAATAGATTTATAACCCAGAGCCTTTCTCTGCTTTTTAAAAAGCCTGTACATATTCAACAACTATACCTTTCTTTGCTTTTGTGTGTATGTGGGGGGGGGGGTGTAAGGTGTAGATTTTTTATCATTTACCCCAGGTAGGCATTCAGAAAATGTCTTATTGCCAATCTGACTCCATTTCCAGCCACAGCCCTATGGAGTTTAGCTGAATGATGTCTCTACCTGGGACTGGCATGCATGTAGATAATGCTCTGTGTGAATGAGAAGCAAAATTAGTCCTTTCAGAAATGTTCTCTTGGTTCTGATTAAAGATAAAAATAAAAGCTGTAAGTTTCCACAAATGCTACAAGTGTTTTTTTCTTGCAATGTACCCATTTATATTTTCAACAGAATTGGTTTGTATTTCTGGAAAAAGCCCTTCATTCAAGGACCACATTGCAACCATAGATCATTTATGGATAATTTGGTAGATGATAGACATTTGAAATTACTGTGACAGGTGTTTTCACATTGTTTTTGCTGATCTGATAAAAAGCATACTGCCAAAAAAGAGTGTGGAGGACTTAAATTCCTCAGAATCAATTTGAAGCACCCTTTTGAAATGAGAATTGCTGTAAAGACGTGTTTTGGAAAGAGGTGAAGGTGGGGGAAACAGTCCTTGAGATGAAAATACAATTCAGTAAAACAAATATATTTCTTTGATGGGGACTATATACACTGTGCTTTAATTTATTCATCACTGTTATTGTCCTTGAAATTGTTTTCTGCTACCGTGCACATGATGGCCCCAGGAAGCCCAGCAGAGAGCCAGGGAAAACAATTCCACGTGTCCTTCTGGTGAACTATTTCAATATTTTTCAAAATAAGAAATAAGAATTTACTAAAGAGACATAGAAATTCTGAAAGCCGAAGGCTAAAAAATACTGAGAAAGAATCTCTTTTATATATGACGGTTCATTGATGCCAACGTTCATCTGTAAAACCAGTGGCACCTGTGTTAAGTAGTTTATGTGGGAATAAAAATTGTGTTATGCAACTTTTGCTATGGAAGGTAACATTCCATAAGTTCATCCTGTTTTTAATCTTGACTTAAGAAAAGTACTGCTATGGCCGTTTTATTTTTTTTAAAGATCTTTTTTAATGCTTATTTATTTTTGAGACAGAGAGACAAAGTGTGAGTAGGGGAGGGGCAGAGACAGAGGGACAAGCCGGCTCCAAGCTGTCAGCACAGAGCCTGACCTGTGCCTGACCTGGGGCTCAAACTCACCAGCCTTGAGATCATGACCTGAGCCAAAGTCAGACACTAACCAACTGAGCCAACCAGGCGCCCCTGCTATGGCTGTTTTAAAAATAAGAGTTCCGCTTATCTCTTTGTGAGAACTTCTCTTCCTTCTGTCCTTCCCCTCATACCCACCCTCCCACTCAACTCCATCCACCCTCCCCCTTAGCCAAAGGCATTTGTGAAATATGGAGGCACTTATGTCGTGCTGTTACTTGGTTGGGGTATTCTTAATAAATGCCTCCTGTATTTCAGAGGTGGTTTGAGGAGGTCAGCTAATGCAATTTCACTTTGATTACTTATTTGAATTTTGGATGCAAAGATCCCTGAACCAATTCCCCGAATTTGTCATAATCATAATTTAGTTATCCACAGCTGCTTCATTAGATTTAAGGTCCTTTCAAGAGAATATTGATTATTACAGCTCTCGATTATCTAATAACAATATTCATAAGACGCCCTCCTCTCCAGCTCCATTCCCCTGACTCACTAATCGGTACTGGCTTCAACCATTCTTCTTTTCCAGTCATAGCATCCCCTGAGAAGTTACCAGATCATAATGACACAGCAATATAAAGCGAGACCTTCAGTTCTTTCAGAAGTTGTGCATTATTCTCCATAAATCCCATCTGTCCCTTTTCAATCTACACTTATGGTTGCCATTAGAATTCTGTATCTTGTGGAGCCTGGATGGCTCAGTCAGTTAAACATCCGACTTCAGCTCAGGTCATGATCTTGCAGTTCATGAGTTCAAGCCCCACATTGGGCTCTGTGCTGATAGCTCAGAGCCTGGAGCCTGCTTCGGATTCTGTGTCTCCCTCTCTCTCTGTTCCTGCCCTGCTCATGCTCTTTCTCTCTCAAAAATAAAAAAAGATTAAAAAAAATTTTTTAATTAAAAAAAAAAAGAATTATGTATCTTAAAGTCCACGCATGGCATTCCACAGCTTACCATTTTTCAGTGGCTCCTATTAACCACCTTGGACTTTCTGTGTAGAGAGAAATAGTATGAGAAAGCCCTTAAACCAAAATGTGAAACTTGTTGTTCCAGCTAGATGAAATAATAAAATTGGAACATTAATGGTAACACATACCAACTGAAATAGATTAATATATATTTTTTCTTTTTTTCTTTTTTAAAAATTTTTTAATGTTTATTTATATTTGAGAGGCAGAGAGAGACAGAGCATGAGCAGGTGAGGGGCAGAGAGAGAAGGAGACACAGAATAAGAAGCAGGCTCCAGGCTCCGAGCTGTCAGCACAGAGCCTGACGCGGGGTTCGAACCCATGAACCATGAGATCATGACCTGAGCTGAAGTCGGATGCTCAACCAACTGAGCCACCCAGGCGCACCTCAAATAATTAATATATTTTTAAAATGAGTTATATTTAACCATGTGTGTTATCACCAAAAGGAAAAAAAATATGTATTGGACACATATGAACTTTTCATTCAAATAACTCATTAGTCTGTTTAACAAAGGGTTTGAGAGCATCTAGAATATTCCAAGCACTTGTCTAAGCAGTAGAGATTTAACAGTAAACAAGACTGACATGGTCTTATTTAGCCTTCATGGAACTTAGAGTCTGTTGATGATACGGGCAAGTAAGAAGGCAGTGACAGGGACAAGGACTTAGATTGGAGAGAACGGGGTTCTACAGGATCTAGAGAAAGGACACCTCTAGAGCGAATTGTCAGAGAAATCTTCTGGAGGAAGGTGATATCTAAGCTGAGATATGAAAGAAGAGAAATTAGCTGAGCTGACTGGGATAGTGATCTAGGCGAAGAGCAAGAATCTGACCTGTTCAGGGAATTGGAAGAAGCTCTAGACGAATGAATGAGCAAGGGCAGGGCAGAGTAGAGCCAGAAGAGGCTAGAGAGCAGTCACGCAGGGTCACTGTCAGAGGGACACAGGATGAAGGGCACTTTACTGCCTCGAAGTACCCTTGGGCATCCAAGTGAGGTTTTCAGTAGGCAGAGCCTGCATTGCCAAAAAATGAAGGATGATTGAATTTTGAAATTTATGACTTAGTAGGGAACTTATAAATACAATTAAGAGGTAGCTAAATTTCTTGGGATTCCTTGGCTAGTTTTCTAGAAAATTCTTTGCCTTAGTTCCTGTTACATATTTATAATTCACCAAATACTGTTTCTGTAACTCTTTTTCTCAACACATTTTAGAGTTCAATGCTTAAAACATTTTACTGATGAATTAAATGTTTCCTGTTCTAATTACGCATCTTTAATTTCTCCATGTTTTTTTCAACGGGAAATTGATATGTTTAAAAATGTTGTGGTCTGCCACGAAAAAGTAGAAAATCGAGAATATAACAGGCTATATAGTATTTCACCTAGAGTCAATTGTGTGCAAGTTTAATTCCCTGCACTTGTCAAAAGTTGTTAAAACATTGCTTGCCTTTTTTGAATATAAAATGTGGGCAGACATGTACTAATATATCAAAAAATGACACTTTGTCAAAGAGGGCTTTCATGGGAGAACGTTCTGAATAAAATGTTTTCTTTTGAAAAGAACCCGGCCTGTTTAACATTCCAAAGCAAACACAAAAGAACACAAAATGCCTGAACTTACTGCCAGTCACAACCGTCAGTTTCATTTACCCTTTCATACTTTTTTTTATATTCCAAAAACTGTTCCTCCAAAGAATTATCAGTTTTATTCCATGATAACCCTGGTTTGAAGTAAAATAAAAGTAGCTTAGACCCTCCTCAGAATGGATTCTTTTCAGACTTCCTAGCACTTCTAATGGTATGAAGAAGATATGGTTGGCTATGTCTACCGTTAGACTCAATGTAATTATATGTGAAGCAACAATTCCCTTATCTATTAGGAACACTTGCGGAGGCTAACTGTAGTTCACTGTTTGGCAGATGAAATACAGAATTAAAATCTCACACTACTTTTCAAGTTCTTTTTTCCCCCAGTCATTTTAAAATCTTTTAACCTAGGGAAAGATGGTAGCCAGGAAAGAATGGGAAACAGATGGTATTTAAAGGCCTTAGCAAGATTAACCAAGCAGATGCGCCTGTACGTTTCCCCCTACTCATTTCTCAAATAGTACTTCCCCGTTATGATTAATTGGTGATGGATCCAATGCTTCGGATCTTCTGAGGATTTTCACAATTAAGATAATGGTTGATAGTTGGAATATTAAACTGAAAATCAATAGATATTTGGCTTTGATCACAACCTTATATTGTCTTATCTAAATAGGAGGGATAGCTATATATACGCACGTCCTTGGCAGAGAATACACTAAGTCTAACTCTTGAGTGGGAATATCGTTCGTTGTTTAGGGTACCGGGGAGAAGGGCTGAAAGAAATAGAAACAGATGGCCGTTGAGGTAATTGAGGTACGGTATAGCTTAAAGGCATCCTGGAATGCCACATAATAGTACTAGCGTGAAAAGAAGAGACATAATCTGTGCAACTTCATTTCACGTGTAAGCTGAGCCTGCTCAGAATGAGAACTCCTCAAGGATGGGAGGGGATGCAGAAGGTTTGACCTAGAATCAGAGAATGGCAGGAACAGATTCCCCCAACTACAAGGGTTCATTGGAGAAAAGGAGGCCCAGGTTTTAATAAAATACTAGAAAATCCTGTGTATACTGTTATGAGAGAATACTAATATTGGGATCAATAGATCGAGCCAAATGTGTTGCCTTCATCTTTTAATTAAGTCACACTATTATTGCAAGGGAGAGGTGTTTTGATGTGACTAGTGGTAGTGGTTGTAAGGATCTCACAACTGAAAATGCCTTCCTTAAAGCTCTGAGAGGGCAAGGCGGGACAGTGAGGTGCAGAGTATAGAGTGAAGTTTTGCATCCTGCCTCCATCACTACTGATCACACTGCCCTTGGCAGTGACTTAGACTCCCCAAGCCTCACTTTGTTCACCTGTAAAATGGGCCTGATGACACTACCTCTATGAGGCTTTCGAGCTCAGCCAGTGCCAACACATATTTCATAACTGATAAACAGTAGCAGTATCATTAATAGATTTGCACAGCTTAGCCATTTTTCCACCAAGCACACCCTGGAGGAGGATATTCACGGATGTAGTTTTTCACTGCACCAGGAAACCCATCTCAATGGTTATTGTGGGTGGTTAAAATTCCCTCATACTCTGTAAGCCAGGAAAAACTGTTCTACGTTACCACCTGCTCTCTCTTGGTTCCTAGGTATATAAATTATGTTGTGTGTTTAAACAGAAGTTAAAATCAGAACATTTCCTTGAAAACACTTTCTGGTTACAGTATCATACTGACTCAAAGAAGTTATTTTTTTTTTACGCAGATCGTTACACACTTATGAATCATTTGGTAAAAACAGTGGTTTCTCCTAAATGTATTAAAGCCAAAATTAATTTATAAAAATTTAGGTCCCTTTAAAATTAAGACACTCATATCCTTGACTACAGGCTATTATTACCTAAGCAGTTAAAGTACATATCATATGTACAAAGGTAACGCCAGCGACCTATCAATAGTGGATTTTCCTACATAGTAGCCATCCTCTATACCCTAATATAAATGGCTCACTAGAAGTTATAACCGAAACCAACAAAAGATGCAAACGAATCCTGATTTATCTTAATATTAAATTTTTACAGCACTTTTTTGAGCTATTTTATAAATTAATTAATTTCAAAATGGATAAAGCAGTAACACTGAGGTTTAGCTAATTATGTGTAAATTAAATATAAGCATTTAAAATAACCATTTTAATTAAATACAAGACTCAGGCAACTAATCATTAAAAGTGGAATTGGTAACTTGAGATTTATCATTCTGAAACTACTTGCAGCACATTTCTAATGAATTCTTTCCTCTACTTACATGAAAGACAAAATGCAGCTCCCCAAAGTGGCAGCTAGTAAAAGGTAACCCTTTCTTGAGTCGTTATCAATTTGAAATTGAATCCGAGCAAAAAAAAAAAAAAAAAAGTACTTTGCTACAGTCTCTTAGATTCAAAACTGTAGTTACTATTTGCTAAACCATTTCCAACTTGACTTATATTTTAGTTCTATAAACATCTAAGAAAAACCATAATATTTGTAACAGCATTTGTTACTGCAAAAAAATGGATATATTTTATAAGAAAAAAATTGTACTTAAAAATTTTTTTGACATTTATTATTGATTTTTGAGAGACAGAGAGAGACAGAGCATGAGCAGGTGGTGGGAGGGGGAGCAGAGAGAGGGAGACCCAGAATCCCAAGCAGGCTTCAGACTCCAAGCTGTCAGCACAGAGCCCGATGCGGGGCTCGAACCCGCAAACCGTGAGATTGTGACCTGAGCCCAAGTCGGACGCTTAACCGAAGGAGCCACCCAGGTGCCCCAGAAAAAAATTATACTTTTAATAGAGGAGGCTCTGAGGAAGAAAAATCTGAATAGTTTGTGATTTAATTTTTTAATGAAAATAATAATGTATTACAACTTCAAGAATAATGAAGAATAATACTTTTTGAATAGTTTCATTTTATATGTAGTAGCTATATACTCCAAACTTTATATTTGTAAGAATATAAAAATATCTTGCTATGTTCAAATTTTTATAGTAATTTATATATGTTTTTTAAAAAAAATCAATGGCTAATTTTTATAGTGCAATGTCACTATCACTTAGCATAAACCCTGACACATGGTAGATCTTAATAAACATTTTTAGATTGTGTAAATATATTGATACATTTTATAAAATATCTTTTAAAAGGTTCTCTTTTAAAAACTATTTACTGGGGCACCTGGGTGGCTCAGTCAGTTGAGTGTCTGACTTCAGCTCAGGTCATGATCTCACACTTGTGAGTTCAAGCCCCACGTGGGGCTCTGTGCTGACAACTCAGAGCCTAGAGCCTGCTTCGGATTCTGTCTCTCTCCCTCTCTCTCTGCCCCTCCCCAACTTGCACTCTGCCTCTCTCTCTCTCTCTCTCTCTCTCAAACATAAATAAACATAAAAAAAATTAAAAACTATTTATTGTTATATCATACCTTCTACGTGCTCCAAATAGCAAATAAAGTTGAAGAGCATCCACTTAGCCCTCTGAGGGCGGTATGCTTTTCTGGTAGCCTGTGATCTGTTGCTTTTCTGTATTCTGGAATTAGTATAGACATTAAGAATCCAAAAGAGAGCAGTGCCTCTGCTGGCTGAGAAACAGTGACTTAAAGGCGAGGTAGCTTGTTTTGTTCCTTGTGCTAAATACCTGCAATTACTGATTGTCACATTTCTCTTCTGTTGCAAAAACTGAGCTAACTGAAGGCACCACCCTTAGCAGATGAGTTCTGCAGTGTAACGAATGTTGAGTGCCCTCTTGAGTTTAGCATTTTAATTATTCATAATTATAGTGATTTCTGCTTATTTGTGAACTTTGGAAATAATTCTAGTTTCTCAAACAGATTGAGAAGCAGAGTGGTTGAGGCTTGGTTGTGTTTTGTCTTATGTGGAGGTCAGCAGGCCCATGAGCATGTGAGAAATTCTCAGAAGCAATGGAATCCAGTTGTCTGGCTAATAAGTGGACACTTGATGGGTGCCATGTCCTGAAATAACTGAATGTACTTTTTTCTACCAGCTTTCTGGTTTCTCTAGGACTGTTTGGGCAATAATGGGATTGTGAGGTAAAGAGTGGACAAGGATTCAAGCAGAACTAGAAAAAGTGTATGAAAGTGTGTTAATCAGAGAAGAGAATACAAGAGATTCAGTAGCTGCCTGTTATCCAAGTGTACACAATTTCAAGGTCTTTTCTTTTCCTTGAAAAAGTTGTGTGTTTGTGTGCGTGTGCGTGTGTGTGTTGCACCCTAAACACATTTACATACAAGGGACCCAGGTAAGGATGAATATTCTAGCCATTTTTGATAAGAATAATCTTCATGTCTACTATTTGCAAATTTATATTAGTGATAATGACGTATTGGGACTGGGCTCCTACAATCTATTTAGATTCATATACACTCATTTAATAGCCTGAAAAAAACAATGAAATATTACTTAAAAAAAAGAGTTTGGCACCATAAACCTGTTTTCATTGCAATCTATTTCATTTTCTCATCTCTTTCTTTATTTTTTTTTTTAATCTCTCCAATACAGCACTTTAGTTTTAGAGCCAAACGTACTCTGCAGCTAGAGAATCACTCAGGTCTCCTGGTATTCTCTATTCAACTTAGGAAGAAGCAGCAATTGCTTAATATATTCAAGTAGTTGCACAGGTAAAGTGATTGATATGGATAATCATCATATTGGCTATAAAAGGCAGTCTGAAGATGCACAATATGTAGCAATTTTAAGGAGAGTACACTTAACCTCTTTCACCTAAAAGCCTCCACAGCCAGATCAGAAGCAAGGTTCTGCTGCAGGAACATTATCTGAAAATGCATGTGGGTAGCTCCCAATTTATAAGACCATCTCTAATCAAAGGGAATTAACAGTTACATCTTCTAGGGTTCAGCTCAAATATGAGCTCTGCTGCTATTCATCAGCAAATTGTTTAATAAAGGAACTGAAAGTATCATTTTTTGAAAAAGAAAGAAATGTTCCAATCATCCAAAATATACCTCTTCTTCTTACCATAACATATTTTTAACCACAGTCACTAAGAAGCAGCAAATAATAATAATAATAATAAAATAAATAATGATTAAGACAAGATGAAAGACTAACTGGGAGGGGCGCCTGCGTGGTTCAGTCAGTTAAGCATCTGACTTCGGCTCAGGTCGTGATCTCACGATTCGTGAGTTCGAGCTCCACGTCAGGCTCTGTGCTGACAGCTCAGAGCCTGGAGCCTGCTTCAGATTCTGTGTCTCCCTCTCTTCTCTCTCCGCCCCTCCCCAACTCACACTCTGCCTCCCTCTCTCGCTCAAAAATAAACATTAAAAAATTATTTAAAAGAAAAAAAAAAAAAGACTGGGAAATCATGTGTCTTTGTCTCCACCCCCAGGTACTAACAAGCAGGGAACAAGCCAAAAGGACAGGCAGTAGCTGAGAAGAGGCCATGGAATGTCCACCAACCAGATAATCATCGCTGGATCATCGAGAAGTGTCTGAATGTAGGTATGTGTACTGAAGACTTCCGTGCTATCTGTTACCGAACGTTCCGTACCCCCACCCCATATGTCATACATCTGCCATCTCATCAGCCTTTTGAAAGCACTACTTGGAATGACATGATGCATGTGCACACAGACACACCGCCTCTTAGAAACCCTTGGTGGCTCTCCCACAGGCGATCCTCCCTCCTCTCCCGGCTTTTCAAACTCTACAAAATGACTTTACACTGCCTCCTGTTTCCCAGTCTCAGAATTCCCATAGAGAAACCTTCCCCACTGACATGGAGCCTTATTTCCCAAACACAGAAAGCCTTTGTCCTCGCTGTCCCTGCCATCTGAAATACCTTTCCCAAATCCTCCTTGCTGGTTTTAGTTCTGATTTTCCTCCAAGACCTAAGTCAGCCTTCACCTGCATTAAAACCTAGTGCTGATTTTCCCATCCCAGTTATGTCCGTCCTTCCAAACTACCATAGGACCTGTGGTTATGCCCCCTCGGTGACACTTGACAGCTTGTACCGTGTAGTACTTTGTCTCTCCTAATACATGTGCCCTGTGTCCTCGGTGTAACTATTTATTTCTGGAAAGGTGGGATATATTGTATTTTTTCTACTAGAATCCAGGGTGAGAAATGGGCATGTCATGAGCTGCCATGACAAGCAAGGCGACAAAGCTAGATGGTTAAGAACACAGACTATGGAGTTAGACTGCCAGAGTTTGAGTTTGAGTTCCTGCTCTTCCAGCTAGTAACTGACCGTGGCAAGGGTTCTGGGTTTTTTTAATGTTTATTTATTTTTGAGAGAGAGAAAGAGAGAGAGAGAGATGGCATGTGAGTGGGAGAGAGGCAGAGATAGAGGGAGAGAGAGGATCTGAAGCAGGCTCCGTGCTGACAGCAGAAAGCTCAATGCAGGGCTCACACTCATGCACCATGAGATCATGAGCTGAGCTGATCATGACCGAGCCACCCAGGCACCCCAACCATGGCAAGGTTTCTGTGCCTTAATTTCCTTATCTCTAAAATGGGAATAACAATACATCCATCTCCTTGAGTTATGATAAAGTTTAAATCAGTTAAATAAAAAGTGCTTAGAATAATGCAATCCATATTAAACACTCAAAAATTGTTAACCTGTGTATTACTGTGTATACATGGAATACTCCATCTCAATTAATTTTTTCAATAATGCTATAAGATAGAACACATCATTCCCATTATGAAAAGAGGAAGTCCGTGGCCCTGAGAGGTCAGGTCATCGCCTAAAATCACAAGAGGCAGAATGAGAACCAACATGTCTGACCTTAAGTCCTGGGCTATTTCACTCGGCACACTGTCTCACACACAACACATTGCCTCACACCCTAGTTACTGTTGCTAACAATGAAATGTATAGTTTAAACCAAATTATGCTGCGATTTCGCTAGATGTGACCTTGAAAAATCTTCTCAATGTGAAATGTTTCAGTTGACTGTAAATACTTTTCATATGGGCTAATTCAAATGCGGTGGGATCATAATTGCCTTTTTTTTTAATTTGTCTGTTTAGTTTGACTTAGAGGCTAAAATTCAGGTCAACAAGTATTTCTGTTCCCAGGTACTGCAGGAGAAGGACAGAGAAAATACCAAATGGGTAGTTTTGCCGTAGGGTATTTAACCTATGTGACTCGAGTAATGGAAACAAAGTGGAAACACCTCGCACATTTTTAAAACTTACATTCCTAGGTCCCCTTGAGATTGGCTCTTCCATACTCCCTTCCTCACCCCATGTCCTAATATGGTTTGGATATAGTACCACTCTCTACAAAAATAACACTTTGGGGTTTGGCGGAATGTGCCATTCAAGAGTAAAGTATAAAATGTAGAAGTTTATAAATCATTGTATTCTATTTGAAATTATTTGGGAGAATTTTCTAAAAGCCCTGTTAAACTTGGCAGACGAGCCCCTCTTGGAATATCTTTATTTTCTAGGAAATCATCAAGTCTGGTTCTTGTTGCTGCCAGAATTCCTTGGCTGCTGCTACTCCATTTGTGCATCTGAAGCACTTAGTGCTGGGATATAGTAGATGATGGAGAAATCCTTGGTTCAATGCAATGTTGTCACCTTACTGATAGATTAAATATACTCTGCTCTCCTGGCCCACCACTGAATTACAGAATAACTTCAGAGGTCCTCTGAAGGCCTGAAGGAACTACCTTTAGCTGAAGACTCCCCAAGAGATGGGATTGGAAGGACTAACATTTTGGAACACACTTCCCTTATTCTATGTGCTTTACTCTGCATAAACCATTTCATTTCATCATCAAAGTAACCCTGTGAAATAGGTCTTGTTGTCCCCTACTTGTGTTGTGTTCCCACAACAAGGAAGCTCAACTTCAGGGTTTAACCAATCTATTTAAAAACCACACAGGGGCGCCTGGGTGGCTCAGTCCATTAAGCGTCTGACTCTTGATCTTGGCTGAGATCATGATCTCACAGTCCGTGGGTTTGAGCTCCACGTTCGGCTCTGCGCTGACAACACAGAGCCTGCTTGGGATTCTCTCTCACCCTCTTTCTCTGCCTTTCCTGTGCTCGCACCTGTGCTCGCTCTCACTCTCTCTCTCTCTCTCTCTCTCTCTCTCTCTCTCTGTCAAAATAAATAAATAAGCTTAAAAGAATTAAAAAGTAAAAATCACACAGCTGGTGAAAAAGCATTTCCATCACAAATCTAATCCAAAGACCAGCAAATGATGAAGTAATAATAGGGGTGAAGTGAGCCTTGATTCAGTCAGGAAAGAGGTAGTCTGTCAAAACAAGTGACTCAGGAACATCATATAACCTCCTCATGCCTCGGTTTTCTCATCTCATGTGATATTATTATGAAGATCAAAATGTTTTATTTGTAAAATAGCTTAGGAATTATCATTGATGCTATAAACACTAAGTTACAGTTAATGGGTTTGGTAAAAAGAAACACTGAAACAGTTTAGAAGTCCCCAAATGGTTTGATACCACCAGCAAGTAATAGAAGGGAAGGAGAGTCAATGAAAGACAGCAAAGGCCAAAAACAAGCAAATGCCTTGTCTGTGTAGGGATTTTGGAAGCAGATCTGGAAAAGACTGCTCTAGTACTGATACCAGTCCAACACTGTGCAGTTATCAGTGACTAAGTGGCAGTTACTCATAAATATGTTACATCATGTTTTAAAATGTAGATATAATGGCCATAATCACTAAACCAAGGAATGGATTTAGGATAAAACAGTGTAAATAAGGACGGTTGCATAGGGAGCTATATACCTTGTACAAGGAATAATTGTGTGCCAACCTGCTCATTTGAAGGATCAACAGTAATGTTGTTCTTAAACACATGGTTCTAAAAAGTACCTGAAACACCCTAGGGGCCTGAGTGGGCAGCAGCCTGCTGCGTCTTGAAACAATTTCTCCAAATGTTTTCTGGAGGAATTAATGGCACCTTCAAGTCATGCCTGATGTCTGGTTTTGACCTTGTAAACGTTAAGGGAAGTAAATGTATTTGATGAGTTTTAAGCATGTGCTTCAGTTAAGTTACTATGATAGTAAAACAACCCAGTCTTATAAACTGTAAGGTGCTTTCCATTCTTTAGCATTTAATTGCATTCCTACTGAGTTGAGATAATAAGTCATTAACCTCAGCATCTGACCTAATCCATGTATTCAGATGTAAGAAAATTGGCCATATTTTTTCTTTTCTATTTTTTTAAAGATTTGATTTTTTAAGTAATCTCTACATGCAACATGGGGCTCAAACTCACAACCCTGAGATCAAGAGTCGCATGCTCCACTGATCGAGCCAGCCAGGTGCCTCACTTTCTTTTCATTTGTTTACATGGTAAGTTCCAGAAACCACCTACCAGATTTTTTTAAATTGTATTTTAACCTGAATGACAGCAGCAACCTTGCTGATACTTTTAAAAATGTTCAAGTCAAAGAGAAATTAGGAAACCACTTTTGGGAGCACCTGGGTGGCTCAGTCAGTTAAGCATCAGACTCTTGATTTTGGCTCCAGTCATGATCTCATAGTTTGTGAGACTGACCCACGCATCAGGCTCTGCGCTGACAGTGCAAAGCCTGCTTGGGATTCTCTGTCTCCCTCTCTCTCTACTCCTCCTCCACTCCTCCTCCACTCATGCTCACTCACTCTCTCTCTCAAAACAAATAAAAACTGGGGCGCCTGGGTGGCTCAGTCGGTGGAGCGTCTGATTTCGGCTCAGGTCATGATCTCGAGATTTGTGAGTTCAAGCCCTGCGTCGGGCTCTGTGCTGACAACTCAGAGCCTAGAGCCTGCTTCATATTCTGTGTCTCCCTCTCTCTCTGCCCCTCCCCTGCTCACGGTCTCTCTCTCACTCTCTCTTAAAAGTAAATAAACATAAAAATAAATAAATAAATAAATATTTTAAAAAATAAATAAAGCCTTTAAAAAAAGGAAGAAACTACTTCTGTAAGTGTCTTTTGTTAAAGCCTGCCTACAGGAGGTCTCTACTGCTGAGATGGAGAATCTGATCAATTGCTCAATTTCATCTGACCAGTTTCAACTGTCAACTATTTCTAAAGATATAGACCTATGCCAATAACACATTTAACTTACTTTTTAAGTAGCTTTCTTAATATTTGAAGTATATCATTATTGTTCATTATTAAACATCCTGATGGTAGAATGGATTGCCGGAATAATGATTGGAGTAATACAGCAATGAGTGGCTAAATTGGGGAATATTTTTAGAGCATAGTCCTAAATTATAAAGGTATTTTGTAAACTATAAGTCACTACACAAATATTATTTATAAGAATAATTTTTATAATACCAAATTATGTTTTTCTGCAAAGCAGTGAAATATAATACAGGAATATTTTCCTATTACTTTTACGTAAAATATATTCATGAACATGGGTTCTTTAATGCAGAGCAGGATAGTACCTGAGAGAGGACTCATAAAAATTATAATACCTGCTGTTATAGAGTGCTTGTTTTAGGCTAGACATTTTTAAATAGATCATTTTTAGTCTTCCGAATGTCCCTGCAAGATTTTGTTTTCTGCATAGCTCCTCTTACACAATTAGGGCTCAGATCCATTAATAAACAGATTGGTAAATTAGTCAATGGTGGTGCCGCAATTTAAACCCAGATGGTTTAGACTCCTATACTCATGCTCTTTAACTATTAGGGAAGCCATTTTACTCCATAAACGATAGGAAGGAAGGTATAAAAAAGAAAATCTCTCAAAACAAAAACGTTAATAGTAGCTACCATTTATTAATGTGCCAGGTACTGAGGTAGGTGCTGCAGGGTGCCCTTTAATTCATTAACCTAATTAACAGCTCCAAAGGGGTTCATTCATCTCAGGTGTTTCAAGTAAATTGGATATTAATATTTTCACTTGCCTTGTGAGAACTTTAAAGTTCAAAGGCATTGAGTTACTGACCCGAGATGGCACACCCAGTAAACAGCAGACCCATCCTGACGATTTCCAAACTCCATATTCTTTCTGAGAATATTATAAGCTAAAATATATTTCTGATTCATAAAGACTCCAGACTGCTGCATGCTTACCTTTTTTTCCTCTGAGTTTATTCTTAGAATGACTTTAGTTTCATTTGGAAATTACTGAGCTCTCTGTTTATAAGGAACTTTCAGAAACTTATTATTAATTCAGTGAATATGCACTACTTTGTGTGTATCCTAATGGTTTACATTAAAGTCAGATTTTAACATTATAAATCTCATGTGCTTGGCTTGTATTTCATAATCCAGAATTTCACTAAGAACCTTAAAATTGAAACAGATTTATTAGGTTCAGGAAAACTGCCTCGCATGCATAAATTACTGCTCTGGAATGCCACAAGTTACAAACACAACTGAATAGCTTTCGTCCTAATCTTGCAAGAAGCCTAGAGCAGCATTTTGCGTTCATTCATTAAACAAGTGTCTACTGATTGCTAACTATTTTCATAAACTTCATGCTAGGGAGATTGGCAGATAATAAGAACACAAGCATCCCTACCCTTAAAGAGCTTTACAAATTAATTAGGGAGAAAAGACATGGAAACCGTTAAGCAATGAAAACTGAAGTTAAGCCATATTGCAACAGTGAAATAAATCATTTTAATACAAAAAAAAAAGAGTTCTCCAGTTTCCTGGCTAGAGGTGCCGACTGTGGGTTGAGGTAGTGAAAAAGGCCTCACAGATGGAAGGCAATGGGCTAGGCAGAGAGGATGGATGGTACCCGCAAGGCAGGCCCTATGGTGGAAGTAACCAAGCAGCAGACGCATTTATTATCCTGAAGCCTTGTGCAGGAGGACTGGAAAAGACAAAATTAGAAAAGCAGGTGAGGCCAGAGAGCCAAAAGCTCTGATTCTAGCTAAAGACTGGCCTTTGGCTCCTGGGGGATGGGGGACTCATTGACAAATTTGAGCAGAGGAATGACATAATTAAAATAGTGCTTTAAAAAAGATTAATTTGGCAGGAGTAGGCAGGATGGATTGGTAGAAAGAGAACAAGAGCAGAGAAACTACTGCAATAATTCAGTTCTAAGGTGATGAGGTTCTAGACAGAAGTGACGGTAAGGGTAGAAGGAAAGAATAAATGCAAGAGATAGTGCAAAGAAAGGCATGAGAGAGGTGATGACCAGATGTGGGAGACAAAGACACAAAATCTACTAACTTCACATTCTGTTTGGGCACTTTTATAGTTTACAAAGTATATAGAGTTCATTGACATTATACATAATATTCATGGTCTCAGATGCCATTGGATTTCAGGAACATCTTGCTTTTATTTACTGTAGCATTTCTTTTAGCAAACCTACAGTGAAGTCCTGATTTCCAAGAGATAATAAATACTATTATAAAAATGCCTGGGAGAATAATTGTAGCTTTATGTTGTACTACTAATACTTCTAACTACTACTACTACTATTAACAATAATAACTGCAGTTATAAGATGAAAGCATAATTATATGAGTAATGTAAATTCAGCCAGTGATGTTTAATGTCCCCCCAAAATTCCAATTTCTTTGTTCAGCTGTTTTTATATTTTTTTTACCAAGTTGACTTTTAAAAGCTGTTAATTGATTGTCTAGAGTGCATTATTTTCAAAAATATGTTGATATGATTCTCTAGTAGTTTGGAGTGACTTCCTGCCAGGATTAATTCTATTGTCTTCAAAATGTCCTTGTATAATAATGATTTTACTTTACAAATGGAAAAACTGAGCCATAGAGAAAGTGAATTAATGAGTTATTCAAGATAGCATGAGAACAGAAGAATCTATCTTTCTGTGGGTCCAGTGGGCTACAGAGATAAAATAAAACTAGAAAGCCATCAATACTCTTTGTAGTTATTTAGATTTAAGGAAATACCCAGTGCCGGGCAAATATAACCTTCTTACCTAGAACACACACACACACACACACACATACACACACTAACACACACACACACACACACACACACACACACACACATACACTCCATTGCGTTACGATGATATATATTAGTTACTTCAAAAAGCAAGTGTCATTTTAATATTACTTAGATGCTGTTTTTAATGCCTCAAGTAAAACATATCGTAGCTTCTAATATTAATTCATTCCCCACTTAGAATTGTTAAAAATATTTATGATCTGGTATAGAGCAAAGCATATTGTTATCCATTTTCTTCAGCTTTGATATAAAAGCATTCTTCAGCTGTCTTCTAGGGACAAATGTCGTCAGAGTTTGATGGTAATTTATGTTGTCAGTCCATTAAGTTGATTTTATGGCAGCCAACACAACTATTGTCCATTTATGAGAAACCCGAGGACCACTCTGGGTCTCCACGAAGGCCGTTTGATACCTGCCCTCTCATATGGCTGACCTTGAGGGGAGTTGAGTTTGGTAATTTATGGCAAACACCGTCTAGGAAGACCTATTTGCAAGATTCACTGTCATTTAGTGCTAAATGATCATTGCTGAGTCCAGAGACAATCTGAGCTCCTGACAGAGCAATCCCATAAAAAATATTGCCTACCCACCCAGGTGTCCTTTCCAATTATCTGGAGTAGAAATTAATACTTTTAAAAGCTGCTAGTTTTTGAAAGGTTATTACAATTTATTCCAGCGGTTTCTTTTGCACATTATGATGAATTAGTTTATTACGCCATTATTTTCCATGTCAGCTTTTTAGAAGATTGAACCGTAATGTTGAAACATTAGTGTGAATGGCAAACATACTATTTTACAGCTGAGTAATATATTTCTTTGAGAAAAAAATGTGCTCAGTTTTTAATAACAGGTAATTTTATGTTTATGCTCCCTAATGCTGTTGTCAGGTATTATTTATTTCTGTTTGGTAAGAACTTGAGAACTTTCTTTTAAAATGTTAATGGGGGTTTGGACAGATTTTAGAGTCATAGTTAGAATATATTACTTAAAAGTAGAAAATATAAATTGTAAGTTTTTTTCCTGAAAGCTAATATTTCCTAAGGTTTTCTTGACACCAGTTTAATATATGATTACTTCCAGGGAGAGTGATACTATTCTCCATTTTTTCTCTAAAATGCAGTTGATGGGAGGAGACTTTTTTGTTCATTATTCTAAGGTCTTCATGACTTTCAGGTTTTTCTTTAATAAAGCATCTTTATCTTATAAATCATATAAGATAAATGATTTATGAAGCTATAAATCATCTAATGATGTTCTATCATTTACAGATGTTTTGTAAATAATATTAAAATAGCACTATGATATAATAATTAGCACTATGATATTTATATTTTTCAGTCATTATTCTCTATTATAAGCTTGCTAAAATAGTAAAGAAGTATAGGTCATTTCCTATTTACCAGGTATTTAAAAAATACCCCTTGTATCTCTATGTGACAAAAATTGAGGACAAGTATCTAAAGGGTGCCCATTGTACTATATTTTTATTCTTACAGCAAATATTTTTCAAATGCTTATTATTTGCCAGGCATTCCACAACTGTGTATAGTTGGGACAAAGCCAGAGCAGCATTTTAGAAATTGAGTCTTTTTTTGTTTCCGTTACAATTATTTTTATCCCTACAGTTTTTAAAAAATACAACTCCACGAAAATTCTGAATCTTGAGTAAACTGAGCATCTAAGCAAATTCAGTAGCAACTTGGAAGTTTTACATTTGCTACCTCAATCCAACAAATGTTTGCCAAAGGAAATACTGTTTTTTGTTTTCTCATCAAACACATTTGTTTCTTTAGCAAATGTTTTCAATATTGAAGTATTTATTGTTGTTGACATGACTGAAGCAAATGTTAGTTTTAGCAGAATTAAGATTCACAACATTTGTGAGTTCTTCCCATTGTGCCCGAGAATTTCTTCCTGCTAGGAGGAGATGGATAATAGAGAGTGCCAAAGTTTCTTCTTTTGGGGGGGAAAGGGGTATGATTTTTGTTGAAGTATAACATATATACAGAAAAAGATGCACATATCATAAGTAAACAGCTCAGTGGATTGTTGCAGAGTGAGCATACCTGTGTAATCAGCACTCAAAGTGAGAGACGGAAATCACCAGCATTTCAACAAACACCCCCGTGTCCTCTAAGTAACTATTCTTCTTACTTCTGATGTCATAGATTAGGTTAGACTGATTTTTGAAATTTGTGTAAATAAAATCATGATAAAATGATGACTTCTTTTGCTCATCATATTTTTGTGATCCATCCGCATGATTGTGTATAGTTGTTCTTTGGTTCATTTCATCGCTACATGATATATTCCATTGCTTAAATATACCATATTTTATCTGCCCAGTCTACTGTTAATGATCATTGGATCAATTCCAATTGGGGGTATTACAAAAAAAAAATCTTGTGTTAACATTATCATATACATCATTTGGTGACAAATAAAAGCACTTCTATTGGGTATATTTCTAGGGGTAGAGGAGCTGGATCTCAGGATAGATATAGGTTCAGCTTTCATAGATAGTGCTGACCAGTTCTCTTGAGTCCTGGTAATCTCTTATGCTTACTAGTTATTTTCCTTTAGACCTTAAACTTAATAATAGTTGTAGAGAATTGGAGTAAATAATGTCTAGGTTTCTGTCAGGCCTAAAATACTGTAATTCAGTACTTGTTTACAGAGAAGAGCTTTGGCATTGCTTTTAACAAAAGGCAGATAATGAGAATCTGCTATTTGGTTTTCCATTATATTTCTCGATTTGCATTTGCATCTGGATTTGACTGTTAATGAACCTGGGCATTCACATTTTATGCTGAATAATGAAATTACAGTATCTGGTGCAGAAAAGCTGGAAAGTTTTCTGGTGTGCCCAGTCATATTCTTCCATGTAATATAGAATATTTCTTGCCAGGCTGATGGTAATAGCTAACCAAATGCAAAACAGTACCTCTCTTCAATGTTCCTGGTTATTTTCACTAGAGTAAGTCATGCAGGGGTTGTGTGGATACATCCCTTATGGTATTTTACACAAAACAAGCATTCGGTACATTTTGATGAGCACATTTGTCTGTTTTGTTGGATGGGTTTTGTTTTGTTTTTTTTTTTTTTTTTTTTGGTGGTGGGGAGGCCGTGGGGGTTTCATATAATATTGGCTCTGCCAACTGACCTTGGCCAAGTTGTTTCTCTCTCTTCATCTTATTTTCTTCATCTGTAATATGGAGAGGATAATAGTTCCTGCCTCACAGATGACTGAGAATAAAATGACCACACATGTGAAGCACTTTTCACAGTACTGTGCACAATAGATAACCCAGGAACTATTGGGTATTGTTGTTGTTTTAATTATAAGGTGGGTATTCTTCCAATTTCTGTCTAAAGATAGTAAAGATTCTGTTGTTCATACTTTCTGGTAGGCAGACATGCTATAAAATCAATTAGAACTTGACAACTGGATTTTATTTCCTCTTTTATTAATGTTTTCACAAATGTTTTTGAGTACCTACTATGTGTTATGTACTACACAAGACACAGGTGTTGTACACACACATAGGTCAGACACCGCCCCTGGGCATACAAAGTTGGCATGGCTTGCAAGTCCTCAGGCAGTTAAAGGGCAGTAGGATGAGGCATGAGGGGAGGTTCACACAGTAGAGATTGCATAGCAGGGCACTTCAATCCATGCAGGCATCCTGGAGGAAGTGACACTGCACTGACAGCTGACAGATGCACAAGAGCTGACCAGGTGAGGGAAGAGTAATAAATATATGGGGACAAGAGCATACCAGGCAGAGGACTGAAAGACTTTCAGAAAGATTGAAGCTTAGAAGACTAAGTGTGGGGAGAAGGAAAGGAAAAGTGTCAGGAAGAAAGAGGTAAGGCTAAAAAGGCAAGAGGGACCAGTCCATTAAAGCCATATGAACTAATCTTTGGACTTTGGACATTGTCCTGAAGGTATTGAGTAGCTATTGAGGCTTTGAGTGTCAGATCAGATTTTCGATTTAAGTATCAAGATCAGGTTTATAAATTAGAAAGACCAGTGTTAGTGCAGTTAGTGCAGTTAGTGCAGTTAGTGAAGAATGGATTGGATGGGAACAGGACAGGGGGCAGAAAGACCAGGTAGGAGGTCAAGACAGTGAACAAGGTAGAGGGTAACAGTGGTCTGCAGGTCTCTGCAGTAGGAAGAGGGAGAAGAGGATGGATACAAAGTATCACACTTGGAAATGTAGACTGGTACCCATAATCCTCGCTTGGACAACAGGATGGATAGTCATGGTAGTGAGCAAAAGAAACAATGTAGAAGGAGGAGAAGGTGGAGATGGAAGACAGACCCGTTCCACTGGGGCATGTTAAGATGAAAGTGCCTGTGTCATCTGAATACGGAAGGCGAGTAAGTGTTGAATAAATAGCTTTGAGTTCAGGAGAGAAATCTTAAATGAAGATATAACTAACATAGTAACTGCAGCAGCCATGGACATAGGGCAGGTGGCTGAAGCAAGAGTTTATAGAGAGAAGAGAGTGGCCTAAAACAGAGACCTGAAGAAAAGCCATGTATAAGATACAGATGGGAGAAGAAGAACCTCAAGGGACACTGAGAAAGAACAGCCACAGAGGTGGTAGTAAAATGTGAACAGTGTGGGTATCATGATGACCAATAGGATAAAATGTTTCCAGAAGAAGGGAATGAATGGGCAATAGTGTCAGAGGCTGCAGAAGTGTGAAATAAGTGGGGTATCGAGGAGTGTAACCACCAGATTTAGCAACAAGACCTGTGGAAACTTTGCTAAGAAGAGGCTGGCTTTGAGCAAGTTAGGGTGCAAATGTATAAGTGGAAGCACAACTAAGAGTTGATGGCATTCCAGATGAGTATATTACTAAATAGTTACATGACCATATTAGTAGGACGGTTGCACTAAGACCTGGTAAATACAGATTTTAAAACTAAAATACCAGAACTACAAAATACGTACCACTTTTGATCATGTTTTTTTTTTCCTTAATGTGTTGCATCTTAATGGGTTAGCATTTATCTATGAATTATAGAAATGTTCTGTAAAAGAATATGAATTTTATGCCCTAACTGAATTGTTAGAAATTTGCCTCTTAATGGTACTCAGCTATGAATTCTGAAGAAACAGGAATGAATGGGGTGAGGAGGAAATTCTCTTTGATTAAGCTCCTTTTGAACACTTTTTGTTAATGTTGGAAAGAATAGGAAATGGAAGCACACCATAGAGGAATTCCAAATGGGAAAACAGTTCTTGCCCTTGCATGTACATATATGCAGAGTCAAACTCCGAGAGAGGATAAACTCCTGGAGGAAAAAGCCAGTGATTCATTATTGTGAGTTAAGAGGGGACATGCTATAAATCACAAGCAGGAAAAGCACAGTTCTGTTCTCCCTGCTCTGTTCCACTGTTGAAAATTAATTTTCCCCAGGATTGTTTTTCCTGGTGGCTGTTATTTACAGTATTGTCCACCCAGCCCCACTCATTCATTTACACAGGCAGGTCCCATTGGTGCACCCGGGTAAAGCACAGCAAATTAGTGTAGGGGGTTGTAGGTCCTCTATGTGGAGACACCATTTCCAATTCAGTCTATACATGTAGGGTGTGTTCATCTTCATATTTCACAGCAAGCCCCAAGCCCAGTTTAGTACTTGAGATTCATCTTTAAAAGAGCTTTGGAAAGGATAATCTTTGGGGAATTTTCCTTGTGAAAACATATGAGGTCACTTACATGTGTGATATAATGGGCGCTTTCATGGACACGACGCCTTCTCACAGTGGCTCTGTCACTTCGAGGGTAGAGCTGAGGAGCCGGCTGCCACGTGGAGCCGTTGGCCTGGTGAGTGGCCGAGCGGTGAAGGGCACCCCTCACCCCTGTTTCCCCCATCTCGGGTGAATGGCCCCTCTCAGGATTGAGCACGTGGAGCCAGGCTTGGACTGAGGACCTCAGTACACTTGGTTCCGATTATTTGCCAGCAGAGCCAACACTGTGAGGGAACACTAGAATGGTGTCCATTTTACAAAGAGGAAAGTCAGAACCCGAAAAATTAAGTAATTTACCTCAGTACACCTCGACTAAATAACAAGAGCCAGATTCAAACCCAGATTTTTCCACAATGGCCTAATGGAACACACGAATAGTATGTTTATATATGTATATGCATATGTATATATGCTTTTTGTTTATATATTTTTTTCAAGTTGCTAAAGAGAGTCCACTGGCTTGATTAACAGAAGACTAATTATTTTGTCTTCTAAAGCTACCACAAGTTTCACTTTGCAATACTATTCTTCTTTTCTCTTTATTCTTTATTTACATTTATATCCTATTTATATCTCTGTGGACCACTTAATATTGAAAAGAGGATGACGAAGGAGATACTTTATTAAGTCACAAGATGAAGCATTATTAAAATTTAGTCTCATAAAAAAATAAAGCACAATAAATCAAGTCAAATCTATTAGTGTTAAGCAAGAGAGCTATTATTCCATGAAATAATTAGCATAAATTCATTCAACAAATACTTCTTAAGCACCTACTTCTCAGTAGAGGCTCTCTTCTGTGCTGGGTCAACAGCGGTGGACAAAACAGATGGCCTGCCCTCCTGAAGCTATCATTCCAGGTGGGGGTAGAGGTGAGGGAGGCGGGCAGTAAATACATATGTAACAAGGGCATACGTATTTGCAAAGTTCAGTGGGTAGGGGTGCCAAGGGGATGGGAGGAAGAGGGTGTGTTCTTAGGCACGCAGTCAGGGGAGACTTTTCACATAAGATGATGTTTGACAAAAGCCACACGGAGCAAACCCTGCCCAAAGATGGGTGAAGGGCATCTTACGAAGAAGAAGCCTGACCAGCAAATACCTGAGACAAGAACTCTCTAAGTGTTTGTATGTCCTTACCCCTGCCTTTCCCCAGCAAGGAGACCAGTGTAGCCTGGAATAGAGTAGGCCAGAGGGAGGGAGCATGGCAAGCTACTAAATCACTTAGGCCGAGTAGTGGAGCAGGGTGGTCTATTTTGTAGGGCCCTGTAAGCCACTTCAGTCAAATGTGGTAAGCAAGTCACACTTCCAAGTCATATTGTTGTACTACACCTGATCCAGATTTTATCAGTTTGCCCTTCTTTTGTTTTTTCTTTTTAGTTATAAGTAGTTCCAATTGGATGATTTGTCCTGAATCCAAAAAGAGCGGATCAGAAAATAAGCAGACTGCTACTCCCTTCTCCTCCCTCAGGGCAAGAAGCAATACTGATCATAGAGTTCTCTGGTCCACTGCAAAAGGTCAGAGCCAGCCAAGAGATGAGCCATTCCAGATATAGCCTTTAATATGCATTTGTTTCCATCCCTGCCCTTCGCCTCACCCTGCTTCCTTAATAGATTAAGGTCCAAGATCCAGGCCTCCAGCAGCTGACTTGCCTTTTCTTTAGTCCTGTTGCCTGACCCAGAAACTAAAATGCCCTGTGATCCTCTCTACTCCACACTGAACATCCCCAGACCCTGTGTGCACTCAGTCCCCTTCAGTCCCCTAGGTAGTTCCTCACTGCTCACTGTTGCCCACTTGGTAACTGAACAGCAGAGGGCTGAAGGCAAAATAATCTTGACCTTTCTAGGTTTAGCTTCCTCACTTGCAAAATGTCTCATCTTGCCTAGGCTGCAGAATTGTTGTATGAAGTCGCAGCTATTAATAGTGATTATGGCTGATTCTAGTTGAGACCTTGATCTGATAGAAGAAAAAGGGAGGAGAAAAGTGGGTCCTGGAAACTTGGAATAGAAGGAACAGAGGTGAGGGGCGCCTGGGTGGCTCAGTCAGTTAAGTGTCCAACTCTTGATTTCCCTCGGGTCATGATCTCACGGTTCCTGAGTTTAAGCCCCAAGTCAGGCTCTGCGATGACAATGGAGACTGCCTGGGATTCTCTCGCTGTCCTTCTCTCTGTGCCTCTCTCCTACTCTCACTCTCTCTCAAAATAAATAAACTTTAAAAAAGAAGGAGGAGGAGGAGAGGGAGAGGGAGAGGGAAAGGGAGAAGAAGGAACAGAGGTGAAAATGACTTACATTTTGTACTGGCCTTATAGTTTTACCATACTGACATTTCTATCAAATCTGGCTAAGCACAGAAGAATTGCCTAGAATGAGATAAGACAGAACATATTGTCCAGGACAAAAGCTTGAGGTCTCCATCAATATGATGTCATGGGAGTCGGCCCAGTTGAGAACATGAATGTGAAGATGAACATCAGATAATTCCTGCCATTGAGAGAGGACAGAGTTTTCAACTGGGGGATGGGAAGGATGAGTATATCAATGAAAATACAGAGATAGAGAACCTTTAGAAAATTAGGAAGTGCAGCAGAATTCCAATAGAATTCATAGGTATTCCAACCTATTGTCACTTAATGGGAGGTTGTTGAACATTATTCAGTTAGCTACACGAAGCAAGGTAGACTCAGGCCAGGGCCAGGCACTCCCCCATCACCAGGGAGCATACAAGAGGGTACATATCAGCTGTAAATACTCTTAGGAAGTCTAAATTTTTTTAACATTAATTTATTATTGAGAGACAGAGGGAGACAGAGCATGAGCATGGGAGGGGCAGAGAAAGGTGGAGACATAGAATCTGAAGCAGGCTTCAGGCCCTGAGCTGTCAGCACAGAGCCCGATGTGGGGCTCAAACCCACAAACCAAAAGATCATGAACTGAGCCAAAGTTGGACGCTTAACCGACTGAGCCACCCAGGCACCCCAAGGAAGTTTAGTCTAGGAGCCCGAGCCCAGAATTTAAATGATAGCAGTCACCGTGTTACCACTACCATAGACATTGGGCAATAAGGTATGTTTTGATGGACAAGTTAGATAGAGCAACTGGAAATATTCAAGCAAATGCATAGAACCTCAACCATTGGCTGGGGGTCAGAGGCAAGGCTTCTACTCTTTGTAAAATGGAACAAGAGGGGATCGAGGAGCCTCTGAACTAACATGGGCCAAACTAAAGAGCATGGAAATTATTAGGCAGATTCCTGGGCAGATTCAGTTAACAATACTGAGACCCAATACATCTAAATAAGACAGAAGCTTTGGAATCACAATCCAAAACACAAGCCAAAGCATTTATCAGCAAAGGGCATATGATGCTGAGCTCCTACATCCCTCCTGGCTGAGATGGGGACCCACTGACCAAGGGGCAACCCACTGGGGATTGCACCTGCATTTGGGAGTTGGGCCACAAGAAGAAAGTGTGTAGAGGCGGAGGAGTGAGCTAGTGTTAACCCTTCTCACCCGACTAAGTCTCAGAAAAATCCATTTCAGCCCTTGGATTTCCTTGGGCTACAAGATGGAAATTCTGAGAAGAACATTGAGGAAAGTAATCTGTAAGTTGTTTGAGAGTTCCAAGTGCTACCTTCTTTCTAAAAATCAGTTTTTCCTTGGCTCATGTAGTTACAGAATTATTTTTCAGTATCTGAAATTTCAACTTTAACTGGACTTCAGTGAAGAATGATGTCCTTAAAAACTTAAAATCCTGGGGGCGCCTGGGTGGCTCAGTTGGTTAAGTGTCTGACTTTGGTTCAGGTCATGATCTTATGTTTTTTGAGTTCAGGCCCTGCATCAGGCTCGCTGCTGCCAGTGTGGACCCCGCTTTGGATCCTCTGTCTCCCTCTCTCTTCCCACGACCCCCCCGCCCCGGCACACACACTTTCTCTTTCTCTCTCTCTCTCTCTCTTTTCTCAAAAAAAAGAACTATAAATTTAAGAAAAATTTTCAAATAACTTAAACTTCTGGAGTTCCAAGTAAAGAAATAAAGACTGTAGGTGTGCTAATAATAGTTCATGAAGTCTTAGAGTGATGTGTGTCATGCAGATATGTACACTGAGAGAAACACAGTGGGGCATTTGCAAAGACTGATTCTTTTTCTTTAAAAATGGAAACTTGTGTGCTAATATTGACAATGAGACAGAAGTTTGATTCTGAATAAATTAACCAACATAAATATGAACTTGCCAGCTTACATTTAACCCAGCCACAGACAGTAGGATATAAAAGTAGAGCGGGATGTGTTGAATTGGAAACGAATGACCTTATAAACACTGGCACAAGAACTTATGTTTTTCTATTTTAATTTACAGTTTGCAACGTGTTTATATAATTTTCTACATTTTACATAATTTGATTATAAGAGTCTTCTTTTAAAGGGGCTTTGAGTATATTGGAATTTATTGGGCAAATGCTTATTCAGGAGCAAATGGGTATTCATCTACTTAGTGGCTTCCAGAGAGAGGTTGTGCTGCTTCATTTAGGCGACTGGAATCCTGTCCACCAGAAAGCTAATCAACAAGATGGCCAGTTACATTCATGAGTATTTCTTTTAGAGGCATTTCGTTTCAATCCCACAGATGGTAGCTGCAGTCCATTAGTTTGTGAGCCAAGCTTTTCCGTGTCCTATTGTACTTAGCAAAATTGCTATTGCAGCAACACGATTATTCCAAATTCAGTGAGACTCAGCAGGGCTAAAACAAAGCTATGTCATAACAATTTAATCCCAGCTCACCTTCCCCTTTACTGGATAAACAACCAAACACCTGCTGAATTCTGCTCCACGTAATGAGAACATCTGAGCAACGAAGATCAAAGAACACTGACATCTGATCTTAAAACCAATACAGTGGAACCCCATTTTGGAAAGGGTTTTGATTACATGGTTTCAGATAGCTATTCTGTGGGTCACATTATAGTACCCAAAATAAACAATACAAAAAAAACCTGCTTCGACATGGCTAATTTGTAAGGCCTATACTTCATCATCAACATTTTTAGGAGCTCCCTGCTAACTGCCTCAGCTTTCATTTAAATGACTTGAAAAATGGTCATTTAAAATTTACAGGGGCAAGCGAATATGTGTTTTCTGCTTAAAGAAAAACAGCAAAAAATGCAAGATGAAAACCTATTAAGGATGTTTAACTTTCCAGTTGCACTAAAATCTCCACTTTCAAAACCAAGTAAAATACTTAGAGCTTTGAAAATATCCCAAACACAAGTTTTCCAGTGTCATTTGCAGAAGACACCTTGATTGTCCCTTCTGGGTTTCTTTCTTTCTTTCTTTCTTTCTTTCTTTCTTTCTTTCTTTCTTTTTTTCTTTCTTTCTTTTTAAATTCTTTTAATGTCTTATTTATTATTGAGAGACAGAGAGAGACTTAGCATGAGCATGGGAGGAGCAGAGAGACGGGGAGACACAGAATCTGAAGCAGGCTGCAGGCTCTGAACTGTCAGCATAGAGCCCAACGCGGGGCTCGAACTCACAAACCGTGAGATCATGACCTGAGCAGAAGTCAGATGCTTAACTGACTGAGCCACCCAGGCACCCCTGGGATTTTTTTCTTTATAATGAATAAATAAATACGACCACAAATGACAGTGTTTTCTTCCAGGGTTTTAATGTAATTACTGAATACATCTCCTACACTCAGGTATTACCTCCTCCTGTGGGTCTTTTTTTTTTTTTTTGTAATGCACTGTACACTGCAGAATGCAAGCCCTCTTACCTTCTCCTACCAAACCCGAATGGTTATAAACCCCCATCTTCTTTATAAAACCCTTCCTGAGTCAACATGAAGTGGACTTTCTGCTCCAATCCTCCATACAGGTCACAGCTTCCCCAGGTTCTCTACTCTGTAAAGGCCCCACTCTGTAAAGGCCCCTTGTATAATGTCCCGTGTAAGAAGTAAATACTTATTTTGATGTATTCAGTCATCAAAAGGCACCTAGGTATCTGTACGTTTGCTTATGAAATTGCCTGTCTTAGAAAACGTTAAGAAGGCAAACAGGGAACAACAGTCACACTGTACATTGGGCACGTGGAGCCGAATGGAGCTTAATGGTGTTTTTATGTTGACTGTGTGGATACTGGCTGTGTAACATCTAGATCTGTGTGAATCCCGGGGTGTGCATGGACATGCATAGCAGCTCAGGTATTGGAATTATTGTTAAATTAATTATACTTAGCTAACAATAATGAGCAAAAAGTTGGTTTTCAACAAGAGGGCTTGATGGCAGCCAAAAAAAAAACCAAAAAAAAAAAAAAACCATTGCCTATTCCCTATAGAATATAAATTCTAGTCTCCAAAAGTAACCTAGGCCCACAATACCAGATTATTCCAAATTCAGTGAGATTCAGCAGGGCTAAAACATCCTCCTGTCCTGAGAAGTCTCCTGTTTTAGCCAACCTGTCCCTCTAACCAGCAATTTAAGCCTATCTCTGTTTGATACTGGAGAGTGCAGAAGTACCAGGATTTTGAAGAATGCTTTAACTCATTTGGGATTTCCTTTGAATAGTTGATTTTAAAAAATCTGAATTTTTTTATGTGTATTGTACTTTTTTACCTGTAATTTCAAGGTGGTGATATACCCCAGATACTAAACTCCTGCTGACCTAAGAATTTATAATATCTAGAAAAATGGCTTTATGGTATCTAGAACTAAAAATTCAAATTACTCTAGAGGTAATGCTTATATTTGCTCTTACCTCAAACCATCCTGAAATTATGACATCCTGCACTGGGACAAAGGAGCATATCTTTGCTATGACAAAGAGAACCCAAGCAACAGAAGCTTAGTTACACTAAGAGGTTTATTTCTCACTGTCCTAACAATTTGGAGTGATCAGTCCAGATTGGTAGGGTGACTCTGCTCCAGTAGGTTATCCCAAGACCCAGGTTCCTTCCATGTTGTTTTCAACCATCTTCATCTTCATGATTGAAGCAACTAGTGCTCTCGCCCATGGAGGAGCAGAAATGAAGAGTAAACAACTTTCTTTTAGGCACGTGATTTGGAAGTGGCACCTATCACTTCCACTCACATTCTGTCAGAGGGATATCACTGTAGGGATATAGCCATGTTTACTGGCAAAGAAGGCTGGAAAATATAGTCCATGAGTCCCCACCCAAGTTTATGCCCCTGGGTAGCGAAATCTCCAGGTGTTTTCAAAGTCTCACCCAGCCTTTGCATCCAGCAAAGTTACACATGACTTTTTCCATTAGGACCACAGATATCTCCCATTTTCTGGTGCCTTATACACAGTCAACTTACCTGGCTCTATTCACAGACCCTCTATGTATAATGTTGATGTAGAAATGGGAATGAAATCTCCCACTCGGAAAAGAAATAAGCCATCCCTGGTCCATGCTAGTGTTGCAAGGCTGAGGCAGGAACTCCAGAGACTCTCTCCCCTACTAGACTTTGTCCCTTTGGGTAGACCTCCATGGCCTCTGGCATTTTCCTCTGGGAGATCCTTCTTTGTCCATTATTCTCCTAGCCACATCTGAGCTGAGATAGTATACCTTCTTTGGGGTCTAGTTTAGGGATCAAATTATCACAGTGTTTTATGGGACAGGTTTCTGCTTTCTCTAATAATAAGATTCTCTCAAAATGTAGTCAGGTCAGGCCAGTCTTTGACATAAGAGAGGAACAAAGTTGGTTACTGTTTTGCTTTGCTTTGCTTTGCTTTGCTTTGCTTTGTTTTGTTTTGTTTTGTTTTGTTTTAAAGAGCAATTACTTGGGGCACCTGGGTGGCTCAGTTGGTTAAGTGTCCGACTTCGGCTCAGCTCATGATCTCACAGCTTGTGGGTTTGAGCCCGGCATTGGGCCGTGAGCTGACAGCTCAGAGGCTGAAGCCTAGTTCAGACTTTGTGTCTCCCTCTCTCTCTGCCTTTCCCCTGCTCACACTCTGGGCTCACTCTGTCTCTCTCTCTCTCTCTCTCTCTCTCTCTCTCTCTCTCAAAAGTAAATAAACATTAAAAAATTTTTAATAAAAATATAAAAAATAAAGAGTAGTTACTTTTCACAGTCCTCATGATTTGCTATCTCAGATATCCTACTTAGCTGTCTCTGTAGTTAGTCATGAGGATAGGCTCTACTATCAAGGAATGCTTTTGTAGAACAAAAGGTTTAAAAAGAAGAGTTCTATGCAGAAGCAACTGGATTAGGCTATTTTTGTTAATTCTAATGAAAATACTGTAGGCAATCTGAAAACAAGACTTTGGACCCATTTTGTTAGCCAGTCTCTAATAACAATTTACTTCAGTACAACCTTAGGAAGATGTACCTACCTTTCAGTTGTCCACTGGTTTAAAGGTGATGAGGCATAATGGTACCAACTCAATTAAGGTCACTTTCTACAAATTCTTTAACTTCAGCTATGGTAAGTACAATGTTATTGTCAGAAATGGTCAGCCAAGAGCAGAGGGCTGTGACTTGCAGGCAAAAACCCTGTTTCTACTGAAGAAGGCCAGGGCCTGCCCATGGTACCCCCCCAGAGGAACACTTCCCCAAACAGGCAATTTCCCAGGCAGCATGAAACTGACCCCTCACTTCAGCATCTGCAGTCATTGTTTGCTTTGGTGTTCTTGACCCTGCTGGCTGCACATACTTGGCCCCTCCAATTCACCCTCTACTGTTTGGGCAGTGCTTGTTTCCTATCCATATAAACTACCCTGACCACTCTCTCCAGTTTCCCTCCTCTGATCAAGCAGGCTCTGGATCTCCAAGTGAGCATTATCATCTTTCCTATCCTCTGATTTGGGAACATGCCTTTCCAAACTTAATATTGTCATTTCATCTCAGCCTTGCCTTCAGCCAGGGTCCACGTAGCCCAGGCCTACTACTGGGACCACCATAAATAACACTGGAGATGAAACCAGAAGCACACTAAACCATTTTGAGAAAGAATCTTCCATTATCAACAGACTCTATTCCTAAAAATATGGTAAAAGTTCCATATGAAGTGTTGTTTGTGTTGTATTGTTTTGTTTTGTTTGAGTGAGGCAGTCTTTGGGCCGTGTGGGAGCCAGGACTGGAATGTGCTATCAGGAACAATGGAGAAGTAGAAAGTCAAACGCTGGGTCTAGAACTTGAAGGAATATGGACAGAATAGCAGAACTAGAACATAGTTTGTATGAAAGGTATGAGATCAGTTTCAAACCCAAGATTTTCAGGGTAAACAATGAGGGATGCCAAAAAGTGAAGGGTAAGTCAGCGACAAAAACCACTAGAGAGTAGAAGAGCTGGGGTGGGGAAGAGGTGAGCATGGGGAGTAATGTCCATGAGCATCGGTTGAGCATGTTTGAAGGGACAGACCATATGGGCACAAGTGAGGTTTCACCTGCTAGAGGCTCCCACTCTTCAGGTCCCGACTAACATCGGGGTGATGAGCCAGGGAGACTCATATTTACTGGACAGCTGTTGCGTGTCAGGCACTGTCCTAGGAGGTACACAAAGGTTGCTCATTTGATTCTTTTGAATTCTTTTGATTCTTTTGACCCCACTCTGAAACGTGGGTTGGATCACCCAGCTAGTAAAAGCCCAAGCTAAGATTAGTACCCAAATCTACCTGATGCCAAAGGCTTTGCATTTTCCCTCTAGCAGGAGTTAGAACATGTTTCAAGTGTTCTGTGGACTTGCTGGGGCTGCCACATTCAGTTTCCATTTCTCCACTTGTGTACTGTAGGAGCACTGAAGAGAGGGCTATCTTCTGCTCAGGGATTTTTCTCATCATTATTGGTCAGACTGTAGGAACTTTCAGAGTGTTCGATGTTCAGTCCTTGTGCCATTCTGATTTTATCAAAGACAGCCCCAAAGCTGAAGCAGATTTCTTTCTTTGTGATGTAAGAAAGAAGGCCTTTGTCAGGCTCTAATTTTATTTGTGCATTTTCAATCTTTGATCAGTGAGTAGTGGGGAATCATGTTAATAATGTAATCACTCCATTAAATGTATTGGGCTTAGGTCATCCGAAAGTAGCAAGAGGTCCACACTTGTATCCTGCCAGTGTCTTTGTATAGGCCAGAACAGAATGAATGCCTTTCAGCCTCAAAATAGAGGACAGCAGTTTTCCTGACACTCGAATCGTCCAATTTGTCAGGGGCAGTTATGTGCCAGTCAGCTCAGGCTACGGAGTGGAGGGTAGTGAACACACTGCCTCTGGGAGCACCTCGAGTGCGTTCGCGTTGCCTGCCAGACTCTGGCATTGGAACAGCAACGACACTATGTACCGAATCCCCTCCTATTCTGCCTTGGACATGGAAACGGTTCCTAAGAGAAACACAAATCTAGAAGAGGAGTGAGGCAATGGCTATCCACAGTGACCTCCCACTGAATACAACGTTTGTGTTGTAACAATGATAATCACGATTATTCCACCACACGCTTATGTACGGATGAGTACATGCCGGGTATTGTTCTGTGCACTTCATGGATGTTAACTCCTTTAGTGGTTACAACAGGCTTATGACATGGTAGGTTCTGTTATTATGCCACCGCTAATGATGAGGAGACTAAGGCATAGAGCCGCTAAGCCACTTGCCCACGACCACATACCTAGTTTTGGCCTCTTAGCTGCTTTTCAGCAGCTACTAAAATGATGCCCCTTGTATGAAGGAACCAATGATGAGACAGCTGTACTGACTGACAGCTACTCTAGAATTAGTACAGGGAGGGGGCGCCTGGGTGGCTCAGTCAGTTGAGCATCTGACTCGACGCCGGCTCAGGTCATGATCTCACGATTTGTGAGATTGAGCCCTACGTCAGACTCTGCTCTGACAGTGTGGAACCTGCTTGGGATTCTCTCTCTGCCATGCCCCCCACTCTTCCTCTCTCTCAATTAAATAAACATGAAAAAAAATTAAAAAAAGAATTAATACAGGGAGAATAGCAATCTCGGTAAACCCACACACGTAGCCTGCACTGTTTAAGTCCCTGCATGGCTCCCAGGGGCCACTGTCTACCTCCTGCTTCTCTTCTGACTCCAAAAACCCAAAAAGAGGGCTGAGAATATATGTAGGGGAGGAATCTGTGATAACGAGGTAGGAAATGATGAGTGAGGCAAGAGAATAACTTTTACCTAAAAACAATCCAGAGGAAATGATACCGGTCTGTGCAGCCCTCTTCCCCCACCCTTCCTAGTCTCCTATAAATGGATAGACATCTAGGAAAGCCTTGACTTGGGATCATCCTAGTTCATAAGGCTAGATCACTCAGTGCTGTTATGTTAGCCCCTCGTTTGAGACTCTGAGATAGTTTTATTATACTGAAGACTTTTCTGTAATGGCATTTACTATGATGTGGTTTCACCTGTAAGGGCAAAAAAATGTATCAGACTTCTCGGTGATATAATTATTCATCTTGACAAATGTTTTTCAGAAGTGGCCACATTGAAATTCTGTTTGCCTCCCAGGGTTTGCATTATCCTCACCCACTGGCAGTTACTGCCCCCCACCCACGCCACCAGCTTCCCTATCTCCCATGACACATGTGCTCCCACATGATCACTCACATCCCACGTTTCTACATGGCATGGGCTCTAAAGAAAGAAGGTCAATGGCATTTCTTTCTGATGTTATTCCAGTTGACCAATTCCTTTCATTGGCTTGCCAGTCCCAGACTTTACACCTTATCTGAACTACGACTTCTTTGGCTTTTTAATTCCTATTTGCAACTGCACCGTGTCTGTAAATGGCATGTTCCTCACATCCTCTTTGAGGATCCCATAGAGGTGGGAGGTTTGTCACCCTTGAAATAACCAGGCAGTGGTGCTCAAATAGAAAAGCTTAAGAAATCAGGATGCTGAAGGAAGGCAGTGCAGGGCTTGAAATATTAAAGGAGAGGGCATTATGTTGTGAGAGAGAAAGGGAAGACAACACAGAACCCAAGAAATATCATGAACGTTTCAGACAACTGGCTGTAGATAATGAAGATTAAAAATGTGGAATAAAAAATGAAGCAGAGAAGTGTTCGTTTTATTCAGATAATGTAAGGACCTGAGAGCCAACGGAATATTCTGGCAGTCGTTAGCATGACAAGCCTGCGTACAAAGCGACACATGAAGGATCATCTCCGGGAGAGCACAGAGGTGGCAAAGGGGCGTGGCCCGGCTCTAGGAGCACGTGCCGTGTCTAACCAGTGGCTACGGGACAGGAGCTAATGGGCAGGAAGGTCAAGCTCACCTTCTCAGCTTCCCCTTCCCAATATCCTCTGCTTCCTTGGTACATTCCAACTGAGTTTCCTGCGTTTGGTATTGTACATATTGTTAAAATGAAAATTAAAACTGTCATCCTTGGGTGGCTGGTGCACATTTATAATTTATCATCTTCCTTTATAGTTAAAAAGGACAACCAGGGAAATGCAGCTTAGCCCTCACTCACAAACTCTCAGCACTGCATAAAGCACGCGCGGGCCTTGTAGGACAGATATACTGCACACATTTAGCATATTTATTTCTCCCCTTATGGAACTTCTTCTTATCCCGGGTACGCTTAGCTTTAAATATATTCAGAGGCTATAAATATTACATGGAATTTTGAGATCTGAAAAATAACTTCTCCATCACTGATTTACTGATACGCTGCAGAACAAGTTTAGTATCTATATTTACATGATAAAAATTTTCAGTTAATACACGGGCTGTTTTTAGCCATCCATGGCAGTGCTATGATTACATTTCAATCCTTGAGTGAAAAGGGAGAAAAAAGAATCAGTTGGGAATGATCCCAGGTTTCTGTCCTTGGTTCGCGGGTAAATGGAAATTCTCTGAGTTTGGGGAGGCAGAAAGAGACACGGCTTCCAGTGGTGAAGTAGCTGAGTACATCTTAATGAAGTAGCAAAGCCCGATGCCCAATTCCCTGTCCTTCTGATCTTAGAATCATGTACATCATGTATTTTCAGATCCCATTTTGGCTCCCATATGAATAAAAATAATAGCTGCCATTTATTATTTGATCCATTTCAGGCATTATTGCTCACTCTGTCTTACTTAATCCTTATAACCACCTTGTGGGCATTTTTCTCCATTTTACAGATGAGGAAATTGAAGCAGAGATACTAAGTAACTTGCTAAAAATCATACAGCTAGTAAAGGCAAAGAGCTACCAGGTCTCCACCCTGCACCTTCACCTCTGCCCTGTCTGGCTTCCCGTTTGGGAAATAGCAAGCTCACCATTTTTCACAGAAGAGTAGAACTTCACTCTGGTGGCTCAGTCCCAGAGCACCCCTTGCAGTGCTCCTCATTATTCTCCTCCATCCGTGGTGCTCTTCCATACACCCTTGGAGCAGATGTGAATGTGTTCTCAGTGCCCTGTGTTAGGTCCATAGCCAAGGTGAGAATGCAATCAAATCAGCAATGTCCAATGCTTTCTAAATCTGCATTTGTTTTTCAGGGGAATTTTAGACCATTATAATAAGCAAAAGTAGGCGGACCTTACAGACTTTCTAATTCAACTCAAACGTCTAATGTATCTCACATGTCAGCCAATCATATGCTACCCTCATGACCAGCCAGATCGGCCCACCACTTTCATAATACACAATTTAAATAAACTTTTTTTTTACCTTAAATGTATTTTTTATAAAAGAATTTTTACATCACTATTATAAATAGAAAACCAGTATCACTTTCCGCAAATTGAAGTTAATCATAAATATACAGACACAACAACATAATGTTATTAAATTCTAGCCTCTTGTTGCCCAAACTCTGAAATTGATAGCCAGATCTTTCTTCTGGTGTGTATTAGAACCTGGTTGAGAGATATTAAAGACAGTGTAGCATCATGCTGAGACTTTTCTCCTTGAATAAATAGGAGGATGAACAAAAAAAAAAAGGGATTTAGAAGGAAATAACTCTTTCTACAGGTAGGTGGGTGTTACTTAAGGCTATGTCTGTGCATTACTTACAGTCATCTCTGGCATAACCAGTAGTTTGTATTCATCACTTGGAGAACTCTGGTCTTGTCTATTCCTCACATTTTACCAAAAAAAGAAACTAAGATCCAGAAAGTGGAAATGATTTTCCATGCTCACATATCTGGTACCTGGCATTTAGTAGATGTCAATGAATGATGGATGAGCTATTTGGGCACGTTTGGACTTCAGAATTAAATGTGGATTCTAATCCTGTCACTTATTACCAGTATGATCAAAAACCTAGTTGGTCTCTTGACTCCTAGCAGTGTTCTTGTTAATGCCACATACTGCTTCACAGGTTAAAGATGACACATAAATAAAGTTCTACAAAGTTGTAAAGACACATAAAGTTAAAGGAGCTGGATGCAGACTCTGCAACAGGTCCAAGTTCTGCAAAGGAAAACCTAACATGGCGTTGAGAATCTAAGGAATATTAAAAAAGCAACAGTATTTGAATCTTTAGATGGATAGGAATCTTGTATTCTTCATTCTGAATTCAACAGTCAAATTCAACTTCAACTTATTGGGCATTTTCTATATTTACCCATATAGATCAGAATTAAAGATAAATGGGATTTCTCGTGCTGAGTTACCCAGAAGATGAAATGGCCTACAGAAGCCTACTCTGCCTTCCTCGCCCATTTTTTCCCCTTTGTGCCCCGTGCCATTGGGAAGTCTTTTAATTCCTAAGCTCTTCACACACTTTTCCAACTGCTTTTCCTACCTTCTTCAGCCTCCTAAACCACATTTGCCCTAGAGTGGCCACCATAAGCTGTTATGTTAATTCATTCAAGATGGCCTAGTTGTTCAACATCAAAGCTTGGAAATAATTGGAAACTAAAAGTTTCAATCAAGGCAGCAAAGCCAAAAGGTGTGCTTTTGACAGAAGAATGGGAGAAGATCCAGGCAATGGGGCAAAAATGTTCCTGTTGGGATGGATGGTTTTCCTCCTGGGAGAATCTTCTTCCCACTGCCATCTTTGGTGGCCTGCACATCCTGACTCTACATTCCAAGTGTGGATCCTGCAGTAAGGTTTCCTTTAAATTCCTACTCTGGATGTTTACCAGAAGAGCCACATAGAAGGATCATGGAGAGACTGTGAATTGTGTTATTTTCAGCCATTTGACCTCATATGCATGGGGCAGGTGGGGTGGTGGGGGGAATGCTAGAAAAGAAGTTGGAGTATGTACAGGATGTCCCTAAATGGTTACTTGCTTATTCCAACCCAGTATCTCCTAAGCCTGGCTTCTGCCTTTAAGTTCATCTGACCCCTCCCAATGTCAAGACCTTTGGCCCTCCCTAACATTCCATCATTTTAAGCAGCAATTGCTCTAACAACAATTACAGACAAGATCAAATTAACCCAAATACCTTCTGCTTCTAACTGTGCTGCTACTTTGTAAGTCCCCCTTTTTTGGAGAACAAAGGAAATCTAAAAAGTGACTTTGTGAATAATTTTTTAAGTTCAATTCAATAGCTGAAGGCAATATGCCCTTCATTTTATGAAGTCAATGACTGTCCTGTCCCCAGTACATAGAATCTGCTCTGGATCATAATAGATGCTCAGTAGGTACTTGTCAAATGAAAGAATGTACGTTTGGACATATAATGAGCTTAGGAATCAGATGCGGATGTTGACTGTCTTTCTTTTACTGCCATTTACTACTGGTGTGAGTTTAAGCAAGATACTCAGCTCTCTGAGCCTCCATTTTCTCATCTATAAACTATCAGTGGTACTTTTAAGATTAGGTATAAAGTGCATAGAGCGTCTATCACAATACCTGGTCCAGAGGAAGAACATAATAAAGGGTAGCTAAGTGCATCTGTGCTGTGTGTTTATTATTTAGGAGCTTTAAGGAAGTCTAAAAATGCCTTTCCCCTCAAAGATTCAACTATCTTTTTAGTCAGTGCCACCAACAGGACACAGTGTTGGATGCCAAAGGGAAATGAGAAAAGTGGGAGAGATGTCACAGGAATAGAAGAATCGAATATAAAAGGCTGACAAGGAAAGGAAGTCAAGGGGAGGAATAGAGTTACCTGCCAACGATGCCTGCCTCGTTAGCACTTGGGACAGAGGAACTTACCTTTCTCACTTCTCCTTTCCTTAGAACATCCACTCAGACTACAGGAGAGATGGAACTTGGGGATTTTAAATGGTCCACTGGAAAAAGTCTTATTTCTTGCCACCCTTTCGTGTTTCACTCTTTGGTATGACCAACTTAATATTTGTTTAGTATATCAATTTAGCAGATATTTGTGGAGCACTACAAAGTCCAAAACCTAGTAGATGGCCCTCCAGCAATGAAATACTCAAGATTTTTAATCTAGGACTTACAGACAGTCTTATCTCTGAGACATCCATAGGTGTGTGTTTCTCTTATCACTTTAACAAAAATAAGTGGCTTTCTCATATGCACTGGTAATTTTCTCATATCCAAGAGTTAAAGCCAGCATGCTGTTACTTTGATACTTTGAAATTATAAATGGGATATGTGAGAAGAAAGGAAAAAATGGGAATGGTTTTCATTAAGGGAGAAAATATCTTTTCCAGATAGTCTACAAAGAAGAGATCATTCTCCAGTTTCTACTTTGGATACAGCCATTATCCAGAAAGTCCCTGAAATCAGATTGCTATATGATGCATTATATTGTCATATCCACATATCCATTTAGGAGGAAAAATACTTTGGTAACAATTCTGCAGCAGAATCTACTATGTTTTCTGAATAATAAGATTGAGAAGGCGAAATATTAAAGAATGATATGCTTTCCAAAAGTAATTCTTCATAAAAAGACCAGGACTTTGGGAACTCCATAAATACCATTTTTGTGACTACTATCATTAAAAGCACCAAAATGAGGCCAGAAACATGTGGAGCCCAATATAAAAATTGCCCCCATGTCTTACTCCATGAAAATGTCCGGAGTGATTTTAAGTACTTGGATTATGCAAATGAAATGAATTTTCTACAGTGACCTCCTCTTGAACTAGAGGAGGCTTTTAAATTGTCATAAATTCCTTGGATTGTATTTTCAAATGAGTGAGGGAGTCGGTGCCAAAACCATATAATAAGGACCGCGCATCGCAGTAGCCAAGAGCAAACCAAACTGGCCCCTTAAGGAGGAACCGCAGGATTTCAGGTTAATGCCCAGTTCAATTCAATACAACAGATCAGGCGAACTTTTGTGTGTGAGGTATTGTAAGAGAGGTATGAGCGGCACATAGAGAAGTTCTCCTCTTAGAAGTTTATAGACAGACGGCTGCTCCGGCAATCATCGTGCAAGGCAGGATTCAATCATTCATTCAACCAGTGGTCACTAGACACTGACTACATGCCAGTCTCTATCCTAGGTGCTGTAGATAAAGCAAAGACACATGTCTCTGCTCTCATGATAAGAGATTTTAACATACCGTATGCTAGAATAATCATGACTGATGTGGAGAAAAACAAAGGGCACGGGCCCCCCATTCCAGGGTGCCCTGCCCTTCACAAAGAAAAGAGAACTCTCCCCGGGGCTCCCACCGGCTTCTCCAGGATCGGTTGCATTACCGCACTGTTGTTTTGTTTTGTTTTGTTTTGTTTTTCTTTTTTAAAAAAAAATTTTTTTAACATTTTTATTTATTTTTGAGAGACAGAGACAGGTCATGAGCAGGGGAGGGGCAGAGAGAGAGGGACACACAGAATCGGAAGCAGGCTCCAGGCTCTGAGCTGTCAGCACAGGGCCCAATGCAGGGCTTGAACTCATGAACCATGAGATCATGACCTGAGCCGAAGTCGGACGCTCAACCGACTGAGCCGCCCAGGCACCCCTGTTTTGTTTTTCCAAACCACAATGGTTTCCAAGGCACGGGCCCCTCTTTTTTTTCTTTCCTCTCAGGGATAAAAGCGACCTTGAAAGAGCCTGGATATTATTATTACCCCTATCATCAAACCCTCAGAACTCTTTGAAGAGATTGCTCATCTCCCCTATGGACCTGAGGAGGATGCTGGAGTTGGGTGGGGGGCACTTTAGAGAAGGGATATAATGTTGGTTTCAGTGATAAATAAGGAGAAGATGGTTTTTGAATAAAGACATAGAGGAGGTAGAGGAGTGAACCTCCAGGATATCTGGGGAAGATCATTCCAGGCAGGGGAGAACGAGGGCAAAGTAAAGGGTATGGGAGGAAGGTGGATGCGCAGAGGGCTCAGTATGAGCAAGGCATAGTGTGGTTGAACATGTAAGCAGGTCAGGTTTTCTAGTATCTGACCCATCTGTCCCAGCTCGGGGTCCATGGATCACTGGTGTTCATTACCTCATAAACAGCACCCTGCTGCTTCTCGTCGCCGTTGGCATCCTATCCATTTCTTGGTTTTTCTCTGCCTGGGGAGTGCTGTGGCCATGCTTTCCTGACTCTGGGGCACATGTCTCCCCCCAGATCATCCATCTGTTTTCTCACCAGACTTAACTTTTCTGACATCTAAAAAAGAAAACCAAATGAATGAAATAGGTTTTCTCTTAGGTTAGCATCTGTGTCATGGTCTTATCTAGAATCTGTAGCTCTGTGAATGAGTTAAGGAATAGGAGGGGATAGGGGACGTTGGCAGCCACTCTGTAGGAAGAGCATCTGGGAAGAGCTGGGTCACCACAGCCCCCAGGTTTCTGCAGTGGCCCTGGAGCAAGAGCTCATGGTGTTCTCTCACCTTGAGTTCTGATCTCTCATGCCCCACCCAGCCTGTCCCCCATCCCCAATCTAGCAGTCACTTAAACTGAAAACTAGTATGTGACTGCATTCAGACTTGCATGTGACACCCGCCGCACACCCGCCCCCGCCGCACGGGGTCTCTGAGCTTTCTCCCCCGCCACCGGTACAGCCCTTGTGCTGTTAAAAGCTGGCTGGTTCACCTGGATCAAGGTAAGTACGCATGTTGGAGTGGTGTGGACTTCAAATCATCTTAAAGGGGACCTGAATGTACATGGAAATTCAGGATGCCAGAGGAAAAGAAAGAGATTGGCAGAGGCCAGGTGGACAGGAGAGTGCATACAGGGCTTATGTAAAGAGACCAACCAAGAGCCCTGACAGACCCTGCCTCCAACCAGTGGTTTTCAGCAACCCTGGCTGCACATTAGAATCACCGGAGGACCTTTCAAAAACAAATGCTGAGCCCCCATTAAATGAGAATCCCTGGGGTGAGGCCCAGGCAGCAGTTTTCTTGACAATTCCACTGTGCAACTGGGGCTGAGAACCACTGAGCTAGAATGGAGCTGCAGCAAAGGCCTTTGCATTGCAGATCCAGCCTTCCAGGCAGCTGTGTGCATAGAGACCTCTTGCCTGCCTGGGACAGACTTCCTCTTGGGCCTCCCTTTGGCGCATGAGCCTCCCAAACTGGGCTCCAACCAGACAACACTAGAGAGTTAAAGAGAAGGCTAAGTGATAGAGTGTTCGTGTAAGACCGTTGGGGCAGAACTGGGATCCAGGCCAGCAACGTGCCCCTGCTTGGGCAGGTTACTGAACCTCCCTCGATCTCGGTTCCTTTGCTTATAAATACATGATGATAATAATACCCACCTCAAGGAGTTCTGATGATTCCGTGTTTTCATAAATGTCAATAAAGCTCCGCACACGGCCCCTGGCACACAGTAAATGACTGCTATTTTCTGTCTTCATTGCATGTTGTGACCTGGCCCATGCAAGTCTCTAGTCAGCCCTCCAACTTCGTGACTCGTTACATCTTCAAACTTGAATTTTTGCATTTCTCTCTTTTTTTCTTCTCTCTTTCTCTTGCCCTCCTCCCTCCCTCCCACACACACACACACATGCACATGCATTCCCACATACACATCCCAGTCTATTCCCTCTGCCTGGCCTGGCCTCTCCTTGTCCTTCCAGCATAACCAGAGTCCTCTCCTCTGTGCTACTGAAATGCCCCTACATGTCTCTAACTCTGCATTTACCATAGTGCATTGTAATTATGTACGTATTTCCTGTTTCCACTAGAACTGAGCTCTTCAAAATATTTTATTTATTTTGTCTTTTTGGTGCTTAAAACAGTGGCCAGTATACAAGTACTCAGTAAGCGTTGCCTGCATGAGTACTCTAAAATATGTTTTCCAATGGCCTTATTAAGATACCTACTAACCTCTTTCCAGTCTGAAATCTCTATCATTGAAATCATTTATTGGGTTCAACAACAACAACAACAACAACAACAACAACAACAACAACAAAACCCACCAACTACATGGACAGAAATCTAGTTAAAATGCACCTGACCTGTGCTTACACATTCATGTGCACACATATGCTCACAATGCTACAGAGGAGCAAGGACTAGCCCCTGTGGGCAGCATCGTGCCCTCCCTGTGCCTCCTTGTCCTCAGATGAACAAAAGGCTCATGGGCTGGAGAAGCTCTCAGGTTCCCTCCATACTTAGAACCCCAAGAGTCTAGGCTTAGATCTTGGGGCAGTTCAGAGGAGCTGATCCTGAGGGAGTTGGAGAAATGAATGGGCCAGTGGGAAGCCACCCCACTATCATGCCCTGGTGGGCAGAAGACAGGACAAGAAATGATGGAATCTATGTGGGAAGAATAATCCAGGAAGGGTAGGTCTGGATGCAAACTCTAGAGGAAATTGGAGAAGAGGGTGATAAATGGGGGGGGGGGGGGGGGTAAAAAGTAGAGGTAAGTAAGAGAAGGAGGAGACTGTCAGGAGCAAACACAATGAAAGGGCTTGGGGGAGAGAGACAGGATTGGAGGGTTGCCTGGAGATTAAGGTGACAAAAGCAAAAACAAGGAGGACAGAACAGAGAAAACACCATTTAATGCACAGTCTTCTTAGTCCTGAAAATCTCCAAGAACAAAGTCAAAACTCAAGTCCTCTGAAAGCTAGCTGGCCTGAAAGGAAGCCTGGCCTTCAGCCTGAGCCCTGAATGGGGCAGGAGCTCGAAAGTCAAGCATGTAGCCTGTCTTTCAGAACTACCAAAACTAGTCTTGGTTCACAATAGGTACACAGGCATACTTTGGTGCAGACCTTATTTAATATTTACAGAGCCCGTAACCATTTACAAATCCGCCTTTTGTCCATGAACCTGGCCAAAACTCTTTTTTAAATTGGGCCAGGCTGTCTTCATTGCTTCAGCCCATAACACTGCTTTGTTTCCTGTGGCTCTTATATTATAGGTGGACAGCTTGGAAAATGCTCTGTTTGTGACCACTAGCACATTCTTCGAAAATGCCTGGTTTTTGGCTGAATTTTGAATAGCTCTCTTCCTAACTACCTTGGCTGGCCAACTCCTGTGAGAACAAGAGGGTCATCTTTCTTCATTTCCAGCATTCACATGACACAATAAAATATAGCAAACTTAACAGCAAACACGATGTATAAATTGGTATCAAAAATTGATGTGTTGGGTGTCTGAAAACAAAATCACATTTGCCAATACATTTTAATTCAGTGTAGGAGGAAGCAATAAAACGAAGGGCATTTTTGCAAAGTTTTGCAAGGAATTCATAAGGTTCATGCAAGTCGGCTGGTTACAGGTCAACTGTCTGTACTATCCCATACGCATATATGGTCATTGCACAGTCTTTCTTTTTCTCATTGTCTCTTGGCATCTGTTAGGGAACTGGCATCTGAGAACCTTTACATTGGGACGTAAGCTATAGGAGAACATTGAAAAGAAGTGACTCATTAGTGTGCAGAAGGAAATTTAAAAGGGTACAAATAAGATAAAGATCCAAAATATTTATAAGATAGAAAAGGAAAATTAAGCTGAAGGGAAAAACACACTCAATGGTAATGGAAGAAATTTCCAAATGGAAGCCACACCAAGTCACTCCCTTGGCATTGGGAAAAGGACACATGCTCAAATATCAAATACTCACAGAATTGAGGCCACAGCTGATGGTGAGCACTGGTAGTAAATTTTAGTCAGAAAGAGCACTATACAGGGAAAAACTGCAGACTAATTTTGCAGAAGTGCAATTTATGGATTTTTATACATGAAAAGAAACTGAATTGGACAAAGATATTTGGTAGCTTTTTGACTTCTCAGGCTTTCTAGCAAACTTTGAAGTAGAATATTAAAGTCTTTTGAAAGTGCGTTTCCTGAAAGATTTAATTTTTTATCTCACATTATCCCCCCTCCATTTCCAATCATCATATAAAAATTATGTTCCCTAAGAACTATAAGAACATTTTCTCCCCATTCAACATACTCTTATAAACCATGTCTTGTAAGAGCTAATATCGTATGTATTTTTATACTTGGAAAACTATTGCCAAAAGAAGAAAAATGCTTTCCCTTTTTTTTTTATTTCCAAATGTATAGGAAAAGTCAGTAACTTTTTCAACGTTTACTTTTGCAACATTTTAAGAACAAAATGAATATTTGCCACTTTGTTTCCTATTTAAGAAATTCTCTCTTCAAATATGGTCTACTTAAAGTTCATTTACCTCCTCCTTCTTTTCCTTTTGATTATCTATGTAGTAGATATTTGCATTAGAACACTCCTGAAATGTATGACAATTGGAACATTAAAGTGGTTTCCACCCCATTTCCAAAATTGCCTGTGTAACTTTGACGCATCTGGAAGGCTGTATATTCTCTGATGGTCCTGCCCAGTTTTTCCTGTGAAATATCTGTGTGCTGGGGTAGATATGCCTATAGGCTAGCAATTACATAAGTAATTTTAGAAGTGCATTTGGAAAATTTGGTCGTGATGTTAAACTCTTTATCCATGGTGGAATGCTTTTAATAGTGACTAAAAAGTTGCTTTTCTCTCTCACTGCCGGAAACTACCACAGTGATGTCTAACAGAATGTTTTAGGATGATGAAAATATTCTTTATATATGCTGTTTGATATGAGAGCTTACTCGTCACCGTGGGTGCTTGAAATGTCCTCAGTTCAACTAAAGAACTGAATGTTTAATTTTATTTAATCGTCATTATTTTAAATTTAAGTAGCCACATGTGGCTAGTGGCACAGTACCTTGGGCAGCATGGAACAAACAGGTGTGGATTGTTGCTATATACCTTGTTCCACTGAGACCAAACCTGTGTCTGTCTGTGTTTGCGTTTTACCCTGTGTGCACCTCGATTTTCTCTTTAGTACAGTGAGAGCATAGACTACATGATTTCTAATGTTCTCTGTGGTTCAAACTTGTCTGACTCTCCTATCTCAAAATATCATACCCTTTACACCCAGCTTTAATTTTATCACAGACTTAACATCAAACGAAATAATAAGAGCCTTTAATAGCATCAGTGAGGATGACCTTATACACGAGTTTCATACAAAACTTTGATGATCGATGTTATCACCACTTTTCACACAAATGGCAGAAAGTATTTTTTTCTGGAAACAGCCTTGGAACAATTGCCAGTCACATCCAAAGCCAACGCTGGCCAAACCTCTTCCTGCAAGACTCACCTAATTCTCCCTCCTCCCTTCCCTCCCCTGCAGAGAACTGCTTTTCAGCTACACCACTGAACCCTAGGATAGCAATTAGAACACTTCATTTGTTTGGCAACCCTCCCTCTGATAGATGTACGGGCGTGTCTCAATTGTCTTTGCATCCCCAGCTCCTGGAGGGGTGCCTGGCCAATAAGAGCAATATACCAGTGATGATAGTTCACATTTACGGAGCGCTTGCTATGACCAGACATAGTGCTACAGGATTTATATTCTCATTTGCCCTCACAAAATCTACGTGGTACATACTCCTACAATCTCTCTTTAATAAATGTGTAATGAATGGACATAGAAACAAGCCAGAAACTTGGCATTTCTTTTTCCTGGAGTCTACCCCTGCCCATTACAGAAAAAAAGAATTTGTCAGCAGCCTTTTCTGCAGTGACAAGGGCTTAGCAGCAATTTTTCTTCACTGCAAAGCATATGTGACTACCTAACATTTGTAGCAGCTAAGAGTTGAAAGAGCAATGCTGGCAAGCTGTAGAGAGCCCAGTTCACTCACTGGCATTCACACTGGACTGGAGCTAATTGCTGACTCTATTTTCCTGTACTTCTTACTCTTAGCAAGTTATCCTCATGACTCCAGGGCGCTGCTCATCTTGGTTCAGCACTCTCAACTAAATGATGACAATACGAGTTGTAAGATCTACAGGTTTCTTTTCTTTTTCTTGTTTTTTACTCTACTGTCAGTCCAATACGTTGCCTATTGAAGTTTTTATTTTTAACTTTTTTCTAATTTCTTTAATGTTTATTTTTGAGAGAGAGAGAGAGAGAGAGAGAGAGAGAGCATGAGTGGGAGAGGTACAGGGAGAGAGAGACACACACACAGAATCCAAAGCAGGCCTCAGACTCTGAGCTGTCAGCACAGAGCCTGACGCAGGGCTCCAGTCCACAAACCATCAGATCATGACCTGAGCCAAAGTCGGACGCTTAACTGACTGAGCCACCCGGGCGCCCCAGAAACGTTTTTATTTTTTTAATGAAGACCTGTACGCAGGCTGTAATTGACTTCTCTCCAAGTCTCCCCCTGCTGTAGTTTAAGTTCCACAAGGGCAGGGATTTGGTCTGGCTCTTTCATCTCTGCATAGATCTGCAGTCCTTACAACAGTGCCTGACATACAACAGGTCCTAAATCACTATCTGTGAGATGAATGATGCCCAATGTTCAAAGTATTCATATAACTGCGCAATGTTCCTCTACCCAATTTGGAGTGGGGTGGGGGAAGGGTGGCGATTTTTGCCTCCTTTTAAAAATGTTTTATTATTTATATAAAATTCTCAGAAACACAATAAAAAGTCATGTGCATAACATTTGATGGGTTTAAAAATTCTCAAAATGTTAATTATTAAGCTAGATTTAGATGCAATTACAGAACATTTCTAATACCTAACCAAAGGTGTGTATCAGAATTACCTGGAAGAGCTTTTAAAAACTCCATACCCAGGCACAGGTCTTACCCCTAGAGATTCTGATTCAGTAAATCCAGGGTGGACTTTGAGAATTTTTATCTTTATAGATGATCCTAGGTAATTTTTTTTCTTTTAAAAATACCTTAATGGGTGCATCAGTGAGGGTTCTCCAGAGAAACAGAACCAATGAGAGGTATACAGACAGAGATTTATTTTAAGGAATTGGCTCACCAAACCGTGAGGGCTGGCAAGTCTGAAACCTGCAGTATTGGCCAGCAGGCTGGAAATTCCAGCAAGAGTTAATGCTGCTGTCTTGAGTCAAAAGTTAGGTCTGGAGGAAGAATTCCTCTCCTGAGGGCCTCAGTCTTTTCTCTCGAGGCCTTCAACTGATTGCATGAGGCCCACCCATAGTATTGGGTAATCTGCTTTACCGGGAGTCCACTGACTTAAACGTTAATCACATCTACAAAATACCTTCATGACAATATCTTAACATTTCTTAACATTGTTTGAACAAACAGCTGGGAACTGTAGCCCAGTCAACATCATCCGTAAGATTAACCACCACAATGAAGTAAAATTTGCATATAATAAAAGGCATCCATGTTAAGTATACAGTTAGATGAGTTTTGCAAATGTATATATTCCTATATCTGCCACCAGAATGAAGATATAGAACATTTCCTTCCCTCTAGAAAATTATCTCTTGACCCTTTTCAACCATCTGCTTTCTGTCATGACAGATTAAGTTGGTCTGTTCTAGAATTTTCTGTAAATTGAGCCATATAGTATGTACTATTTGTGCTGGGCTTCTTTTTCATTTTTATTGTTGTAAAATATATGTAACAGAAATTTGCCATTTTCACTGCTGTTAAGTTTACAGTTCCGTAGCATTAAGTACATTCACACTGTTGTGCACCATCTCTGCCATCATCTCCAGTGAACGTCTTCCTTTTCCCCAGCTGAAACTCTGCACCCATTAAACACTAACTCCCCATTTTTCCCTCTCTCTAGTCCCTGGCAACTACCATTTACCTTCTGTCTCTATCAATTTGACTACCGTAGATACTTCATATAACTGGAATTTTATGCTATTTCTCCTTTTGTGGCTGGCTTATCTCACCTACCATAATGCCTTCAAGTTTCATCCGTGTTGTAGCATGTGTCAATTGCTCTCTTTTTAAGGCAAATGATATTCCACTGCATGTATAAATCACAGTTTGCTATTCCACTGAGGTACTCTTGTGTGTCTGGCTTCTTTCATTTAGCATAATGCTTTGAGATTCATGAATTTGCATTTGCTTATATCTGTAGTTGTTTCCCCAGGTAGTTTTGATGGTTCTCAAATTCTGCTAATCAGATGAATGCTAGAACATGTGGATTTCTTTTTTCTTTAGCCAGTCAGATTATTACATGCCTCAATGGTAGGAAATTTCTATCACTCCTAGGGCATGTCCCAGGGCAAAGGCACGGACTGGACTGGGGTAGTAATTTACCGTTGTTTAGCACTGACCATTGACAGCACTTATTTTCATGCCTTGTGTCATGAAATCCTCTTAATAACCCTGTGATATATCATGATCCCCACCTTACCAAAGAGAAAGCCAATGCCATGAAAGATAAAGTAACGATGTGCCCAAGGTCACGCAACTGGCAAGTGGCAGAACTGTCATCTGACCCTAATTCTTCCCATCTAGGTTCAGTGCTCACAGATGCCTGAGCATTTATTTGAGGGGCACAAGGCAGGCTCCATGACAAAAATTAACTCACCCATCAGCCTATCGGGGTGCCTGAAATTCCTCAACTAAATGGGCATCTTTGAATCCTGGGAGTTCTGCAATCTTCTAGAAATGCCTTTGCACGTGAATTGCCCTGGCATGAGCTACATTTACATCAAGTTCACCCAGTAAGAATCAGTTCACAATAATAAAAGTAACTGCCATTGACTGAACCTGGACCACATCCCTGGCTCTGTGCCAGGATTCTGTGTTCATCAGATACCTCACTTCATTCTCAGAATAACTCGGGGAGGTCGATATTCTCACCCCCATTTACAGATGAACAAACTGTTACACAGCAGGTAACTAGAGGAACCTGTTAATCCCAAGACTGCATGGCTGCGTAGACAGCGCTTTTAATCACTAGAGTTCCCTGCCTCTCCCAAGCCCCTCATCTAACGAGGCACCGAACCAGCTCAGATGCAAGATAGGCATCATCGAGTCAAGGGGGCTGAAAAACGGAGTCGAGATGAACTTCTTGCATAAGTTTGTCTAGGGCTGGCTTGAGTTACTAACTTATGAATGCTTTGCTAGGAAAAACTTATAAAGGCCCCTTTGTTTTCTTTTCTTGTTGCTCTTTTTTTTAACATCTCCCTACACACTAAATTCTTTGCTTGTGCAGAATGGGTTTTTGACACTTTTTTTCTTGATGTATCCAGGCAGTGTTTTTGAAATGTTCTTTCTTACTGAGTGCCCGAAGGAACCGATGATATTAATCGCGATGAAGAAAGAACAAGAATATAAGATTCATGCTGCTCTTTGATTAAAGCTTCCTAGATAGAATTGTACCTCAGAGCTGTGTTGTTTTTATGGCCTCTTATAGGTATTTTTCTGATAGGTCTCTGAGGGCTTTGTTTCCTAGTTCCTCCTGGCAGCACCTGTCAGTTTCCATGCCGCATGTATTTTACTTCAAAAGAGAGCCTGGGTAATTTGCCTATTTCTGCATTTTAGAGCCAGTCAAACAATACCAACTAGGCTATCATGTGTTGACAAGAAGTAAGCAGGAAAGGCAAGTCAACTAATCATCAAGTTGATGTATTTGAGATGCTGTGAAGTCATTCTGGCTTTGCTTGCACTAACTACTCTCTGTGTACCAAGAGAATCGATTAATCGGGAGGAGTTCTCTTTAAGTCCCACGTATGCCGTTTATTGCGCTAGCCCCTTTAACAGGAATATGTGATATGAGGCTCCATTATTGAAATAAAATTCTATCTAACTTACCGATTTCTTGAGAATCATCTCCAATATACATGATGCCAGAAATAGTGTGCATTCTGATCTTGCTCAGTATTCAACAACTTTCGCGAAATGATACAAAACTGGCTTTCTAGAATTTAGTGATTCTTTTTTGCTGAACTAAAATCAAGTTTTATATGTTTAAAACTGTTTTTGATAAGATTGCCCTGAATTTTAGAGCTAGTTTTTTCAGAATACTCAAACATTTTTAAATGACATTTAGAATGCACCTTTAAAACTGCAGGAATTGGTAAGGGAATTTCTACTGAAAAACGTGAAGTTTCCAAAGGGTATGTATTATTCCTAGTTGAAAGGGACATGTTGGATTCCTCTTGATATATGATCCTAGAAAAGCTAAAATACTAATTCTCTCTAAAGATATTTCAACTTCAGTAGTGTTTTTTTTTAAAGAGAAAAATAAAATCATTTAATTTATTGGCCATATTCCACTTTACATATTTCAGTAGAATATCATATCTTCCAGAGAAAAATCAATTACCCTTTATTTACTTTCCCCAGACTGACTTTAATGCCAATCTGAGATAAATAAACCTATATCTTGGCTGCCTCTCTTAAGGAATTTCTAGCAAAAGCAGCCACCCCAGCAAATTGCTTATACCACACAGCTAGAATCACCCCATGGACCAGCCTTTGAAATATTGCATCTTACTTGCTTGTTTTATAGAACATTTTCCTTACCACCATCAAGCAAGTTACTGGAGAGAAATACACTAAATGACCCGAAACAATGTAAATCTGAAAGTCGATAGTTGATTGTTAATAATATGGTTCCTTTGTTTTCTGAAACAGAGGTATTTCAGTTACACCGTTTGAAATGTACCAAGAAAGAAGGATGATACAGTTAAATCCTTTGTGTTGTTGTGGTGGGTTTGTTTTTTTGTTTTGGTTTGGTTTGGTTTGTTTGTTTGTCTGTTTGTTTTCCTGTTATCAGGGTTTCCTTTTCATCAGCTGGTACCGTTAGATTTTCTTTAAAAAGGCCAATCCTGGACAGATTTGCTTACCCAACAACTCAGCCATAGGAGTGGAAACGTATGAGCCAAAACATTTTCAAAACTCGTTTACCTAAATGAAAATATCAGTCTCATATAGCGAAAAAACAAACTAACCCACTTTTTTAGCCTCATGTGTGGGTGGGCACAGGGAGTGGGTAGGGTTAGTTGAAACACTTATAGAATAAGGACAGTAAGAACTTGTTGACTCAACCCCAGGGCTTACAGCCTGGCCCAGCATGCATTTTTGGAGTAACCTGCATTCCCAGGTTCCTCGTTCCCTCCAGGCTGGAGGCAGTCCTGTCCTGCTCTATACAATTCAGAAAGGGATAGTAGCCCTAAAACAACCGTGCAACACCAACAAGAACGGGAGTCTGAAGTATTAGGTCCATTTCAGTCATAGGGAGAACTGGACAAAAAAGCAGGGACAGCAATTGGAAAATCAAAGCTAGGGAGTTCAGAAAGCCTTCCGGGGGTGACTTGAAGCCAGGGAAGGAAGCTATTTGTGGCAAGCTTCCTCTTGGTAGGAGGGAGCTGTTAAGACCAGCTTTGACCTCTACCTTAGAGAGTGGATGTGATGGTGACCTCGTAAAGAGGTGAAGGGAGGCAGCTGGTATCCTTGTGTAATGCCTGAAAAAGAAATCAAGACCACGGCAACACATTCTCCCTGGTGCATTCTAGCAAGCTGTAAAAAAAAAATTTGGGAGGGGGGACAAAGCATTTAGAGAAATCAAATGTCAACATATGCAAAGAGCTATTACATTTCTAAAGTAACATTTTGTACTTGCAAGTAAACGTGTCCCGTACAGAGTACGTGTGAGCCGAGGATCCACGGCCAAAGAAAGACCTATTTGTCTAGAGAAAATGAGGGCTGGATTTCTAAGCTAGGTGTGAAGAAGGTCAAGGTCATGGATTAGCACACTGAATGCCGTAATGAAGGCATGTGCTTGTGGTAAAATGTTAATTGTGTTAAAAAAATTGACTTGGCTGGAGAGAAGAACCTGTGTTAGTTAGAAACAGGAAATGGACCTTGACTGTCAAGCTAAAGAATTTGGATTTAATTTAATTGGACAACTATTAATTAATCTTTATTTTCATTTCCTTGACACTTTTTGAAGAGTTTTTCTCTTGGGTATAGATCTTGCTTTCTTCACTTTTTAAGGACAAACTTTTAATTGCTGTTGGATATTCAAACTCTGAAATGAGGGAAGCTCAAGCCATTTAACCTTGGCCAAGTTTCCTCATTTCCACAATGAAAGTGTTGGCCTAGAATATTTCTGAGATCTCTTTCAATTCACAGTTGTGAGTCTAGACAGTGTTTTTAAAAATGCTGTATACATTTGATGCTGAAATAGGACAAAGTTGTTTTTGCCTACTTAATGATTTAATTTCTAAAAATAAATATCTGCAGATTGGGAGTCTGATGGACCAAATGTTATAATCTCATGTAAATGATGATAATATGACCATGAGTCATCCCTGTTTCTTTGCTTCTGTGCCCCACACTTTACTGTTCACCACACACTCCTCCAAAGGTGGGGAGGGAGGTGTAGATGGTGGAGGCCCAGTTGGCTGTATGCGATGGTAATATATTTGTAACATATGTTAGCAGAAGTGTGGTTTAAATATCCTACATGATTTATTTTCTCCCAAGCTTATGTTAACAAGGATTGTCATGAGTTTAAAAGGGAAAGACATAGAAATAAAGATACTAGAAATATCTGATGTCACAGTCGTTCCAAATGAAACATAATCTACCACCCTATCGAAGATGAAGGTAAATTTCAGAGAAGATTTTCCAACTGGGTGCAATTAATATTGTTTGCTCTCTCTCTCTCTGTCTCTCTCCCTCTCTTCTCATAATTCCCCAGAACTTTTGAAACAGAGACCCACTCCATGAAGAATATCCCCAGGCCTAGCAATCTTCCAAAGGGTAGGGACTCACTAAATTGTGTGATAAGTGAAAGAAAGGATGTTAACGCGAAATGGTGAAATGTTTAAGCACAGCCTCACAGAATGGCATGCATCCTGCCTAGGTGACTCCTGAGGTATCCAGGCAGTCAAGGCATGACTCTAAGAATGGTCAGTAGCAAGGCTGGCTAAGCCGAGGATCCCAGCTGGACTTTTCAGCAATACCACGCTCATCCTCAGGGATAGGGATTGGTGTCTGGGCCGCCCCAAGGAAGAATGCCAGTCTCGTTAAGGGGGGAAGCAAGGACAGAAAAGGAAGCAAGCCCTGGCATCTAGCTCCCAGGCTGGGCCTGGGACAGGACTTCCAGTAGGAAGAAGGTAGGATAAATTGTTGGAGCTAAGATCTAACACTAATTTATCACCCATAAGTCATCACCCATAACTGTATTCCCACCTCTAAAGTATTGTTTTTAACATATGCTAAACATAAACAAATGTACAGATTAATAAATAATAACAACTTAAAAAAATATTCAATTTGTTTCCAAAGACTGTGACAAATATCTATAAAGAATGATAGTGTAATAACTCAATACCGGAGACAAGTTTAGTATTCAGACACAGGGGTGGGTTCAAGAAAACATGAGATAATCATGCACTAATACTATGAAACTATGTAAAATTATTTATGTATTCTTTTATCATGTTATTAAATGAAAAAATGAGGTGGGGCACCTGGGTGGCTTAGTCGATAAGTGTCTAACTCTTGATTTCAGCTCACATCATAGTCTTACAGTTTGTGATTTTGAACCTTTTGTCAGGCTTTCTACTGACAGCACAGAGTCAGCTTGGAATTCTCTGTTCCTCTCGCTCTCTCTCTCTCTCTTTCTCTCTCTCTCTTTGCCTATCCCTGCTTCTGTGCTCTCTCCCTCTCTCAAAAGTAAATAAATAAACATTTAAATGAAAAAATAAGGCAGTAAATAACTGCTGTTTTATTTTTTTATAAAAAAATCTTAATTCATTTACAAAGCAGAGAGTTTACAAAGATATAAGCCAAAGTATTTCTAGTGGTGTTTGTTCAGTAACTGGGTTACATTTATTTGTTTATCCATAATTCTTAATTTTTATGCAATGAACATATAGTACTTTTAAAATTTTTTAAAGAGCAAAAAAAAATTTTTAAAAACTTAACAAGCAGTAAATTTGTCCTTGATTACAGAAAGGCATCTGAGTGGAATGTCATATGTCTTTACAAGTCGTAAGAAATGGGCTGACTCTCTACTGTGTGTGTCTGTGTTCTCTGGAGTGAGCCTTACCACAGAAGCCTCCAGCATAAATGTTTCCATTTCCATTATATCTGAAGAATGTAGAACATTGTTATGTGGTATATAAACTGTTGGTCAGAGCAGTAATACAAAAATAATAAGCGTAGTTTTGCTTCAAGAACTCCAACTTAATTTAAAGTGACTGAATTCCAATTTATAAGCCCGAGGTACATTAGAGTTTGAACGCTTTTTGTTTCCTTTCAAATATACATTAATATTTGGCTCAACACTCATAGGGAAGCAATTCAGCACCAAAGGTGCAATCTTTCTTCCAGAATGCTAAAATCAATTTAGCCGTTTGGCTTGTACTAAACAGTGAGTAGTCTCTGATGCCAAATTTTCCTCCAATGATAGGTGTACATTACTGGGACTTCTGAAAAAAAAAAAAATACGTTAAGGCCCCCCTTTTTAATTCTTAGGATTCACTCCCAAAGAAAAAGAACTAATTGCTCATAGAAGAAAATTATGACCTCTGGGTATAAATCTGTAAAAACGGTTTAATCACTGCTTATCTTTTTAGAGAAGATTTAATTAGTTTATCTGAGACTATCTTTTTTTCTGTATTAAATATGATTTCTAGACTCTTTGCTGAAAAACAACTTAGCATTTTGCATGTGACTGACTAGAAAGATTCTCAAAATATAGCTTATAAATCAATAATATCTCTGGACTTTCTTTTTTAAGTTTTTTTGTTTTTGTTTTTGTTTTTTTATATTCACTTATTTTGAGACAGAGAGACAGATTGAGAGAGAGAGAGAGAGCAGGGTAGGGGCAGAGAAAGAGGGGAGAGAGACAATCTCAAGCAGGCAGTCAACACAGAGCCCAATGCAGGTCTCAAACTCATGAACCACGAGATCACAACCTGAACCAAAATCAAGAGCCAGATGCTTAACCGACTAAGCCACCTAGGCACCTCTGTCCCTGGAGTTTCTAAAACGATCTTCCAGTTGAACTGAAAAACAATAAATAACCAAAATGTAATTACATAAAAATATAGTTGTTAGTTTGTTTTTTCTTTTCGATAAACCCATTGTCCTAATAAAGCACATACCCGCACACAGGCACACTGACATTTCAAAAATATTTTTAAAAAATCACATAATCTTTAAAAAAAATTTAATGTTTATTTATTTTTGAGAGAGAGAGAGGAGAGAGAGAAGGCATAAGCAAAGGAGGGGCATAGAGAGAGGAAGACACAGAATCTGAAGCAGGCTCCAGGCTCTGAGTTGTCAGCACAGAGCCTGACACAGGGCTTGAACTCACAAGTGGTGAGATCGTGACCTGAGCCAAAGTCAGATGCTTAACTGATGGAGCCACCCACGGGCCTCAAAAGATCACAAAATCTTAAAGTTAGATATGAAAGGCATCAGAGTATGTTTGAAAGAATACAGATATTGAAATCACAGAAAATTGATTTCAAGTCCCAGCTTAGCCTATTATTGTATGAATACAAGGTTCATTTCCTTCATCTCTCTGAGCTTCAACGAGAACCTCTGCTACCCAGAGAGCTTGTAAAAATTAGGGGGAAAATTATGTAAAAGCCATGTCATGATCACTAACAAATACTAGGTATTTAATCAATGCTAGCTGGGGGCTTGTTGGTTTCTTATCTCTTTATCTGACTACACTGAAAGCTCCTTGAGGGCAGGAACTCTATCCTCTTTGGTCCCCCAACATTTTAGTACAATTTCCAACTCCTAGTAGTTGTTCAATAAACACTGTTGACTAAGTTAATGGACCAATATAGTATCCTTCAAGGACTGAGGGTTCTTTACTAAGACTATTTGTGACCTTATCATAATGTAATATACTAGATCTTGTCAGATTTCCAATCCCTTTTAAATGTTATGATTTTAGTATCATAAATATCTTTTTTCTAAATCCTTTGGATTTAAGCTGGAGTACATTTTTATGTCCAGTGTTCCCAATTTGGGTTGCTATTGAATTTCCCATGGTTTTCATTACTTCCTTAACATTAAGCAGCTCCTTACTGAGCCAATTTAATTCCAATTTGCAATTCCCCTGACTGCCTCCTCAGCTTTTGAAAATCCCCCAGTGTTGCTTTTGAAAGATCACTTTATTTTCTGGGTAAGTCAAGAATCTATCAGATTCTGCCTTTTTATCAGAACAACAGTTCTGACGTAGATCAAGTGGATAAAGTCTCCCAGTGGTGGTCTGACCACCATCCCAGTTTCACCATCTGGGTTAGGAAAGCATTTGGCTGATACCATCTTTATGAAGTCACTTCTCTGCTGCTCCATTCCCTCAGAGACTTTGCATTCTACCTTCCCCTTAGGTTTGTGAGTATCTATTCACTGTATACCTTTTCTATGCTTTGCTAATGTCTTATTCCCTTTAAGATGTCCACTCCTTTTGAATACGGTGAATTGTATCAGTTATGACAGTACATATTATCTTTTGATTACAAATGACCCAGAAACCTGGGTTGGGTGCTCTTCTGTTCCATTTGGCCTCAGTTTAGTATCAGGCAAACAGACCAGCTACTATCTGGAGCATAGTCAAACACTAGGCACTATGGCAGAAGGGAAAGGACCTATGGCGTATATCACACAAGTCCTTAAAACTTTCATATGTCATTTATGGTCATATTTCAATAGCCTGAGCGAGCCCTATACCGTGCCTGTCTTAAAATCAGATGGGGCAGTACCCTCCTACCATCTGTCTAAAAGAAAAACTAGAAATGACTGGTGAAGAGATTAATGCCTGAGACATACAACTTTCTACCAATTCATTCTGATTCTGAGTCCTGTTCTACCCATGGCAGCTCACATTTACTTCCCCATTTTAAAATCTCAAGTTCACTTAATTTATTCACCAGAATAGAAATTTTTCTTTGGATAGAAAAATGGAAACCAGTAGTCAAGACAATGGTAAATAATGGTAATAGCCCCATGTAGTTGTTTTATTATATACAGATTGTTTTCAACATAATTAATTCTCCTCCTTGAGAATCAATAGTTTGAGAATCACGAATCTCCGAGAGAGGCCATCAAACACTTAAGACAAAACAGAGTTGCTGTCCGTTTCTTCCTTGTATTTCCTGCATAACTGTAGATCAACTTCTTTCTATACATCATTTTTCCACTGAAAATTGTGCCTGCCTCCTCCATGTGGGAATGGCTAAGGCAGTAAGAATTGCATATTTACTCCATCAAACCCCCACTGGAACCTCAAAATTTACCTGCTTAAAGACCGGTAAATCTGGTCATAATACCAAAACCCCACAACTACAAGAATAAAGGAATCCCCCTTGCCACAGAGAGAAGGCCCTGTGAATGTTGACATATCAGCTTCTATTCCCTCTGTAACCTGAGGCAAATCACTTAGTTGCTAGCTGTCTTCCTTTTCTGGTCCAAGGGTAATATTAACATACTTCTCTAGGTCCTTCCGAGGCATCATATATAGAATTGATAGCAAAGGCATTTTCAGAATATGAGACACCATAGACATGTGATGCACTGTGGATTCTCTACATTGCCCCTTCTCAAGGAGAATGTCTGGCCAGAGAGAGAGAAACGTCTGAGGCAAGGGGTATTTCTATAGGGTAGAGATGTCCATTCTGAATTCCCAATTAGGCAGAGTCATTTATCTATGTTGTGGATTATATCTGGGCTGTTTGATATACTGATCTTCCTCCTTTCTTGAGGCATTTTTCTGGTTTCTATCCTAACCACATGGCAGAAGAGATAAAATTCAAATTAGTTTCCCCCCCCCCCCAATCTTTTTTTTTTGCTTTTGCCTGGGATAGTAACTCTAGGAAAGAGCTGGGTTGCAAAGCTGGTTATAAATAATACTGATGCTTTGGGTTTAGAGTTAGAGTAATGATATGTTTGTTTTTAAGTGTTTGTAAAGTGCATTCACAGCACATATAATCTTATTGGAGACTTACTGTTAGTTAGTTACTGTGTAAGGTAGGCATCATCCTAGTTTACAGAAAAGGAGATAGGGGTGTAAAGGAAGGATTCAGTGTGTTGCCAAAACTGCCACACTAAGAAATGACAAACTCAGTATCAGATTTCCTGATTCTGCTTCTGATTTTTTGTTCCGTTGTTCTAGGCTGCCTCTGTTTTCTGGCAGAGACAGGTGACAATCCAGCTTTAAGCCATGATCACCTGGAACCAATGTTAGGAAAGGAGGGAATTGAATAAAGAAACAAATGAAAAGGAGCTAATCATTCGAATCCAAATATAGCATTCTTTTGCTTAGGATGTAAAAGGAACTAAGCATTTCTTCAAGACTAAATTCAGTATTCTAATGAGATAAAATTAATTTAGTTAACTAATAAGTTTTTCTCTACCAGAACATTCAGCCAGAATGGGGAGGGAGAGATATTTTTAATCCCCAGTAAAAATGATGACTTGATTTCTTAATGATGGCATCAGCCAACGACTCAACTCCATTCCCCAGTTCCCGCTCCGAAAATAATAGCAATAAGGAGAGTTGATTTTTATTCATTCTTTATGCATTTATTTACTACCATTTGCCAAGAAGTTTTAGTCTAACTAGGGGGTGGGGTGGGGGGGAGAGAACAGATAAGTAAATGGATGCTTATAATACAGTAAGTGCTATAACGAAGGATGGCAACAAACCAGAATGAAAGGTCAAGAAAACTTCTTAGAAAAGCCAGCCATTAAGGTGAATTAAGCCATTACTTAATCTCTTGAAGTGCAAGTTACTGGGTCAGCAGTAGGGAAAATGGAGCTCTAGCTATAAGAGCAGAAGCTCAAATGGCTCTGCATTGTGGGAGGATGGGAAGGAGTTGAGAAGTGGAGGGAGATGGGCTAACAAGGTAAGCCTGCTAAGATTTTTTAACTTTATTCTTAATGCTGTTGAAGCCACTGATGAATCTGACCAAATTTGAAAGATCTGTGAGGCAGATGGATTTGGGGACCTGGTAGTAGGTCTGTCGGCTGGGGTTGGTCTGTCATGGAGGGGTTTCATGAAATTCAAGAAAGAAATGACTAGGTGAAAAGAGGTTATGGTCTTTTCTGCATGCCATTTAACTCATACCTGGGCAAATCAGAAGCTAGAACTCAACTCTTCTAATTCCTTGGCTGGCAGATTTTTCTCTCATCCCACAATGCCTTCCCATCTCTTTGGCATTTTCTTTCTTTACCGAACTCTATTCCTTTTGGAATGTGTGCAAAGATGCTAGAACATTTTTAAGGTAATCCCATGCTCCACTAGAACTAAATATTTATCATGGTCATGATAACATTCAGACACTTCCCACCAGCAAACCCATCCATGTGATCTTCTTTGGTTTTCTTCAGAGAATGCCAAAGCTATCTTTCCTTTTATGGGTAAAAATAAAGATTCTCTAAATTTTTGTAACTAAATACTTTAAACTTTAAGCTTTGACTTTTCTTCATATTACAGTTTGAGGATAAAACAAAACAATTGTTTTCTTTTATTCTTTAGTATCAGAAGATAACTGCTCAATGTTAATGAGAATTATAGGGCCAGTTCAACTGCAGTGGTAAGTTCAGAGCATAAAAGATCATATATCAACATGACCTCACTAACCTTCTCTGTACTAGATGACAAACTGCTAGAAATAGCCTTTGGATCAGGTCACGAGCACACTAAAATACTTACCCTTCACCACAGAGCTCTATTGAACCCTATCTATCATTTACCACCTTCAATCACAGAAGCCTGCTTCAATGCTGAACAGAATTTCCAATACAAAATAAAAGGAGAGACAACTTCCTTCAAATAGTTCAACTTCTGATTTTATTTAGCGTCTCTTGGAACTTTGAAATAATGTGGGGAAAGATCACAGCTAATTACGCAATGCTTTTTGCATTTGTAGAGGGATTGTGGTATAAGGGAAAGAATAGGGTTTTAGAGTCAGTGGGTTATGTCTTCCATAAGAGGTTAATGTCGTATCATTGCTCTAATGATAGGACAGATATATGACATTACTCTTTTCTTAACAGCAGAACTAGATCCACCTATTAAGGCTTCGTTAAGCTTTTTAAGAGAATAGTGTGATTCAACCAAGCAGTTCTAAGATTGCCAGGTTTGTGTTACACATACTTGCTGCACACACTTCATCCCCATCTTCAAATAAATGTCATTGTTCCTTGTTCTGAATGTGTCAATAAGGGACTTTTCATTCTATTTGGAAAATCAGGATTTCAAATAAATTATCTGCAGGGAACCACTCTAGTATTCATGTGTTATTTTCATATATTTTTCATGTGAGAGAGAAATATTTGGGAAAACATAAAATTGAAGTGTATCCTCATATAGATGGTTGAACTTCATAGTTTGTCAATGGCTAATGATTGAGATTTCATATAGTATTTATGCATTTGACTTTGGGACAGGCACTGTGGCTAACTGGAGAAACAATACTGAACCATCTAGACAATGTCCTTGCATTTATAAAGCTTACAAGGTTAATAGCAAAGATGATTTGCTGAATGAATAAAATGGGCTTTCTTCACATAACATGTTCTTTTTAATTGAAGCATAGGTGAGACGTAATATTTAGTTTTAGGTATACAATATTGTACATAGTGATTCAACAATTTTATACATCATGAAATGCCGATCACGGTAAGTCTAGTTACCATCTGTCACCATACGATGTTATTATAATATTATTGACTCTATTCCCTATGCTGTACTTTTCATCACATCATTTATTGGCTTTATAACTGAAAGTTTGTACCTCTTAATCCCCTTCACCTATTTTTCCTCTCCCCTCCATCAACACGCCTCCTCCAACTGGCAACCACTAGTTTGTTTTCTTTATTTACGTGTCTGTTTCTATTTTTTTGTTTTTGTTGTATGTGTGTTCATTTTAATACAAAAAAAGGCTATTTTTTCCTATGTCTGAGTCTAAGTTACAACAAAACAACTGGTCAATAGATTTAAAAAAAAAACTATCTGTTCTATTTTTAATTTCTGCTTTTCCTTTAAAGCTTTTGGTCATCTACTTAATATTTGTCATTCTTTTATATTCTTTATATATATGATTAATTTAGTCAAGAAAAACAAAAATCAAAGCATGAATATTGTACCAATCGGAAAAACTCATGTATAATAACAAAATGATCTTATTACCTGGACTTATCAGATTTTAAAGGATTTAAAGTTTTCCAAGTGTGAAAATATGTGACTTTATATAATGCCAAAGATATAATGACATTCCACACAGCATTCCTGCCTTTCATCCCATTCTGTGGGATATCACTTCATTATGGAGTCCCATTGGGTCTTCAAAAACTAAGCCTTTGCATGGTCTCATTGAATTTTCAATAGCTAAGCCTTTGTCGAAAGACTGTTAAGAGTTTATGTCATTACCATCAAATAAACGTCAGTAACATTCTTTTCCATAAATTACAAATGGGCATGATTAGTCCCAGGCTCATGACTAATACTTAAGAATAGCAGTATGATGAATGAAGCAAAATATGGATTTGTTGTTAGATGTGGAGGACATGAAAGCCCCAGTAAGGCAAGTGGTATTCCTGACTCCATTGAAAACCCACCAATGAATCAAACTATTAATAGAGAACCTGGTCCATACTTCGTTCTGTAGTGATTTAAAGAACTATAAATTGATTCTACCATCAAGATTATTCTATTCTAATCTAAGAAGCCAAATCAATGCACGAGCAACAAAAGCGGAGACAGCCCAGTACTTATCACTGCAATGGTGGAACAAAAATTAAAATACAGTTGCTCTTAGTTAGGTATAAGCTTTCATTTGAAATACTTGACGATAATCCTGTCACAGAATCAACATAAAAGCAAGATGACAATGAGTGCTGCAGCTGCTCAGCCTGATGTCTAGTGATGCCAACTTTGGCCAGAACTGGCAGGAGTTACAGGAATGCTATGTTCATACTACTTCTAAGGACAAGAAAATGATCACATGACAAAGACTTTGACCTGCCCAAATTTTGCTTCAACCAAGTTAACTCTGGAGTGGAATTTACTACATAAGAGTCATAAACATTCATTGAAAGAATATATGCCATGCATGCATTCTGATGCGAGCACACAGACAATAAATGAATAAAAGAATGAATGAATGAATGAATGAATGGGAGTTTGGGTACTGATAGATGCTAGGAAGAAGTTTTCTTATGTATAATGTAACAGAACAACGTCAGGTTTGTTTGGATGGGGCCAACGAAACCTTCCTGAACAGGGTGACTTTTGAATCGAGACATCAGTGAGAAGGTGGCCTCCAATGAAGTGGAGGAAGATTATTCCAAGCAGAAGGAACAGCAAATGCAAGAGCCCTGAGGTGAGAATAAGCTTGTTTTCGTCGAGGGACAGAAGAAAGAAGAAAGAATATCAACATGACTGGAGCAAATGAAGAGAAGAGTTGTAAAATATGAGATGGGAAAGTCGACGGGTGTCTGATTACGTAGATTTTTGTAGCCCAAGGTAGAGTCTGGATTTTTTATTGGGTGCAGTGGAAAGACTTTTGAGGATTATAAGTGGGAAATAGTTCAATTTAGTCTTTAGAAAAATCACTAAGTCTGTGGAGCCGTGGGAAGGGAAGACAGGGAGGTTATGGCATCTGTCCAGGTGAGAGGGGGAGGGGGAACCAGACCAGGCTCCCGCAGTAAGGATGTGAGAAGTCACGGGGCTCAAGACATACAGAAATTACTTATACATCTGGATGTGGTCTGTGAGGAGGAAAGTGAATTAAGACTTCTACATGTTTTGCCTGAGCTAGTGAGTGTTACTGCCAGTAGGGAGCCCCCTGAGAAGTTAAGAGGGCTGGAATCCAGGACTCAGTGGAAGAGACTGGCTTTTGATTGGCTCCTGAACAATCCACTTCATCCACTACAACATGTAGAAGACAGAACATATATGTAGCAATGGAAGCAGATTAAGGAAATGGTAGGAAGATGCTCTATTTCTCAACTATTTAAAAGTATTTTTCCCGTGAAGAAACATGCACAAATGGGGAGTAAGTTGAGGAAAGACAGTGTTGGAGATGTGAGGAAAGAAAAGGTGTGAAATGATCCTCTTGGAGAGAAAGTGAATTTATAGAAAATGTGATCAGATTGTCTGGAAATGTCAGAGGTCACTTTTGATATGGTGTCATATTTGAAGTGAGGCCAGTTAGCATGGTTGTGTAATTTCTCCAATGATCAGCTCTGTGGATGCCGGCAGAGTAAGCAGATAGTTGGATTTAACCATGGGTGTTGGTTTGCTGTCACTGCTAAAACATACTATAAACTTAGTGGCTTTAAACAACACAAAGTTGCCAGAGGTCAGAGTTGAAAAGTGAGTCTCACTGGGCTAAATTCAGACTGTCACTAGGGCTGCGTTTCGTCTAGAGACTCTAGGGAAAAATCCATCTCTTTGCTTTTTCCAGCTTCCCAAGTGCACTTCCAGTCTTATGGCTCCCTTCAGTCTTCGGAGCCAGCGATAGGTGGCTGAGGCCTTTTCATGCTCCCACCCCTCTACTTCTCCCTCTTCTGCCTCCAGTGTGATTACCTGGGGCCCACCCGGATAATGCAAGATAGTCTTTCCATCTCAAGGCTCACTAATTAGCAACATTAATTATGTCTGCAACTTTAGTTCCCCTTTGCCATATGACCTAGCATATTCACGCTTTCAGGGATTAGACTGTGGATGTCTTTTTGGAACCATGATTCTGCCTAACACTGTATCTGTCTGCTTTGACTGCCATAACAAAATACCATAAACTAGGTGTCTTAAACAATAGCAGTTTATTTTCTTATAGTTCTGGAAGCTGGAAGTCTGAGATCAGGGTTCCAGCATGGTCAGTTTCTGGTGAGAAGTCTCTAGCTTCTCTCTCTTGTCTCTTTCTAGATAGCTGCCTTCTTGCAGTGTCCTAATGTGGTGGGGATTGGGGGTAGTGCTCTCTGTGTCTGTTCTTATAAGGACACTAATTGTATGGGATCAGGGCCCCACCCTTGTGCCCTCATTTAACCTTAGTTACCTCCTTATAGGCTCCATCTCCAAATACAGTTGCGTTGGAGGTTAAGATTTCAACAAATTTTGGAGGGGACACAATTCAGTCTATAGCATACACATTGGTTGGAGTTTTGCCAGGTGATATATGACAAAGAGAAGGAAAGAGAGTGAGAAATTTAAGAGTGTTTTCAAGGAGTGGTTACAGAGCTGAATCCTCAAACCCAAGCTGTAAGTGCAGAGTAGTGGGGGTTTCAAAAGGCTCAGGTCATGATCTCACAGCTTGTGAGTTCTAGCCCCACATCGAGTTCTGTCCTGACAGCTCAGAGCCTGGAGCCTGCTTTGGATTCTGTGTCTCCCTCTCTTTCTGCCCCTCCCCTGCTCACACTCAGTCTGTCTGTCTGTCTGTCTGTCTCTCTCTCTCTCTCTCTCTCTCTCTCTCAAAAATAAATAAATATTTTAAAAAATTTAATTAGAAGGGGACAAACTGTTGATATCCAGAAATGATGGATCTCAATGAGATCAGGAACTTTCTGGAGAAGAGTACTAGAATAAGTAAGCTGGAAGAACAGGAAGTGATGGTCAGAGGGCAGCAGATTTAAAAATGGGGTTTCAGAGACTTCATGTTGTGGAAATGGCAGTTTATGACTTTTGAAGCTGAAGGACCCAAACAAACTAATCACGAGTCATTTTCCTCTAAGTAAGTCAAGTATCTAGTACTGACCCAAGGAGACAGTAAGCTTCCAGAGCGCTTATTTTTTTTTAAGAATAAGTGCCCTTTATCCATTTTGAAAAGTATACCCCGTTTCACATTCTGTCCCTGGCCCCTGGACCTGTCAGGAGAAAGCCCCTCTTCCAGCCTCAGCGGGGAGGGGACAGGGTGAGGCATGCCTACGGAGAGGGATTTGTCACCCAGGGAAGCAGAGACCAGACAGTGATGCAGAAGACTGATGCTCTCTGTGAGGAGGATAACCATTCTACTCAGGGACTAGTAAATGGCTTAGAAAATTATGTGTAACTGCTTCCACTAAAGTGTGGCAGAGTTATTCGAGATGCCTTCTGTGGTACCTAGGGAACATTTTGTATCTCAATTGCTAAGGATGTTTCTATTTTGAACTTAAAACTGTTTCATGCTTTATTTTGCAATACAAATATGGGTCATCTCATTGCAGTCTTCATTGAAAGATTTCTCTCTCGTGTACTATGCCCAGAAAGCACTGAATTAGTTCTGCTCTATTGAAACCAGTACAAAATTGTCTGTGAAGTCCATGTCACATTATTAAAATATCATTAATTTCTTCCAGGTCTATGCATATACTTTTTTTTCCAAGGGAGTACAGAATGACAGCTTGCTGAATACAAGAGGCCAGATCTGTAATGTTTTCTATAATTTGGAGGTGAATATGAGTTGGATGAAAAAGCTACTGAATAAAATTAGAGAATAAATGGAATAGCATATGATGTATTCTAAGGTCAATAGTTTATTAAATGTAATGATTACAACAACATTATTGGAAAATAAGGATTTGCCTTATGCCTTTTGAAGAGGATTTAGAAACAAATGGCTGTTTTCACTAGAAACTACATCGTTTAACTATGTTACTAAAATAATAAATGCCACTACATTATGGAATATGCAAATACAACTTGCAGTGTTAAAAAATTCATCTGATTATTTCCATGACACTTCTAATAGACTCACATGTCTCATCCCACATCACACATTTGTCCACATACTCATATCCATCCTACCTTCTTTCAACTTTTTAATTTTCTGAACATTTTGCGAAGCCCAGCTTCTCCAGAGAGACTGTAAGACCCACACACCGCTCTTCTAAGACTTGCTTTGGGCCTGGGGTTAGTACCCCTGTTCTCCAGTCAACTGGTCTCTGTTGACCACTTTTAACATTTTAACAATCTCATGTCTATAAGGACAAATCAAACCATCCCAGCCCCGGGCACAGTGTCATGCTCAAAAGCATGTTTTATTTTTTGATTTAGTGCATAACTCAACTCCCCACTGTACCTCAGCCTATCCCAGCCACTAACTTGAGATTCATTTAATGATGGCCATGGTTGTAGTGGCAGGGAAATAAAACAATGTATAGACCCTAGGCCACAGTTGTCTATTTCAAACAATTTTAATTACTTTTAGACAGGTTAATTTAAGGTAGAGACTAAGGAGAAAATAACCCAACTCCCCAGTAAACAGTCAGCTAGCAAGCAGCCACCCAGAAAGTTCTACATATTCTATATGTAGGTGGTATATATGTAAATGTCATCATTCATCACTTCTGAGTCCCTGCTTTTAAGAAGCTTATAATAATCCCAGTTTGAGGAATGGCATAGCACGTCGAGAGAGCGATCTCTGCTAGTGCTTTCTACAGTTGCTACTAAAATGTAAGGTCCATCACGTCAATGACTATGTCTGTATTGTTCATTGTTTTAGCCTTAATAACAAACACAATACCTGCATATAGTAGTCACTAAATAAAATCAAATTAATGCAAAATTGCCTTTTAACATACAGAAGACAGGGAGTGAGGGGAAGGGCATCAGTATTTTCTAAGACTGTATGTAACTCAGTGTGTTGTCGAAATCTTTGAATGAGCAATAGCCATGGACACCATCCTCCGAGAGGGGGGTGCTCCATGGGTCCAAGGACATCCATTCAAACCAGGAAGCGAGACCTGGCTGAGGAGGGATTGGGGGCAGAGGCTGTGATACAGCCAGACAGTAGGTGCTCATGAGAACCAAATCTCAGTTAAGGTGGCCCTGAATTTTGGCAAAGGAGATTTATCAAATCCCTGGCCCCACAGGATCGGCAAGTGGAGGTGAGTTTTCTCAGTGAAAATTGCCTCCTGAACTCAAGTCAGAGCGGACCAACAGGTAAACTCTCTAGAGAATTTCACTCTGAGTGAAGCAAGGGGCCCTTAATAGTCAGCAATTCTGTCTCTTGGCATGAAAAAGAAAAAAAAAACATACATACAAACACCTCCCACTTAAACTTCTAATAGATGCAAAGGTTCTATTGGGAGAGAAAGAGAGAAAAGCTGTATACATTTTTGTAATAGCTTTATTGATGTGTAATCAACATGCAATGAACTGCACATAGTGTAATGTACAATTTGATTAGTTTAGACATATGTTTGTACCTGTGCAACCATCACCGCCATCAAGATAATGAACATATCTATCACCTCCCCCTCAAAAAAATTTCCTCATGCTTCTTTGCAATCCCTTTGTGCCATCATTGATTTAACACTCAGCTCCAAATGCATGCTTTTTGCCTGCTCCATGAACATGAACCTGGCCCATTTTTGCAGCCAGCACCATGTTTAGCTTTGTCAGTAGAGGGTGCTGGAGAGCTATCGCCGGAGGAAATGGGGCTGTTCCTGGATTCTGTTCAACGCACCAGGCCAGGCTCCTGCAGTGCCCAGCAGCACCAGAAGCTTCCCCCAGCACTCCCTTGGGCATGTTCTTAGTTGAGTGCCTCCAGTAAGACACTTCCTGTGAACAGCTCCCCAGGCACCCCAGAAGATAGATCGCAGTCAAGTTGCATCAGTGCTACACCCCAGCAGCTTTCGTTGTTGTCCAGTGAGCCAACTAGATCTCAGCTTCGGGAGGAGGGGAGGTGGCAGTGGGGCTTTCCCCAGATACTCCATCTTAGCCATACAGGGTGATAATTGCTCCTTATATCTGCTATTCCTGGAGAGTTATCTTCACCTCTTACTAGCCATCTCTGGTCACTCCAGTCTCCTGGTATACTTAATAACGCGGTGTATTAAACTTTCTCTGTTTGACCTACTGTGTTATTTCCCTCTCCTGACCAGAAATGGACTGACTACTATCTATCCTTTACATCTATGTATCTATATAATCTCCTAACCATCCATTTCTGCTGCTTCTCTTCAAGCAAACACTGATGTGCTTTCTGTCACTATAGATCAGAGTTCATTTTCTAGAATGTTATATAAATGGAACCCCAAAATGTTGTATGTTTTTGCTTATAAGTTTTATAATTTTAGATCATACATTAAGTCTATGTATGGTGCAAGATACAGATCCAAGTTATTTTTTGCATATAGATATCCAATTTTTCCAGCACAACTTACTGAAAAGATGATCATTTCCCCACTAAATCACCTTTGTACCTTTGTCCAAAAGTAGGGATCCATATACATGTGGGTTTATTTCTGGACTCTCTCTGTTCCATTGATCTATATGTCCATCCTTATACCAATGCCACACTGTATTAGTTAATATAGCCTTATAAGTAAGTCTTGAAATCAGGTAGTGTTAGTCCTCCAACTCTGTTCTTACTTTTTTTTATGTGCTTTGGTTATCTTAAGTCAATGGATTTCCATATGAACTGTAGAATCTTCTTGGCAATTTCTATCAAAAAAAAAAAAAAACTGAGATTTTTATTGGGATTTTGTTGAATTTATAAATCAATTTAAGGAGTTGGCAGCTTGATAATATTGGGTTTTCCAACCCATGAACACGGTAATATATCTCCATGTATTATTGGGTCTTCTTTAAATTCTCTCAGCAATGTTTTATAAATTTTGATTTACATGGTTGCATATATTTTATCACATTTATTTACTAAATAGTCCATATTTGTATGCTATTATAATGACATTGCATTTCACATTGATCATTGCTAATATATAGAAATATAATGAATTTTTTGTATTAAACTTATGTTCTGCAACCTTAGTAAATTCACTTATTCCCTCAGTCTCCGTAATCATGTCTGCGAATACAGACAATTTTACCTTTGCCTTTTCGATCTGTCTTTTCTTTTTCTTCCTCTATTTTCATGACTAAAACTTTCAAAACAGTAATGAACAGAAAGGGTGAAAACAGACATTCTTGTCTTGTATTCTTGATTTTAGGGGGAAAGCATTAAATCTTTCATCATTAAGTATGATGTTAGCTGTGGGGTTTTCATAGATGAGCTTTATCAGGTTGAGGAAAATCCCTTAAATTCCTCATTTACTGAGAGTTTTCATTGGGAATGGATGTTGGATTTTGTCGAATGCTTTTATAGTATCTATTGAGGCGAACATGTGGTTTTTCTTTTTTAATCTAATACTATGAGGAGTTACATTATTTGATTTTCAGATGTTCAAAGTTTTTCATTCTTAGGATAAACTCCACTTGGTCATGATGTATTTTTAAAAATATTTTGCTTTTTTTCTTCTCAAAAAGACAGGAGTTGAAACTCATGAGAAAAAAAAAAAAAACAGCCAGGAAAATATGGTGTTTTCTTTTTAATTCCTTACTCAATTTTGGCCAGTAATTTGGGAATTGGGGAAGACTATAATTTATGTTTGCTGCCAATTACTTCTCAATATGATTTCAAACACAAGTCTTTTTGTGCAAATCTGAGATGCAGTTAATGGAATTATTTTTAATATGCCATCTGCTTGTCTTCTAATTTTAGCACCAGTCACAGAAACGAAGATTTGGTAATATATGTAACAACCTTATAGAATTTGTATCTTACTTGTAATTTCTCTACAACAGAAATAATGTTTGAGTTATTATTTCTATGTTATTTTCTAAGAATAGATGATTGTATACTTTCTCAGAACCTTATCTTCATTTTCAACTTTTACAATGTACGTGACATTTCATAATTATCATGAACAAGTGAATTCTTGTATAAGCTTTGACTATATTCAGGTATACGCTTCAGTTCTAAAGTACCAAGGAATTTTTGTAAAAAGTTTCAATTTCATTCTAAATATTCTCCCATACTATTTGGGCATCACTTCTGGGCACTCATTTTACCTATAGTTGTCATATATCAGGACATTTTTTGCATTGAATAAAAGAGATAGTTATAGATAATGTTTAAAATGCAGATATATGTCAGAGCACTTGGGTGGCTCAAGTCAGTTAAGCATCTGACTTTAGCTCAGGTCATGATCTCACAGTTTATGAGTTCAAGCCCCACATCCAGCTCTTTGCTGTCAGTGTGGAGCCTGCTTTGGATCCTCTGCCTCCTCTCTCTCTCTCTCTGTTTCTCTCTCTCTCAAAAATAAATAAACATTTTTAAAATGCAGATATATGCCCATTATATGTAGTTTTGACTCTGTGCTTTTATTCATGGAGAAATACAGACAGAACATATTACAGATGGAGAAGGATGAGTGTCTTTTATGCAGGTCTTTTTTGTTTATTCAATTCAAGGAACATTTAGGGAATACCAACTCCACACAGGGTTCTTTTGTTAATAGTATTTCTTAATTTGTTATCCCTCTCCTAAATGATGGTATTTTATCATTTCATTCGATAGGCCTATTTTAACAGAGAGATGGCTACTCTTAGATTAGTCATATGATGGATGATAATATAATTTATTTCATTCAAGTAGGGACAGTTCTTGCCTTTCTGGAAATCCCATTATCCTTAAAACTTTACCCTATTTTCTTCTTCTTCCTTTCATGAAATTGCCTCCTTAGTTTAATTACAAGTGTAGTGTTTTTCCACAGGCTATATATTATATCTAGTTACCCTAAACACCCCAAAGTCAAGAAAACTTAAGAGTGTTAAGTAAAATTGATTTCTTCAGTTCAGATCAAAAACAACATTACAGCTTACTGGTTAATCAATGTAAATTTTGCTAATGCCATAAGGAGTCAAGTCCATTATTAAAGAATATGTGTGTAACCTGTTTCATGAATCTGTGTCATCTATGCAATGTTCATTTGATCTCACTCAGGTAGTTTGGTAAGACAAATAGGCATATTTTCTCAAAATATTCTAGTTGTATAACATGAGATGTGTCCAGATAAGGAAGGAGATGTGTGCAGGATTGTATAGAAACATCTGTTGACATGGAAAACTGCCTGAGCTGTTTATGGATATAAAACTCTATCAGCCAGTTAAAACAGCAGATTTACATGTTCATCCTAAGGAAAATAGGAGCAACAGTGATCAGAAGAAAAAAGAGTCCACACTTTTCACCCAATTTAATTCTTGAAAATTATTTCTAAGCTGACAATAATAGTTCTTCAAGGGGAAAATGTTATTCTGGTTACATTTCCTGATCAAATGGATATAAATAAAAAATATAATCAATATTATATCACAATAGCAAAGACACAATAAATAGAAACTTTGATCAGATGAAATAGTAAAATATGCTTCCCTTTGTATAAGATGAAACAGACATACTATTTACCAATTCCTCATGGATGATGACAGACCTCACAATACCAAACAAAACTCCACTCTACTATGTGGTCACTTAAAGTAGCATACCTGCTAATACAATACTTTAGTTAAAATTTTACTAAAATTTCTTTGACTTAGAATTTAGGAAGACCCTTGAGGCATTGTGTGGCTTTTTCAACGCTCCTAAAGCTATCCGTAGACATTTGAGTGGCTGCCTTCTTTTCCCTAAGGTATTTTTCCCTCTGTAAGCAAAACTTTTCATTCACAATTATTTTGTTGACTTAAAATCACCTCAACATAACGTAGCCACTGTTGACAGCCAGGAGAGTGGTTCCCACTTCTCTGGTAGGCCATAAAAAAAAAATTCACCAGGTCTGAAGCACAAACTTTTTATGCTTTTTCTATGGAGGTTTTTGGAGCTTTGAAAGTTCTCTTAGGAACTGAGAAGCTGAGAGGTATCCCAGAGCGTTAAGTACTGGCTCCAAAATCTGTCAGAGTTTTAAGTGAATGGATAAAGGGTGCCAAAAGCCGAGGTTTTAATTAGGCCTGAATAAAGGAGGAAGACATTCAAAACCACAAAACTGTCTTGTGATGTACCCTTAATCCTTGGGTAATTTGGATCAAAGTTATTCTGCTTTTCCCTGCATTCGTCCCACATCCTAGTTCTTCAGAACTTTCTAAGGAAGGGTAAATTAGTCAGGTCAGCCTTTGGGAGAGCTCTACTAACTTTTCAAGACCACCACCTGCATAGCTCATGCCTAACAGAGAGCTGAACAAAATCAAGCAAAGCATTGGGATAAATCACCTCTAGGTGGTGCCAAGAGTGGCTTTTGAGAGGAAGTGAAGAGTAGAATTCTATAGGGTCCAAGAGACTGTAGGGAACTAGAATCAGTCCTAGAAAAACCCCAAACTGAATAAAGAAAGCACAAAGAAAATGGCTACAAGGATCTTAGACTTGACAGACCCAGCACCACAGATTTAAACACTTAACTGATGCTCAGAAAAGGAGATGATGAGCATGAACTTGTAGCTTGCAAGATGTAACTTCAACCTATAATTAGTCAACAGAGGTAAAAGGCAGGTCTATTTGTCTGGAAATCTGAATGCACATAGTTTTTTAGCTGTTAGTATTTTCTCCAAATATACCACACACACTAGGTATCAGAAGAACTGAGTACAATTCCAAGCTTTGTCCCTTGCTTGTCATAGGATTTTTAGAACTTATAAAAAACTCTGTGGTTTAAACACTTTTAAAATGCAAGTCAAATGCTTCTCTCCTGTGGATCTCAGGATTATTTTAAATATCAAAAAGGATATAATATGTAGGAGTGTTTGGGAAATTAGAGCACTAGGTAAGATGCTAAGAATATAATCAACCGACCAGTAATGAGCTGCTGACTGTTTTCTGAAGCCAGCTCGGTACTGTAGAATTACATTTCTCAAACGCAGACACCATTTGCAGTCTGTTTCCATGAGCTTTTTTATATCCTTCTACCACCTATCCTATTATTTACTTGATATGATTTCCGTAAACCAAATCACTTTTCTGTTTCTTTTGTGCTTACTTAAGTCTCACCCGAAAAGCAACATTCATAAAGTCAGAGGTTGGTGTGCTTCTTATATAATTGCAATACGTGTTAAAATAAATGCATACTTACTAAAAAAAAAGTTCTCTATATCGTGCTTTAATAAGCATTGCTAGAGCAAAAGGCCTTAAAATTCAGGCCAGAGGTTGAGACTATACAAAGTAAAAAATGGAAGCTATCAAAGGTTTCAGCGATTGTTATTTGATCCTTTTTCAAATATAATCACTCTCCTCCTAAAAAGTGCAGTATTGATTTTTAACTTGCCGTGAGTTGGAATTTTATTTTGAAATGTCTTTACAATAACTAAGTCATCTGGAAATGTAGACTTCCAAGAAAAACTTTTACTTGGGGTTTTAAAATTCTGTCTTGGTCCAGCAACTTCTGTTCACCAGAAGGGCGCACTGTCACATTCTGCCTTTCGGAAGGGTGGGCTTTTCTGAAATGCATGCTTACAAAGCCAAATTTTAAACTTCTTCACAAAGCCCTCGCTGTAGTTCAACATGCTGGCATCGTGATGTAATTTTAATGACAGAATGTAAAATAGGGTTATATTGTGTGACTGTTTGGCACAAGCCTTCAATCCAATAAAATGAAAGGGGAAACAAAGACCATGTAAATCCATTCAGGCCAGAATCCCTAACTCCTCTTACTTCCTAAGATACAATTGCTGCCATCAAGGTTTATTGCCACCTTTCAAGTTACCCAGGTCTGCACCCTCCTCCATCACTAAAAGCTCCTTCCTAGGTACCTAAGGCCTACAGGGCCCATCCCCACCATGTCCAAAATGTCTGGAACACCAGTCATCATGGGGTAGAGGAGGGGAGAATAGCAGCAGGTCCTCCAGATCTCCAGATCTGCTCCCATTTCAGCACCAAATGTAGAGGTTCCAGAAACAGCTTATATGCCAAGAATGCCTCATGTCCTGAGATAGAATGGGTTATATGCCACACTCTCTACACTCTGAGTTCAATAATAGATACCAGGATGGTTAGGCAGCCGAGGAAATGTTACCATAAATACATAGTCTTTTCTACTGAAGGTATTTTTGGAGCCTTTGATCTACCATTAGTCACTATAAATCACCAAGATGGGGACTCCATATGCATCGTTCCTCAAACTGATTTTACCACACGGTTCTTTTTTAGGGAGTATCTGAGGAGACTAGTGTCCCAGGGGAACACTGCTCTAAAAAGATATCATTGCTATTTGGAGATAATATAAAAATAACGCAATATAATATAGGAGGTTACCTTTTCATATCTTCTTAAAACCTGTTACTTTTGTACTTTGGAATTGAGCTAGATAAATATATCGTAAACCTTTGTGAGCCTCTGCTTATTCAGCTTAATAACCTCTTTCTTGTGGCTTCTGAATAATGTAAGAATTTGATTCATTATTTAGAAATCTGAGTAGCTGCAGTAATGAAGTTGATATTACATTTAATCGAGGCTGCCAAACTGCAGAGACTGCCAATCTCCTGTGGCATCAAACCTAGCTGAGTTTTCATGCTGGCTTAACAAAAGAGAGAGAGAGGATTCACATTCAAAAGTTAGAGAAAACACTTTACCAATTGCTAGTGACCCTAGATGTGACTTTTAGTTTATGGAAAGGCACAGATTAATTGTTTTCAATCCAAATGCTAAGACTCTTAGCTAGCTCTTTAATTTTAAACAAATCTTATTCTCCATCTTGTCTACAAGACCCTACCTACAAAGTGATAAGGCCCATAATGACTGTCTGGCATGGTGTCAACTTTAGCTGCCATATACTCTATATGTTTTGGAACTAAATATTTCTTCTTTCAATTGACTCTTGACCCCCTTAGAACAACTGTCGCCTCCTTCAAACACTTTCACTAAGTAAAAAGTCAATTGGCTGTAAGTGGTGATGAAGAAAATGTCATGTGATTAATGCTACAGTTTAGGCTGTTGTGATTAGTCACAGGAAAAACAGTTAAACTTCCTCCCCAAGAAACATGGTATGTTAACAGCAAATGGCCTGCCTGAAGCCCAATAGTAAGAAATAGTTGGGCAGTGTTAAAAGCTGCCTATTGATTTGTGCCCCGACTGAAAGCCATGCGCTGATGTAAATGAAAATGTGTCAAGAGTTGATATCGATTTTTTTTTAAATCAGACCATCTCTGGGGAAATACTGCTAGCCATACTACTGCTCTTGTCTATGAGTGAAATAAGGTTCCTTTCCACAAGACTACACATGTCCAGACATCAAATTTTCCTCTTTAACTGAGGTAGGGTAGGATGCTAGTTCACCGTCTGCAATCTCTGCTTGGAAAAAAATAGCCCAGAGTCTCTATATCCAGGAATACAATAAGAAAGAGAATATAAAGTTTAAGAGGGATGTGTATGTGGCAAAATTGGGGATCCATGCACATCTACCTACCATTTGGCCTGTTTGTATATGGCTCATAACACACAGATATGCTTAAGCTAGGAATTTTCACCCCATGTGTCCCAAAAGAAATCATTTCAAAGGATATGTTTATTTTTTTAGAAAATTCTATTCAAAGATAACCATCATACAGGGTAGGAACTGAAATCTAGTGGGATATGGAAACATGAAGTTCAGGGCTTTCTTCTCCTCCAGCCTATAGGAAAACTCGCCACACTTCCCCCATGTAGGAATAACTTCCTGAGCTGTGCTTTATTCATAGACCACAGTGCTTGTTAATATTGATGAACAATATAAGAAAAGGCCAAGAGTCATAATAATCATGCAGCTTTGGGTCAGATCTGTGGGGGTTTCAGCTGCCTAGCTAAGGCTGCACTTCATGATTCAGCTGGGGTAAGGCATGGACTCTAATAATGGGCAATTAAAATGGAAAATTAGTACGGAAGAGGAGAGAGGTCATTGTATGCCAATATATGTGGATTATTTGGAATCCACTATTGGGATTAGAGAAAACCCTAATAAACTGATAAGGGAAAGGCCATTCCCTCCATGGTAGCTTAAAGAGCTAAATCCACTTAGTTTGATTCACTGGCCTTAGGCACAAACATGTGATAAAAACTCCACATTGAAAATTGCTTAACTTTTGTTGATTACTCAGTGACCTTTGAAATATTCCAGATTTTGTGATCTATATACCTTGCCTCTGAGAATAAAGGAAAAACAATAATCTGAAATAGACCTTAAGAGAATGGGAATTATTAGGTTAAGATCATTCTGTACTGAATGTCCTGCATTAAAACTTAGGAATGTGCAGCAGAAATTTTCAGAAGACAATTACTTGGCTTGTAAGAAATGATCGAGGTAGATGGAACTTTTCTATTGAGGACCACTGTCTTAAAACAGGTAGAATTAATCTACAGCTCTTAAAACAGGTGTGGCTGGCTAGACCTAGAGTTTGATTAACAAACTGAGGCTTGGAGCCGATCCTCCAGAATGCCCCCAAAGAGGCTACAAGAGCAGTCCTTCCTGCAGCTGGGAAAACCAGTGCAGACCCAGAGACCTTTGCCTGCGATGGTTCTAAACCAGCTCTTTCCTGTTCTGGCCCTCGCCATTCCTCGCCATAACTTTGGATATACGTTTACTAAGTATCTCCGGCAGCACAGTACTAGCTCAAAAAAGACAGAGATCCTGCATTCTAGTTCATTGTATTGCCAGCAGTGCATAACTTCATAACTGCTCAAGGAAAAAATCTACAAATGTACACACATGCATACATATGCAGACACATGCGTGTATATATGCATATGTTTATTTAAATATGTATATATTTAACTGCAAGATGAGCTAGCCATCCCTATGATGTTAAATTACCTAGCCACTAGTTATGCGGAAATAAAAAAGCTATATCCATACCAATGGCCTTACAGTTATTCATTCTAGGAGGGGCTCACATCAACTCAGAAAATGTTATTCAGAATGAAAAATGTGTTTCCTTTCTTGTGGTTTATACAGCTGCTTAATATACACTTTCACCAAGTAATTCCTAGTTGCCTTTCTCTCATGCTCAGGCATATAAATATCATTTTCAAATATATATATACTTGAGACAAAGAGGTAAAATGATTTGAGAGTGGCTATAAAGTCTGGAAACAGATAATATTTATTATCTATATGTGATATACCAATAAATCATTTATTATATGTTTGCCTGCTTCCAGATTTAGTGGCCACCCAATGTTTTCAAATATGTTGTCTAAAAATATGCATTTAACAAACTAATTGATCTTCTGATTTTGACTTCAGTTACTAAACTGAAGATTTTTGTTTAGTTGATTTTTAAGTTTTATGAAAAAAAATTAACAAAAGATTGCCACAGCCAAAAATTTCCAGGTTAAACAAATATCATAACTTTACTCTATTACCTTGAAAGTTCTTCACTTCAAAAAAAATATCAGAGTTGGAAAGCATATGTTAATATCTAATTCCTATCCTTTCCTTTCAGAGACTGTCTTTGATTTTTCAAGTCCTAGTGAAGGAGGCAGACAAGTAAATGTCTCCACCGAAGTCATGCATTTGGTTTTTGTTTGTAGAAAAGAAATAGCAAAAAAATACACATATATAAACCTAAAAATAATAATGAATTATTTGCCAGCCCACAAAATTTTGTCACTGGTCTTTTTTGGTCCATGGGGATAGAGTTACTTTAAAAATCTTAATTTAAATTTTTAGTGGGGAACTAAAAATATGAGATGGGAAACAGAAAAGAATAAGACTGTATACTGTACTCTGATAAAAAGAAAACAAGGAAGGAAAGGTAGGGACTCACCTCTCATCTACCTCCCCCAGAGTATTTCTGATTACTTAAATTCAAAGGGTACATATTTTCCAAAGCAGAAATACACTCCAAATATAGTTCTAAGTGCTATTTTCATATAATCATGCCACACCATTTGACAATAGAAACAAACAATATGTAATGCAGTACTCATAATTTGAGCATGTCTGAAAGTCTGTGGAAACAAACATGAATCACCATATACTATATAGGGATGCTAAATATCCAGTATTTCCTTTCCTAGTAGTAATGCTTTGTGTCATAAATATGATTTAATATTACTGGGAAAAAGTTTTATATGAGTTTTGCATTTTACATGCCTTAGAACAGTAAATCAAGTATATCATAGTATTTCTCTTAAGTACATCTATATAGATAGGATCAAGCCTTTCCTAGATTCATTTAACTAGTAATATAGCAGTATACATAATTTAAAATTCTTATTCTGCATATTCTATTAAATAGAGTTCAACAATCTAATACCCAGTTACACATATATTTATGTCTATGGACAGGTATTTATTTCATAGCAATGAATAGTGATCTATTAATATGGTAGACTAATTCAGGTGATAAAAATTTTAATCTTTTTATTCTGTATTACTCAGAAAAGTAATCAGGAAGCTAGATGAAGTTCTTTTCCCCCCTTTTATTACACCAAAGAAATTGAGTTCAGCAAAGCACATTACGCCTTTCTCTATCAGGTGCATATTTACATTTGCATTGCTAAATTATTTACCATAAATACATTTTTAACTCTAGCAAATGCTAAAGTCATAAAGTTCCATTTTCAGGCTTTATACAAACATGCAAATGCTAATGTTACTAAGGAATATACTTTAAATTACAGAGCATTTTTATTCATTATTGCCCCTGCGGGGATAGTCAGGTCTCCCAGCAAGTTTGGAATATTAGGGGGCCCCCTAGTGGTACTTGTATTCCTAGTAAATTTCCAAACTAAAGAATAAAAGTTAGTTCTTTGCTTTACTAACTACTTGGACCATTTCTGGTAGCTACGCATATTTTGCTGACTTTTTTTCCCCCAGTTTTTAAACCCAAGTGGATTACTTTTTACGTCCTACATATGTTGTGTACATTTCTGGCATCAGAAATGTAATCATAATAATTCTCATCTCCAGTTATTCAAATGCACAACTGCTAAAATCTTTTCTCATTTTTTCTCATCTTGTAACCTTTCCAGTCATCTCAGAAACCATTTAGAGATTCAAGATGAAAAACATTTTCATATAGAAATAAAATGCCTATACTAAATGATAAAAACACACACATACCCCCCAAATAGATGTATGTTTTAATATTATGGTAGTACAGAGATATATCTCCATAATGCTTTCATCTCGCCAAAGAAAAAGGTATACAAAATGATACCTAGATTGAATTATCATTGGGGCTGCCATATAACATGTTTAGAGCTTTCTGATATTACTATTAATTATGGTGAAGACTTGATGATGGGCTGAAGAGTGACATCCCCTTGGATCAAAAGAGTAATTTACAGTGGTTCTGATACCTTTCCAACCAGATCTCCACAAAGCCTCTATCCTAACCTAGCCTGATCCTTCTTGATAGGCAAGTGAAGGCTTCTTGGGGGTTATATTTCCACAGAATCTTAAAGGATAAGGTGATATTACCCTCAGAATTATAGAGAGCATTCCTCACAGTGAGGACAACTTCAACAGGAATATAGAGATGAAAATAGCATGCATTTGCCCTGGAAACTGTACTATAAATGATCAATATCATTTAAACACAGAGTGAGAGGTGGGATCATAGGGGACATATCAAGAGATGGAGCAGGGCCAGCCAGATTATGAAAGGGTTTGGGGCTACACTAAAAGGTTGGAATTTATCTTGAACACAGTGGAAAATGTTGTGAGATTGTCAGATTTGTTTTAGGAAAGGAGTCTAGGAAGAAAGCAGAGGATAAATTTGAGAAGGAGTAAGATCTAAGTCAGAGTGAGTCTTTGGTCCAGGCAGCAAATGATGAGAGCCAGTACTAAAAGTTGTAAAAGTGCTTCTGCAATAACATGAGGTCATTTTCTGGGCCACTGATGCCCCAGGCAACAGTGGAATTAACTGGGATATGAGCTAAGGCCCTGGCACCTCCCTGCCTCAGCTCGGCACCCCATCAGTTTTGTCTTTGGTTATCACCCCTTGCCCTTGGCAATACTACTGCATCCTCTTCTCTGAGAATGAGCTCAAGTGAGCATCTCATAGCCTTCAGCCCTAAGATAGACATGGGTTGTATATTTGAAATTGTACAAATTTGGAGAAGGTGAGGCATGGAAAAGAACTGAGAAAGAGGTAGGATCACAGATTGTACCTAATGGTTAGATGTTACATGTTGGGCATACAGGATGAAAAGAAGCCCAGAAGGACTCCTTGGCCTCAGGCAGGGTGACTGGGAAGATGGAAGTTCTAATCACTGGTTTGTAGAGCCAGGAAGAGAGAAGGAGTGAAAGTGAACTCTATCAGTCTTCTAGGCTGTGTAACAAATTGCCACAAATTTAGCAGCTCAAAACAACACAGATGGATTATCACCATCATTCCTTTGGGGCAGGGGCCTGAGCACAGCTTGGCTGGGCTCTCCGTTTCCAGGTCTCACAAGGCTGCAATCAAGGTGCCGGGGAGAGCTTGCCTCTCCTCTGTAGACTCATCTAGGAAAGTGTATGCTTCCTTGCCAGTGTGGTTGTGGCCAGAGTTCAGTTTCTTGCTGCTGACAGTTCATGGAAACTTCCTCCTTCAAATCCGGCAACAGAGACTTAGAGCAAGGCTGATAGCAAGACAGAGCCTTACATAATGTAACAAATCACATGAATGATATCCCATCATCTTCGCTATATTCTTATGATTAGAAGCAAGTCCTAGGTCCCACCCATACTCCAGGGGAAGGGATTATACAATGGCATGAACATCAGGCACCAGGGACCTTGGGACCCACCCCAGTAAACCCATCACATGAGCCCTTTTATAAAGTTTAAGAATGGGAAACTTCTGAGTGTCTTTACTTCCAACTGTCAATTCAAGGAAATTCCATTATATGATAACTTTGGCCATTATTTCAATGGTTTAGGATTATGAGAATAAGAATATATGTCCTGAATGTATATGCAATAGAAAGAGGCGGGGGGGGGGAGGGTATAACTCAATTCTTTCTTATCTTTAGCATCCATTCAGAAGGTGATATATTGTACATCGAATAAAAAAAATTGGTCTTCATATGCCTCTGAAAAACCTCAGTTCATAGTTTGGAAACTATAAAGAGCAAAATCCAAGAATCCTTCCTACTAAATGACATTAAATAGGGTTGTTGCTAGTTGCTTCCTGTCCACGCTGAAGTTTGATTGACATGAATGTTTAGGGAAGCATTAGAACTGACTTTAAATCCTTTTGGGGGGCACCTCTCCTTGAACTTCTCAAAAAAAACTAGTATTTTTTGAAAATGAGACAATCCTAAAATGCCTTTATTATATCCAGTCTTCTTCCAGCTTCTAATTACCTTTTCTTCAAAATACCTGTTCTACCCACCCCTTTTTCTTCATTCACACCTCTACCTGGGGGGGGGGGCAGCCATTAATGCATCATGTCTGTATAAATCAGCATCAGCCTCCTTTCTGGTGTCCTTACTTGAATATTTCCTCCCCTCTCAGGCAGTCTTTTCCAGACTGGATTTTTCTTCTGTATAAACAACTTGTAACAAGAAGGTTTTTTTTCAATCATTTGTGCCACTGCTCTGTTTCCTACACTACTACCTATATACACTCATATCTGACTTTTAAAAGATCTGTCACCTAGTGTACCTTCCATTCAATCTTACTTCCATTCTTCAGTACAGACCATCTTTACGCCTCCAAATAATCCCCTCCTGCTCACTGCACAAGGCAGGCTTATTCCTGTTTCCTTATCACTGCTCTTATTGTACTCCCAGCTTGGATTGTTCAAACCCTGTCATCATGCCTTCCCTAAGGACAATGAATAGACGTTGAATGATGGGGGAGTCCAGGTAAAGAATGAGGGAAAAGCCAGATGTATATGATAGAAAAAAATAGAAAGACAAAACAAATGCATAGCATAACTCAAAAGGTAGTGGACACCGCAGAGCCAGAAGGTTAGAAAAAGGTAGGTATAATGAGCAATGATGTTCTCACTCCCAAGAAGTCAAAACCAGTCCCCAAAGCCAAGCCAGGTTGGTTAGCCTGGACAAATGTAAATATCAAGAGTCAAGACAAGTAGAAAGGGGCAGACAAAAAGTATCCAAGAAAACAAAATCCCAGCAGTCAAGAGAGCTCATGTGTAAAGATTTTCTTGGGCTCTATAGGGATGGGGTAAACAAAGAGGGTATGCAGATGCATATTCACCTACTTGATAAGATAATAGCTTCATAAGAGATGCAGCATTCTGCATGAGACCCAAGTTCTCCCATGGCCCAGGGGACTTCCTATCCAGACAGCTAGATGCGTGTGGAAGATCATGGTCTTTAAAGCCAGTCAGTCGTGGATTCAAATTCTTCTTCCATCAGTTGTTACTGTGTGACTTTGGACTAGTTATTCAGCGTCCTCCAGCCTTAGTTCACTTATCTGCAAAATGGAGATGGTCATACCAATCTTATGGTTTTATAAGGATTAAACATATAAATTAAATGTACGTATATGTGAAATACCTGACATCTAGCAAGTGTAGACTGATTTATTTTTATCATTTATTTTTATTTGCCCTCTGCCAAAACCAAAATGGCTACCAAATTGTATCTGAGATCTGCAGGACCTTTTCTAAGCTCTTGGCAATCCTTTCAGGCAGCTTCACACATTGTTCCATTTGTCACAGAATGCTCTGTGGGTTTGCTAAGTTTCAATTATTTAAGCTAATTTCCCCAATGATATTATTAATTCCTTGAGGAGAAGCTTCCCACTGCTAAGCTCATTATAAAGACTCAGACAGCAGTTGCTTTTACAATGCATCTCAATGCCCCACTTTATTTATTCATTCATTCAACAATTATTTATTGAGCACCCACTATGTGTGATGCATTGTGTGTGATTCACTACTAAGAATAAAGGCTTGGCTTCCTGGGGCGAGGCATGGATTATATCACCAAAGTAAGAGAACCATAAATCTTAAACATGGAAGGACCTACAAGATGGTCTAGCTCAACTCTCTAATTTTACAAAGGTATGCTTGAGGATCAAAGAGAGCACACTTGGCTTTTAATTTCTTCTCTACTAACTGCTTCTTTGCCTATTAAATCATTGCAGTTTTGAAAAATAAAGAGAAAACTCGAGGATGTTTTTAACTGACTTAGAGTTTGCGGGTAAATTGTTTTGCTGTCTGCCATGTCGCTGTGTCAATGAGCCCACTCCTCTCAGAACATCGCCAGCAAATGTGCAGATATAATCGGCAGCATAACGTGCACAGCTCTACCAGAAAACTGACAAAAGCTCTTTAGGGCAGCTGTGCTCTGACTTCTTTGCCTTTGCCCCTGTCTACAGGAAAAAAAAAAAAATCCATCATAAAAACAGAGGCAATTCCAGAAATATGCAAAGATATTTACTATGTTCTTTGCTGGGGAAGGCCAAGACGGTGGGGGAGGCCATTCCTCCCATGGCCAATCTAGACCATTGCTTTTACATTTGAAAAGACATTAAGCACTTACATAAAGAGATGCATTTGAATCAGTAATGTGGGACTGGCATCAGAAGATTTGGTGGCCTTAATCAAACTGTTTGTTCAACTCCTTTCAATACTTCAATACTTGATCCACAAACTTATTTCAAGATTAGAAAATGCCAAGGTGAAGATTAACACCTCGCGTGCAGTGGAGCTAATGAGACATGACTTATTAATCCTAGAAGAAAATGTTAATTAGACATTGGAGCGCTGCTTATTTCATTGTTAAATACTACCCAACCCCTGAAGAATTGGAAAATAAATAAGGACTAAAATAGAAAGTGGTGTTATAATTAGGCCCCCTGAAATGAAAGCAATACTTACTTTCTCCCACATGGAAAGTATTTGTGACTTGTGTCCCCCAAATAACTCAGTATTAGCATTTGTAACAAAAATTTGACACAAACATTCTTGAAATAGCAAGACACGTGGACACTAGGGAAATAGTAGATTATGATTCCACAGAACTCCACAGAGAAGCGGAGTCTCAGGTACAGCAATGTTCATCATGTCCAGGTTAATTAGCAAGATGACTCATTATTTAACTTCTTCTTCATTGAGTAGTGTCGTCCTATTACAAGACACTAAGGGTTTCATAGTGTAAGTCCGTGTATTTTGGAAACTGCTTCCTTTTACTTTGTTGGCACTTATTTTCATCTTTCTATCATCCCCAAAAGGGAAGTGGGGGGATGGGAAGAGCAGGGCTGCCCCATAAGGGGACAGTTGATATTTACTCCAGCTTCCCAAACAAAATTGTAGAACACAGCATACCTATGGCAATATGCATGAGTACAAGTTTTCCCATAATATATGATATTCTAATTTCCCATAATATGATATTCTAAATATATGATATTCTAAATTGTTTTCATGAGTAGGTTCAACGTAAGAATAGAAAGGAAGAAAAGGGAGGAGAGACAGAGGGCAGAGGAGAGGAGGAATCTTGGGGCCATCCATTTACAGCTTTAGAATAAGTCCCCTTGCTATGATTTAGGTGGGAAAAATGTTGTTGGTATTTTACATATAATTACTTATAAAATAGGCTAATAAACCAGATTGTCAGGTTGTGTCAATCACGTCTAAACAACAACAAGCAAATTGCCGTACACAGATGGAAAATGTGCAAGAGGCACAGCTCTCCTGTGTAAACAACCTCAACGAAGATCTATTGATTAATTTTGTCCTACTTATCTATTCTGTTTGAAATCAGAGCCCACATTCTTTTCACCTTCTTTTTTTGAAAAAGAAAAATCATTAAAGCCTAAGCCTCACATTTCAAAAGCTTCAAGCGCTCACAAGTCTCCTAATCTTTAGCAGAAGGGAAATTCCACAAGTACAGGGTTCCCAAAAAATGTCAATAACTATCTCCCCATCACTGGAGTTTCAGAAATATAGCAGGAGGACCCCCCCCCAATAAAAAGTTTGGGGAGTGAATTTGGCAGTTATTCTGGTTATTGTTATATTAGATAAAATGATTAAGAGAAAGGTTATTTTCTCTCCATTCATTTTAAATCCCGAATGTTGTGTTTTAAAGAGAATATTCTGAAGAATAAGAAATTAACTGGTAAAGCTACGGTCTTGATGGTGACCAGTTGCTTCTTTCTGTTTGTGCCTCAAATAATACCTCTTGCCCCAGCTATAATGGACAGTTGTTCTTATTCATAAGTGATAATGGAAAATAATAGAAGCAATCAGAATATTTGGAGACAATACAGAAGACACATACAGCTCCATCATTTCTTCGCTGTGTGATGTTTGATCAGCTTAAACTAACCTCTCTGAGTTCCACGTTTCAAAGTGTGGATGCTAATGTCCCCTGGTAAGTCTGCTTTGAGAATTTTAGGATATGATCTATGTGAGAGGAGTGCTCTGTAAAATACCAAGCAACAAATGCACAAAAGGGATGAGGACAAGAAAGAATGAGAGAAATCAATGAAAATCCACCACTGCTATTTTGAAAATTGTTGAAAGCACATACTCTCTTCTGCATAAATGAAGAGCAGGAAGATGAACACCATCAACTTGGAAGGGTCATCTGAACAGGAAGGAAAGATATCATTTACTCTTGTAAATCCACATATGTCTAGATGCTATGGTCAGAAAGCCTGTTAAGTGGCTAATTTAATGGTTGGCTAAGAAGAATGTTTTAAGCATAGCCTCCCTATTGCTTCCCAACTTGCCTTCCCCTCTCTATGTGGTAGAGTGGAAATCTTGCTACTCTGAATCAGATGTATAGTCTAGTTTCAGTTCACTAGGTGCACTTACCTTGCATTGTTCATTCATTCATTCGTTGGATCTATGTTTATTGACTCCTAAGTGTCAGGGCCTACACTGAGCATGGGGACACAGCGGTCTACCTCGCACATGGCTTTTATCTAATAGGGTCTCTCAACTTCTCCAGCTGGAACTCTGTCATCTGTGAAATGAAGGAAAGGGGCATCATGCTCTCTTCCAGTTCTCATGTTCTGAGTCTTTTTTTCTCTCTGTGGATTTTCATTCTTGATTCTTCTCCAAAGACTCAGAGTTTTCATGGTGATCTTTCTCTCTTCATTAAATTATGAAATATTTAGGGGCACCTGGGTGGCTTAGTCGGTTAAGCATCTGACTTCGGCTCAGGTCATGATCTCACGGTTTGTGGGTTTGAGCCCCACATCGGGCTCTGTGCTGAATGTTTGCTCAGAGCCTGGAGCCTGCTTCGGATTCTGTGTCTCCTTCTCTCTCTGCTCCTCCTCCACTTGTGCTCTGTCTCACTCTGTGTCTCAAAAATAAATAAATGTAAAATAATAATAAATTATGAAATATTTGTGAGTATACACACACACACACATAAACATGTCAGTACATATATACACATATGTATGTATATAGAATATACTCTATTCCTAAATAAAATTCCTCCATTCAATGTATGCATCACACATTTTTTGAGAGTCATTGAGGGAAGACACTATTTGTGGAGGTATATATACACAGATAAGGATCTTAAACAGTTCCTGTCCTCTAAATACTTACAATGTAAAGAAAAGACAAAATATATTCACAAATTATAACATATCAGAATCATACCTTTAGATGAAAAAAAAATCTTTATTTTAATAGGATCAGAAAAGGTTTCTTATAGACAGTGGAGCTAATATGAGCCTGGAAGAAGGAATAGGACTTTGATAAGCAAAATGAAAGAAAAGAAGAAAGGTATGGGCAGAGGAAAAGAATAAGGATAGGGTTTCTGACAAAATACTGCTTATGATGGGCATTTCATGTGTAAAACAGGAGAGATGAGATTCTTAGGGGATATTGAGGCCATATGTGAACCACAATGCCAAGTTCAGGTGCTAGAACATTATGCCCTTGGCTAGTACTGCCTAAAAGAGTATAATGCAAGCCATATGTATAATTTTAAAACTCTGATGGCCTCATTAAAAGAGATAAAAAGAACAGGTGAAATTAATTTTAGTGGGTAAAAACATTTTCTTTTACCCAGTATAACCAAAATATCAACTTAACAGATACACAAAATAAAACGTTATTAATGAGATATTTTGTATTTTTTTATACTATGCCTTTGAAACCCATTGATAGTTAACCTTTTCATCACATCTCAAGTTGTGTTTATGGTGCTAACTAGTGACTGTCATACTGCACAGCACAGCTCCAGGCTACAGAGCGTTTCCGCTGGGTTTTGAGATGGAGACTGGCTCCGTTAAAGCAATTTTGGGGGGAGCTGAATAAAGTTTTAGTATGCAGGAATGGAGGGAGTATGTATGCATGTATATAGAAGACAAGGAGATTGATCTTGTTGAAATTATCTGGGTCTGAAGTGATTGTAATGGTCAGCTCACAGATGACACAGTTTGAGAGAAATGTCAAGCCCACACAGTCCAAATGAAGCAGAAAGTAATGAGCCATACGCCAATTCACACAGTTAAGGAAAAAGCAGAAATATTCCTGATTATCTTGCTTCTCTCATTAGACTCGATCCGCAGTTTTACAGATGTGGATCAAACATCTAATAATGAACTGTGCCGGCCTTGGGGGTTTACAGATATATGGACAGTTGTAAGACCATAATTTAGCAATAACATGGGAAAAGTGGACATTTACACAACAGAGCACAAAAACTGTTTTTGAATGCTTTGGGAACACAAAAGAGGGAAATATGCAATTCTTCCTGGAAGAATCTAGAAAAGATTCTTGGGGGAAGTGACACCTGAGCTGAATATTGAAAGATAAGTACAGTGTCTGCAAATGGAAATAGAAGAGTGGAAGGAAGAGCATGAGGAAAATTAGGAAAGTATCTGGAATGTCTTGGAAACAATGAATATTTGCCAAAGTTAGGGTCTGTGTGGGCATATCACAAGAAATGAAGCTGGAGGGGTGCCTGAGTGGCTCAGTCGGTTGAGCACCGGACTTTTGAGTTCGGCTCAGGTCATGATCTCATGGTTAGTGGGATCAACCCCTGCATCAGGCTCTGCACTGAGCATGGAGCCTGCCTGGGATTCTCTCTCCCTGTCTCCTGTTCCCTTCCCCACCGGTGTGCACACGCATGCTCTCTCTCTCTGTCAAAATAAATAAATATTTAAATAAATAAATAATATTTAAAAAGAAGGAATGAAGCTGGAAAGGTGAAAGAGAAATTGGGGTGGGGAAAGGTCAACCTCTAGCTAAATGCAGTGTTCACTGAGCTGCAGAAACCTTGAGCATCATCAGGGAGAGAAAATACTCCCAGAGCCCACAGGTGTGTCGGGGAACATGGCCTTCGCTTGAGAAAAAGACGCAAAGAGGTGAGCTTCTAAGAGAGTAATATGGAGACAGCAGTTTGCACATTATAACTCAGAGTACTGACTTGGTGTCAGATGTAATGATCTGCCTTTTCACTGAAAAGTATTCGACATTTCACTAAATTGGCCTTTTCTTGCCAATAGCAAAGGCAATTGCATTATCGTCTCCGATGAAAGTTTGAATATCCGAGCTAGCATTGTTAGGGATACAGTATATCTCTTGAAAGTGAGCTTCTGCTGTTTGGCACCCAGTACTTGGTGAGAAAGAAGCTTCAGGGGAAAAAAATCACCATTGCTTTTTTTTTTCTTAAAGCTACAGATAATGGAGAAATGTGCCTGCCTTAGTTTTCTAGTGCTGCATAACAAATGACTACAAACATAGTAACATAAAACAGCACCCATTTATTAGCTCACAGTTCTGTAGGTCAGAAGTCCAGGTGGTTCAACTGGATTGTCTATGGAGCATCTCACAAGGCTGCAATCTAGCTGTCAGCCAGACTGGGCTCTTATCTGGTGACTGTGGGGAGAATCTGCTTCCAAGTTCATTGCTGTGGTTGGCAGAATGTAGTTCCTTGTGGTTGTAGGAATGAGGTCACCTGTTCTTTCTGGCTGCTGGCCAGAAGTCACTCTCAGTTCCTCTAGGCTGCTCTCCAAGTCCTTGCACCTTCCAGCCTACAACAGCATGTCGAATCCTTGGCTTGCTGGGACTCTAAGCTACCAGCTGAAGAACCTCCTGCTTTTCAAGAACTCATCTAATTGAATTAGCCCCACCTAAATGATTTCCTTATCCTAAGGTCAACTGATTAGCAACCTTAATTGCAATCTGCAAAACATAGTCGAAGGAATAACATTGGGGCAAAAGGTCACAGGGGACAGGAAAAATCCTTCCTGCCTACAGCACCCTTTACCATCAGAGTACATTTCAGATGGATCCATTTCCTTTTCTTTGTAAATTGAAAGAAGCTGTTTGAGCCACTTTACATGATGAAACAAACAGAATTTCTTTGAATGTCTATAGAGCGACAGTCTGAGTGATTCAAGTAGGTAGGCTAGAAATTTATGTGAGTATAAGGGAAAAGGAATAAAAGACACTTTCATTTCTGACACGATGGTCAGATACTCTGTGTCACACTTGCTACTGAAATAACTAAAATGTGTGGTGAAATACCTAAACAGTATGTCTATCCTATAAGTGTATAATTATATCTAGGCAGCTACTTGAAAGGGAGGAAGGAACAGAGCCCCAAAATGAGATAAAATTGGGAAACATGATTGGCAAGTGAGTTCCAAGGTGAGAATTACTCTGAGAATTTCTGCCAAACTCTAGAATCCTTTTTCTTCCACTTTGATGGTTTTGCAGGTTCCGCTGCGAGAAAAAGCACAGGGCCTGATCAGTGCAAGGAATCTAAACTGAGACACTCATAAAAATAGTATTCTAGAGGATTGTACTGCCATTGTAAGAATGAATTAGAAGTAAACCCTATTATTCCACAAGGAAATAAATTTTGGCACAGTGTAAAAGGACAAAACCCCTGAAGATTGATAATCACAAACAGGTCTTCTCTTAAGCGTGGGGTTCTAATTCATCCTACAAGTGTGGTCTAAAAAATCGCAAGCATGATCCCAGAGGACCATGCCCTCAAGCAACTGCAGAAGCAAATTTCTAACTCCTTTGGAAAACTCAACCTCAACCCAGGCTTCAAAGAATACCAAAAAATAAAATTCCTTGGAAACTGAACAACCCAGAATGAGAATCACAGAACAAACAAGGAAATAAGACATTATGAGTAAAACAACAAACCCGAAGGTCTCAGATAATGAGATTTTCGACACAGAGTATAACATAGCTATGGTTAATGAAATCTACCAAAAGCTTGGAAATACGAGCAGGGAACATGAGACCATAAAAAATAACCAACGCTATTTGAACAATATTAGATTCTAGAAAGTAATATACAATCATTGAAATTTAAAATGCAATGAATGTACTATCAAAAGATTAGATACAGTAAAGATAGTGAACTGGAAGATAAATCTTTAGAAATGAACTAGAAAAAAAAAAGAAAAAAATGAACTAGAATTCTGTCCAAGCAGGTAGAAAATATAAAATTTAAGTTAAGAGTTACAGAGACTAGAATCTCATTAGAGTTTCAGAAGGTAGTAGAAATAACATAAAAGAGGAATACTCAGTGTGATAATGATTCCTATTTTTTTCCCAAATTTATTGAAATATATGAATTCTGAGAACCAGGAAACCTAGTAAATCCCAATTAGGGTAAGTGAAAAGGTTTCTTCTACAGCAAGACCTACAGTAAAGCTACAGATCACCAAAGTGAAAGAGAAGATCTTAAAAGCAGAGTGAAGGGGCACCTGGGTGGCTCAGTTTGTTAAGTGTCTGACTTCAGATCAGGTCATGATCCCACAGTCATGAGTTTGAGCCCTGCGTTGGGCTCTGTGCTGACAGCTCAGAGCCTGAAGCCTGCTTCAGATTCTGTGTCTCCCTCTCTTTCTCTCCCCCTTCCCCTCTCATGCTGTTTCTCTCTCACACACACAAAAATAAATAAAAACATTTGATTTAAAAAAAAAAGAATCAACAGCTTGATTGTCAATTTTGAATCAGCACCAATGGAAACTGAAGACAGCGATATAATATATTTAATAGAATGTGCTTCAAGAGCATAACCACTTCCCTTGAATTCTATACCCAGACGTCCTTATAAAAATAAGCATGAAAAAAGATGTTCATATTTAAACACAAAGCCAGTTCATTTTCACCTAAAGACTTTTCCTAAAGGCAATTCTATTTCAAATGAAAGGTAATAATCCAAATGTTTATTGTACAAACAATAACAATAGTAAAAGTGTCTCTAATTAGTAAGGGGAAAATTCAAGCTGTGATGATAATCAGACTAAAACTAAAATAATATAACTGTTAAGAGCCCAGGCTTAGAAATAAGATTCTTGACTCTGCCACTTGGGCAAGTTTCTTTAAATGGCAAATGAGTATGACAGTAACTAACTTCACAGAGCCATTAAAAGGGATCATGGATGTTAAGTACTTAATACTTAAATATTAACTTAGTGCAACTGGCTCTACTAAGTGCCCAGTAAGTAATATCCACCACTATTACTTTTAATGATTATCCGAGAAAATTTTGGAACTTTTGATTCGGTAGTCAAAAAAGCTATAGGATTCATACAAGTACTCAGCGCATGACCCATTACCTATCACATGGTAGTCACTGACGAAGACTCTCTCCTTGACTAAACTTCAGTCAGGTTCCTTGGACCCCTCTTGTCATTGAGGCCTCAACCATAGTCTCCAAGAATTGCAGACACACACAATAATGACTTGGTCCACCCTCCATTTCCATCCCCTCCACCACACACACACACACACACACACACACACACACTAAAAGACCAGCACGAACTCTAGCACGGCTTCTGGGAACCTAAGGCCATGTGCCTAAGGTGACCCCAGCCCTCCTTAAATGGCCTGCCTGCAACAGCCCAGGCTGTCAATGGAATTTACTGTTTATTCCAGCCCAAACCTGCCATATGCCCATGAACTCCCTCTTAAAGTAGTTACTTTAGAAAACGTATAAAGCCTTTCTCTTCACCCTTTGAGATACAAATCTATCACCCAGAACTGTCTCCTTAAGGACCCAGAAATGCAAACCTCCAGGGAGATAGCTCTCACTCTTGTGCTTCCCAGTCCCTGGGGAGAGGAAGTTGGGTGCCTTGTTCTAATTTGCCAAAACTACCTCCTGTCCTGAAGATATAAGAAGCTTGTTTTTCCTCCCGATAAGCACCAATTAACAAACCCAGAAGGCTTAATCACAGTGACCAACCCTCTTCCTCGCTCTGTAATTTTTCACTTTCCTCTCTCTGCTAGAGCCCCCCTCTCTTCTATCCCCACTCCCTCAGCCTCCCTTTAAAACTCCCAGTCACCTTGACCAATTAGAGTTGAGCTCAGTTCAATACTGAGGTCTCTCCCCTGCTGCAGTAATAGCACTGAATAAAATCTGTCTTTACCACCACCATTAGCTAGTGTCCAATTTTGTTCTTCTTTAACACCACTCTGTAGGAGAGCTTTATTATGACATCTCAGCACATGGCCCTGGTGCCTCCCAGTGCTGACTGCTTTACCACCTCCTGTTTTCTTTATGTTCTGGATGTGATTACTAGCCCAAGAGCTCTTTACTGAACACTAAACATCTTAAAACCTCTTTTTAAAAAAGACTAATTTTGGAAGAGAACATTTCAGTCATGTATTATTTTAAACTAAGTTTCAACTCACTACTAGTCTCAACAGCTAACAAATGCTTCAGAAATTAGATCATCCTAATGGAGACAACCACTAAAAGAAAGAAGTAGGACCTGTTTTTCCCTTTGGGAAAAAAATTGAGGGAATTATTTCTGCATTCGATACAAAATGTCACAACTTGTATTTTCTGAATTGGAGGAAATTGTACTTCTGGCAAAAGAAAAATGAGATGCAAGAAGGTAGAGTGAGGCAAAAAGTGGATCAGTGGTAGCCTAGGACTAGGGGGAGAGATGGGGATATGGGGCGGGGGTGGGGGGAGGGATGTGGGGGTGGCGCTCCAGGGCGGTGTTTCTTTCCAGGGTGGGAAACATGTTCTACAGTTGATAGTAGTGGTGGTTGTACAACTCTGAGTATACTAAAATCCATTGAATTTATACTTTTAAATGGGTGGACTGCATGGTATGTGAATTATGTTTCAATATGTGGGCACCAATAAAAAAGATTAGTGTCTGATGATATTAATGAATGTACATAAATCTAAACCAACAATAACTGTGCAAAAGAGTAATAATAAAAATACTGTGTGCTTTACAAGAGGTTGGGGCATCAGGCTAAAATGAAAATCCTGACCAAAATAATACGTGTTAGTTGGGAGAAGGTGATGGGAATTAATGTTCTAAATGTGCAAGTGCCGTAATGATTGTTATGCTAAGGAATTATTCAGTTAACTGATTGATTTCCCCTTTTGCTATTCTTGATGAATCTATTGTAATCTTTATTTTACCAGGATATTTTTCTGAGAGGCACTGCTGATGATCCAACCAGATAGACACAGAAAGAATATAAATGCTTGTTATTCCAAATTACTTTATAGCTCTTTCCTTTTTTCCAAATCGTATACTTTAACAAAAATTACTTCAGCACTCTTTCAAAACTTGTGGCATCCCAGGATTAGAGTTGCATAATGAGTGAGCATCTATTCCTGATAATAAAATTAATGCCGGATCTTCATAGGAAGAGGATAAATTTTTCCAGCACAAGTACTGAAGTTTGATACAACTACATTTTATTTTGAATTCTGCCATTCATTAGCTAGATGGACCTGGCACTATACCTGAGCCAGACATTGGCTTTCTCATCTACAGAATGGAGAATAAAGTAGGTATTGTGTCCTTCATGTCTTTCTTGTGAAAATCTGGTAAAATAATGTTTAAGCTTGAACCTTAAAAACTATAAAATGCCACACAATTGGATAGTAGTAGTATGAATTGTGCTTTTATGATGTTTAAGTGGAGAAAAAAAAATCTTTCTGTAAAGGTTTCATGAGGTTGTACCCATTCAAATTTCCTTAAATTTAAATGAACAAGTTGAATTTTCAGAGTCTAACTTGATAACTTAAACATGTACATTCATATTTATGTGTAATCAGTCTACTAATGGTTTAATTCTTCACTTAAAATGTTTAATGTTAAATAGGCATCATTTTCAGTCATTATAAAAGAAATATATAGCTTAGTATTATAGAGATTAAAAGAGAGAAAAAGTCACTGCAGAGAAAAGATAATCAGCACTCCAGTCAAGTAAAACTTAATGATAAAAATAACACCATATTTTTAATTTAGTTATGACATTAAAAGACATTTTATATACATTATTTCTTCGATCCTCATCAAAAACAAAACGTTTGTGAGAAAGAAAATAAGATTTAGAAATTAACTTTCTGTTGGGTACTGAATATTACGTTTGATTTTACTGGATGTGACAAATATTACTATAAAATTGACTTTCGTTATACAAGGCAGGGCTTATCCAGTTAATTTGACCTTTTTAACAGCATGAGCCTAAAGTACTGGAAGGACCTGCTTAGATGATGTATGTTAACTTAAATACCTGTCTACTTGTCACCTCTCCAACTCACACTTTTCTACATAAATATAAGATTACAGAAGGAAAGATTCTACTTCTAAACTCCCCAACAGGACGGTTTACTAAACTCCAACAACCATTTAATGAAGCAAAAGAAACTTTAGGGGGAAAGACATCCTTCTTCCATAAACATTAGTTACATATAGCAAGGAGATACTGAGAATAAGAGTAATTGGAATTCTATGTGAAAATAAAATTCAGTTCCCATCTCCTTCCTTACGATATCATTCTACTGAATGAGACCCCTGAACAGAAGCAGAATTAACTGGCTCCTTTTAAGTTCGATAATTACAAATGCAAAATGAGTATCTTCCTGCAGACAGAGAGCCAGAGGACTACTCAAGCTAACACCATAATGGTAGCTGTGTGTGATAAATTATGTATGCATGATATCAAAAGCTGAATGGAGGGAAGAAATGGAGAACCCATTTGAAATTTGGAATTTGCTCAAAGCTGCTCCTGCAGTATTTCCCAGGAGCATAAGCACTGAGCACAGTGCAGTAATAAACTCTACAGTTCGGTATAATTTATCAACTTTTTTCCTTTTCATTTCTAACATTGACCCTTCATGGTTAACTGAAGAAACAAAGAGCTAAATAGCTTCCTCAGCCATTTGATAGAGCAATTATGGGCATCCTGACTGATACATTTTCTGCCTAATCTACTAACAAATGGTGTCCATTTTCCTCTTCATCTACACCCTATCTCCACATTCGACTTGACACATGCCGAACACCGCTTTCCATGCCCTTGTTCTTGTGCCCCTCTTCATTTGTTTCTTTCTCATTACAGCTCTCTTATGTGATCATTATAATAGGAGAAAATCGAATTCTTTATGACAATTTTCCTCAGCTGCCCTTGGTTAATTTTTTCAAAATGTAATTCCTATGGGTTCCCTGACAGCTGGGCAAATTGAAAGCTAATCAGTAGAATCTTTCTTAAGTGTCGGTATCTTTTCAAAGAAATTTCATGTCTAAGAATAAGAGGATTGGTTTTCACAATGATCGGCAATATAATGTGGTATAGCCATCTTGAAAGGGGTCCAACTGTTTAAAACTGGGGGATAATAAGAAAAATTGAGATTTACCTCAGGCACTAACTGCCCCACACTGCAATTGTCTTTACCTCCTTACACATTAATCTGTCATTATTAGAACACGCATTTAGTGCTCTGCTGGTGGAATCCCTTAGAATGAGAGAACTTTAGAACCAGAAGGGATTGCTGAACTCATCCCTTGAAAGCCCTTTGTTTCTTGGGTGAAAAAAAAAATCTGGGAGGTTAAATGATTTACCCATGGTCACATAGCAGGTAAGTAGCAGGTTAGTTTGAACTTCCTGGGTTTGGGGGCGCCTGGGTGGCTCAGCTGGTTAAGCGTCCAACTCTTGGTTTTGACTCAGGTCATGATCTCACAGTTGTGGGATCAAGCCCTGATTTGGGTTCTGTGCTGTACATGCAGCTTGCTTGGGTTTTCTCTCTCTCCGTCTCCTTTTGCCCCTCCCCTGGTCGCGCTCTGTCTCAAAATAAATAAACATTAAAAAAAAAGATGTGGTATAGGGGTGCCTGGGTGGCTCAGTTGCTTAAAAGTCCAACGTCCTCTCAGATCATTATCTCATGGTTCCTGAGTCTGAGCCCCACATCGGTCTCTGTGCTAACAGCTCAAAGCCTGGAGCCTGCTTCAGATTCTGTGTCTCCCTCTCTCTCTCCACCCTTCCCCCACTCATGTCTGTCTCTCTTTCTCTCTCTCTCAAAAATAAATAAACATTAAAAAAAAAAAGATGTGGTATAGATATGGAATGGAATATTATCCATTAAAAAAAGAATGAAATCTTGCCAGTGCAACCTGGATGGGTCTAGAGAGTATAATGTTAAGTCAGTCAGAGAAAGATAAATACCATGTGAGTTCACTCATATGTGGAATTTAAGAAACAAAACAAATAAAGAAACCAAGAGTCAAACAAAAAAAAACAGATTCTTAAATACAGAGAACAAACTGATGGTTACCAGAAGAGAGATGGGGTAGGGGGGAGTGAATGAAATAGGTAACAGGGATTAAGAGTGTACTTATCGGGATGAGCACTGAGAAATGTATGGAATCATGGCATCACTTATATTGTACACCTGTAACTAATATAACACTGTATGTTAATTATACTGGAAATACATACATATACACTTTAAAATAAATTATGAAGGACATTATGTGTTAAATATGACCTTACTTCTCCATCAATGCAAGATAAAAACCTAAAAGGACTATAATGGAATAATAAAAAGTTGTAAGTAACATAGCAACCAAAAAAAAAAAAAAAGGAAAGAAGGAAAAGAAAAGGAAATGATATGGTGAATATGAGAACCACTTTGTAAAGTATTAAAAACATTGCTTTTCTGTACGAACAGCACCTTTCATGTTCATCATCGTTATCATCGCTTACTAATACTTTTCCTTCGTATATCAGGTCCAAACCATCGCAAATGCCCCTGTTGCCTGCCCCTCCATGGAAACTCTTTTTCTCTTTTACTTTTTTTCACCTTCCCATCTTCCACTTCAAGGTTCAATGGCAGGTAATTTGGGTGGAGTTAAGTGGTTTTGTCTGCTCTCATCAATCAATGAGCAAGTGTTTATTAAGAGTCTGCCGGATGAGCATCCAGAGTTCTGTGAGTGGCATTGCAATCAAGGGGCCACCTTCTTTGGGGTCAGATGATTCTGAATTTAAATTCTCCTTTTGCATTTACCAGCCACGTGTCCTTGAGTAAATAATCTGCTCATCTCTCTGCTCTTTGGCTTCCATCAGAAAAAATAAAATAGATAATACTTCACAGTTCCATTGTATAACATGAGATGATAAATGTGGAAGAAAGTAACAGAGTGCATATGCTCAATACATGTAGGTCCTATCCACTTCATAAGGCTGTTGCTAAATGAGCTAATACTCAAAAGACAGTTGTGATTCCTTGGAATAATTCTGCTATGTGAGTTTGGTGATTTTTAATGAACTTCGCTGCTATTGTTTCTGTTATTGTTTTTACTGCTCCAAGGGGCTTGTGGTAACCATGTCTACAAGCTTTTGAGCAGTGCTTGAACATATCTTTATTATTATTATTTCTGAGTTCCCTTGTTTCTTTGTTTCAGCCTGGGAATCATTTCTTTGCTTAGTACTGCTTTGAAGAAACAGCCAGATGTCTATACAATTTGTCGTTTCTGGCCACATACTCTGTTATTTAGATACTCTGCTTTGTTCAGCTAAGATACCATGTCTATTAAAGCTTTAGTAGTCTGGAGAAACTATAATTGTGCTATTCTTGGCACACCTAATGAGAGCGCCGAGAGATTAAAAACTAGAGATGAAGGGGGGCTTAAATGTCACGGTAGGTCTTTAACATTTTTCTATACATAAAAAGAAGTAACAAACTTTTAAAAATTTTTTAAATTTTATATACATTGCTATTACCAGTATGACTGCTGTGATGTAAGATTATTAAAATTGGCATAGCCAAAACGAAGGAACTTTGGAGCATTTAACCTTCTCCCCAGTTTAATACTGTTTTTGGTAGAAATCAGATGGTGTGGCTTCTCTTTGGCTTATATCCTCAGGCCAAGAGCAACAACTCCCAGCTAACTCCCAGCTTTTAAGACACCACTCCGGTAGACCCTCAAGCACTTCATGATGGTATGGGAAACCAAAGAGGCATCCTGAGTGTTAAATTCACCAAGTACCTTTGGTTCCCTGAACAAGGTTGATTCAGGGGCTGCAAGGGTACTGTCTCTTAGCATATAGTCTGAGACGGATTACAGAACAAAATGAGATTTCGCTTCCTGTGTCCTGGAGACATTTACTAGAAACTACTGATTTGGCTTTTACATTTCTCAAAAATTCCGAGAGATTTCAGCCTAACACAATAAGTGATAATTTTTTGTCTCTCTTTTTGGTAATTCTCTACTTTGCCATCTTGCTTTGAGGAGAGGATATAGTGTTACCATTCTCATATTTCCCAGTAATTTCCACTAAAAGTTATTTATCTTAAAAATAGGCTTACATTTTCCACAATACAATTATACTGTTAATGAGAACTACATTTATTGTATTTTCTTCCTCTTTAAAATGCATTGTTAAGAACAAATACATCAATCTGAAGATATTTGTTATGCTTCATTTTTGTAAAGTGCCCAGATATTCATAAAGTTCTATCCCGCATTATCTTACTGAAGGCTCACGTCATAACAACCCTGTGAGACAGACATCATTATCTTCATGGTACGGATGAGGATACCAAAATTCAGAGAATTTCAGTTATAAAACTAAGCCAATATGTTACTCAAGGTCTTTGACTCCCAATCCAGTGGTCTTTGCACTCCATCATGGATGACTCATTGAAATTAGCTGAGCTCTTGAATAAAAATTGTAGTTCTCCTCAGCACCCTAGTAGGATGTATAATGGTCCTGCTACAAGTAGGGGAGGCAGTGTAAACAAATGTTTGAAGAATGAGGTTTCCCAAAGAGAGAAGCCCCCAGGGGGTGTATTTAAGGCATCTCAGACATAAGCTGGACTGGCAGGAACAGCTTATCCCACAGAGCCAAACCTCTCTGGTAACACCTGGACTTCTCATAAAAAGACGGTCTGTAGGTGGAGCATTGGAGCCTTTGAGAATGAAAGATCCTCAGTGGCCATAGAAAAAATAGTGGCCTCCTACTCAGTCAGGTTTCATAACCTACTGTTTACCAGATGACACATGCATTGCAGTAGAGGGCTTGAGAGCTTCGTTGTGACATTCTCCTAAATCTTGGGCTAATTCCTCTGCAGCCTTCATATCCTCAGTCCTTTTCTTTCCTGCCTGCCAACCTTAAGCAGAGTGCAGCCATGAGGTAGCTTCATAGTCTCACTCCCCCTACATACAAATGTCTCAGTGTTAGCCCTAAGCCCAGCGCTTACCCTGTGTTCCTGTAATTATCTACACAATGGACCTGACCCATTCCTACTCACTAATGGGTAGGATATTGGGATTCCCTCCCCCCCCCTGCAAATTCCACTTCCACCAGGATCACCCTCCCCAGGAAAGTATTCACAGGATCTGAGAGTCGTGGAGGAAATGTCAGAAAGCCAGTGAGGAAGCTGACAAAAAAGCACTGAGAGGCAGTAAAGAGGCTGATCTGAGGGGCACAGAGGCCGGTGCTGGGGAGTAATAAGGACAGGAGCTGACTCTCCAACCTGGGACCTTGGAAGGAAGGGCCCGCACTTTCAAGAAGAGATTGGACTTGATCGGTGAATAACCAAAAACAAGTGAGGGATAGAAGAACTTGGGTGAAGAAGAATCATCTGACCATACAGGCCATAGGAAATGCACAAGGAGAATATCTCCAAATGTTAAGAAATAAAGGAGGCATCATGTGCCTCAAAGGGCAAAGCAAGAAGAAATTAAGGAGAAAGTTTATGAAACTTGGTAACTGAAAAAAAAAAGTAAAAAATGACTAAGTTTTGTGTGTCACTCACTCCACTGTAAAAACAAAAACAAATGTTATAATATATGCATTTTAATTTGCTTTGACAGTTGCCTAACAGGTTCTGTCTAGTTAGTATCTTCCCCCTTATTGAAAAAAAATTTTTTTTAATGTTTATTCACTTCTGAGAGAAAGGGAGACAGAGAGAGGCAGACTATGAGTAGGGGAGGGGTAGAGTGAGGGAGACGCAGAATCTGAAGCAGGCTCCAGGCTCTGAGCTATCAGCACAGAGCCCAATGCCGGGGTCGAACTCACGAACCGTGAGATCATGACCTGAGCCGAAGTCGTACGCTTAACCAACTGAGCCACCCGGGCGCCCCTCTTCCCCATAGTTTAGTATTTGCTCTTATAACATGGGCCAGGAAAAGGAAGACAAGTTTTGGTAAATACCTGTTATATCATGAACATAGTCAGGATTGGTATGGGATCTTTGCCTCATGAAGCATCACTTCCTGAACAGCCTGTACTCCTACCCTTCCAAGGCTTTGTGACAATCCACAGAGCCTATTAGAGATGACTGCTGATGCGTGCCCTTCTATTCCTTGTCTCTCAGGCTGCAGAAGTCCTGAAGGTTGATGGAGGGCCATGCTATTCAAACAGCAGGCGTGGCTGAGACAGAAGCTCCTGGTGCTGGGAAGTCTTGCCGTTGGGAGTCTCCTGTATCTAGTCGCCAGAGTTGGGAGCTTGGATAGGTAGGTAATTAAACACATACTTATGCCCATGTGACTTCAAGTGTCTCTTGATTTAAACTTCCTTAGGACATAATCTTAAATCCATCCATTTGTTTTCCTCTCTCAAAATTCCCAAGAAACATGCTTTTCTGCAATATTGATTTTGATTTATTAAGCCTTAAAAAAAAGAGATCCAAGTTGCTCAAACCAAGGTGTTCATCAAGATCCATTTGTATTCTGTGTGCGTTGACATTTGTTTTCAGAGAAGGGATAAAGCAGTAAAAATGTCGTTTACTAGAGCTCAGTGTGGTCTGTGTGCTTCTGGTTGTTGACCTCTAGCCATAGCAAAGTGGTGATGTTATATTTATTTATCTTAATTTTGAAATTTATGAGTGAGCAATTAATGTGCTACCACAAGAGTTAAGATTATGTATGAGCCAGTAAAGTTGCTCATCAAGTTTGGAAGCCATTGCCTTCCAAGGTGGCTGCAGGGTTGGGGAGTTTTAACCCTGTTAATTAAGTCTGGTTTCCAGGAGCTGAAAGTATCCAATGAGGAGGCTGTCGCTCAAAGTAATTGCCCAGAAAACAATGGAAAATCCATGGAGAGGAAATTTACAGAGCTAGCATTTGGCTCTAAATAAGCACACAGTTGCGAGATGATACTGACTTACAGAAGTCCTAGCAATATCAGCTGGCTTCACATTGAGTACCTCTGGACTGTCCCACATCGTTGTAATTGGAAAGGACAGAGAAGTTAATTTCTGAAATGCAAAGCTTCCTTCTTTGCCCTTTAGAGTTCATTCTTGCACTGGAAAGACTGAGGTATGTTGTCTATGAATTCAGTTCCCATTTTCCATGAAAATGCGGCCACACTTAAAACTATCTTCCTTACAGTTCTCCTTTTCTAATCTCTAGATCTTAACAATTGGTTATTTAACAAATAATACTGCAGTGGTTTTATTTCTTTCAGCCAGTGTCAATTGTGGTAAAGTGAACCCCTCTGATGATTTTCAATTCAAAATTCCTAAGTAAACTTCCCACTCACTAGTTTGCTAACTATGGGAAATAGTATTATCCAGGCTTATTGCTGACCTCAAGTAGTTTTCTAAAGTAGTACTTAGTTATTAGTGAAAAGCCTTGAGGTGGGCACCATTGTCCTATGTCCCTAATAGAATTGCCATGTCAAGGTCTTCCCAATGCCCTTAGTTAGCTTCCAATAATTTTCTTTTTATTGAGTAATTGATCTAATGATCATTAACATATTAGTCATTTAGTTGATGATTCTCTTCATTTTTAACTTGGTCTCTAGTCTCTAATGGGATAGCTTTTATAAGGAATTGAATTGTTTGGTGGGCTTTCCCAAAACCTCTTATTCGGGAGTTGGAACAGATTATGTCTAAAATTGACATGCACTTACTTAGGCCTATCCTTTAGTAACTGAAGACCCTGCTCTTTGGGAGGGAGGCTGAGCTCCGTTACTTCTCTTGCTCCTCCTGGTCCTAAGATCCCATGTTTTTCCCATGTCTGAGGCCCATGCACAGAAACTACTCTTCAGGAAATGGAAATAATATATTTTCTCCTATTGTGAGTCAGGAAGTCAAAAAAGCAACTATTCTACAGGCTATGAGCTCCCAAGGTGGAAGGTAGAAAGAGGAAGGAAGGAAAAGAAGGAAATGGCTCTTTCTAGAGGTATAGAAATTCTTTTCCAGCTCTAACAGGCCAGAGCCTGTTTCAGCCTCTCAGTCAGAGCTCTGTGAGAGAATTAAGTCCTTACAGAAAAGGATTTGATTGACTACTTCTTCAGTTCTCCCAAGGGTGGCACTAGCCTCATTCTGGATGCACAGGGGAGAAGTCCATCCTTTACATTCAATGGATGCCTTAGGGAATTAGGGCTTAATTTTGGACCAGAACCCAAGAAGAGCTAAAAGATGAATTTGTGATATCCCAATCAATGTGACAATTAAAAATATCTTTGACTATGTATGTGTTGCTACCTTTATATCTTCCATTTAGAACTCTAGCATATTAATCCTGTTAACAAATTTATAAAAACAAAATTCATGTTTCTCTAAAATATTAAATGTAGTAAACCCCATTATTTTTTATAGTATTCCATATTTTCATGTTTTCCACAATGAGCGTGAGTTGTTTCTAAAATCATAAAAAACATCACAAATAATATATGAGTGCCATTTTCCATACGCATTATGACAGATAGATGTTTAAACAGACAAGCCAAACCCTTCCCCTCAGTTCTTCAGAATGCCTTGGTGATGTTTTTCTCTTTTCCCTTTAATTATAAACATCACAGGAGATAAGAATGGTATAATAGGGTCTGTTGGGAAAAGCGAGAGACAGCCTCATCTCCACAGAGAGGGAACATAGACTCCAAATAATTAGGGTAACTAGAAGCTTCAGTTGGAGGATTGGTTTAACAGCTGTTTTGACTAATTCTACACCCTTTCACAGGAAGGTTAAAATGCTTCTCAGATAAACTTAGGGATGTTATAATGAGTTTCAGCTAGATTCCAGACTGTTACCCAAAAGGAAGCTCAATTTGCCACCCGTATTTATTGGCCATGCCAAATCAAGCAGCGACCCTGGTCTGACACTATTATGATTGTTACCACAGCTTTCTCTCTGAAAAAAGCAGTGGTGGTTGTTCATGATTTAGGGCAATGTTGAAGTGGAAATCCTCCTTTCTGCCTCCATCCATTGCATTCCTTCCTTCATGAGCTTGAGTGCCTAATTTACATGGGCTTGGCAGCGAGGACCTGAGGCTTCTGGCCCTGCCAAAGGCTTGTTGATTTCTGGTCCCAGGGGTGGGTAGGTGATAGCACTTGCTGATGGCATGGGGTTTGTTCCTACATTCGGCAAAGGAGAAACATAATCTTGACCCTTTTAGATAGAAAGAGAAAGAGAAGACATATAGTACTTGTCTAGCTGTCCCCAAGGCCAACGGCAGAAATTCTCCTAGAATAAAAAGCTCAGCAAGTGCCAAGATTGGATTTTTGCAGGTTGGTGATACAAATAGCCACAGGCAGAGCCAGGGACCTCTATTCAGATTCTATCTCAGGGATTTTTAAGAGCCACATGAATGCTGCTGAGAGCTGCAAGAAAATACTACCACATGAAACCCAAAAGACATGGCCTCCCAGCCAACCTTCAGCCTCCCAGCTGAAGATTATAATCTTCTGCCTCTCACGTTTTCTAAACGATGTTAACTGGTGGGCCGTTAAAAGGCTATAGTCACTTGTCTGTCCTGTACTGTGAACATAAGTACCCGCTGTAGTCATTTAAGTGCTTGGTGAATAAAAATTTTAAGGAGCACTAATAAAAATAATCCCATCAATTATGTGTGCTCCATTTAATACAGGGTTGCTTAAAATAAAATTTCCCAAACATATGTTCATTATGGATTTCAGCGGACTGGGAACCAGTAGTTTTATTTAAGCGTTTAAAGTCTTACTCTGACTAGGGAAGCAGAAAAAGAACAAGTTAGTTGCAATGAGCTTCTAAGAGACTCTTTCTGTTGCTTTCAGGCTACAACCCATTTGCCCCATTGAAGGACGATTCGGAGCCCGTAGCCAGGCCGAATTCCCTCTCCGAGCCCTCCAGTTTAAGCGGGGCCTGCTGCACGAGTTCCGGAAGGGCAATACTTCCAAGGAGCAAGTTCGCCTTCATGACCTGGTCCAGCAGCTCCCCAAGGCCATTATCATTGGGGTGAGGAAAGGAGGCACAAGGGCCCTACTTGAGATGCTGAACCTCCATCCAGCAGTGGTCAAAGCCTCTCAAGAAATCCACTTCTTTGACAATGATGAGAATTATGCCAAGGGCATTGAGTGGTATAGGAAAAAGATGCCTTTTTCCTACCCACAGCAAATCACAATTGAAAAGAGCCCAGCATATTTTATCACGGAGGAGGTTCCGGAAAGGATTTACAAAATGAACTCATCCATCAAGTTGTTGATCATTGTCAGGGAGCCAACCACAAGAGCTATTTCTGATTACACTCAGGTGCTTGAGGGGAAGGAGAGGAAGAACAAAACATACTACAAGTTTGAGAAGCTGGCAATAGACCCAAATACCTGCGAGGTGAACACAAAATACAAGGCAGTAAGAACCAGCATCTACACCAAACATCTGGAAAGGTGGTTGAAATACTTTCCCATTGAGCAATTTCACATTGTCGATGGAGATCGCCTCATCACAGAACCTCTGCCGGAACTTCAGCTTGTGGAGAAGTTCCTAAATCTTCCCCCGAGGATAAGTCAATACAATTTATATTTCAATGCTACCAGAGGGTTTTACTGCTTGAGATTTAATATTATCTTTAATAAGTGCCTGGCGGGCAGCAAGGGACGCATTCATCCAGAGGTGGACCCCTCTGTCATTACCAAATTGCGCAAATTTTTTCACCCTTTCAATCAAAAATTTTACCAGATCACTGGGAGGACATTGAACTGGCCCTAAAATAATAAGTCATATAACACTATGTGTTGTGGCTGGAGACTCACAATGTCTCCCCTAGATTAAAAATATGCACTTTTCTTAGACACAACTATCCAAGTGTTTTTCCGTGTATACTTGTACATACACAGTGTGTGACCAAATATAAGATCAGTTCTTTTTCTATTGAAAATTTACAAAAAAAAACCAGTTTGCTGTCTGAGTAGTTGCATCTTTTAAGCTATTTATGAAAAGAAAAGGTGGTGGTATTGGGGGAAAGTGACTTCAGCTATTCTCAAAGAGTTAGTCTTCCTTTGAGTCAGAATTTGTCGCCCGCCATTTTCATAGATTTAAGCCAAAAGATTATGTGGGAAAAACGTACCAATGGCTGTGAAGCTTCAGGAAGTAGAGGATTCAGTTATGCATTCTTTTCTAAGAGAAAGCTGGCTCTTTAATTCAGGTATTGAATTGGTGCCACGAAACCAGAAAATACTATTTTCTTATAATTTGAAAGAATGTCTTATCTCATAAAATTGACACCATCCCAAAGTTCCTGTGGTGACTTTGCACTATTGTTTTCTTGTAAAGACCATGGTGTCACATGTAGCATGTCAATCACACATTGGAAAGTTAAGTCCTTTCACTTCCATGTCCTACGTCAACAAAAGAGAAAAGTCATGTACATAATGTACATTGTTGTAAATACTGGTTTCACACTAAGTAATTCTATTTTGTAAACTGAATATGCCTATTTAATTTATTGTGAAAATTAAATTTATTGTGGTATTTAAAAATGGAATGGATTAAAATTACTCTATGTGCAACCTTTTTTTTACCCCCTCATTTTGTTTTACATGGCCCCGTGCTGGCTTCCCGAATCGAAGCTGTTTATGTGTGAGAGCGCTTGGAAAGATGCGCTTCTCCCTTAGATTTCTGTACCATTGTGAAAATGTTTTTATGGAGTGAGGTTGCATATATTAAAGAAAACATCTCAACCATCTGGAAATCTAGTAACAGAACCACCTCAGAGAATACTAGCTGCTACTCCCGCTGCAACTTTCTAACAATTATTTTACTTGCAATTTTACTGCTGTGCTGGGAGAGAGACACAAATACTTTAAAAGAATCAAGGCCTAGAAGAATCACAATTTTATTTGAACCTCTAATCAGAGTCAGACCAGTAGAGAAATTAAATAAAATAAGATCAGAAAACGTGTGTGGCCTCTGTACTGAAAGCTGCCGATGCTCCAAAAATGAATACAAAGTCCAAAAATAAATAAATAAATAAAAACTCTCAGAACTCCCTCTTTGAGATGAAACTGTATCAATCTGCTCAGAAATGATCAAATGCATAGTGTTGCTCTTACTAGCATAAACAGATGGCTCATATCTCCAGCCAGAGAAATTAATGCTAAATGGGGTGCTTGCTAACACCAGATACCTTGTATCATGCTTAAATATAATTCAGAAAATGGTGGAAAGAGGTATCAACCACAAGAACATAAAGAGGGATTTTTCATAATCAGAGCTGCTTATGCAGGAGACAATGTCTAGGGGAGTTTTACTCAACATCACGTTGAGAGTGCCTAGAGAAATCAGCAAATTACCATGGGTTCCCTTTTGATTGTAATAAGTGTCGATTTTCTCCATGAGTTGTTTATTCTGTCCAGTGATTTGATGGTGAACTTTCCTAAATAAATAGCCCTTTCCCCTCTGGTGTTGGTATATATTACTTCTCGAGCTACAGCCTTAGTAATCTAATCATCTCTCCTGTTTCAATTAGCAATGATGCTGATCTCTCAGCATGGAACACGCCAGCTTCTCCCTCACTGTGCAGCGACTCTGGAGAGTGTCTCGGGTCTCAGTGCCAACCCCTTCTCCCTTAAGCCATGAATGAAATCAATTAGATTTCCTTGTGCCTCAGCTCTCAACTGGCCATCGGAGTAAACTCCGAATGCTACATTCAAGGTCATAATCACGTTATCATTAATTCTATTGTAACTCTTTCTAGAATACTAGAAGAGCTATTTATGAAATAGCTAATACAGTTTTATACCATTTATCAAATTATACCCATTGGAACGGTGATGTTTCAAAATCTTAGCCTAGGTATTCCACCAATAAAATTGAAAAATGGCAATCTTGGAGCGCCTGAGTGGCTCGGTTGATTAAGCATCTGACGCTTGGTTTCGGCTCAGGTCACCATCTCACGGTTTGTGGGTTCGAGCCCAAATAAATAAATAAACTTAAAAAAAAGGTTAAGAGAAAAACAGCAATTTTTTCCTAGACAGAGGACATTTTTAAAACTAATGAATATAAATTTATCAGCGATGAATCTTTTATTAAAATTTTTTTAATGTTTATTTATTTTTGAGGAAGAGAGAGAGTGCGAGCAGGGGACGGGCAGAGAGAGAGGGAGACACAGAATCTGAAGCAGGCTCCAGGCTCTGAGGTGTCAGCACAGAGCCCAATGTGGGGCTCGAACTCAAGAGCAGTGAGATCATGACCCGAGCCGAAGTCAGCCGCTTAACTGACTAAGCCACCCAGGAGTCCTCCAAATTTTTCTTCCATTTTTGCTAATGCTACAAATACTATATATCAGAGTTTATTCTAAGATTCTCTTTGACTTATACTGACTTTTCTAATTTGTTATTTTTGGCCCCATAAGTCAGTATTTCTTCATCACGCTCAGCAAAAAAAGCTCTGTGATTTCCAATTGTTCTGCTTTCTAAGTAACTTTGAGAATTGTTTGAAACCTTGGAGCCTCCCCCCACAGAGACCTAATAAAGCAGAAGGCCTGGCCTGGGAAGATGTTTTGGAGGTAGGTTTCATTTCCCTGGAAAAAAAGCCAGCCATAGTCACTGCTGACTGAGCACCGTAGAGAGAAGTAAAAATCCCCTAACTTCAGAGCATCCTTCCACGGGAGGTTTTAAACCTCCTTGTTTAAGAAGTGTTTCCTGTTGTCATCAAACAGGCAGCGGATCTCTAGAGAAATCCTCAGCTCATTATGTTAGCTCCACCAGGGTTCTCTTTAATAAATTTTTCCTTTTACATCACGAAATCTTTGCCTTCCTCCGGGCAGCACCGTACAGCTTTGTGAAACAGCTCTAGCCGCAAAGATAAAAACAACATTAAGCAATGGTGAAGTTTCTGCTGGACCAAAAAGCTGAAATAACACCGTTTTGGAAGCTAAGGAATTCCAATCATGAGTATACAAACAGGAACTAGAGTCCCGAGAGATCAGAGAGAAAAAGAGACCCACCACCCCCTAGCACACATCCCCGGTTCAAACCCATCACCTCCTCACCTGACGTCACCTCACAGAAGCACTTTTTCTCCCAACTGCACTGTCGTGTAGGAAACCTCTGAGACACAAGGGCCCGTACTCATGGGTGGTAAATCAAAGCCGTGTAAACCAGCATAATCACATCTGATCTGAGATCTGGCACCTTTTATGTTGAAGGACCAGCAAGGACAGTCACTAATTGCCACTAAGGCTGAGAGGGCCTCAAGAGAGCCCTGTTCGTGGTGCCACACCTGGTACAAGGACCCTACTGGGCCCGAAGGCCCTTTGAGGAGCATTACCTGGGACACTGGACACGTGTTGGTGTGAAGCAAAGGTGGGAACCAAGGATAAGGGAAGCCCAAATTCCAGCCCTGCCAATAAGCTTTTGCTTTCTCCGATTAGCAGTGAGCTAGATTGGACTGCCTTTATAAGCCTAATTTGAGATATTTCCAGGGATGGAGAATTTCAAATGATCATAAATCATGTCTTCCCGCCGTCTTGTATTCTTTTGGCACACTCAGCAGCCATTTTCTACTGAGAAGAATAGTCTACGGTATAAGCAAACAAGAAAAGTTCACCAAAAACATTTCCCCTAAAAATGACTAAATACAGCAAAAGCTTAGCAACTTGGGCTAACAAGGTGAAAGTATAGAATATTTTCAAGCAAATTCATTGCAATGATTCCCAAATGGATAAGGTGCAAAACTACACTAACACAGTGAAAAATATCTAATTGCATCTGCTTTACTAAATAAAAGCCTCTTAATTGGCATATTTTTTTTCCAAATCAAGTGTTACTCAAGTATTTCAAAACAGTCTGTTCTCTTAAGTAGGTTATGCAGGTCTCCGAGCATCTGTTTATCAATTTTCAGAGCAAATCCTTCCTTTATAGCTAGATTAAGGATGAAATTTAGGCCAAAATAGGAATTTGGTAAGGTTCTAACAAAGAGTGCCTTACTATACATCCTACGAAAACAGTTTTGTTTTGTTTTTACATTTTGCACTTTCAAAGATTTCTTTCCAATTACATCTTATTGTAACTTTTAGGAAAAAAAGTGCTACTTCTTAATTATTCTAAATGGATTGGGGAATTGAAGCGGCAGAACTGAACTGATAGCAACATGCATTCCCATAGAAAGCACCAGACTGGTATTTCAAGAACAAGTGTCTGTTATTTAAAGGCAGCTCAGTAGAGAAGAAAGACTATTTTAGTGACATCATGTAGACAGCGGCATGCTTGGTACCTTATAGGCCTACTTCTATCACATCTGCGTCTGTAAACCATGTCTGTCTATGAGGTCTTGGGAGCCGCTGGTGAAAGGGCTGTTTCTAAACACATATGTTATCCCCCTTTGAAAGCAGTTGCCATGGCGCTTATGTGGCTCAGTCAGTTAAGTGACCAGTTCCTGGTTTGGGCTCAGGTCACGATCTCACAATTTGTGAGTTTGCTCCCTGTGTTGGGGCTCCACTCTGACAATGCAGAGCCTTCTTGGGATTCTCTCTCTCTCTCTCTCTCTCTGCCCCTTCCCTGTGCATGCTCTCTCTCTCAAAATAAATAAACTTAAAAATAATTCCAGTCCACCACAAGGATGAGTGGTTCCCAGTAGATTGGTAATTTTACAAAAAGATAGCTCACCTCCAACATTTCTGAATGCACAGATTTCTGCCTTCCCTGTCCTTTTCAGACAGATGCAGCATTGTTGGCTTTGAAGATGGAGGGAGGGAGCCACAAGCCAAGAAATGTGACAGTCTTTAGAAGCTGGAAAAGGCAAGGCAACAGATTTCCCCTACAACCCTCAGAAGGGAACACCTGCTAACACCTTAATTGTAGCCTAATGAAATTTGTGATGGATTTCTAAACCTACAGAAATGTGAAAGGAGGTCTGTGTTGTTTTTAAGCCACTAACTTTGCGGTAATTTGGTACAGCAGCCACAGAAAATGATTGCCTGGGTGGCTCAGTTGGTTGAGCATCCAGCTCTTGATCTTGGTTCAGGTCGTGATCTCACAGTCTGTGAGATCAAACCCCACACTGTCCTCTGTGCTGACAGCTCAAAGCTTGCTTGGGATTCTTTCTCTCTCTCTCACTCTCTCTCTGCCCCTCCCCTGCTCATGCTCTCTTTCTCTCTCTCTCTGTCCCAAAATAAATAAATAAACTTAAAAATAAAAGAAAGAAGGAGAAATGGAGTGCTCACTGAGTACTGGGATTTTTAATCAGCTTATGCCCTTTCATCTTCAAGGGTGATGGGGCAGCAGCCATCAGTCACCGAGGGTACTTCCAAACAAAGCAAGCCGAAGTCCTGAAGGACACGTGTTCCCTTGCAAGTTCCCAAAGGCAAATGCAGGCAGAATAACCCTCACGGAGACAATTTCCTGGTGATTAAAACCAGAGCGAGTCTCATTTCTTCTGGGACACCTCCACTGAAGCTCAGAGGGTTAAAAAACAAAACAAAACAATTTAATCATAACTTGCAGATAAGTTTATGACAACGTATGAATTATGTGACATTTTTTTAATATCTTTAACGTTAAGGTTTTTACACAGAAAAGAGAAAATATTTCTCGTCTTCTTATTAGTTCATAGGCTCTAACTTGATCCAGAATATCTGAAGTCTCCAAAGATCAGAGCTAGGATCTGGCTCTTTTTCAAATTGGTCCCATGGTCTCCTCCAAAGGCCTCAAAAATTGTCCTGCAAGGAAAACAAAGACCTGAGATTCTTTCTCCTGGGATTAATGAAATTCAGAGGCATTTATTGATCACCTAATATGTGAAAGATCCAGTAAACAATTACTAAAGGTCACTAGAAAAAGCCAGTATTAGAGGTGTGACCAGAATACAGCCATCCAGAATTCCAGCCCAGGGCTGCTTGTCAAGAAGTCTCTAAATGGTTCTATTTATTATTTATGTCTGCCTACTTCCTAAAAAGATTTGCAGAGGCAATTTTTTAATTAAAAATTTTTCTAATCTCTTTCTAATCGTGTTTTATTGGCTGCATTTCAACCCTTTGTACTTAATCAACCTTGAGTAGTAGCATGTATTGAGTCTGTATAAAAATATGAATTAGCATTAAAATTAAAATGTACACACATTTAGTACACATGTAATATGTATGCGCATATTTGTATTTGTAAGCCTGCTGAAAGAAGCTAATGATAATGGCTCATTATGGGACTAATCAAAACTATTCTTTTGTTAGCGATTACCTGCCAAATTTACATAGCCGCCTTTTAAAAATTACATTCCCAAGGTGTCACAGTCCAGCCAAACAAAGTGAATATATAAAGAAAAGAAACACTCGATAAAGTAATATTTCAAAAGCATGTCAACTTATCTGGAAACAAATACTTTGATGAAAGAATACAACTTGACTAATTAAAGTATCACTACACCTAGCAGAAGAAGCTGTAATGGTAAAAAGACAGGTCTTGCTAATTCAAGGATACTGAAAGTGCTCACACAGGAAGTATTATACATGCCACCATTGTGTGCATGTCGACACCTGTGCATGTGTGATTTTCAGCAATTCCGTAACAGCGTCCCATCCCCATGTGATTATTACATTACTCTGTCTTCACCACCACAATTTCACCTTGGAATTGTATCAAGTTTCTCGGAAAGCACAATTAAATTTAAAGATAAATTTAAGAACAACATGTTTACTTGGCATTATTATCTGTACCTGTTGTGCTTGAGGCACTAATGTAAAAAATTAGTGACATTAGTAGGTGCATAGGCCCAGGCCTCAAGCTCTGAGAACATGGAATTGATAACTCCCTCTGGGATCCTGAAATGTCTTTGGGAACTCTATGCTAAAGATGTAAACATCACTAAAAACAAAAGGTGTTTGAGGTGAATGGTCAGAATCTGAAGGACAGAATAGGCCCAATGTCTAGCTTTTCACCCACAACCCCCTCAGGGGAAAGACTGAAAAGGGAGTAGACACCCACTGAGTGTCAGCTGTGTTTATACACACAGACTTCCCACCTGAATTCAGCTACACCCACCCTTGTTTTAAACAGTCTGTTAAATTGGTCAAATTTTTGGTTACTAGGGGATCATCTTCAAAAAAGTCACTTCAGTCTTTTCAAGTTCTCCTTCAAACAATGTCTTTGAAATATTTGGAGAAATAACTTAAAAATTCTTGATGTGAAATTAATTATTTTCCAATCTCTTTGGCTGGCTTGTGCCCTATGTGGGTCCCAGCCTCTGCAACATGCTCACAAAGCCTTCCCAGGCATCTCAGGGGCTCCTTAGCTCAGCTGACACACACACTGGCCAGCGCCATAGCACACCTGTTGGGGTATGGCTTCTCTCAGTACCACAGCCAACGTGGCCGGGCAGTGTGGCTTCACCGGTGGGCATTGCCACAGCCTCCACACCCCCAAAGACTATGCCAATGTATGAATGTGTGTGAGGGTGTATCCTTCTACGTTTATTGTTATACTCCCTTTAAAAAAATACCAAAACCTTCCTATGGAGATATCAACCAAGCAGTTCTTTCCACCCCTATGTTCAGAATCAACCCTCTCCAAAGCTCGGGCAAGAGCAGAGGACAAATCTGGGTAATAGACACCATGTTAAACTTAGAATCTCATGATAAGTGTTCAATAAACATGTGTAGATTAAATAAATAAATCCTCTTTCATTATGAGGATGAAGGCTTTACTGCTGGCTGAAATTTGTTTGCTTGGCTTTTTCTTCCGTTAGAGTGGGTTCTCTGCCAGGAGAGTCTAAGGTCCTCTATGCAAATAGACCTCTGGTGGCCAACCCACCAAACAACCAGACCTGTCCCCCAGCAGTGGACATAGGGTAGGCTTTTGCTGGGCTCCCAAGGGCTACCTTCAAACTCTGCTCTCTACCTTCTCACACCAGGTAGCAGTGTGACAGTTCAAGTCACTTCACTTCTTTATGCCCTCCTAACAAACAAATGGTGAGGCTGTAGATATTAAGCCCTATTTATGTAAGAGACCTAGCTCCTCAATAAATGTGGATCTCTAAATTTTCTCTACTACACTGTTAAGTTTTACATTTCATTAAGCATGAATTAAAATTGTGAATTGCAAAAACAATAAACTAATTGGCACGTTCATTATAGCAAACCATGCTCTGAATATCATTGCTTAGGGTATTATAATAGTAAAGGTGAGCAGCTTAGTTCACTGATAGTATAGAAGTAGAGCTTCTTGTTGGTGTTTTTAATTACATTTGACTTCTACCTTTTTGCATGTTCATGCATCTTAGCCTGGGTAAGTGTGGACACAATATGATGGACTCAAAGAGAAGGAGACAGTTCACAAGCCACCAGAATACTGGAGAATAACAGATCTACATATACACAATAACTCCCACATCATAGAGTAGGAGAAACACCTACTTTCATTTGCTTTGACATGGTTAGAAAATCATTAGTAGATATTAATTAAAGAATTACATTAATTGAACCAGTTATTTGACTAAGGCTTCTATGTATAAGTAAAATAGCCAAACCATAGATGATCCATTTATTGCTACTAACGGTAGAAATACTTGCAAATTGAAATTGCATCTCAGTTCATTGGTTACATCATACAGACACAGGTAAAAGTTTTAGAAATATATTTTGGCAAATGAATGATTTTGGAAAATTCTTTAAATGAAGGGGCAGCAGCTGCGAACAGATGAAAAATCTTGACTTGAATATCCATTTAAGTCAATAGAACTACACCTGTCAGGGCACGATGGATAATACAGCCAACGTCTACCCACTGGGCTGCGTATTTCAGTACCTCACCAGTAGTTCTGGAGAGACCCAAAAGAAATGTGCATGTCAGTTCCTATCCCTCGTATTACAGATAGGCAGCCCAGGTGAAGAGCCACTATTCTCTATTCTAAAATGGACTTGTTGGATATATCGTCATAATAAGTGAAGCATCATTAAGAGAATGGTGTCTTTATTGGACCGTTCTTCTGTATCACAAGCAACTTTAGGACAAGTATTATGTCATCTACACCTCCCTATCCCATGCAGGCCTGAGACTCCCTCCTCACACCACAGTATATGATTTTTTAAAAATTGTGAATGAAAAAATTTAACTATTTAAATAATATCAATAATCTCAAAAGATCACTGTTTGCTGAAAAGTAGCTTCTGATGCCCAGTGCCACCCAAGGACCACCAACTACGGATGCTCTTGGATACACGCATTTTGCTTGGGGCTCATCACTTGCATCAGGCTTGGCTCCAAGCCTCACACTGGCAAGGAGGTCAAAGTTGGACTAGTGGCATTACCTCCAAATTGCATTCGACTGCCATTCCTGAAAACCTCTGGCACATATCACACATTTTGACATATTTCATTTTCTAATACACTAGAACCTTAGAAAATGGTGGTGGGCCCCATGACATCTGAGAGGCAATAATCTCATGCACCTGGACCTAAACCCGTTCACCCCAGGATTGGCAGGATGGAGGTGGGTATCTGTTTAGCAGGCTCACGTTGCTTGTCCTTGTCAGTTTGGGAAACAGCATAGGATCCACAGGTGTGTCTGGGAAGGCACTTTTGAACAGCAAATGCTAACAGGAGAAGAAGTGCAGGAATGCTATCCATATTCCGACGAAACGTTCTGGTTTCAATATTCTTTTTGAAAAACATAACTTCTCTAGTAGGTTGGTCACACTCCAAGAGGAATTAGGCTTGAAAGATAACAGAACTTCAAAAGCCAAATTGAAAAGACCAGACCTGAGGCTGTGAAGTGCATTCAGAAGAGAGAAGGGTTTTAACTCAGCTTTCAAAGCATGTTCTCCCTCCTCTTTGAAAGTTTCTGACACTTTGAGAGGTGCTGAAGATTTTCCCACCCATGACATCTTTCATCAGAAAACCATGAAATAACAAAAATCTCTTTCTAGGTAGAGCAGGGGGAATGTGAAAGTCAGAGTCAGGTAAAGTCAGTTGCCTCTTGTTCTGCTTATTTTGTTGTTGTTGTTTTCTTCAGCGTAATAGGTGTCTCCAAGAAAGCTGCATGAGCCTTGCTTATCTCATTGCAAAGACGCACATTCTAATGCGAATGGAACCAAGGCCCCAAACGTGTGGTTCCCAACAGTAAGCAGAGGGCATGTGGCAGGGTGCCAGAAATGTGCCTCCATGACCCATTGGCCATTGGCCAATGATTGCCAAACAAACAAACAAACAACAACAGCAACAAACCCAAAGGGAAAAAAGATAGGAGGAAGGCATAAAAGTAGGAGGTGGTAAATACACAGCTCAACACCTACATCCCTGCCTCTTTCCGGCTGCTTCTTTTACCCAGAACCTTGTTGTCCTGCATTTACCCTAGGAACCTCTGGTGACCCTCCAAGATTCAACTGAGAATCATTCCGATTACCAGTATGTGCCAGGCCCAGTACTAGGTGCCAGGTACCTGAAAGTGCACAATACAAAATATTGACCCTCAAAGAGCTGTGTGCCAGGCTCACAACTGGGCACCAAGAACAACATACAAAGAAAACGATTGTCCTGAGCTCACTGTTTGGCACACAGAATGGAACAGGGCGCATTACAAGATGCCTACCCACAAGGAGCTGAGCACCAGACTCGATGATGGGCACATGGTAAACAACGGGGCACAAGATGCCGACCCCCCAAGGAGCTGAGGGCAGGCCGAGTACTGAGCACTAGGAACTCGACAGCACATGATACCAGGTCCCCGCCCACAAGAGGCTAAGCACCAGGCTCAGGGCTAGACACAACAAGCACCGCAGTGCAGAATGAAATGTACTCACCTGGAGGGGACTGGAGTCCAAGCTCTGTGCTCAACACAAAGAACGTAGCAGTATACAACCCAAGGTCCCTACTCATAGTAGATGTGTGCCAGGTCCAATATGGGCAAATGAACAAGGTATGTCCAATGCAGCATGCCTACCCTCAAAGATCTGCCTTTCTTGAACCTCTTGACATAGTAATTGCTTTTATACCTTCCATTTATACCCTGATAAACATCATCACTTTTTTTAAGTTTATTTATTTTGAGAGAGAAAGAAAGATAGAGCAGAGAAGGGGCAGAGAGAGAGAGAGAGAGAGAGAGAGAGAGAATCCCAAGCAGGCTCCGCACTGACAGTGAGGCTCAATCCCATTAACTGTGAGATCATGACCTCAGCCAAAATCAAGAGGTGATGCTTCACCAACTGAGCCACCCAGGCGCCCCCACATCATCACTTCTGAGCAAAATATTTTCAGTGTCTATCCCCCCCCCATCATGGACAGTAAGTGCATTGATGGCATGATTTATAATTTATTTGCATTCATATCCCCAACACTAAGCACAGGCACCTCAAAAATCCAAAACCACCAACACCAGTGACAACGCAGATGTGTGTGGCACTGAACAAAAGTGCTAATAAATTTCTCCTCAAAACAATGTCACAGAGGGTTCAGAAAAACATTTCCTTTGGGATATTTTAGTTAGTATTTATGCACCAATCACTCAGGAGTGATATAGGTCTGTAATTCTCTTTCTTCGTATTGTCCTGATCTGGCTTATGTATCAGTGTTAAATGTTAAACTTGTTTCATAAGAGGAGTTAGTTAGAGAATTTTCCTCCCTCTTCAGTGTTTTAGAACAGGTGTCAGCACATCTTTCCATAATAGGTTGATAGTAAGTGACAGTAAATATTTTAGGCTTTGTCGTCCACACGGTGTCTGTTGCAACTATTCAACTTTCCCCAAGGCAGCCATAGACAATAAGGAAACAAGCGGCTGTGACCATGTGTGACTGTCCAGTTAAACTTCATATATAAAAACAGGTGGCAGTGAGCCAGATTTGATCTGTGGGCCTTGGTTTGTTGATACTTGATCAGGAATAATTTATAGAGCATGTGAACCACATGGGCTTTGAAAGTTTGGTGGAAATGCCCCTGGGCCTGATCGCAGTGGAAAAGACTCTGGTGCTTCCCCATTAAATAAGATAAGACTTCACAGGTCCATCTTCTATTTTCCCTGCCCCAGTTCTAGGATGACCCACTTGTCCAAGGAGCCAGCGTCAAGCTCTCTTAGTTAGACAGGCTTTATAGTATATTTTAATGTCTGCTAGAGCTGTTTTCTCTTTGCAGTTTGACAGTTTTCCTATTTCGTCACTCAGTATATGAGACCCAGAGGTGGACTTGCCCAAGGGACAGGGGCTGGGAGGAGGAAGCTCAGTGCAGCAGGCCATATGTGGGGGCTAGTGGCTTGAGTGTGGCACTATTATCACTATGGGTCCTGGCAGGCCTGGTCTGGGAGGCTGAGGCTAACCGTGACGAAGGGCTCTGATGACAGCGAAACCAAGTGCACGTGAAATCCTAAGACTCATTCATGCCGGGTGACCGCAGGTGGCAAAGGTCTGCTCCAGGCAGAGGAAGGTTGGCCTGGCAAGGACAAGGCAAAGGCCAACTGGAGAGGTGCAGGGTCCTGAAACAGGAACCCTGGCAGAGGCAGTGAGGGAGAGCCCCTTGGTAGCGCTGCCAAGTATCTGAGGAAGAGAGGCCCCAGATGAGTCACCAGACCTGGATCTCAGGGCAGAGCTGGACAAGGACTAAGTGGGATTCTGGCTGAACCCCAAATGTCAGGCTAGGGCTCCTAAGTCCCTGTTACCCGATGGCCCCAGGACTTGAATGAGATTATGTCTCAGATTCCTTCCACTTCTAAGAGTCTAATTAATTAATCCATTCAAGAGCAACGAGGACTCATGTTTCAGCAGCTCATTCTGTGTACCATGCACACACTCTGCCAGACCCTTGACATGCACTAAAGGGAAGAAAACAAATGTTTTTTTGTTACCAGTAGTGTGTCGGGACATGTTTAACAACCAGCTCTCTTCAGGAGGGCGGGAAAGGGGGAGGCCCGATGTGTAGCATTTACCAATACCTGTGGTACAAATACTCCCAACATGATTTCAACTTACCACCAAGTAGTCATCGAACGGCGAGCTGGGAAGAGCCATGCAGTGGAACATTGTTCTATATTATTTCCATCCTACAGATACAATAGATGGGAATAGCCTCAGAGCATAAATAGATAATAAAATATAATAAAATTATTAGAAAGTGATATGTTTTGAGTATACATTACAGTTGTTTTTGATATAATTTAGTTGTAAGTTAATGATATCTGTATTTAACAATTTCTGGTAATTTACCAATCAGTTCTTGAGAGCTGGTATGGGGCACCTGTAACACACTACTGATTATTACTTACCTGCCTACCATATGCCGTGATTGCCATGCGAGACACATTATTTCATTAATCCTCACTGTAATCTTCGGAAATAATTACTATTTTACTGATGAATAAAAGGATGTCAGAAAGGTTGAATAACTTGTCTGGAATCACACACTTAAACTATGGTTTGTGTGTGACCTCCACCTTCCATGTCCTTATATTCTGTTATACCACACTGTCACTCAAATTGCAAACATTTGATCTTAACATGTTTATTCGTTAGGAGAGTAGACTGTGTCCCATGTATGCCGAGGTCCGCTGAATTCAGGGACTCTGTGAACACGGATATGTGTGAAAGGTCATTGGCACTGAGTCAGTTTCCTTTCAGAAAGTGCCATTAAGCTAGGTAAGATGGCAGCGTTCAGCAGAGCTTAACCTGTGTAGTCTTCTAAAAAGGATGGTAGTGCCCCGGAAACCTGGCAAGAAGTCTTTCCCGAAGCAGTGGCAATTATTTCAGGGTCTCCTTTCATTTTCCTTTCTTGTCCCTAAATTAATTCCAGCTCACAAAATTAATTCCTTTTTAATCAAGTCAGTGTCTTTCACAATGAACCTAAAGATGAGTATCCAATAACACTTCAACCACTGTCTTCGACTAATTTACAACATTTGCGATTCTGTTATTTTTTTCATCTTAAAACATGATGGTGTTTACTTTTTAATAAGCGGCATCACTGTAAAGTTACAATAGGAGCCTCTAGGAACAAAATAATTTTAAAACATGAATTCAATTATTTCTCACAACAGTCCTATGCAATAGGAACTATTATCCTAAGGTTATAGTAAACCAAAATAAATACAAAGAGACTAAAAATTTATCCAATAACATCTTACTGGTCTAAAGATAAACTCCAGATTCCTTAGGTGTTCAGTCAAGGCCCTCCATAATCTGGCCCCAAATGCCTTTTCCAAATTAGATCTCACTCCTGACAATAGTACTCATTGACAAAAGTACTAGTTAGGACCTGCCATATACTCTGCTTTTTGCCTGTAAGCCTCAGTCTCACTACCGTCCCCACCCAAGATGCCCTCTTCCTTGCCCTTTGCCTACCTGGATCCTCCCATCACAAAAAACACTGCTCTTGTGTTGTCTCTTCCACGGAAACATCTCTGACCATTCTCACTCAGTGACATTCACAACCCACTCTTGCCAAGAGTACCTTGTAACTTCTCTTGACGTATTTCCCTATATTGTCACTTAAATGTCTATATTAGTCTATATCAAAGTCTTACTCTCCAACTAGAATGCTAACTCACTATAAATCATACTTCCACAGTGCCCAGCACTCTTCTAAGTACAAAATTATCCTCAATGCCTTTTTTTTTTTTTTTTAAGTAATCTCTAGGCCCAACGTGGTGCTTGAACCCATGACCCTGAGATCAATGCTCTACTGACTGAGCCAGCCAGGTGCACCCCCTCAGTGCTGTTTTCAACAATGTATTCTCTGGCTTATGCAGAGGTTACTCTTTTCATCAGAAATGCACTCTGTTCTTGGACCCACACCTCATACATCTTCGGCATGAAAAATATTTATATGCCCGAAGGTTGCATCCATTCTGGTAAAATGAACTCATGAGAATTATACATTAATCAGGATATTTGCTACCCCAAACTCATATTATTTCTACTTTATTTTTACATGCTTTTAAAAAATAGAATATTTTTTTAAAAAACTTAACCACTTTAAGCAAACTGGTTAACGTAACATTGGAAAAGCTCACAGCATAGGCAAGAAACAAGACATTAAATAACTTTTCTTTTAATAATGCACAAGGCCAAAGGGAAGGTAGGTATAAGAGAAGCAGAGCATCGGACTCTACCGGAGTTATTTTTTAATAGCTTCAAAGGTCTTTGGAGAAAGAAAAGTTGCAAAAGTTAGAACAAAGAAAAAAGGAATTTTAAATGGCAGATTAATTCAAAAGTTTGGAAGACTGTTCAGGACAGTAAATCATAGCCTTCTGAATGTATTTAAATGAGGTGGAAACTGACAAAATGGAATTGTTTTAGAAAACTTGCCCCAAGCAGGAAAAGAGCAGATGGGTGGAAGATGGGTGCGAACACACACATAGCTACTTAACTCCAGTTTGGAAATGGACCATTAGGCTAAGGATGAGAAAGAAAATAAAAAAAAAAAGTTTAACTCAAAACGAAAGAAATAAGCTAGCTAACTTTCAATGTATTCTGCCTGATTTTATTTCAAAGAGCTCTTTAGGGGATCAGAAGTACATCAGCTTCTGCGAGCAGGCAGTGGAAACCGTCTTTGTGTCCCTCACAAGGCTCATTTGCTCATAAAACAAGAGAATGAACAAGACTGCCACATCAACACTTACTGATCACATGGTCAAGATTAGTGTTAACTCATTTTAAAAGGTCCTGATGGGCCAAATTTATAGCACAACACTTAAACACCAAGGTGATTTAATTGGAGTCACATCAGTAAAGAATTCAAAAGAAGTTCTTGAGAAATTGAAATTAGGTAATAATAATAAAGATCCGGGGATGTGCTAGGTTCAGTAAATTACAGATGGGCTGGTTTAACTTCTGTCCTAAAGAAAGTATTAGGCTTTATTTTTAGAAACCAATTGGGAATACTAACGGACGAAGCTTTCCCTTCGTTAAGGGGAACTCACCTGGTCACAGAAAAATACCACTAACAGAGGTAATAAGAGATGTCATTTGAAGATAGCAGAGCTGAGGAAGACAAAAAGGAAAAGCCAACATCATAATTAGATTGCCAGGAAGAGTATGAGAGCATTTCACACTGGGAGGAAAAGGTCCAAAAGTCAGAATCAGTGAAACACTAGTGATGACACTGTCAGTACTCAGTGTTAACCCTCCGATGCAAGATAAAAAGATTCTGTCATCTCAGATTCCTAGAAGGTTTGGGTGGCAGTACCTTACGTGTGAACTTGTTATGTGCTGAGGAGTAGTTTTTATTAAATACAAATAGTAGATTACAACTTGCCTTAAAGCATGTTACAATGTTATAGACAATATGATGCTAAGAACCATCTTACAATGGGATAGACAATATGATACTAAGAACTATGACTGAGTAATGAAAATTCAATCCAATACAAAAGTTGGTAAATTGGGGCTATATCTCATCTGTACTGCTTTCTGGAGAAAGTATAACCAGACAAAACTACATACATAGAAGCTTTTGAGGAAAAATAATGTCCTATATTTCTTGTCATAGACTTTCATTCTTAAAAAAAATACATTTTCCTTTGAACAGAACATCTGGCCAACTCAGTCCACAGTCCCATCAGTCTTAGGAATGCTCCCAGGCAGCTGGATTAATGACCTTTTTTATGTATTGACTCTCCATTCCGGTGTCATGGTATTATTATTCAAGGACATAAGTTACTTCTTAAGAGGGTAAGTTCATTGATGGATGTGTTAACTTTTTAATTTTCTGGACTCTGAAGCAGCATATACTACTCTAGATTTGTCACCATCACCAAACATTTATTGAGGAGACAAAACCCAAATGCATATGAACATGAATTAAAAGAACAAAGTGGAATCAACTATCTACCAAATGAATGCTAAAGACAACAAATACTACAGGAAAAGGTAGCAGTGGTTTGGAAAGGTCAAGAAAGGCATCCAGGGTAAGGAAAATATGTCTGCAAAAATTCTGATTCTAATTCTCCTGGCTTGTCCAATTTGAACACAGGGCAGGACCCCTAGAGCAGATGTAATGAAAAATAAAGTTGGAAAGGTAATTAAAAGCAAAATGATGTAGTGTTTGGAAAGTCAGGTTTAGCAATTTGTACTTAATCTGCAGATACATGGATGGATGATTTAGAAAGTTTGAAGGGATATCTGTGAAGAAGATGGGTCAAAAGAATGAAGGCGAAGAAATCAGTAAGACTATTTCAATAATCCAAGCCAATCAAGCTAAATTAATACAATGGTAGCCCAAGGGCCTTCAGTCTGGCCCACAGATTTTATTTAGCTTACGTACTATTTTTTTAACTGAGATATGATTGGCATATAACATTGTAGAAGTCAAAGATGTACAAAGTTTGACTTGGTATATTTATATACTGCAGTATGATTACCAATATAGTGTTAGTTAACACCTCTATCATGTCACATAATTATCATTTCTCTTTTGAGGTGAGAATGTTTATGATCTAGTCTTTTCACAACTTTGAAGTATCTAATACAGTATTGTTGACTATAATCACTATACTGGGCATTAGTTCTCCAGAACTTACTCATCTCCTAATTGCAAGTTTGTACTCTTTGACCAAAATCTCCCCAACACCCTCACCCCCAGTCCCTGGTAACCACCATGCTATTTGCTGTTTCTGAGTTCAGCTTTTTTAGATTCTTCATATAAGTGACATCATACAGTACTTGTCATTCCTCTCTGACTTACCTCCCTTAACTTAATGCCCTCAAGGTCTACCCATGTTGTCACAAATTCCTACATACTTTTTAAACAATTCAAAATAAATTGCCAACATCTAAAATGAGAATATTTCCCATTAAAACCTGAATTTTCAACTTCTCCAGAAGGACTGTTCAAGACCCTTCAGAGTCCTTAGGGCCTAGACATTGAATTTGGTGACCCAACCCCATTTTCTCTCAAACATATCCAAGTGAACCCAAATCCCACATTAAATATAATTTACACCTAATTGTCTAAAAGTTGATTTGCATTTGATTAGTTGACAACATGTTAGGCTTTGCAGACATTTAATTAAAACACTTATTAGTTTTAGTTTGCAGTTTTGTTTTTAAAGAAGTCAAAACCTCTTTTTAAATTCTAGGTTACATATATATCATCAGCTCCTGAAAAACTGCAGGTACCATGCCTATGATGACTAACATATAAAATAATACTAAAAATAATACTATTCTCCTGAAAAAACTGATGGCAGCACTGGGTCCACATTCGTATAAAACTAACATCCCCATTAGATGAGCCCTGTGCTTGACGAGATACTATCTATCAGAATGTGTCAGTCTTCACATTACCCGCCTGGACCCTATGAGCATAGGCATCTAAGACCTCTGCTTTAGATTCCTACTACTTGGAATGTGGTCTGCACACCTACAGAATTCATATCATTTGAGAGCTGGAGAGAAATGCAGAATTTCATACCCCACTGTGGACCTTCAATTTAACATGTCATGAACCATTTTGATATCCTACAAACATTAAAGTTTGCAAGCACTGTTTTGATCAATGTGTGGTCCCCAACTGGAAGCCTGGGAGGTGTAAATTCTCATGTTTCAACCAAGATCTACTAAATTAGAAACTCTGGGATGGGGACTCAGGAATCTGTGTATTAAAAAGCCCCCCAGATGATTCCAGTGAACACTAACGCGTGACAGCCACTGTTCAGACAATGGTTTCTTAAATCAGGACAGTAATAGGGGGAAGGAAAATACAAGGGAGAAAATACCTGCAAGGGAGAGATCAGTAGAATTTAATGACTGCTTGGAGCTGAGAGATGGAAGAAGACAAGGTTCATGGGTGGTGACAAGAAAGTTGAACCCATGTGTTTTAAATTGTGCACAAGATGGGAAATTTTACTTGCCAGAATATCTCTGTTAAGGATTTTTCACTAATAAAGGAGGCAGAGTTCGTGAAGATATTTCCTAAAAGGAAAAGGAAATGCTGGGTTTCAATGAAACAGGGTTTCAGATGGGGGTGTGGGAGAGCAGAGCACTGTGGGGAGCACCCGCCTTCCAGGAGCTGTGGGGTGGCTGGCAGGCCAGAGCACAACTCCCTCACTTTGAGGAGGAATGAGGTGCTGTGGTAGCAGGAAAGGAGAACAAGGGAAAGCGCCCCCAAGGGCATCTGGGAGAGAAGAAAGGAGGGAGAGAGAGGCAATGGGAACAGGAAGAAACAGGAAGTGGGAGGGAGGATTATGAAGATGCTAGCTGTGCATGAAGGCACTCTCCTTGTCCTACCCCCTTTGCAGTGTCCTCCAAACACTTAGGAAAACAAAGTTCAGGAGGTACAGTTTAACTGCTCAGCTCTGTTTCCTCAAATGTGGCACAATCTTTGTCCCAGGCACCGTAGACCCCTGAACTGATTTGACATAGAAAAGAGTAATGCATTTAAGTAGGAAAAATCAGAAAGAAAAAAATGAATAGAATGGATCATTTTTATACCTGTTGAATTTGAGCTATCGGCAGAAAAATCAAAGTCAAAATATCCAACAGGCCGTCTCTGACACACAATTGGAGCTTGAAAGAGAGTTAGATTTTATAGTCATTTACATAAAAGTGACCCCTGGACTTATTAAAAATAAACCTTGAAGAACATGAGGATTAGCAGGCTGAAGGAGACAGAAGAGCCCATGAAAGGGAGAAAAAGGCAAAAGAAGCAATATAATTGTCTAGGGCTTGGAAGCCGGAAGAACACTGAGTTTCAGGCCGAGCCCAATTCCGAACCCAGATCAGCGAGGCACTTTCACACACATTAGCTTATTTAACCTATACGGCAGCATTTCAAGATGGCTCATTATACCCATTGGACAGATAATACCAATACAGAGACATTTCCTAATTAGTCCCAAAACACACAGCTAAGAAGCGATGAATCTAGCTCAGTGTTTCTCATCAGGGGCATGATTTTTGTCCCCCACAAGGCAGTTGGCATGGTCTGAAAAAATTTTGGGTCTTTACAGCCTGAGGTGGTGGGGGTGGGGTTGTGGGGAAAGATCAGAGAGCGGATGAGTGTGGAATTGCTACTTGAAATGAGTGGATCAAGGCCAGGGATGGTGCTGAACATCCTACAATGCACAGGACAGACAATAGACTCCCACAGCGAAGAATTATCTGGGCCCAAATATCAATATTTCTGCTACCGAGAAACCTTATTTAGCATCTAGTCTTTGAAATACGGTGTATAATCTTCCCACAACACCACTCTATCCACACTCAACCAGGTTGCTCCACTACTGCCAATGTTAGAGTAAGGGAGCTTTGACAGAAGTTTCTAGAATATGTTTTCTGTGTAGTGCACATGACTGAATTAGAAACTCTGGGAGTAAGGCCTGACTCTCTGAGCTTTTAAAATCCTTCCAGATGATCGCGTTATACTCTAAAGTTTGAGAACCAGTAATTTTTTTTTTTGAGTCCGATGAATTTGGTCATTTGAAAACCATCACTGTCTGCTGAGAATGTATTTTTTGAGAAGGTGCTGGCACCAGAAAGTGGGGCAGAAGTTGGGGGGAAGAGCCATGTTACATAAGATGGCTGTGAAAATCCCACTGCTGAAGCAGAGAAACTCCATGGAAAAGATGATTCTTAAGATGAGTTGCAAAGAGGGAAAAGCATTGGCCCTGAGTGCCAGTTCCAACAGTGCTTTCTAGGCAAGGAAGCCAAGCCAGGAGCAACTGAGGAAGCCTGTATCAGCATGGCTAATGTTGAGCTGACAATAAGCAGTTTAGCATTGACTAGAGGATAGCCAGGGGAGTGATGGCTGGGGAGACAGCTCAGTCTATAGGGCGGGAATGAAAGAGCTTGGCCAGTAAGCTGGAGGCAGTTTGTAGAGCTAATGAAGGAGGGGTGGAGGGGAGGAGTTTCAAGCATGGAAATACCTTAATTAGATATGCATTTAAAGAATATGATTCAGCAGCTATTTGGATGGTGGACTTCAGTGGGATAAGAGGCTAGCAAAGAGTTGGGAAGACACTCTTATAGCCATTTCATCAGTGGTTTCCAAAGTGGGAAGAATTGCCTAGAAGGGGTACAAGCTGATCACTATGGTATAGAAAGAGAATATCGGAACTTGTTGATATGTATTTATTATATTGTCCTCTAAATTAATGTGAAGACCTTCACTTTTTCCGTGTGCCAGAGGGCCGCGTGTTACTTACTGCGGTAGAAGAGTAGGGAGACTTCTATGACGAGCTGGCACGGAATTTCTCATCTCACACACTTTACATTGCATATTGCACCTAGCATGTGCCCGACAAGTGGATTTATGGCCTATGGTATGTAATTTAAGAGGACACAGGGGACCTTCTGGGTACTGGTGATGTTATGCCCTGGACCTAATTTAAATTACATGGATAAGGGGCACCTGGGTGGTTCAGTTGGTTAAGTGTCCGACTTCGGCTCAGGTCATGATCTCACGGTTTGTGGGTTTGAGCCCCGCATCGGGCTCTGTGCTGAACGCTTGCTCAGAGCCTGGAGTCTGCTTCAGATTCTGTGTTTCCTTCTCTCTCTGCCCCTCCCCGCTCACGCTCTGTCTCACTCTATCTCTCAAAAATAAATAAATGTAAAAAAAAATTTTTTTAAACTTATAAAAAAAATCACATGGTTACATGCTGATGCTCACTTTGAAAAAATTCATCAATCTAGAAAACTTAACAATTTGTCCTCTTCATGTATGTTAAATAAAATTAAACAAAAAGTTCACTTGCGACATTTTTAAAGATGTTTAATAAACGTAAACACATTTCTATAATTTGTGAGACAATTGCTTTTGTGCTTTTATTTAAACATTAATTTAAAAATTAAATTAAATTTAAAAAAATAAATTAAAAATTAAGCGTCTGACCTCAGCTCAGGTTATTATCTCATGGTTTGTGAGTTTGAGCCCATCATCAGGCTCTGCACTGATATAGATAGTACAAAGCCTGCTTGGGATTCTCTGTCTCTCCCGCTCTCTCTCTCTCTCTCTCTCTCTCTCTCTGCCCTCTCCCCATCCGTGCTTTCTCTTTCTCAAAATAAATAAATAAACCTAAAAACATATATTGTTTCCCTCATCTGTAAAATTTGTCTTTATAATATATAAATATATAAAATTTGTCTTTATAATATATAAAACATTAGACAAATAGTACATAGATTTCATTTCACCAAATATAAAAAATAATACATGGGGGGGGGGTTGAATGCATCGGTTACTGATGGGAATATGCCATAAAGAATCTCATCAGACCACGCAAAGGTTGATAAGAGTTCGAACTCCCAGAGCCCTGGGGCTGAGGGGAGGGAATGGGGAGAAGAAATGACCAGAGAGAATCTACAGGACTGATACCTGGTGGGATTGTGAGATGTGTAAAGGGAAGAAGAGTCCCAGGTTTCAGCGTGGGTTTCCACATGGGCTCTGAGAGGCTGATAATGCCCCGCACTAAGACTGGAAACCCAGGATGACAATGGTGTGAAGAAGATGCATTTAGAATACAAAAGGTGCACTATTTTTATTTTGATCTGCAACCAAAGTCCCATGTTATATAGTCAGCAACCTAAAAATAATTAATCTATTATTTTCTGAAGGCACACTAGGAAGTGTCACTCCTAAGAGGAAAACCCGACTAATTACTGTTATACACAGTATTATACTGAAAGTATCATTTACTTTTGATAGCAAGTCTAGGAAAAATCACTCAAAAATCACGTATTGTAATTCTGTTTGAAAGTGTGGAAAACAGTGCACAGTATTTTATTATTAGGTCTATGGAAGAGGGCGGTGTAATTAATCCTCCATTACATTCTTAAAATTAGGCTTCTTTTAAAACATAAAAGTCAAAGAAATGCATTCGTTTTTCATTGAGACTTTAAGAATGCTTTAAATTAGTATCATGAAAATGTTATTAGGAGAAAAATCATTTGCATCACCCACAAAAGACCCTGTTCTCAGTAATGTGCATCGAGTGTGTCATCTCTAAGAAGGCTTCACCCTTACTTGACTCTTTTTTTAATCCAAAAAGCATTAATTTCTTTACAAATATTTATCCAGCTCCCATGTACCTCATGAGGATAATTCCCTGAAAGATTAAACAAAAAAGATGGCCGCCTTTCTCTCCAGTCACAGAGCAATAGACGGAGTGGCTCGGACAGGAAGGGAGAAGCCAGGAGACACTTCTCAGTAGCCCATGTTGCTCCCTTTACTACAGGAAAAAATTATTCTACGAACCGATGAAAAGCAGATGGGACCCCCTACAGTGTGTTGGAGGGTAAGAAAAATAACCACAAAGAAGAAAGAAACACATTTGGAGGAAGAAAGGACAAAACTGTCACTACCTTTTGAACGATTACTCTCTGCTGTCGACTTTCACTCTTGTTTGAGGGGCTTGCTTTCTGCTACATTCATTCTCTGCACCTGTATGAAGTTTCCCTTCCTTTCCTCTCCTTGCCTCCACTTCCCTCCCTCCTTTCCTTTTCTTTCTCTTCCTTTCCTCCATGCCATTCGCTGATCGCAGGCTGTGGATCATACTGAGCTGGCATTAGGGAAAACCAACATAAGCAGGTCACGGTGCTCGCCCTGGAGGAGATGGGAGCTGAGTAAGAAGCTGACATTTGAATCAAGAAAAAGGCATGTCTTCTATACATTTTTTGGCCCACGAAGCATGTGGACTCTTTAGTGTGACCAGGAAACAATCAATATTTTTTGAAACCTTAAAACTGATAAATTTGCAACTTAAAACCGAATGCCTTCTTGGACTGGTCTATCTAGTAGATGAATCCCTCTCACAGAGGATTGAAAGGCACAGAAAGTCTGCTTTACTTTTGGATGATGTTTTCCCAAGGCAGGAAACATCCAGATAATTATTTTAGCCATACTGATGCATACAGGAAACATTTCAGATTGCCATTCTAAAACCCCAGGCTCATAGGTATATATTTTTAAAAATTCTAGTTATTGGGATGCCTGGGTGGCTCAGTTGGTTGAGCATCCAACTTTGGCTCAGGTCATGATCTCAAGATTCCTGAGTTTGAGCCCTTGGCCCAGATCTCTGCTGACAGCACCGAGTCTGCTTTGGATCCTCTGTCTCCCTCTCTCTGCCCCTCCCCTGCTTATGTGCGCTCAGCCGCGCACTGTCTTTATCTCTCACACAAATAAACATCTTGAAAAACCTTCTAGTTATTTTCCTCCTCTGATCCCAATTTTTGTGTCATTCTAAGAATATTTCAGATAACAAATCACAGACACTAGCAAGAATGCTTTCCTTCTAGTGGGCACTGCAATGTTCCCAGACTATTATTTCCCTTCTTATTCCTCAGCTAGCTATTAAAGCTGAAAGATCTGCCTTTCCCCACATGGGCCAGGGATTTCTGGAACATCCCCCTCACTTTCAGATCTGGGGTCTGGAAGTACTGCCTTCTTAATGCAGAGACCACCCTGGTGTTTGCAAGATCTCAGGCTGATGTTGAAGGCATCGATCGAAATGGATAAGTGAACATCAGACAGTGCACCGAAGTGTTGCCCTCAGGGCTCTGTGGTGTGCAGAGTGCTCAGATGCAGTGCCCTTATGAAGCCCCCCAGAGGAGGCATCTGCTTCCGAGCACAGAGTAACTGTCTTTCAATGACACAGTCAAATGAAACGGAACCACAATCGTTGTGCAGATAAAGCAGATTTTTGCCTAGTGGCCTGCTGTAAAAGGTAATCAGAGCTTTCCTTTAATGGACTGAAAATCCAAACCAATTAGAAAACTGTCTGACCCAAACTGTAGTTCAGTTCAGATTATGAGAGAGGCTATTGCCTTTCATGCACGTCACCTCTCCCCTGAAATGAGCTCTGGTGCTTTCGAAAAGGTTACAATGATGCCCACGCAGCAAAACGATGACTGGCCCGCCTGAAGGAGCACACATCAGAATGAGAGCCTGAATCCCTTACTCTGAGCAAGATGAAACCACAGATATGGAAGAAGCACGGCCACTGTATTTTCAGGCAAACTATCTGAAGAAGTGAGAAAAAAAAAACTTAGTAAATTGAGATTTATTAAAATAATAATGAGGAGTTCCAGGGAGTTTTTATAGCCCTATTCGGGAGGAAAGCACAAATTCCTGTACATCCATGCACAGAGGGAAAGTGTCTGTTTCCCCACAGGAGATGCATGGATATAGTGGGACCGCCCATGAATCCCAGAGCCTAGAAAATCAAACTGAAGTAGAGTGTGTGTGAACAGCAGAAAGAGTAGCTCTAGGATCCTTTCTTCAAGTACATGCTAATACTGGGAAGAGATTGATTGTGGGAAAAAATAGACATAGAGTACATTAACCAAAATATGAATCGTTGGCTAACCTGCCAGGTTACATGAAAGTCCTGAGCAGACCAACAAAAAGACTAGAGTGACTGTTCTCCAATCGTATGTGGAAAGAACATGTACAAGAACAGCTAAGGCAGGTTGTAAGACAATGAACTGTCCATCTGTGGAGATGAGAGACAGAAGGGGCCGATGTGCTAACAGCCAACACTATTTCTTGCCTACATATGACTTTATGGGCAATTCCTGAGCTGGTGAGCCAATTATTAACTGATGGCTGTAAGGCTCCAAATCCACCCTTCTTTGCCCTGCTTTGTGATGCTGAAGCACATCCCTGTAAACATATCTCCTTTGCTGGCTAGATCATATGGGCTTTACCAACAGAATGTACTAGAGAGACTCTTCAAAGACAGAACAGGAGGCAAGGATTTTCCTGTTTTTCCCCCTGGTGTGAAGTTTCCACTAGGCAATCAGCAGATTTGGCATGTGTGGTCAATAGTGGTCAACCTCAAACCATGCCCTCCAGCAAGGTTCTCTAGTGCCAGTAGGCCACATATACCCTCGTCTCTGAGGTTCTGAATTTCAGCTTGGAGGTGAGGGAAGAGCTTCTTAGTGTTTAAGTTCCTTCTTTGTTCACTCTCTCTCTCTCTTTCAGTTTAGGGATAGGCGCTGCTTTCTGTAGTTACTACTTCTTTACCTCTTGGACTCCTTTTTCACCCCTTTTAGTTGTTAATTACTTTTTGAAAGGTAACAATTCTTCATATTAAATTTTCCCTCTTCAAATCGCTGCTGCAATTTCTGTATCCAAGAGGTCTCCATGGAAATAGTGTCTCCAAGGGTTACCATGATCCAAGGTCCGGTACTCATCTTTGCAGATTTATTAAACTCAAAAGTATGTAGAGAATTTCAGATGTACGTTATCACTGGAAAGACATGGGTTCAAATCTTAGTTCTTCCACTTCCTAGGTTTATAATCAAGAGCAACTTATATAACTTAGAATTCAACTTATAGGAGATGATTCATTTATTCAATAAATATGTTTATTGAAATCCTACTGTGTGTCAGGTACTATTGTAGACATTAGGGATACAGACAAAAATCCCTGCCCTCAAGGAGCTTATATTCTGGTTTGGGAAGACTGGCAATAAATAAAAGCAATGTATGAGATACACAGCTTCTGATATGGTCATAAATGCTATGGCAAAAGGCTAGGCAGGGAAGGGTGATGGGAAGGGTTGAGAAGTTGTGGAAAGCCTCTCTGTGAATATAATATGTAAGTCCATTTTGGAAGGAGATGAGAGAGTTAACCACAAGGATACCTGAGGAAAAGGTATTCTGGGTTAGGAATTATTCCCAAAAGTGTTACTTCAAGAGTTGATGGACCAGAGTGGCAGGAGCAGAATGAGTGAGGGGAAGAAATCTAGGAAATGAGATCAGAAAGGAACAGCGAGAAGATTGTGCAACATGGAAAACATGTATCCCAAGGGCTGACACAAGTTCCCTAAATGGTGACTCTAGCAGGTACCTGTGGGAGAGAGGGAGGCCTTTGGACCATCATCCTACCCACTCTTGAATCTCTTACACCTCCAGTAGTACTCAGTACAAAGAAAGTGCTGAATGAATGGTGAACAAGTTATTTACTCTAATTACACACGCGGGACTGTGGTGTGAGGTCAGAACATGAAGTTATTAATTTATAACATGTGACACACCTCTCTACTGTACAGATTATGTCAGTCTGCTATCAAGGGCACTTCTGACCAGATAGCAAGTTAGTTAGGTAGACTAATTAATCAAGAGAAGATTGCTTAATAAGCATGGAATAGGGTCAAAGAAAGCTGGGGAATCTTAAGGGATGTTACCTGTAATCCTGTCTTCCTGGCCCTGGCAGTCTTACACATCAGAAGATGAGTCAGGTGACTACATTGAATCAAAGCAGGAAATGGAATAAACACACCATAGGGACCTTGTTGGTTGCGTATCCAAGGCTCATCATCTCTCCCTATCCCGTAGTTCCTACCTAGCAAATACCAAGGGGCCACCTGCTTCTGGGGAGGCTGAGCCCTCTCACAGCCCCAGGGAGTGAATCCCAATTGCTCTAAAGCAATCACAGGACTCCCATTCTCCTTAAAGGGATGATTTAGGCAAAAGCATATGACACAATTCTGACTACTAAGACATAAGGAAACGACTATGGAGGGTGGGGGGTAGCTTGTTGACAGAATTCCTGAGCTATTTTCAGTATCTCAACCACCCTAGGAGAAAAGTTTGTACAAAATGGCTAAAACATTAAATTTTTTTTTAAACTAACTGAAATTCTATAAAGTCTAGTATGCTAAGGACTATTCTCTAATTGGGAGCTCATATTGCGTTAAATATATATCTAATAAGTTTTTAATAAAGTAATAACTGAAACATATTTGAAAAATAGGGGAACCTCTATGGCTCAGGCAATTGAGTGTCTGACTCTTGATTTTGGCTCAGGTCATGATCCCAGGGTCTTGGGATCGAGCTCTGCATTGGCCTCTGCGCTGAGTAAAGAGCCTGCTTAAGATTCACTCTCTTACCTTTTGCCCCTCGTCCCCTACTCTTGCACACCCTCTCTCTTTCTAAAATAAGAAAGAAAAAAAGGCTCTCTTTGGGGGCACCTGCTGGCTCAGTTGGTTAAGCATCTGACTCTTGATTTTGGCTCAGACCATGATCTCACAGTTCATGGGTTTGAGCCCTGTGTTGGGTTCTGTGCTGACAGCACATGCCTGCTTGAGATCCTCTCTCTCCCTCTCTCTCTGCCCCTCCCCTGCTTGTGCTCTCCCTCAAAATAAATAAACTTAAAAAAATTAAAACTAGACACTTTTAAAACAAGGAATCCATGGAGGAAAAATAATTTTTAAAAGGTTATTGTTGAGAAAAACATGAGAGATCACTGATGCCCAAACTATTCCTTTCCTTAAGGAAATGTAAAGGATTTCAGCTCCTTATGACTCAAGAGTGCTATCTTCTCTAAAGAGACAAGAAGTAATGATTTACAGATCTCAAGCCATTTAATCTTAGCCTGTTCTTTGCCTGGGCAGTTACCTTTCACACTGACCATATTGATCAAAAATCACTATCTTTCTATATCATTAACTCATGACATTACCAGAATTTCTTGAATAAATGCATTAATTAATCTATGTATAATATAATAGGTACCTGTATTCTTTTTTTTTCTATGAGAAAAGGACCAATCAACAAAAAGCATTTAAATTAAATTCTATCAGCAAAATATACTTATTTGATACCACAGGCATTTGCGTTTTATTCCCCGCAATTACCACTTGCTAACAGTAATTTAATTGTTTAATAAATAAACCCAAGGAGAATAAACATTAATGAAATGCTGAACATTTCGTATGAGTCCTTCTAGTTTCATTTCTCAATAGCAACAACTATATTCAGCAATTTAAAAAAGAGCATTAATCAAAGCCAGAGAATGATGAGAGAGAGTTGCATGGCTCTTGAATATTAGATGGCCAAAGAAAATAGCTAATTCTGGAAGTGGTGTCTGGGGAAAAGAGCAAAGTGTGACAAAAATTGTCAGGTGTTTTGAGTATGGGTTCTGATGCTAATGTAATCGGGTAGGACAAAACAATTGGTTACAAAAGAGAATGCATTAAGTTTGCATACACGCCTCCATCCTTATACCTTTATTAGGCTAGCACCTAAGCTTGCTTGGCAGCCAAAAGATGCAATTAGCCTGCTTAGGAGTTATCTACAGAGCAGACTTTGATCTCAAAGACTGCTGAATGATAACCTGAAAAGAAGGTTTTTATTTTTATTTTTGTTTGTTTATTTTTGAGAGAGAGGCAGAACGTGAGCAGGGGAAGGGCAGAGAGAGAAGGAGACACAGGCTCTGAAGCAGGCTCCAGGCTCTGAGCTGTCAGCACAGAGCCCGTTATGGGGCTCGAACCCACGAACCACGAGATCATGACCTGAGCGGAAGTTGGCCACTTAACCGACTGAGCCACCCAGGCGCCCCATTTATTTTTATTTTTTAAGTGAATGACTATGGTTTGTATTCATATACTGGTGAAGTGGACAGGCCAATGAACATATCTGATTCTCCATGTCAGTATGGAAGGGCCACTGTCCTAAGGAACTTTCTGGTCCAGGTATTAGGAACATACAAATAGGATAAAAGGAAGGAATGCCACAGATAGACAGAGGACCCAGAGTAGGGTTCAAACTCAAGCCTTGGACAATAAACTGAAGGGTGGATCTTAACCCAAGTTTTCTCTGGAGTCCCCAGAAGTGGTACATCTTTGCCGCAGAGCTTCACAGTCTAAAGACCACCAACTCTTCTCCACGTGCCTTCTCTGTTTTCTCTTACTGTGAACTGGCTTCTTCACTTTCTAATCTCTGATTCTTTACTCCATCTTGAAGCGTCTGCTCATTCATAACTATAGCTCATGCATAGTTTTATGTTATTCGTGATCTAGCTCTATCTCAACCCCTTTCACTCTCTCTCCATTGTTAACCCCCTTATTCTCTTGGCACATCCCACATGAAATGCCCAAGAGAGAACATCTAATTGGCTCAGATTATCTTCCTGTGCCCAGGTCACTAACTAACTCATATATTGACTGCTTTTGGGTCAAGTGCCCATCCTCGTATATAACCATTTATGTCCAGGATAGATAAGGACACATGGTATCAAATATGACTGCCCGGGGCTCTGTCCTCACTAGGGCCTGAGGATGAGGTGATTCCCTCAGGAATATCTGAAAGTTAGCCAGGCAGTGTGACTGGCATCTTTAGTGGGGGAAAAAAAAAAAAAAAAAAACTAACTCAGGAGAACTTAGTTGGAAGACAGGCCGACAGGTATCTTCGTTACCTGGTTGGCAGATCTCCGGTGAGTAAACTGGATAATCATCCCATATTTACTTTATGCAATATAATCGTAGTCTACACTTCTTTCAGTCTAGAAGTAAATGTCAGTAATTATGAAAGCTACTTTTCAAGTGCACTGGTGTTTTTCCAATGCACTCAGCTTTTTGAGTCAAAACAACTCCAGCAGATAGAGACCCATAGAAATCTACTATCTTCTCTAACGCCCATGAAATAAACTCCCTTTAGAATCCATGAATCTGGCCTATCCATGCCATCGTTCATAAATTCTGTAGGAGACATTTCAAAATAAAGGGCAGTTATTATTTATTGTTCGTAATGAAGCCTACTCAGCCCAGAGGGACATTGTGAGGATTGCTGTCAGATTTTGTAAAATGCCTTTTGGCTTTTCAACGGAAAGGTACTATATATGATAATAAAAGAATAGCAATAATATTCTTGCACAACCCTGACACTGAGTTCATCTTTGTCTTTAAAAATAAGATAGTTCATCTTTAGGCCTTCTGGGGATTACTGAATTCAATTTGTTTTGAGAATGCTGAGGCTGATGGAAAAGATGCTCATTATAAAAGCACTTTCTCTACTTCCTGTTCTGTTCAATAGGCGCTGCTCTTAACTTCCATTTCTAGTGAAGAGTTGACCATCATTTGTAAATGCACAATGGTACTGATCGGAACCGGACCTCTATAAAAATACTGTGGTGGCATAGAAAGAACTTTTTTAAAAAATGAGGCATCAGAAACTCTGCAAATATGCGTGGCTAGATGCATTCATGTGCTCATGAAGTTAAATACACACACATGAGATACAGATGCACAAAAGCAAGAAAAGGACCTTTGGGGTGAGGCTTTGAAGAATAATACTATAATCGTACCTATAAATGGGCTGTGCTTGTACTGTTTTACAAAGCATATTGTATACAGTATTTCCTTTGGTTCTCACTAGAAATCTTGGAGCTTGGTGCATCTAGCTGTCTTGTTCTGAGTACTATAAGATTCAAAGGCAGTCAGACTATTCAGAGGACAACAGGGCTGGAGGTGGGGCAGTAGGTATATGGCCAGTTTCCTGCTGGAGACAAAGGGAGAGGCCCCATGGAAATCCAGGGAGCCAATGAACCTGGACACAGTGTTCTCCTTTATGTCCCAGTGGAGATTTGGAATGGATTTTCCTTTAACCCCACCTGGGTTAGGGTGCGCAGCAGGATGTATTTGTAAAGCAGTGAGATTTGAAGGGGGTGGATCATGTGGATCATTCATTTCTCGGCAAACTTCAGGAACCAGCGAAGATTGAGGTAATACAAGGCACAGACCTAGAAGTAAGGCCTCCTAAGAAAACTAGAATGAGGGGGCTTTGGAAATCACAGATTCATGCCTCCTGTGGTCAGCTCTCTATGACTAAGTATTACCCACATAATTGATGTGCAATTAATTCTCTATAAACAAACAAGCTATTTTGATCAAATCGCAACAGGGAATCCAGTAACCGTCTCCAGAGCAGCCGGCCCAGCCTTGCCTCCTCAGATACTCTGATCAATTCCTGCCTCTTACGAAATCATCACCCTTCTCTGGCTTTTCCGAATTCCCACTTTTCAAAATTTCCAGGCTGTCTCAAATGTGGCAGCCTAGCAACTTGCTCCCTATAGAAAACTTCACTTTGTCATTCTGCCATTTCTAAATCCAATTTAGAACTGCTTTTCTAGTTTTTACAACTCTTGCTGGGTTTGCTCCTCCCTCCCTTTCCAAAAGCATTCCTCCTTATCTTCATCAATCTGTCACCTTCAGCTCCACCCCCTCACTCCACTTCTTGGCTTTTCAGGCAGTTATCATTTGAATGAGAAGATTGAAAATCTCATTTATCACTTTTGAGATGTCTCACAGAAACATATTGCAAAGCTTCCCTCACACCCGAAGAGACAGAGAGAGAGAAAGCGTGACACCTAAAAATGAATCTCTGGAGAAGGAGTATCCCTAAAAGAGAGCAAAATAATATATTGATGCTGCTCTGCTTTCTTACAAAACAAAACCACTCACAATGGAACTCTCCCTTTGTAGATGAGCTGGTATCAAAGTGCTCAATACTGGAGAAATACCACAAATTGCTAAATTCCCTTAAAGCAAAATAAAACCCATGCTATTCAAACCACTGCAACGAGCCACAACAGAAAAGTCTGCCAAGACAAAGCCCCACTCTCCCACTCAATACCAACAGTGTCCAGGTCTATGTTACACCACCGAGACGACTTGGCAATTCAGACATCTGTCCCAAGGCACACCCCCATCAGAACTGCTACCTTGATTCATGTTCCTTCCTTCCATGGGCTTGACAGATGGATATATATATTCCTAATAGCCCCAGGTTATATCCAAATGGTTGCAACAGCCACTTCCTCCTTAGCAAACACTGCTTTCCTCACCCCCTCCCCTGCCCCCAGGCAGCAAAGCTGTGATAACAGTATAGGAGTGTACAGTGATATAAATTGGGGATCTAGGCTCAAGACCCAACATTTTCCCTGCTGGCAGCACCAGACGGTGGTGTCTTCATCTTGCCACACTCCTTCTATGAGTGACAACAGGCAACGAAATGCAAAGGAAAAGAGAAAGATATGCCCACGGGGTCTCTCCCAAATGCTGCCAAGTGTTTTGTTTGAACTAGCCTGTGGGTTATAGGAGATGGAACTGCAACTTCGTGTTAGACTGCCTGCCACCATGTTACGTACGATCCTTACTGATTATCACCAAGGGTCTTTTGTCTCCGGAATGCAATGAAAAATAACTCTCGTAAAGGAAGGTGGTATAAATTGGGACATGCGGGCTACTATGTCAGAGTCATGTGGATAGATGTGTTCTGCTAGCAGGCTTCCGTTTCATTCTATCACTAGAAAAGAAAGAGATGAAACTTCTGAGGGGAAAGAAAGCTGCTGCCAGTGAAAAGAATTTCTATCACCAAGTCAACTAGACTGGGGTCTCCACTTACAGATGGTGATTAACATAGACTATGGATTAAACAGTGTTGCCATAAATACACCAGAAGTCTCTCTGTCCTGTGGACTCGACTGAGTCTTCTTTCCTCATGGTCTTTTCTTACACTCCAATTTTCCAATTTTGCTTTTTGCTCTAGGCTGGCATAAGATTCAGATTTCTAAGGGTGTCAGGTTGTGAGTATAGAAACGAATTTCATTCTAATTTATTTTTGTGTTTGAAATTTAATATAGAATGAAGTATGTGTATGTCATCTTTAAAGAGGCTGTGAAGAATATCCTTCTAGTGAACAATCTGCTTCCTGTAGTTTTGTGGCCTCTGATGTGATAATAGAAGGTAATCCATTTCCATTTTCATTAAAATGTATTCCTAGTCTTGGCATGTCCCTTTCTGTAAATGTGTCAATATTCTTGTCTTATCTACTATCGAAACCGACTTAAAACATTTCTTAAAAGGCTGCGTGCTGTTCAGTTTACATGTTCCCTAGTGATACAATTGTCCTCTACCCACCTTTCCCCCTCTCACCAACTGCTATTCCAATTCACACTTGGCTTTTTATTACATTTCCCCTAATTCGAACATTTCCATTTACTTTCTTCCCTCTCTCATTTCCCCACTAATTCTCTGTAGGGGATGAGATGCTATCATTGTTATTGTTATTGTCTTTTTTCTCCTAAAGACTGGAAGAGTGGAGCTGAAATATTTGGGAAATGACTAGTTCCATAAATATCAAGACCTAGGTAATCAGTGGAAGCTGGTCCAGAAATTCTAACGCTTGGGTTGGGGTCTATTTTTAGTGAACCACATGAGATACGGGTGGAGATCCAAAATCCAAGTATCTTTAACTATTTTTTGGAGCTAAAATGCAATCAGGTTTCTCAATTACAAATTTATTACAAAGTAAATTGAGCCACGATGACAATCAATTGATAAACCTTATAACTGAGTAAGAAGCTCTCAGTAGATTTCTGTAAATGCTGTAAGAACAAAACTCCAAGAACAAAGGTTAGTTTAATTTTATTAATAAGACAGAGTTTTCATTTTTTTAAATTAAAAAAAAAGTAAAATTGGCATGTTAGCTCAACAGTGTTTCTCTTTAACCAGGAAAAGGCAAGAAAACCCACTGGCACAACATCCACCTGCCACTGCCCTTTTTGTTGTCTGAATCAGGGAGTGAAAAAGCTGCTTACCACCTGCTTTGGTATAGTTCAGTGGTGGTGATTTTTTTGCTTTAATGTGAGATTTGAAATGGTTGCCCTCAGTGAGAAAAAGAGGGTGTGCCTGTAAAATGCAAACACAGGACCAAAGCCTGGCCCTGGGGTGGAGGGGCTGGAGCCCCCAGGAGGGCCCAGCTGGTCTCCACTGAGCCGAGCTGCAGGCAAATAGCTGGTGGGGAGCCCACAGTTAAAAGCAGCAGGCTGAGGGGGACCTCGGCTGGGAAGAAATGAGAAGTCTCTCCAGTGGAGAGCTGTGGCATAGCGCTCTTAAAACTACTGGTGCCTCTCCGGAAAGAGCAGAAGGCAGCTGTTCTCAGACATTAGTGAGCAGAAGAAGCAGGTCGACTGCTTAAAAATTCAGATCCCCAGTCCCACACCTCCAGACTCTTGGGGCCTGGGAATCTTTATTTTATGCTATCAACACACATGATTCTGATGCAGGTGTGCCAGGAGCTACACTTTAAAGATCCCCGACAGGGGTACAGCATCTAGGGCTATAAAGCACAAGATTAGGAAAACTATGCAGGCAACAGGACTATATATTTCTACACAGGGATCTGGCTTCCTTTGAACCCTTTAAAAAATATCACTCACGCGTGAAATTAAATTAGGGGCTATTTAATGAAGACTCACTTTCTGGTATTTTGACCTCTTGTGGGACACTGGTCTTGATTTGGGGTGCTCTAAATATGGTCCTCAGTTTAGAAGAACCCATGCTTTCTGCTGTTACAGCAGTTACTTATATGTGTTGCTGTTCCATTCTGAAATAAAATAAAATTCACATGAAGAGAGATACTAAATTCCTGATTCTCTCCGTTACTTAGAAATACAATAATCTGGACTGTAATTGAGCCTAAGCTATGATGAGCCTGCTTAGTAGCCACTGTTTGAAATGCCTGCACAGGACCTTGAAGGAATAATTGTTCTCCAAAGGATCCGATACATACAATGACTGCCATTTCCCACACAGTTTCTGCCTCTCAGGAATGCTTACCTTTATCGGCGTCCGTTCCATCTATTGCTTCATTCTGGGCCCCAGAGCATCTGTCTAAAGATGGGTTTCACCACAGCACAAGAACACCATCTTGTGATGCACACTTTTGTGATCCGATGGAGGATATGAGTGGCATGAGGTTTAATAACTGCCAGAGGAAAGTGCACTAAAACCTAGAGAAATCAGAAGAAACGGGAAAAAAGGTTGTAGGGGGGTTACTTTAACCATGTGCATTAGATTTGCACATTTTTTTAGAGTTGTTCTTGGTGGAATAGCTCAACTTTGTCCGAGAAAGACAGTGCTACTGCCTTACAAAAAATTCATATTCTGCTATCGTCTGCAGGTCAAGGTGATGGTCAGCTCTGAAAGAATCAGCTATAAATCTAATAAATGGCAAAGAAACTTAGACAGGTTTTATAGAAAAGTAAGGTTTTTTAAAGACAGACTGCAAAAATGTGCTGACCTAAAATCAGCAATTACAGAATAATACTCGAGATATGCAAGAAGACTATTGAATTTTAGGACTTTTCAGAAACACAAATACAAAAATACAAAAGTATCTTTTTTTCATAGCTCTAAAGTGAATCATCAGTAAATTATCACATAATTGAGCAGTGTAAGCAGAAACATTACACCTTGATTATGTGTAAACATTAGAGATTCTGCTATAGGATCTCACTGCATCTCTTTGGTCTTTCTGGGGTGGGCTTTTCCACACTGATGTCTTACGCTGCATCTCCCTTGGCTACCCATTATGGCAATGGGATAGCTGAGCTGAAGAAAATGGAGAGAAAAGTCATGAGACTAACAAGAGGGGTCAGTCTGGGAGAGAATTAGTGTTTTTCTTCTTGGTAATCAGAGAATTTGATGTGCCCCCAACTTCACACATTTCTTATGGTTGCCATAGACACTGATCCAGTACTGATATTCACTTTCATCCTCAAAGTCTCTCCCTGAGCACAGGCAGACTATATAAGAAGGCCAATGCCAAACCTATGTGTTAAGCACTGGCTAGGAAAAGTTGGATGGCATTCATTTCAAAGATGAAGTGGTCTGAAAGATACAATGAGGAGTTAAGAAAATGTCAATACCATCTCTCAGCCCCACGGTCTCTGGATTGCAGGTGGATGAACTGCCTCTTCCAGAAGCTACAGAATTGGACCCATAAGGGAGTAGCAGGAGATCGAATTTAAGGCAACAAGGTTGAGGATGTAAGGAAGTCCATTAGGTATCTATTAGAGCAATGCTAGACAAGTGCTATAACAAATACACTCCAAAATTTCAGTGGCTAGTTTTCTCATATCCAATCCATTGCAGATTATCTTCATTGGCGGTAATTTTTATTCACGCAGTAGTTAAGACAGCCAGGCTCCCTGCATCTTGTGGCTCTGCCAATCCCCAAAAGCCACAGAACCCTTCCCATTCACTTGAGAGTAAGAGAACAGGGAAGATGCAGATTGTTGTTTTTTTAAAAAAAAAAAAAACACCTGGGAGGTGACATAAATCTCTTATTCCATTGGTGAGAATGAGTCACATGGCCTTTGGATGCAGATGGCCACATCTGGATGCAGGAAGGGCTGGGAGGTACAGTTCCTGGCTGGACAGCCACCTCCCAGTGCCATCTCTACCTCATGAAAGGGAGCTGAGTGCTGGGGAGCAGTTGGTGATCGCTATCTACCACACAAATGTTTGAGAGGACACAACAGACGAGACTGAGCAGGAAACTAGCAACCAAAGAGGCAGAGAATATTGTGGGAGCTGGGCAAGGCAGGATGGCACGCCATTTCCCTGGTGACTTTTCATAATAAAGATGAGATGCATGATTAAATCAACTGCCACTGACGTTTTGGGGTAAGACAGACTTAAGAATTCCGGTATGATGAGGCTTAGGAGGTACTGCCGGGTGTTCAAATAGACTGTAATCAACAACTAGGTCTGGGGTCTCCGAAGAATTGCTTTCCAGGTTATTAGAGAGAATTAACTGCTTTTGAGTTGTTCGAGTCCTGAAAAAATGTGCTGCTTGCAGTAGCTGGAATGCTTAAGACTTTTGCTGGTAGAACCAGGAATGGCTAAATTCTAGATTAGAGGTATGCAACAGAAATGTCTGCAATGATGGAAATGTTCCACATGTGTGCTGCTAAACACAGTAGCCACTAGTACATGAGACTATCGAGCACTTGAAATGAGGCTAATATGACTGCGAATCTAAATTTTTAATTTTATTTAATTCTGAGAAATTTACAATTAACCACATGTGGCCAGTGTCCACGTACTGGACAGCATGGCTCTGGGCTGACAGGCGGTTCTTATGTTGTTTTCACCGGCCTCGCCTTTCTTCCTCCACAAGCTTACTCAGGTGGCTCTGCACAGCCAGGCCCATACAAGTTTTCCTCCTTACTGGCCATGGCTGATTAAACCTGGGGTGAGCGCTCTACCAAAATTAGCCGGTCAAAGTCCTTTCTCAGATGCTGGGGGAATGACAGAGAATCACTCTCTCTCCAGGTGGATTCAGGAGCTGCTGCTGGCCATGTTTTCTACATCAGGATGGGAGAAGCAGAGGAGGTCAGTCTTCAGAGAGAGAGATGAATGAGGCAGACTTGAAGAAAACGAAGAGATGAGGGAGATGAGGGAGATGAGGGAGAAAGCCCTAATCCTGGCTCCCGTTCCAGCCTCTGATTCTGATGTATTCCCAAAACAGGATTGCAGCCAACCCTTTGCTTCGTGACACACTGCTGAATTCTTTTAATACATTCCTCTTTTCTAGAACCTCCTGTTACTTGTAGTAAAGAAGCCCTAACTACTAAGAAAGGCTTGGGGAAAGCACTCCTTGAGTGAAGCCAACACCCAGGTAGAAAAGGAGGGGGTTGGCTAGCTAGCTAGGTGCTCCATCTGTCCCAGGTGACATCTGGTGAGAGGACACCCGAGGCAGGCTCACAGAATGTCCCTGAGGTCACCACAAATCCTGGATCTGACTCTCAGCTTCAACACATGGGAATGTTGACCCTTACAGCTCATCCAGACATGAGCAGGCTCTGAGGATTGAGACAATCTTCCAAACTCACAAATGACTGATTGATAAGCACGAATGCCAACTTATCAATTGCCTATTTGGTAAACAGTGGTGGGATTCAAAGTCTGTAATGATCTGGTCTCAAATTTTGTTTTATGAAGCCTTGATTTCCTCCCATGTATCCTACTTTCTGTGGCACAAATATGTCATATATTTTTCCTCTATGTCTTTGCTCTGACCATTAACTCAGCCTGGAATGTCTGACCTCCATCTCCACCTTATGGGTTCTACCATTATTTTAGGACATTTCAAAAGTCATCTCCTCCTATTCTTTGAGATTAATCAGTCTCTCTCCACTTTCTCCTCCCATTTTAATTTGTGACTCCTTGAGTACGCAGTCTACATGGTTTTAGAATTATTTATGAATGTCTCCTAAGTTCAATACTCCAAAACCTTCACCAGACACAATTTTCTATTAATGTAGTCTATAATTGCATTCACTTTTCTGGTAGCTACTTCATCAGTTCATCTCAGATTAAGTCCTGTGGTCAGTTTAGACCCTAAATGTCTTTATCCTTGAGGATTTAGCCCAGAGTATGCTGGATGTCATTGCCAGGCAAATGGCAGTGCACACTGGAGCATAGCACAGGAAACTCGGTATCGGTATAGCGGTATTAACATTGAACTGACGTAGTAAGAGGAAAAGTACAGCAGGTAATTCTGGATAGCCACAACAGCTGGAGTCACTCGGCTAACCACTCTGGTCCAAGGGCCCATTAAAGTGATAGAAAAACCTAGCCAGCAGCCAACAGGGTTTGGGGAAGGAGCTTCAGGCCTGACCAGCTGAGAATGGCTGTTAAAGGCATGATGGGCCTTTGGGGCTCAGCAAGCAGACAAGGCAGGCAGAAGCACGACTAGCTTTGGAGCGAGAAAGATGGGGGTTCTTGTCTTGGCTCCACCATTCACTTCCTGTGAAACTTGGCACAAGTGATTTTGTTTCTGTGAGCCTCAGTTTTCTTATCTGTAAAATGAGGGAAAAGATTCCTGCTTTTCACAGGATTGCTGTGAGATGACCTGAAGGAGCGAATGTATACCTGGCCCGTAGCTGAGGCTGAGTATATATTCATCTCCATCACGAGCACAGGCTTGGTGGCATGCATGTGTGAGTCTATGCTGGATTCCTGGCAGAGCCTGCCTGGTAGAAGAATCAGAGATCAGGAAAACAATCAAGGCTGCTAGCCAGGTCTGTGGTCCAAAACAGCAAGGGGCAGAAACTCAGTTGGGACACTTCGATCAGAAGATGCATAGCATTTCTCATCCACTGGACGCTGTTTGGTGCCTTTGACAGGTGATGGCTGCGCCCTACAACATCAGCTTCTCCAACTCCTCTTGGTTTCCTCAGCTCCTCCAAGACCATCCTGGCCTGTGACTTCGTGCTTGCCCAGCGGCTCTGGTAGGTGCTTCTTTGCTCCTCTTGTCAATATAGGTGCTCCTTGCAGTTCTGTCCCGGGGCCTCTTGTCTTCTCACTTTGCATGTTCTACCCCTGTAAGCTCATCTTTGTGGCTTTGATTGGCTTTCAACTATTTGCTGCTGACTCCCAGATCTGCCTCTCCAGCTATTCCACCGCAACTCAAAACCCTTCAAGGTTCTCTTAGAACCTTGAAATAAATTTGCATTGAACTACAGTTATCCCTTTACCTTTCTGCCTGTGTCCCCCTGCTTCTCCTGAAGAACTGGGGCTTTGGCTCAGGAACATCTAAATTCTTCACTGTTATCAATCCCAGTATGGATTATGACCTGTCATTAAGACTAGAATTAGGGGGGCGCCTGGGTGGCTCAGTCGGTTAAGCGTCCAACTTCAGCTTACTTCATGATATTGTGGTTAGTTTGAGCCCCGCCATCAGGCTCTTTGCTGACAGCTTGGAGCATGGAGCCTGCTTCAGCTTCTGTGTCTGCCTCTTTCTCTGCCCCCTCCCTGCTAGAGCTCTTTCTCTTTCTCAAAAATAAATAAGCATTAAAAAAAAAAAAACTAGAATTAGGGGCACCTGGATGGCTCAGTTAGTTAAGCATCTCTCTTTTTTTAATTTAATGTTTATTTATTTTTGAGAGAGAGAGAGAGAGAGAGAGAGAGAAAGAGAACAGGGGAGGGGCAGAGAGAGACACACACACACAGAATCAGGAGGCTCCAGGATCCAAACTGTCAGCACAGAGCCCGATGTGGGACTCGAATTCACAAACTGCAAGATCATGACCTGAGCCAAAGTTAGATGGTCTATAGACTGAGCCACCCAGATGCCCCTCGGTTAAGTGTCTGACTCTTGATTTTGGCTCAAGTCATGATCTCATGATTCATGAGATCAAGCCCCATATAGGGCTCCAAGCTCACAGTGCAGAGCCTGCTTGAGATGCTCTCTCTCCCTCTCTTTGCCCCTCCCCTGCTAGTGCATGTACATACTCTCTCTCTCTCTCTCACTCAAAATAAATAAACTTTAAAAAAAAAAGACTAGAATTAATTTTGAGAGTCTCAACTAGCTTCTTAAAGAATAGAAGAACATAGAATGGAATGGAATAGAAATATTCCAATGAAATGGAATAGAACGCTAGCCTCCCTAGTAAGAGCAAGTATTGCTTTAAGATTTTTGGGGCGCCTGGGTGGCTCAGTTGGTTGAGCTTCCAGCTTTAGCTCAGGTCATGATCTTGCGGTTTGTGTGTTCAAGCCCCATGTCAGGTGCTGTACTGATCGCTCAGGGCCTGGAGCCTGCTTCAGATTCTGTGTCTCCCTCTCTCTGACCCTCCCCTGCTCATGCTCTCTCTTTAAAAAAAAAAAAAAAAAAAAAAGATTTTTTGTTTACAGTGTATGTACATTGGGTCACAATAAAAAAATTAATTATTTTTACAATGAGTCTATGTCATAGATAAAAGTTAAATACCCACTGGATTAAACCACAGTCTCTTCCAGAGAATCCCAAATCAAACTTAAAAGGAAAGATTTGGGAATTACCTGAGTTCAAGCATAAGCTCCTGTGCTGACCTGTGTGTTTTCTTGGACAAATTACTTAACTGCTGTACTTCTCAATGTTTTCATCTGTAAAATGGGTATAAAAATAATAGCTCCTCGTGGGTCCATTGTGAAGATTACATGAATTAATATACCTATTGCTTGCCATGGATGAGTACTTTTTAAGTATTAACTGCTCTTAAACAATGAAAATCTAAATATTTTTTAAAGATATTAAAAGTATGGAACTACATAAGGATATCCACATTTAGGCCTATTTCATATAATGTGCAAATAAACAAATTCGTCAGGTTGTTTCATTTTTTTTCATGATGTGACAAATACGGAAAACGATAGTGTTTGTTCGCTACTGTGGGATAAAGGGAACAGCCACTCTGGCTGGAGATGACTGCTCAGATGTAACTGTGGCTTCTGGACAAAAACAAATGGCAACCCCGGGCCCCGAAGGGATCAATATCACTACATCGGACCCATTCCCAGCACAAAGTGGGAAAGCTCTGGACTCTAAACCAAGAGATATGTATCTTTCCCATGGCTACCGTTACCAGATCAGGGTGCGCCTGTGATCAAGTCTGGTCAAGGAAACTGATGAGAAAGATTTACATCCCATCGTGTTGTTCTCTCTCCCACTGGGTGAAAAAATAAGTGATCCAGCCTTAGGATGGGGCTGACTCTGTGGTTGGCAGAAAAAGTGATCTAAGAAACCTGGTCTCTCACAAAACAGCTGAGCTGCTCAATCAACCAGCCCCAAAGTGTGCCCTGTTCTAGATTCCCCATTTAGGGAGGGATAATAAATGTGTTTATTGTTTAAGCCATTTTTGAATTAGGATTTCAATTACATCCAACACAAAGCATCCTAACTGATTCAGTGTCTTGTCTAGTTTGCAGATTTTCCAACACTGTAATTCATGAATGCTGTACTGTGAAATGCAAAGTATTACATGTGACTTAAGTAATCAGTGTTATGGGCCATAGACCTCAGATAACTGCAAGTGTTTACATTTGGGTTTTCAGGTTCCTCTCAGATCCTCATTAACCCTTCCATGGCAAAGATTCCTGCTAACTAGAGACTTCTCCCTCTTTACCTCATTCAGATTTTTTTTCTTTCTGGTGGATTTGATATACTTTCATAGGTCTGGATAACTTCAGGGTGTAAACTGCTGGAAGCCACAGTGCCACCGTCTGTGTAACTGCTTCTTTGGGTAGCCTATGGGGAGCTCTCTCATGGAAATCACAACCCTGCTGTAAAAAGAGATTTAAGTTCATGGAACACAATAACTGTGAGGACATATGAATCCATGCCCTCTAGATGGCCCATGACCAACTGTGCCTCTTTGAATGACATGGCCATCTTGAAGGTGTCAAAGGCACACAGCTGCAGCGGAGGGGAAGAAGGCAGGGCAGGAACCTGGGACCGTCTTCGTAAGCTGCTCATTGCTCTCCCAACTCTTCTTCAAGCTGCTGCCTGGAATCATCCTCCAAAGTACCGACAGAAACGGAAGATGAATCCATGGAACAGGCAGCCTGGGAGCTCCCGTGAACCCCCTTTTTCACCATTTCAAAGTCTCTCATAAAAGACAGAGGACAAGTGACAGGTGGCTCCAGCACGTGCACGTGCTGCAGGTGAATGTGTGTCGGAGAAGAGGAGTGGACTTAGTTTACCCAGAACACTGAAGAGTGACTGGAACAATAACAAAGCAGTTTTGAAGCATAATTCATATGTTCCCTCTATTTTTAGGCAACTTTGGATGACAAGTGGTGGCACACACACCATTTTCAGCCCTGCAGTCACTTCAGAGGAACTCCTTCCTCTTCTCTGCCAAGGGAATTCATCTGGAAGCGGCCCGCCAAGGCATGGGCAGGACTCCCTGCAACGGCTAGTTCAACCTGACAAACTCTCCCTACTGCCTTTGTTCATTTTTTTTTCAATACTAGAAACATTAAGGAGCTGAAGAGCTTTGGTTGCTGACCACTGAACTCCCCTCTAACTAGGTTCCGCTCCACTTCTGACTCAGCACTTGGAATTTAGCATTCTCGCAGTAACTTCCCCTGGGGAAGGACAACTGGGATGGGGCGGGTTCTGGGAGACTATTCATGAGGACCTCTGAATTCTGTCCCCTGAAGATACAGAGAGCTCAAGCCTCTGCCAATCTCAAGGCCACTTCCAAATTCCTAACCCTGCTGTGTGTGATGCTTCTTTACGGAAGAGTTGTTAAAATATTTATGATGGCAGTGTTAATTCCTAAAGATGAAGACACCATGACATTTGGTTGGCCGCCATTCATTTTGGAAAACTTAAGGGAATTATTTATACAAACATAGGGCTAGCTAGTAACTGTCCACTGTCCTCAGAGATTAGTTTGAGGTCACCTTAAATCTGTGACAGATGCTGCAGCCTAGGGTTTTAAGGATTATAGAGAACAATAAATATTGAGTATAGAGTTAGATCCTTCCCTCAAAAAAAAAAAAAAAAGAAAGGTTTTCAGTGCAAGGAGATTTAGGTGGTGGCCCACCTTTAGGGTTATTTAATATTGCATTATATTATTAATTAACAGCAATGCTTTTCTAGACCATTAATGTCCTTGGTTGCTTACATGGAGCAAATAATCTGCATAGAGTTAAAGGAAATGGATTATGTACACACTTCAGAATAAACTGAGAAAAGGCTCATCCTGGGCATGATTCATGGTTGATACCAGAGCCTTCCTTACCCAGCACCTTGAGGACCCATTGGCAGGAACAGCTGCAAAGGGTCCATTTCTAATGGATCATTAGACTTCCTCACAATGATAGGTATGGCCCTTGTGGACAAAGTACCCTCAGTATTCTTAAATTTATCACAATAAGGATTCTAAAGAGATCAAAGGACAGAGGGAATGGGAATCCCTTAAAAAGAAACGTGAAATCATTTTTATCATCCAACCAGTGAATTAAAACCTATTTGTATTATAAGCATGTATAATGGATATATACATTAGAGTACATGGTACTCTACTTTCCACTTAATGGAGATTCTAACTGATGTACAACAAACTGTATATATTCAAAATATACAACTTGGTGAGTTTTGACCTATGTTCTACTCCTTGAATGGGAGGAGACTTTTTGAATGTCCTCAGAAAGTTTCTACTGCCTTAGGAATCTCACAGTATGGGACTTAGAAGGTCTTGGGGCAAGGAGGTGGATGAAGTCAACTGTTAGATATGCACAGATCCCAGCACCAGAGCTTAAAAGTGGCATCCAAAGGGAACTGAAGAGCAAGGACCATAAAATCAGCCATTCTTTGTAAGTGGCTCTGGGACAGAAGGCAAGAGGAGGGTCCTTTTTCATCTGTGTTCTCTTCTGTGGCAGCACTGTCCATAGGACTGTACCACCTCTCAACTGGATGGCTGTACTGGGTGGCAACAAGAGTCACACAAGATGACTGGGTCCCCAACAAATCCACTGGAGCTGGGATCTCAGTCCAGGGTTCTCAGGGGCCTACAATTAAAACAGACTGAACACACAGTGGGAGGGGAGGCACATCTTGGAGAAAAGGGCTACGAGTCCGTAGGCACGGTGTTGCCTAGTGTGCCAGACAGCGTCTTTCAAAAATAGCTGCCAACACTTTCAATCCTTTTTTTCTTAAATGTAACCTTGCATTTTACCCATTGAGTAATGAGCTCTGTGTGCCCTACCCTTCAATTGGGGTGCCCCTTTGTGGTTGTCTTATCCAAGAAAGTGCTGTAGAAGTGAAGATATACGACATCTGAGGCAAGATCATAAAAATGTCATTTTTTTTTTTACTTGTTCTTCTGGCATGTTCATTCATAGAACTCAGCCACTATGCTATGGAAAACACGAAGCAGCCACAGGGAGCGTCTCAAACCATCTTCTCATAGATAACTTACAAGTGGAAAAACAAAAACTATATAGTGAGAAACATGGTGGACATTACCTTAACCAAGTTAACAAACCAGTTAACATGACCAATAATGAGGAAAACAGACATCATGTGTCACCACGCATAATACACTGAGAAAGACACATCACTTCAATGGTATTTCTGCAAAAAAAATGAAGTCTAGTAACAAGAAATATCAGATAAACACAAAGAGAAAGACGTTCTATAAAATAACTGGCCTGTAGTCCTCAAAAACGGCAAGAAGACAGACCAAAAAAACCTGTTTCAGATTACGGGAGATTAAACAGGCATTTCAGCTAAATGTTATATATGATCCTGGACTGGATCTTATAGTAGACCCAGGGAGGGAGGAGAATAACTATAAAAATATTATTGGGATGTTATAGAAATTTTAACATAGACTCTGGATTAGACAATAGTATTACATAACTACTATATCTCCTAATTTTGATAATTCTATTTTAGTTATGTATGGGAATGTCTTAGCCCTTAGGAAATACACACAGGAATGTTTCCAACCTACTTTTAAACAGTTCTGAAAAAGAAAAATGTATGTGGGAGGAACTGGCAAATCTGGAGAAATGTTATACTGAAGTTTCTCATCCTACCCTTACAACTATTCTGAAAGTTTCAAATTATGTCAAAATAAAAAGCTCTTCCCAGGGAACCACCCCCCCCCCCAAAAAGAAAAAGAAAAGGACATACGTGTTTATGGGATGGGGCTGGTGTGGGCACAGGGCAATACTTGGTCCTAGAGGCGTCTCTGAATCCAACAAGCTTACAGGCTGGTTGTGCATTAGGAAACAATGGGTGACCCTCAGGGAAGGGGCAGAAAGTACAGAGGATGTCATAGACTCTGGACAGGGGTCTGGACCAGCAAGGGACTCCCATAGCTTAGTGATCAGCCTGTGCAAGCTCTTCCTTTTGTGACACCTTGTGGCAATAAAGAGCTATTACAGACTTCAATGCCATCTCTATTACCAGGATTAACCTTTGAGCTCAGTCATCTCCCAGAGTTCTTGAACAATTTGGGGGAAAAGATCTTAAGGAGACATTCTGCTTCCTATTAAACATGGAAGGTGAGTTTTCAAACTAGACAGTGAAAAAAAACACGTAACAGCGGTTTGTATCCTGAGTTTATGCTTACATGTAACAGCGGTTTGTATCCTGAGTTTATGCTTATTTCCTAAGCTTTGTATGCTCCTGTGCAACAATTGTATCAAAACTAAGCAAGTGCCAAGAAAAGATGATGAAAACACAACTGGGTAAGTTCTCATGAATTGGAAAAATGCAAAACAAAGTTAAGTAATCATCCCTTTGCATCATTTGTGTTCTTGAAAAGTTATTAGTAAACTGAATTGTTATAATTGAAATCACATTTTCATTGTGCTGAGAAGCAAGTATTTAAAAGAATATGATAGCACATTTTGAAATGTGAAAACACACAAACTTTTAAAAGTTTTTTAATCCAAATTTTCAGTCTCTGAAAAAAAATCATGTTCTGGTAAAGGGCAGCATTCTTTCAAAGTTGGATGTTTAAATAAGTAGAGACTAGTGATAAGTCATGTAAGCGTGAGACAAGAAATTCTGTGTTTTAAAACAGTGGACCACATGACAGAAAAAAAAATGTGTGTATAGCTATTAAGATAATTTACTGATAAGACGGATAAATCTTTATCACTTACATTTTTTTATAATGCTTCATGTATTATCAAGACTGCTTTGGTTATACGTGACAGACCCAAATCAACCCATTTAAGCAAAAAATAATAAATAAAGGGAATTTATCGGCTGATACAACTGGGGAGACCAGAGGTAGTTCTAAATCTCAGGCATGAGATAGAGGCTCAAATATTTCCTTCCTTCCTTCTTTCCTTCCTTTCTTCTCTCCCTCCTTCCTTCCTTCCTTCCTATCATTTATCACTTTTCTACTTCCCTCTTTATTTCTCTCAGTTGCTGCTTGAACAAACAGCCTTCTCCTTCATGCCAGGGAAGACAGCCAAGAGCAGATAGACAAGTCTCTCAATTTGCTCTATCAGCAATGTCTGGGGAAACAGTCTGGTCCAATTTGGATCACAGGCACAGGCCTGGGAGGGAAGGAGAGAGGCCATGTGATTCAGCCCTTCCAGGATCATGGCCCAAGGTGGGAGGCAGAGTAGGATGTTACAAGGTGTAGTTCACCTAAAGAACCAGAAAAAAGGAAAAATGTGGTACAAAAACCACAGCTACAACCCCCCCCCCACAAGTATGATGATATCAAGTATCAACATACTTGATAAAGGCAGTGTTTTATACTGTAATTATATTGGACTTAAACATATATAGATAGCCATATACCAAAAGCTCTTTAAGGTAAATATTGGACAAACGCACAAAGATCTATTATAACATTTAAAGAAGGCACGGTTTTATAGGAGCCCAAGATTTTTAAAAATCTAATAGACGTTTGGTTAAACAAACCTTACTCTATTCATGAAACAGTTTTGCATTTATTTATATAGAAATGTATTATTGAGAGGGAAAACATAAATTTAAAACAACACATGCTTACCAAACAGTATATCAACAGTTTTGTTTGATAAAACCATTTTTGTTTTACAATGTTTTTCTTACATGCTTATATAGCTTATTATGCATTTAAAAAGTAGGGCAGTATATGCAACAAAATGTTACTAAGGGTTATTCCAGGCTAGAAAGAGATGAATGATAGATGGCTTTTTTTTTTTTTTTGGCCTGTTTACATTTTCTTATCTTTCTATAGAACTACATATAAAACAAAACTCAAATACTATATAATTCAAAGTTTTATGCAACAACTTTAGTCACAAGTACTAATCTATTTCAAACTAGCATGAGGCCTGGGGCAGTCAGTTTCACTATGGTGGCAATAGGTCGGTGTCAGGCCTTGCTGGCATACCTAGTTAACCTGGACTCAGCAATTTGGTCAGTAAGAAATGATAACTGTGCTGTCAAAAGAGGACCACTGTGGGGAGCCTGGGGGGCTCAGTCGGTTAAGCGTGCGACTCTTGGTTTTGGCTCAGGTCGTGATTCTTATGGTTTGTGAGTTTGAGCCCCTGTTGGGCTCTGTGCTAGCAGTGAGGAGCTTGCTTGGGATTCTCTCTCTCCCTCTCTCTACCACTCTCCTGCTCCTGCTCTCTTTCTCAAAATAAACAAATAAAACTTAAAAAAAAAGGGGGGGGGGCACCTGGCTCAGTCAGTTAAGCATCCGACTTCAGCTCAGGTCATGATCTCACAGTTCATGAGTTCGAGCCCTGCGTTGGATTCGGTGCTGATAGCTCAGAGCTGGAGCCTGCTTCAGATTCTGTGTCTCCCTCTGTCTTTCTGCCCCTCTCCTGCTCACACACACTCTCTCTCTCTCTCCCTCTCTCAAAAATAAAAAATAAAATAAAACATTAAAATTGGAAAGATACATAGGATATTAGCATGGCCCCTGCGCAAGGATGACATGCAAATTCGTGAGGTGTTACATATAAAAAAAAAAAAAGCACAGTTCTTTTGTCTAACATGAACATTGATCAAAAACTATAAGTTCGTTATTAAACATTTTTGTAATAATCATATAACATAAAGGGCATCAACATTTTTTCCCAGAATAAGTTCCAAGTTTGGGGGGATCAAAATTGATAAAATGCACAAAAATTCATATTATAGAAATGATTCTAGGACAGTAACTATGATGTTAGCAAAATAGTCTTGAAAAGATAGTTCAGAAAGAAATAGAAAAAGAAAGAAAGGAGGAAGGGAGAAAGAGGGAAAGAAGTTTTGCTGGACACCAACTAAGTACTTAGGGCAAGCACTTTTATAATTAGAAAATTCCGCCAAGGTTACTTTTTAAATTATTTAATAGCCAACTTTAATATACCAAAGTTAAATTTATAAATAAATTTTTAGGGAATCTACAATTTCAGGTATTTCCTATTATCTTAAAATTTTAGTAGAAAAATAAATGAGGAAATAAAAGCAAGATAAATAATTAACAGTGCCTCCATCCTACCCAGCCAATGAGCGTTTGCAAGTAATGTAACTGAAAGCAGTGACTAATAAGGGAAATAATTTAATGGGAAATATTTGTTTAATAGAATAAAATGAACTAAGCTAAATTCTGGTATATTTTGATTATAAAGATACTGAATAATTTTCCTGTGGGAGTAGCAAAAACCTTAATTGCCTGTAAAAGTACTTGGAAATACAGTGTAGAGGGAAACTCAGCAAAATATAAAAACTGCATAACCTATGCAGGTCTTTTCTTCTTTAGTTTCTGTGGTGCCCTAATAGCTTAAAGAAAGCATTAACATAGCAGGCTAAAGTGCACCAGATTTCAGTGGTGCAGTACACAGCTTAGTCTTCAGTGACATAGTACTTAAGTATCTTTATGATTTTATTAGTCAGGGTTCTCTAGAGAAACAGAATCAATAAGAAGTGTGTATCTTTAAAAAGATTTATTTTAAGGAATTAGCTCCTACAATTAGGGAGACTGGCATGCCCAAAATCTGCAGGGTGGGCCAGCAGGCTGGAGACCCAGGGAAGAGAGGTGTTGCTGTATTTCGAGTCCAAAGGCTAGAGATTCAGGAGGAGTCAGTAATGCAGTTCAAGTCTGAGGGCCATCTTCGGGCAGAACTCCCTCTGGCTCAGGAGGAAGTCAGTCTTTTGTTCCAATTAGAACTTCAACTAATTGGATGGGGCTCACTCACATTATGGAAGGCAATCTGCTTTACTCGACCTGATTCAAATGTTAATCCCACCTAGAAACACCTTCACAGAAAGACTAAATAATGTTGAACCAAATATCTCAGCATTCTGCAGCTCAGTTGACAGGTAAAACCAACCATCAACCAGAAACATCCAGAATGTCTGACCACATATCTCAGAACTGTGGTCCAGGCAAGATGACACATAAAATTAACCATAAAAATGACCTACGTTAGATCTGATGTCTATGTGAGTAACAGTAATTTTTCTTTATTTTCTACACAACTAGCTCATTTTCTAGTTGAATATATTATAATAAAAATTAAGTTTTCCAAGTTATTTTATAAAGAGAAAGATGAGACCTTCAGGATAAGATAAAGAAAACCATCAGAGTTAATCATATGTCATTCGCTCTCAGTAGGCTAGTATCTGAGGTGGACACCTTTGGGATGACCAGCATTTTGACCCTCTTCTTATGTTTGCAGTCTGTCATTGATGCATTTTAACGGGAGCCAAGCTCCTATCTCCTACCAGAATACCACACGCTTCGCTCCCATTCCTGCGAGCTAGAGCATATAACCTAAGAACCATTTATTGAGTGCTCCTGCCCAGGACTTTTGTGCTGAAGTAAACACACAGAGAAGGCAGGGACAGGGCATGAAGTGGCAGCTAACTCCAGGGTCTTGAGTTGGGGTTGGTGATTGCTAGCAGTGACAGTTTCCAATGTCCACAGAGAAAGCAACATCATAACCAGATCCCACATGTGAAGATATTTAGCTATGTTTTATCATCCATCTTACTGGTTGATTCTTGCCAATTTTCCAAGCCTGTTCCTCTGGCTTTCCCATCAACTTTTTGAGCCACCTATACCCTTCTAATACATTCCTTTTTGCTTATCATCGTCAGAATTGGCAACCAAGAACCCTGACCAGTGTCATACTCTTGTCTAGGAGGCTTCAAGGAAAATTATTTTGATGTATTTTATAGAGTAGTTGTAGCATAAGTGGGGCCATTTTGATACATTACAAAGCCTGAATTAATTTTAGAACACTATGATGTGTGCATTTACATCAGTCATCTAAAATCTGAAGACATATAAGACAAGTTTCCCTCCTGTTATGGACTGACTTGTGTTCCCTCAAAGTTCATATGTTGAAGCCCCAACCCCTAGAACTTCTGAATGTGATGTATTTGGAGCTAGGGCCTTTAAAGAGGTGACTGACTTAGGGGCGCCTGGGTGGCTCAGTGGGTTATGTGTCTGACTTTGGCTCAGGTCATAATCTCACAGTTTGTGGGTTTGAGCCCCGCAGTGGGCTCTGTGCTGATGGCTCAGAACCTGGAGCCTGCTTCAGATACTGTGTCTCCTTCTCTCTCTGCCCCTTCCCCAATTGTGTTCTCTCTCTCTCTCTCTCCCAAAAATAAATAAAAATAAATAAAAAAGAGGTGACTGAGTTAAAAATGGGGCTGTTAGGTTTGGTACTAATCCAATAAGACTTTTTTTTTTTTTTTTTAGTATTTATTTTTGAGAGAGAGTACAAGTGAGATCATGACCAGAGCCAAAGTCAGATGCTTAACGACCAGAGCCAAAGTCAGATGCTTAACCAATTGAGCCACCCAGGCACCCCCCAATAAGACTTTTGTATGGTGTCTTTCAAAAGAAGAGAAGGTTAGGACACAGACAATACAAAGGTATGACCATGTGAGGACACAGCAAAAAGCCAGCCATCTGCAAGCCAAAGAAAGAGGACCCAGAAGAAACCAAACCAGCCAATACCTTTATCTTTGACTTCTAGCCTCCAAAATTGTGAGAAAATAAATTTCCATTGTTTAAACCACTTAATCTATGGTATTGTGTTATAGCAGCCCTAGTAAACTAACACACATGCTCTCAAGGATCTTATAGTTTTGTAAAGGGAAATAAATATGAATAAGAAAAAAATATAGATGCTAACATATAAACTGCACATAGGATGCTAGAGGATAAAGGTGGAGAGTTAGGTAAGAGGGGTTAGGGAAATGCTATCTGAATTTAGATATTATCTGACATATTTTTAAGCAAGATCTTTTCTTGAGCCAAACTTCATACAAATACTGGTTATTTAAGCTTAAGAAGAAATGAAAATGTGTTTTGCTAATTAACCTACCATCATAAATGAAATACAATAAAAGCACACTAAAAAGCAAGTGATGGAGGGGAAAGGAAAAAAAAAAAAACCCAAGCCTTAACATACTGTTTTTTAAAGTTTTACCTGAAAGATGCTTTTAACAGACTAATATACCAACAAATGTAAACATTTATTATACCAACAGGCAGACTATAAACCTAGAATCAAATTATTCCTGTAAAGCAAGGAGGCAAAAATGATACCAGGCCATCAGCTGTGAACATCCTGTGAAGCACGTTTGCCACTAGCTCAACTAAGACCAGAGACTATAGTAAAAGTTTAATGCTTTACAACATGAGAAGACTTTATTATAGAAAAAAGGACAGCACTAAACAATGCAGTCTCTACCATTATGTGCTCTCAGGTGTTGGTCATTGTTACGTAAAGGAAGGTGTGATAATGTCTTGGAGCATGGCAATGCAAAATTTGGATGAAAAAGAAAACAAGGTCACAGGTGCATTATATCTCAATAAAATTAGAAAAAAGAAAAAAAATGGTCCGTTAGAAAAGAGCGAGAGAAGGTAACCTTCATCGCTGCCGAGTAATATCGGCTGTAGACTTTCAGCATTCTCTGTCCGTGTTCACACAAAAAAGATACTGAATCTTCAATAATTTGTGATTCTATTTAAGAGCTTTTGATGAATACTTCAACATCTTTGTATTCACAGTAGCACAAATGGGATAAGAGCATCTCAATTTTCCACTCCTAACTACCAATCTGGTGGAGTTCTCCAATAAAACCCATCAGGAGTTAATGTGCTAGAAGTTTTACATGTCCCTCTCCCCCACCCCCACCCATGACTGGAAAGAATCTAGAATTCACCATAAGCTGGATATATCTGTGGGTTCACAGTATAAGGAAAAATTTCTCATTGTTAACAATGCTTTGGCATTATATGGTCATGAACTGTCAAGCCCTTGAGATTTTATCCCATCTTGCAAACTAGTAAGATAACCTGTTACAGTTTCATGGACTCTGGGTGAAGTCAAGAGATTCCTGAATCAGAGACAAAGTACTTTACTGCTCACAGCATAACAAAGATGAATGAGCATCAACCCATTTGTGTCAGTTTCTCTTGTCCCCTAAGTCCCAGAAAGAATACATAACGGACCCAGATGACAGCTGCATGCATTGCAAAAGAGAAACCTAAGACCAAGGGCCCAGATTTCTTAGCAAGCAGCCAGCAAGCCAGTCTTCCTGACCCTGAGAGTGAGCACTTACACATTAATTATGATAAGTCACCTTCCTACTTAGGTATCTATGTGACTAGCTACAGAAACTGCCTAGTCTCAGGAGACAGAGAAGCCTTGCAACCTAGCATACTCAGCAAGAATGTGCAGGACATTCAGCAAGAATGTGCAGGGACAAACCTCTTCTAACAATCCACCCTACACATTCTTGACCGAACTCAAACTTTCACATGGATATATAACCATTAACTACTCTGATTAATCTGACTAGCAGAGGCTTCATTCAATTTGTCTCACATGGCATTTAATTAAGGCCCTGTCACCAATAGCCAAGCAGCAGAATGAGACTAATCTGTAGTATTGACCTCAGGCATGCCCCCCAAGGTTCCTGAAATCCCATAAACCATCAGGGTCTACCTTAGAGAGCCCCTGGCTTTTTTCCTTATGATTCCAATTTGACCTTTCTGTCTGGTCTGAGGCATGAATCCAGTTCAGCTGATGTATTAAGGATGGTTCAAAATCTGCCACCTAGGGCAATTCTATCATCTGTAACAACTCTAGCCAGTGAGTTGAGGCAGACCTAACTGCTTTCTAAGGCTTAAGTGGCATCACTGGTCTCTTTAGCTAAACTCAGGGACGAATTTCTTACCATCTTTTCTAATTGCCCCACATCATCAGGATAATAAACCACAGAGTGCACATAAATGAATCAGTTATCCCTCTGGTAAGTTCCTCCAAATAACTAAGGGCGGCACTGTTTCAGAGAGATCTCCAGTGTCATCTGAAACCTATGCAATCAACTGGTGGGTCCTTAAACACTTCAAAGTCTCTTATGACCACAGCTAGGGTGCACGTTACTGTGATCTTGGAAGCGGTAAAATTAATACCTGGCTTCCATACAAGAAGTATAGTCCTGGGAGTGAACAGGGTATCCCCAGAAATAAAGTATTATTTATTATAATTGTTGGGGATCCCTAGTGGGACCAACCTAAGTCTGAAAACACAGGTTGACTGTGTCTCCAACATGGTGATGAAGTGCCCCCACCTAGAGGAAAGTTACAGAAGCACGATACTGTGCAGCCACCTGTCTTTAAACCTACTTGTTGGTATTCAGCAACACCCCAATTCCTCCTCATTAACAGGCAATACAGTGGAGGGCCATTTACTTCCCAGTTGATTGTATAATATGGTCAAATGTTTGCTACCAATTCCCATGGACTTCCCTCAAATTCTGTTGGCTGACAAGGCTCTCATCTCTCCTTTTTTGGAAAGCTGTTTCTCTATCAGCACCCTAATCTCATCCCCCAAAACAGTCAAGAAATGTGAAGGGTCTGAGATTTTACACTATTTGCAAACTAACAAGCTAGCCAACCACAGTTTCATGGACACAAGACTCCCGTGCTAAAGGCAAAGGTAATTTATTATTCAAAGAGATGGCAGTGAGCAGAGTATAAGTATTATTTTTTGTGCTGTGGCCAAGCCCCAATTCCTGTAGGTCATGAGGAAGAGGGCCAGATGACACCTACACTTGTAGCGTGTTGCATTATGGGAGATGAATCCTGAATTTAGAGAACCCGAATTTTTACAATGGGAAGTACACAGGCCCTACCTTTGACCCAGAGGGAGTCACTTTCTCTTATCTTCCAAAGCTGTTCATTTATAAACATCTTTGAATAGATTGTTTGGAAAAAAGGGCATTCAGTACCTCCACTCTCAAGAGTTCAGAAACCCATGGAGGACTGTCTCTCCACAGAAATCTGTAATTTCTAACTAGAAATTACCAGAAGCCACTAACTTCTAATGCATATTTTACATGAAGTAGGATTGTATTCAACTGCGTTTAACAAATCCTGACTACAGTGGTTTAATCAAATACTTGTTTTGATATGTCCTTTTTCCCTGCATGTAACGAGAAGTCCAGAGCTGAACAGTCCTGGTCTGGTACAGATATAAATGAGGTCTTCAAGGACCCGTCTCACCCATCTGCTCCACAATCCTCATTATTTCACTTTTCACTCGGTGGTCCCAACATGCACATTCTACCTCCATTTGTACAGTTCTGTGCTAAGTAGAGAGAAGTAATTATCAGATTTGAAGGAAAGTTAAAAAATTTGAGATAGGAAAGACGAAGAATTAAGATACGTATGCAGGGTGATTGGCAAACACTAGCAAACAGATTTCCCCAGATAAAGCATGGGTGTAGAATTTTTCTAGAAAATTTGTGTAAGTAGATGGGTTGGATCAAAGTGATACTTGGTTTTAAGGGACAGAAGCAAAGCATCCATCAGCTATGAAGCTAAGAGGGGTGACATGAAAAGTTTAATGTAACTGAATAATTTAGTAGATAAGCTATGATTCAAAAATCTGTTTTTAATAAAAATGGGAAATTTTAAATTTTATTACACGAATGCACAGCTCAAATAGCACTATAATCTTTCATTATTTGGTGCTACTGTTCAGATTAATGAGTTATGGCTTATAGTACTGCGTAAAAATAGGAACCATGCTTCTAGGGAAATCAAAATTCAGCTTGAGGCTGGTTTAGTTTGTGACGGCACCCTCATGTTAGTAATTATACTTCTCTACCTTCTGTATTACCTTATGGAATTGCTACACAGAATTTAACACCAAGAAATCTAAATTTCCTTAAAGCAGAAACAAGCTTATATGAACAATTCTTTTATAGTAACTAAAATTTAAACTATCTGCTACAGTTGGTAGCAGGGTTTCATTTTTAGCATAAGCTGAGACAATTGTTTTTGGGTTTTTTTTTGAGACAATCAGTTTGTAATCTAAATAATCTAAATAGTTTCCAGTTTATCAGTTCTAAATAGTCGAAATAATCCATTTATGTTTAACAGCTTTTTTCACTGAATAATCTCAAAGTTCTAAACATCTTCAAGATTGTAAAGATATGTCCATATAGACAGAGAAGAAAGTAAAGAAAAATAGTTTAAGAATAAAGAAAATCCTCCAGGACCCTGGGTGGTTCAGTTGGTTGAGTGTCCAACTTCAGCTCAGGTCATGATCTGCCGTTCTGAATTCCACCCCACATGGGGCTCACTGCTGTCAATGAGGAGACTGCTTTGGATCTGCTGTCCCCCTCTCTCCTTGCCCCTCCCCCCCATAAGTGAACATTTAAAAAATAAGGTAAAAAAAAAGAATAAAGACAACCCTCAAGTACACATTCTATGAGTTAACCATGTTCTCAACTTGTTTCCTTCTCCTGTATATTGTCTAAAACTTTTTTCTTTTTTTTTCTTTTTAATGTTTATTTATTTTTGAGAAAGAAAGAGAGAGAGACAGAGAGTGAGCAGGGGAGGGGCAGAGACAGAGGGAGACACAGAACCAGAAGCAGACTCCAGGCTCTGAACTATCAGCACAGAGCTGGACATGGGGCTTGAACTCACGGACCACAAGATAATGACCTGAGCCAAAGTCGGACGCCCAACTGACTGAGCCAACCAGGCGCCCCAAAATCTTTCTTTATTCTGATGTTAAAAAGGTTTGTGAGAGATGAGTGTGAATACGGTAAGTGAAATTAGAGCTTGTCAATAAGTTTCAATAACTGATTGAATGTTTGATAATCTATAGTTCATTAAAGGCGTTTAGGCATATAATTCACTTGGCCAGCTCCCATCACTGGGTAAGATATCCTTCTCCAACGCTAGATTCTAGGAGTAAACTAATTTGCTTCAATTAGTTTAAAATTATTAAATAATAAATAACATAAATTCCTCAACAGTCAAGATATATGCCCAGGCTCATCTCACATGTTCAAAGCTAGCTGCTGTGGATGCAAACAATAATTATTATTACTAGTATTGTAACAATAATCATAATAATCCCTTATATTTACAAAGTTCTTCATTGTTTTAAAACTAATCCATATTAATTTTCTTCTTTGAGCTACTCAGTATTCACATGAGGAATTATTCTTCAAGTATACTGCCTCATTTTACAAATAAGGCCATTCAGACCAAAAAAATTTAAGTGACTTGCCCCATGTCATAGGCATAGAGATAAAATGACACGCAAGACAGACATAGTCCCTCCTCTGGCTAACCCCTATTCTAATGAGAAGTTAAAAGAAGTTGTGAGCAATCTTAACATGGTGTTGAGCAAGAGCAGTACTAGTCCCAAGAACAATGTGAGGGGCAAAGAAAGACTTGGGGTGGAAGAGGTAGGTTGAGTCAGGGAAATTCTTCTTAAGTCTCATTTCAGACTTCACTATGTTGAATATGAGAAGAATCTTAGTTTCTGCTCAGACTGCCAAGTTGATTTTGGACTCGATAGAGTAAAACTTTAAAGTCAATACCTTGTAATTAACTTTAAGCCAATGTTTCTCACATTGTGGTTCCTGTACCAACTACATCAGTTTACCTGGTGTGCTTGTTAAAAATACAGACTTGGGGAAAGAGGTTACTCTGGACTTTTCTTAAACTTCTTGGGGTGGGATCCAAGAAAATTGCTACTTTAAGTATAACATCTTGGGGATTTTGAAGTCGAATAGCAAAATAAAGAAGATATTTTTGGTAGTGACTCCAAATGGTTCCTGCTTCAATAAGGCCTTTTTTTTTTTTTTTTTTTTTTTTTTTTGGTGAGGATATGGAAGAGTACCTATTCGTGTATTTGGTGGGAAATTGTACATTGCACAAGATATAGTTGGAATAAGAATGCTACACTGCAGACTGTCAGGTGCCCCCAACCCTCACATGCAATGTGGTTGGCTTGGAATAGGTGCTTGATAAAATGTTTATTGATCATAGTTATTTATAGCTTCCATGAGTTCTGAAAGTGTTTTCGCTCAGGATTCTGCTCCAATCTTCCAGTGTCCAGCCAGCAAGCAATAGGGATGTGTGGATTTGGGGGAAAGACTGAATGAATTCAAACCCCTGACCATCAACAGTGGAGAGGACCAAGTTCCTTACTAAAATAGAAATAGAATACTTATATCCCAGCGTTCGGGGGAGTCTTAAATGACCTAACAGGTAGCTTTTATAAATAGGTATCAATGAAAATATTATAAGCGCTAATGCTTAGAACTGTGCTTTACGCCCGGATGTAAATGCATTCTATAAATACTCATTCAAAACCAGGCAGTACACTTAGTGTAAGTACTACTTATTGTCTGTACGAGGTCCCCTTAACAGGTCGCAACCTCGGAGCAATTACTAGCAAAAAATTAAAGAATAAACGAACAAACGAGAAACCTGAGGACCCAGCCCAGGGACCATGGGCTGCAGCTTGGCGTGTTCGAGGAGGCCGGAAGGGGTTCAAGAGTGGTCTCTCCCCGCCCGGTTCTCGGCACGTGGTCCGCTCAGGCGGGAGCTTCGCGACAGTGGGGGAAGGGAGCGGCGTGGGACGACGCGGAGGGGGTCTAGTCGGCCAAGGCTACGGTTGGGGAGGCGCGACTGCGCAGGCTCCGGATAGGCGCAACCACCGTGCGAAGATCGTGAGGGGGGAGCGCTCACCCAGCTCCACACTCCCTTTATCTACTTGTGGAACGATGGCCTGACTTTTTTTCTCGTTTCACGGCTGCATTTGGGGCAACGCTCTACAAGTTATTCATCATTAGTAGGCCTCTTATCTCAAGGCTGACAAAGATTCTTTTTCTAGTCGGGCCCCCCCTTTACCCCCGTGAAGGCCACAGTGGACGCGTCCCACCTCCCCTCGGCCTCCGGAGGTGGTTTGGCTGCCCCCTCCCCCTCCCCAGTGTCGCGAGTTGGCGCCGCTGCCACCCCCCGCTCCGCGCTCTCGGCCCCCTCAGCCGGGCGGTACCGAGACCTCCCGGCGCCCCCTCCTCTCCTCCCTTCGGCCGGCCCTTTCCCTCGGGACTGCCACCCCCACCTTCGCCCCAGCCCTTTTCTCTCGCCGCCGAGCCGCGGCGGTAGCAGCAGAGGAGGAGGAGCCGGAGCCCGGAGGCGGCGGTGGCCGGGGAGCCCATGGCGTACAGTCAGGGAGGCGGCAAGAAGAAAGTCTGCTACTACTACGATGGTGAGAGGCCTGGCCGGCGGAAGGGTGGGCGGGCAGGGCTGGGGAGCCAGGCCCGGAGCCGGGGTGGGCTCCGCGGCCGCCGAAGCGAGTGGGCGCCGGTGCTGAGGGGTGGGAAGGAGGAGGGACCGACGTCTGGCCGCATCTTAACCCATTCCCGACCCGACGCCGTCAGTGGGAGCCCCTCCGCCGCGGGCTGCCCCCGCCGGCTCTGCGGCAGGAGCCAGGTGGACGCCCCCCTTCTCCCTCCTGCCGCTCTCCCTGCGGCTCTGCGGTCCGCCGCCCTGAAGGCAGCCGCCCACGGGACGGCGCGGGCCTACCCTGCCTTGGTGGAGGTGGCCAAGGGGATGGTCTGCCCTCTCGCCTCTCCTGTCCTCCACTCGCGGGAGCAGAGGTATGGGGGGACCCTGCTCCAGCCCCCGACCCCTTCCCTCGGGTCAAAATATCTACCCCGGCCCAGACTTCACACAAAGCCCCGCGGCCGTGAGAGCCCCGCCCCCAGTCCGTGTCCCTACCCCCCCTTCGCCCCCGTCGCCGTTCGCTCCCGCCCCGCCCCTCCCTTCCCCTCCGGTTTGGGCCGCAGTGTCTGCTCCTTTTCTCCACCTCCAGCTTCACCCCGGACCCCTCGACCGGGTCGCGGCTGGTGTGTAATTACTGAGGGTGGGGGGCCCAGGTACGCCCTGGGGCACAACTCACTTTGTTTTTTTGCCGGGGCTCCATCCCTCTCCTTTGTTCGCCCGGTTCTCTGAGCGCCACTTTTAGGATTCAAACGAAAGGGCTTCACTTCCTCGATAAAAATTGGGGTTTTCGAGTTTGAGGTAGTTAGTCTTCGCGGGAAATACGACGGTGCTAGGGAAACGTGGAGCTGTTACTGCTTGTGTTCGTAGATCAGACTCGATGGGTCCTGGCTTGCCTCCGCGAGAGGCGGTTACCACCCACTTCTTTGTTGCTCTTTGTTCGATCAGGAAATACACCCTGCTTTAGAGGTTTAGGAGAGAGTGCATTGGCATCTTGCTTGTGAAAGCTGTTACTAGGTGGCGGGAGTTTTGGTGTAAGAAAACTTTGAGGAGTAGTACGGAAGTCCTGAATTATCAGGTAAGCTTGAGCTTGCGGTATAGTAAAATACCAAAGTCAGATACCTTAAATTTTAGTGGTTCTCTAACTTGAAATTTGAGCAGAGACGTTACACAAAGACATTAACAGTAAATAGTTTCTGGTGGATTATTTCCACAGAAGGATTTTGAAAATTTAACAAAGAAGCGAGGCTCAATGACCTGCGAGTCCCATTTGATCTGTTTGAAGCAGTACAAATCTTGGGAAGTTGTTTCCTACGTATGGTGTTTTGTATCTATATTACAAAACCCTAAAGAGGTGGAACCAGAACTTAGAGGTCTGGTTCAAAATGAATCTGATTTTAGTTTGAAAATGGCCATACCGTATTACTTCAGTTAGCAAAGATTAATCTTTCAATGCCTGATATATAAAGTGACCACCTGTGTCATTTGTGGAAAAACTTAAAATCATAACAGAAGAAGTCTAGATTGTCTATTTGATGGCTAGTACTACTAAGTAGTTAACAGCTGTGGTGTAAAAAAATTTTGGGGGAGCACTGCATAGGTGTGTAATACAAATTGAAATTATCCCATCCCAGAGGGGGTAGAGATAAGAGTGCATTTTAATTTTAATATGAACTATATTTCTTAATGATCATTCTTCAAGAACTCATGCATATTTTGAGTCACTAGCAAAACCCTTGCCCGGCATTTCATGATCAAATTGGAAAGTAAATAACCATCTGTGTAAGTGAATTTTTAAAATGATATTGTTTCTAAAGTTTAAAAAGTTGGGGAAACTAGTGCTAAGGCTCTTCCTGCAGCTGATAGTTGCTGTTGACAGTGATTGGCTCTGATGAAGCTGCTTTTAACTTCCTGTCATCATACTTGAATTGTAGAACCAGGAGGTACACTTAAGTAGCAGTTTTAAGAACAGTTGTTTGTTTCTGGGCCCATTTGTGGTGAGCCTTTGCTGAGGAAAGGGGATGCCTAGGGCAGGATGCGGGACTTGATAGAGTGGAAATATTCAAGTCTCATGAGTGTCACTTAACACTTTACTGTAGACCATTCAGCTGCTTTACCTGATGACCAACACCAGTTGTGTAACTGAGTTTTTGGAAATCTAAGGCTCTTGCCTCATTTTCAGAATGGAATTTTTAGTTGCTCTCATTGGAAATATTCTTAGGGTTTTTCTTGGGGAAGAGGGCTAATAAAATGTTTTGGAGAAACTATTAAGTTGGTTAGGTATCATTATGCTAATTATTAGTACATAATAGTATATGTACTAAGCTTCGAACAATTAATTCCAAAACCTTACATTTTCATTACCCCCAAAAAATCATATTTTGTCAGCTTATAAAGGTAGTGGTAATTTTTTCTTTTTCTAACTGTGAGGAAAGAGCAAGGTAAAGCAGCTTCTACACCGAAGAATGGGGAGACTTGGAGCTATGCAACGTGGACTGGATTGAAACTAAAAGTCTGCTAGCCTAAATTACTGCTTTTGACATGTTGGTAAAGAAAGTAGAAGACAGGTATGAAGCAAATTCTATAACCATAGGAATCCTACCTTTAGGCTTAGTGGGACCGTTAGGCACACTCTTGGCAACGTAGAATATCTGGAGAATAAGACCTGTATTTTTCTCTGTATGCTTTATAGTGTGCAGTATTACACCCTTTAGATGACTGGAATGATGGTTCTAGGTGAACTTTCAGGTATTGATGGATGAGGTATCTTTAAACCTTTAAAGAAACTGCAGCAATTGACCCATGCCACCAAAGTTTCCAAAAACTCCCTTCTAAATCTTAGTCATTTTGTATGTACTGCAAGATTATCAATACTATGTAAAATGACACAGTCACTGAGTTCCCTTCTGACTTTAAAATGATGTGATTTCTGTACTTAAATGTAATTAGCAAACCAAGCTTTGCTAGGCCCTGTTTATGATACATTTACTTTATTTTTTTAAGTTTATTTATCTTGAGAGAGAGAACACGGAAGCAGGGGTGGGGCAGAGAGAGGGAGAGGGAGAGTCCCAAGCAGGGTCCATCTACCGAGCCGATGTGGGCTGGATCAGACCTAAACCAAGTCGAGTCTGACACCTAACCGACTGAGCCAACCAGGCGCCCCACAATGCATTTTATAACACTTTATCTAGAAATGTTAAATGTGCTTTTTGAATCAAGCTTTAGGCCAGTCACATTTAGTGCCTGTTTTACAATGTATATGATATAAACGGGTTGTATATATACATAATTTACATAATTGTATGTATATTGCTCTGTACTCTATTTTTTCCTCTTGATAGTGTGCATCAGAATTTTTGGAGACAAGTGGCTCAATAAAAGCACGCACCACTATACAAAGATAGAATATAAAAGTTATCAAGATTGCACCTCCCAGTATACTCATAAGAATTGTATTTGGCAGCCGTTGACAGATTTTCTTAGACTTTTATTTGTAATAGTGTTGCCAAAGACTTTTGTTAGATAGATAGCCTTTAATAAAAGTGCATGGGTTCTTAGCTGTAGTATAAATATTATCCATACAATAGGTAATTATTTTTTCTAAAATAGGTAATCAGCAAATCAGAGTGCTGAATGAATTACAGCAGCAGTTCATAAATACCAGTATTCCTAATTGCACATCATTATTTAAACATAGTACACTGTAATGCTTAAATAAAACGGTTTTTCTTCTATTTGAGTCCTCTTCTCCCAGCCATTCTTTACTACCCATTTCCTTAAAATTTCACCTTATGAGACCCTTCCCTATTACCTTAATCCTCATTACTGCTTTCCCCCCTATTGTCCTGTTATGCTGTTTCTATCACCTAAATTTTGTCCACCTCACTGAATATAAGCTTCTGAGGACAGTCTTGTCTGTTTTGCTTATCCGTGCCTTCACCATCTAAATAAAAGTTAAAGGTTTTTCAAATTATAGATGAATAAATGATTAGTACCTCATTTTTATAGAGAGAGTACTTTCATATAAGATTTTCTTTCCTTCTTAAAACCACTCTGAGTTACAGGCAGGTAAAATGAGTGGCATTTTGTCTATATTACATTTGAAAATAAATTCGTATCCCTGTTTGACCCAGTCCACCCCTTATCCTTTACCACATCGACTGGTTTTAACGTCCAAGAAGAGGTCAATACCTGGTACCTAAAAGAGTTGGGTGCGTGATGGTTTGTGATTCTAGTGGGCTTTCCATACCTTAAAAGGGTAAGGGACCCTTTGGTTATGCAAGAGTGGAACTCCTTACACAGCTACAGAAAGGGGGGGTTCCTCTGTTACAAAAAAAAATTATTAGTAATTATATTTTCTTAACAAAAACTTACAACTGCTTCTGTTGATAAATATTTAAGGAAATAGTTGGAATTGGTAATCTCTTAGAGAATGATAATAGCATTGAAATATGAATGAGATCAGATTTAAAAGTTTGAGAAGGATATTTGTACTGGTTAATAAGTTCTGTTCCTCTCTTTTCCATAACAGTTGGCTTATACTTGTTCATGAAAGCCCATAGAAATATCAAATGGGTTTAATATTTGTGTGCTAGGTAGACAAAAGATCATTTAAGTCCAAAGAAGGAAATAAAAACTGTATACTAAATAGTACAAGTGTGAGCCTTTTAGGGTACTCAAAGAAGGCCTTAAGGAAGAGAATGGGCCAGTTTTAAAAGAGTTTCCTATGGGGGCACCTGGGTGGCTTAGTCGTTGAGCATCTGACTTCAGCTCAGGTCGTTATCTCCTGGCTTGTAGGTTCGTGCCCCCCGTCAGGCTCTGTGCTGACAGCTCAGCGCGGAGCCTGGAACCTGCTTCAGATTCTGTGTCTCCCTCTCTCTCAGCCCTTCCCTGATCATGCTCTGTCCCTCTCTTTAAAAAATAAACATTAAAAAAAATTAGAACAAAAGAGTTTTCTCCTATGTAAGACACTGCAAACTACAAAGGTCAAGTACTCAGAATTTGGCACACTAAACAAAAGGGAAGATATAGGGGAACCATGGGATGGCAAGGCAAGGTAGTAAAGGGCCAGACCACACAAGACTTTGTACTAAGAGATTTTAACTTCCGTTCAGGAAATAGAAAACCACTGAAGGTTCTTAAATAGAACTCTAAGTGGAGAAAGGATGGTAAAAAGTGATGAATGGAAGACTGAAAGCAAGAATTGAATGTATGTTGGTCCACATAAAATAAAATGGTTGTGGCTGACAAATGGACACATTTAAGAGCAGTTTTGAGAGTAAAAAGAACTTGTTAGTAGATTGGAAATAGAGCTGGAGCTTGTTAATGGTGATAACAGAATAAAGGATGATTCCTAAGTTTCTATCTAGATTCTAAGTTTCTATCTAGATTGAACAGGTTATGTGACTCATTCCTAAGAGAAGATTTAGGGCAGCACTCCTGTTCACTGACTTTTCCAAACACCTAGAATAGTGCCTGGCACATGGTAGTCTCTTGATTTTGTTAAATGAATGAATGAACTTGAGAAACTCCTGATACTTAAAGGTTGGTGGAGGAGTGGCTACGGGGTAGGAGTAAAGTCCAAGAGAGTATTATTATGGAAGCCAGTGGCCAGTTTGTTAAAGACAGTGGACTAAGTATAAGTAGTGCATGGAAGATGAAAATAATACTGTAGCTTTTTCTTACTTTGTTTTTTTGTTTTTCTTTTTTTTTTTTTTCAGGATAAGTGTTGTAGTCAGCTTATCTTTGGGGGTAAAGGTACATTTCACAGTCTTAAAATGCAAAAGTATCTGAAAATGGGAAAAAATTTTGTAACTCACTTGGAATCAAAAGTTTTATCTGAATTAATATTTATAATCTTTAGTCTGCATATTGTGAATATTTACACACTTTTACTGCAAAAATACTAATGTTTGATTATAGACTGCTGTGTAGATCCCAGGATATCACATAATATATAACAAATGTAACAACTACATTTATAAAGCCTGAAAAAAATTCTAAAATATATCTAGTCTCAAGTACTTTAGGGGAGAGAATGTAGATCTTAGTACCCATTTCATTCTGATAGTTTCTTTTGAAGAACAGTGCTAAAATTTTGCAGATAAAACTAATTCTGATGATTTCTTCCCCTTGACGATTAAAATTTATTGTGTTCAGGGAACCACCTTGAGCTAATTTTTCTCTTGTTCGCTTCATTGTTAAAGCATTTTTATGTATTTTGATGAAAATCAAGATAACATTTAAAATGGCAAAGTTATATTACTGACCACTTAGATGAGTGGAATTTGTAGGTTCTTAAAACTAAGAAAGGACATTTTATGTTTATTGAAAAGTGGATGTCTACAAAGCAGCCTTGAGAGAATTTTGAGATATGGGATTAAACCAGAAAGAATTGGGAGATGGTTCTTTTATTAACTCCCTTACATTTTGGGAGAATTCTTGGTAAACCAAATAACGCTTGTCTTTGGCTTGATTGCCCTTGTGGACGTATGTCATTTAGGTAGGGCACGTATTTTTGATGGGTCTGGGACCCCCAAATTGTAGCAGAGAAAACTTGTTGAAAGCTGTGTATGTTCATACAAAATTGGAAGACCCTATTCGAAAAAAAAAAAGTGATGGATTACATAGGTAGTTTCTTATATTTTCTTGAAATTAGCAAAGACCCCAAGCCCTTAAAATACTTGTGTCCCATATTATATCCTTTTCTTGCCAGGCTTTCCCCTACCGTTTCTTTCTAGTGACTGTAAATGTCATTGCTCTCCTAGTAGCTGCTGCTTACGATAGTCTGCCTTGCTCTGCCCGTGTTTGAATCTAGCTTACTTTGGCAATATTACCCGACTCAGCTGCATCTCACATTTCTTCACTATAGGAACAATAGTAATATCTACATCATAGGGTTAATTGAAAAGATTAACAGATAATACATGTGAAGTGCCTAGAATAGTACCTCCTAGTAAGCACTCAATAAATGTCAATTGCTGCTATCTTTTTTTTTCAAACATACTTGCTTAGAAATTGCCACTGTAGTCACCCTTCTGTAGGGTATTGGCACTTCCCTATTATTAGATTATTGGTGACTTTCCACCGGACTCTCAGTATATCTATAACTAGAGTTATTTGATCTTGAAATAGGTGTTAGAGACATTTCATTTTAGTAAATCTTACACAGGCGTTTGAAAGTTCCATGAAGACTAGGTTCTTTATTCTTATTCTCCTGGTCTCTCTTGGTAGTGATACCTTAGAAGTAACCTCCCTTGCATTAATTTGGGTATGTGATACTTTGCGATTCTAGTGGGCTTTCCATACCTTAAGAATTTGTTGAGACCAGGTTGCTTTCAAGGAAATCTGTGCAGTGCCAACCATGTAGAGCTGAGCTTCGTAGCATGTCCTTGTAAAGGTAGTTTATTTCATACATAGCTTCTGAATTGTGATATATACACACATATATCTCCTCATATATATGTGTGTGTGTGTGTGTGTGTGTGTATGTATACATATACACACACACACACACAGGAATGTTCCATTCCCCAGAGCCTTGCTTAGCTACTTGTCTCTGTATTGTCTTAGCTTTGTTGTTGGCTTTTGTTTTAAGAAAGGTGGCTTTCCCTTTAAATGACTGTGTATATGTTGTTTTCAGAAGAGAGTTTGTATTGATAATGAGTTAGTGTTATAGTACCAACAAAATCAAGCAATAGTAGTATTTAGAAATAGATATGAAATAGGCTTGTTGTAAAACGGGAATATTCATCCTGGACTATTACCAAATATGTGGAAGAGAGAAACAGAAGTTTTTGAGTTCTCAGTTAACATTAAACCAAAAAAAGTGTGTGTTTAGGCAGGAATTTGGAAGATTTTTTTGATCCTGAAGATAGGGAGAGAAACGGTACTCTTTATCTCTAGCTTTTATATAATTTCATGTTGAAATGATTAACTTCAAGCCATTAAAATCAGCTTGACTGTCTTAACAAAATATTGGAATATTTAAAGACTAGAATTAATACTAAAATAATTTCTAATTTAATACAGGCTGCAAAAAGTGCTTGTTACATTAGAAAAACAGCATATTTTTAGAGGTTTGCTTAGTATTTTTTATTATAAAACCGCTAGGTCTTTACCTAAAAGAATTGATTTCATTGAAATTTTATGAAAATCTGGTTTTGGTGTTTTCTGCTCATTTTAAAATAAACCTTATGTATAAGTTTTAAAACATTGGTATATAAGATGTCGTGGAAAGATAGGCTGGCAGTTACAACTTTTAATCATTAAGAATGAGACAAAATACCCTTACTACCGTAAAAAATGTCATGAGTATGTCTAATCAGAGCAAAACTTTATTTACGATCTAAATTTCATTTACTGAAAATTTCTCTTACAGTCTGTGATAAGGATGTGTGGAATGTGTTAACCCACATAATACTGACTGTAAAGGATTTCTGGAATGCCAGTAAATATTCAGGAAGTAGTATTTGCTGTAAAATCTTTAATAACAGTGAAACTTAGCATACTTACCTTAGGCATATGAATTTGCTGGTGAATATGAAAAGTAACTATCACTTTAAGTAACAAACCACTTTAGTAAGTCATTACAGAGTATTTTATTTGGACTTATCCTAAATAAGATATTTTGGTAAACTGAAAATCAGAAAGCTTGTTTGCCTTAATCTGTAAATAAGTGTAATATATATTAATGGAGTTATCAAATGTAAACGTGTACATAGTATCTTGGTTTTCAAATACAATTCGAAAGTTGAAAAATTCAAAATCATTATTTGAGGTTTATTTGGGTGGTAAATGCCTACTAATGATAAATAAATTTAGATTGAGAAGATTCTTTTGTTCATAGTGTTCAGTATGTCTTTTTTCTATCTATTTTAGGTGATATTGGAAATTATTATTATGGACAGGGTCATCCCATGAAACCTCATAGAATCCGCATGACCCACAACTTGCTGCTAAATTATGGCTTATATAGAAAAATGGAAATATATGTGAGTAAACCTTTTGGTAAATATTCAGCAGTGATTTTTTTTTTTTTTTTTAATATACTACTCTGAAACTTTATTACTCCCTTTGAAGGGCATTTAGCAGATGAAAAGGTTTGGAAGAAAACAGAAACTCCTCTTTTTGTTTTATTCTTCAGAGAAAACTGAAAGTGTAAGAAATGTATCCTCTCTTTTCCCTGCTCCTCCACCATTTTTAAAAAGTTTTCCATATCCCACCTTGTCATATTCTGGAGAACAACTCAGTTTAGCATACTAAATATTTTTGTTACAGTAGTGGTTGACCTGGCTATGCTGCTGAAGAGTTGACCTGGGATTAATAGAAAAGAATTATGTAGAAGGTTCTAGAAAATTGGCATATGGAGTGGTATGTTAGGGGGCATGCAGAATATATAAATAACATTTAAGATACAACTGCCTTAAATGTTTCTGCACTGATGGGAATATATATAAACAAATGTAAGACACAATTATTGCCTATTTGGGGAGAAAAAAAAGACTTGAGGATTGGATATGACTTTCTGGAAACCTGGGAGAAGTGTGTCATAAATAAAATTGAGCTCTTGGGAACAAGGATAATTAGGTTAGGCAAAGGAAAGGAAGAGAGATCCTGAACAAAGACTTAAAATTGAGAATGAGTCTCATTCTCACTGGATATAAAGTAGGTTTATGATAGAAGGTTTATGATGAAAAATGAGAGAAAGTGTTTCTGAACATGGATTTGATAAGTGTTGAGCCATTTCCACTAAAATAAAAGGAGTGATTAATTTATAGTTGGCGCCAGACCTGTCTAATGCTTTTAAAGGAGTAGAAATTAGCTTCAGAATTGATACAGTTTCCTAAGACTACAGGTGTATAAATTTGGATTAGCTTTGAAATTTATTTTGTTCTGGCCAACCTAGTTCTTTTAGAGGACAGTTCGGGGAAATTGTATATTTTGTGTTTAATAACTCTGATATAACCCGTTGTAATTCCACAATTCTTACATTTGTTTTTCTTCACAGAGGCCCCATAAAGCCACTGCTGAGGAAATGACAAAATACCACAGTGATGAGTACATCAAATTTCTACGTTCAATAAGACCAGATAATATGTCTGAGTATAGTAAGCAGATGCAGAGATGTACGTTTCTGTGCTAAAAGTACATATTAGTCTTGATAAGTATAAATGAGTATTTTTAGAAGCTTGTAATTAGAGTTATCCAAATCTAGGTATTCTTCCTGATCTAAATATTATTTTAATTATTTTGAAAAGTCAATGTAAAAATATGAAAGCTACTTTGTAAAAAACAAAAACATACTCCACTTGAAGCCTATTGATTTGCCAAACTGCCAAAGAGCTGTTTGTATGTTCCTCTGCTCTTTGTTTTGGTTAACTTTGGGAGAACGGATATTGGTAGGCAGACCTTGCTCCCCTGCTGTTTAAAAAAAGTGGTTATACTTTGATTGGTCTTAACCTGGTATATGTATCTTTTACTTTCTCTTTGTGTGCTGTGTGCTTTAGTTAATCTGGATTGTAATATATAATCTGTTCCTTCCCATTGTTAGTGACACTTTTGATTTTCTTCTATAAAGCATTTTATAGATAAAAAGTATTAGTGATTGGTTGGCTTGAAAGTATAATGCAAAGTGTCATTCTAAAATGATTGCAACAGAGTTTTTTAAAACTTGATACTGGAGTTCATTGATATCAGTGTTTTTATTGATAGACTTTAGTGATTTTTTTTTTTAAGAACAATTTCAATAATACTAAAATTAAGTGTAGTTGCTAGACATCCCGTACATTTATAGAACTTTGTATACATTTCTACTATAGATCATTTCATTTATTCATTAAAATGCTGTAATGTAAATAGAACATATTATTTATACCTGGTTTTTGATGGAGATTCAGGCTTAAGATTAAAAATCATAAGTAGATGGACAGATGAATTAACAGAATGGATTTGATCCATGACACTAAATTATATTCTGATTATATCTGAGCAGTAAGAAACTAAAATTCATTCATTATAGTGTTAAATGAAGGGTGTACAAAGCTATGTAAAATAATTACCCTTATTTCTGAAGAAGTTATAATTTGAGAGGTGGGAAGAGACTTGAGAATGGGTCATATACATATATGTCCCTTTTATCCTGTCTGTACTAAGGAACTAGAATTGCAGTGTGTCATGTATCTTTATGTGTTATTTCCTTGTGCTTTATATACACCCTGGCTGTTATGAACTTAGTTATTTCTTATCCTTTAAGATGGGATAAGGCAACTAGCTGCTTTATCTTTTTAATACTAAAATATAGTTCAAAGTTATGGATAGTCTGTGCATGTAAGGAGTTGTAGAGAAAGTAAATTATAAAGGAATAAAGCTGCTTACATTTTTTAGAATCTTGATTAATTTACTGTATATTTGAGGAGAAATGTCTAAATTTAAGTCCATGTTTTAATTAAATCTAAAATGTTTTATATTTTGATTTCTTTTGATTTTTTTGGTAATAAAGATGTTCTACAAATAATCCTGGTAAGATATGGTGGTAGGGTTTCACATATAATGCTTTAATTACCTTGGATAAAATAATAAATTATATTTTTAAATAGTAAACTTTAGATTTCTACCAAGATGTGTGTTTTATGGATTGCATCAAATAAAGTTTTTATAAGAAAGGCTTTCATTAATTCATAGAAGGGGTTTTAACTGAAATCCATCTTTCACAGTTAATGTTGGTGAGGATTGTCCAGTGTTTGATGGGCTCTTTGAGTTTTGTCAGCTCTCAACTGGTGGCTCAGTTGGTAAGTGTCCTGATTCAGATTTTAAAATTGGCTTAGGGGCACCTGGGTGGCTCAGATGGTTAAGCATCTAAATCTTGGTTTTGGCTCAGGACAAGATCTCACAGTTCTTGGGGTTCAAGCCCTGTGTCAAGCTCTCTGCTGGCATCACAGATCCTGCTTGGGATCCTCTCTCTCCTTCTTTCTCCCCCTCACCTACTCGTTCTTTCTGTCTCTCTAAATTAAATAAACTTCAAAAAAATGACTTAAACTTAATATGTATCTTTTGGGTTATTTGTTTAGAGCAAAAGTTTTAATGGTAGTGGATTTTAGTAGTAACCAAAGTAGACTGTATATTTACAGTAGAGTATAGTTGTCTTTAATAACCCCCTTGTTTGGGGCACCTGGCTGACTCAGTGGGTAGAGCATGTGACTCTTGATCTGGGATCATGAATTCAAGCCCCACATTGGGCGTAGAGCTTACTTTGAGAAAAAAATAAAGTAATTATTTCTTTCTTTAAAAATCAGTCAATCCCCATGTTTTGTGGTCATAATGACTTGAACTTTTTAGTTTCTTAACTTCTGTTATATTTTTACTTAGAGATTTCTCTCCTCCACCTCTCTCTAGTTACCACTTTCCATATACACCTTTATTTAATCAGATCACAGCTATAGAATAATAATTTATCTAAGGAAAAACTGCTGTTAGTGCCCAGACAATGATCCTTTTCTTTTTGTAATTTTAAACTCTTTTATATATGACACTCTTTCATATAGGGCTTTTGTCTAGTTCTGCTAAATTTTTTTTTATTTTAAACACTTTCAAAATCTACCCTGTCTTGTTTTTTAGCTGGGGCTGTGAAGTTAAACCGACAACAAACTGATATGGCTGTTAACTGGGCTGGAGGATTACATCATGCTAAGAAATCAGAAGCATCAGGATTCTGTTATGTTAATGATATTGTACTTGCCATCCTTGAGTTACTAAAGTAAGTTCATTTGTGTTGATATTTTTCTTATGAAAAAAGTTTAAAACAGTATGAATCTATGACTTTAAAAAACATATCAAGTTAAATGGTAGTTAAAAGTAGTTCAGTGGTGACTCTTGTATGGATTCCTTACAAACCATTGTAGAAATACAGGACATTTTCCCATTCCTTGGATTAGTGAGAATGAGAAATGCCTATATATATCTTAACCTCCCATTAAATATCCTTTTAAAAAATACTAGAAATAGTGTAGCAATTTAGATTTGGGTTACAGTTTCAACTAATGAGAAATGACATGATCCTGAAGTTCATGTTCTAACATTTTGTAAGTTTTAACTTTTGAAGGCAAAAATTTGAAGCCTTGTGTTAAAGGAAATTTGTTTTTTGAATGAGTCTAGCTAATTGCTTGGCTTCCACATTGAATGGGGCTTTGTTCTCTACCAATGGATAAAATTATCTCTAAATTAGTAAAGGTGTTAGTTTTAAAGTTACCCTTGTCCGCAGTTTGAGAGTGATATCTATAGAGGAGGTACTTAAGAATTTGGAAATTTATAATGTTTTTTTTTTTTTTTTAACTATTATCAGTTGTAACATGTCTTAGATTCCACTTGAGATTGAATTAGTTTTTTCTCAATATTGAAAATATTCTTGTCTGTAGTTGATTCCATGTATACTGTTCATAGAAGCTAATTTTTCAGTCATTTAAAGTTTGGAATTGACTCCTCACATAAACAACTAAAATGTTTCAGTGAGGTCATCGAGAGCCAAGGAAGACCACTTGAAATTATTTGCCTTGGTTTTTAATTCACTATTGATATTGGTTCTTGTGTCTTCAACTCTTGAGCAACAGTTCTTGCCCACATGCTTATATTCTTAAACAAGTTTCACTTAATTTGTCTAGACATATTTCTTTAACTGATGTGATCAGACATTTAGTTAATTGACAGCTGATAAGCCACTTATGAACCCCTTAGAAACTTATTTTGCTCACAGCTTATTATTTTTGTGAAGAAATTCTGCTATAAGGAGAACTTCTACTTTCATTTCATAACTTTGCTGAATGGTGCTTTCCTGTGAGTTGAGACTAGTCTTAAGAGTGCTTAGTTTGATAATGTCAGTTTTCATTGTTTTAACATAGCTGTGATACGATTATATAATAAATACAGTGCTCTGCCGTTGAACTCAATAACAGATAATCCTCAGGTTACGGTGCCATAAAGGGATGCCATTCAAAGTTCGCTTTCGTTTTCTCTTGTTTTGATGTGGGTGCGTACTAGTAATGAGATGTCACATTGTGATGATATGCATGGCTCTTAAAATGCATTCAGGTTATAACTGTATCGCTGCAATTTGTAGTGCTCCAAGCAGCACTGTGAAGTGACAAGAGTACCAGATGTGGTTTCTGTCACAACTACTCTACTCTGCAGTTGAAGCACAAAAGAAACCATAGACAATATGTAAACAAAGAAGCCATGCTTCAGTAGCACTTTATTTATGGACATTGAAATTTGAATTTCACTGAATTGTCACATATGCTGAAATATTCCTGTTTTAATTTTATTTTTAGCCATTTAAAAATGTAAAAATTATCCTTATATCAAGGCTTTACAAAAAGATACCAATGGCCAAATTTGGGCTATGAACCATAGATTGCCAACCACTGTTGTATAACCCTGAAAATTTACTGGAGAGCGGTTTTTAAAGTAACAATTCCAAGTACGGTGTAATCTACAGTTGTTAATGTATCGAAACATACGCTATGTTTTTAAAACCTGTAGAATAGGACATGTCACAGGGAGAGTAAATACATTTTCTTGCCTACATTGTGGCTAAAGAGGATTTAAAGATCTGAGGCTCAAACTTGTAACTTCAGACGGATGACTGGTCTCTTAAGCTGGAAGTAAAGTAAGAAAAAGGATTAAACATTCTGGAATGCAAGAGCTCAGAAATAGGTTCTCTGAGTCCATGGTGGTTCTTCCCCATCTTAAAATCTTTTGAAAATTTATGACTTTGTTTTCAGGTATCATCAAAGAGTCTTATATATTGATATTGATATCCATCATGGTGATGGTGTTGAAGAAGCTTTTTATACCACAGATCGTGTGATGACGGTATCATTCCATAAATACGGGGAATACTTTCCCGGGACAGGAGATTTGAGGGTAAGACTGAATTTGGTCTGAATAAATATTAGGAGAACTGAGGAAGCTAATAATTATGTATCTAAACTAATATTGTTCTTGAGTCATTAATTTGAAACTTGTATGCAGAATCGAATCATTTTTTGTGTTATCTAACATTTGCTAGAATTCACTTTTGTTGAATAATACAAAAATTTAGTGAGAACGGAGAGGACTGTTTTTTGCTGGGTCACTTTATTTGATTGAATAATTACTTTTTAATATTCCTGAAGCACTAAGCAGTCTTCTTGTTTATTTGAATCTTCAAAACCTGCTTGATAGTAGTCAACATTGCCTTTGATTGTGAAGATTAGTGGAAGAAAATAAATCTCTTTTATATTCTTGTACTGTTCTTTTTATGGTTAGTCTTGATTTAATAGATCTAATTTTAATCTCTTCCTTAGGCTTCTGAAATTTGTAGTATATACCATTTAGGGAAAGAATACTATAGTTTATCCTGCCTGCCTGTTAAATTAAGTGCAGTTATTTCTGTTATCGTCTTCCATTTGGTGCTCTTTAATGAATGTAAACACCACTGGCCAAATCTTATTTCTACAAAGTTCCTGAAGTTTTTTCTCTTTCTGTCCTAGTTTTTCTTGAACCAAACCACATGCATGTTGAAATTTATTTAAAAATTTAAATAGCTGTTTTTAATTCAGCCTGGATTATATGGGAAATTTCTCTTAGCATGGCATTCAGCATTAGTTCTAAATGTTTTATTAAGATTATTTTTCGTATCTGGTATGTAGTTTATTTTAGCAACCAGAAGTTTGAAGAGGGGCCTTATTTTTCAAATATGTGAGTTTTCTTTATTCGACCACATGGTGGTGCTCTTTCAGTAAAAGTTGTGGTGGTGAAATCTTTCTTTACTTATAAATAGAGCATCAGTGGTTTATTTGTGTTTAAATTATGTGGCTTTTAAAATTGCAAATTTACATTTTCAGTTCCTTGCCTGTCAGCTCCTTTAGTGCCTTTCTTCACTTGGTCTTAATTTACATATTAGTGATTCTCAGAGTATGATCCTTAAACTAGCATTATTAGCATCTCCTGGGAACATACTGTCAGGCCTCAAAAACTCAGATTCTGTGCACTAAAGTTTGAGAACCACTGCTCTAAATCAGACAAAGATTCCTTTGTCTACAACCATTGCACCCAGTGGATATTCAGCAAAAGCCTTTTCTAATTTTAAGTTAAAAAAAAATTAAAGTCTATTTTCAGTATAATCCTAATCTCAGAAATGGCAAAAGGCAGCCTGTGTTTTAATTTCTGATAGTGTTCTTAGTATTGTTTGAAGTTGTTGGAAAATATTTGAGAATGAATGTTTTTAAAAGAATTTAGGATGACTTTGAATATCTTTCACTCAAGATTTTACATGCACTATATGAAATTTCCTCATAATATTTTTCCCTTTGGTTATTATAAAAGGTGTCCCCAAAATTTTGTAAGGAAATCAAGATCAGTCATTATACGTATAGTTATATTTGGAGTTTCACAAAATTTATGTGCATCTTTGGATGTTAATTTGATAAACATTCCCTTTTTTTACCTGACAATTTATTCTAAGTTAGAAAAGACGGCTACTTTGAGCTTTGATCATTGTTCAGACTGTTTGCATTTATTAGATCAGGAGCATAAGTCAAAGAAAAAAGGGTATGATAAAGTAGTAGTTGAGGAGTAAGAAATGGAAGGGATAAATCCTGGTGCTACAAGGGCAGTGGCTGTGAGTTGCCAGACTTTGGCTGGAGTGAGAAGTGCTGACCAACTTTCTGTATTCTGAAATCTTAGCGTCAAAGGATATTTCAGGAATTTGGTTTTTAATGCAGGAGTTTAGAAATTCACAGGGCTTTAGTTTATCCATATCTATATGGTTTGCATTTGGTTATATATAAACATTTAGATTTCTTCAAGAAAAATTTGGTTGGGAGGAGATACGTAATTCCACTTACCTGTCCTTGTTGGAAGTTGGCTCATAATAACTTATTGAAGATAAACTGTACTTTTTAAAATTTTTATTTATTTTTTATTTTTTTAATGTTTATTTATTATTGAGAGACAGAGAGAGACATAGCATGAGCATGGGAGGGGCAGAGAGAGGGGAGGTCACAGAATCTGAAGCAGGCTCCAGGCTCTGAGCTGTCAGCACAGAGCCCAATGCGGGGCTCGAACTCATAAACCTCAAGATCATGACCTGAGTCGAAGTCAGATGGTTAACCAACTGAGCCACCCAGGCGCCCCAAACTATGCTTTTTTAAAATTAATCAACCTCAGTTTATTATATGAGAGATAAAGGGAGAACTTGTACACAAGTGTTAGTAATCCTAAGGATTCAGGTATATTGAATCATAATTTAAAACACCTGAGTATCAGTCACCCCCAGTCCTTTGGTGTGGCAGTTAAAGAACTATTTTGTAGCAGTTTTTATACTGTACCATTTCTTCAAGGAACATATATGTATGTGTGCACATGCAGAGGTACATTTATACACACGCATCTATGTGTGCATTATTTATATAAATAAGTATATATTGTGTGTGTGTGTGTGTGTGTGTATATCTTAAGTGTGTCTACATTGCTGAACCCAACTCTCCGATTCTCTTGCTTCGTTTGGGAAGGTATTAATGCCGAGAGTGGTATTTATTCAAGTAGAAACAATTTATTTCCAGCACAATTAAAGACCGGATATTGGTGCTTTAATCTGCAGTTGCCAAAACATCAGGAAAATCAGAGCTTATCTTTCATCATAAATAAACTACCACCGGATGATAAGTCACAAGAAGGATTCTGCATTATAGGGACAATTGTTTGCAGGGTTTTTTGGCTAAGAATATTTATTTTCTGTGGCTTTACTCATAATGTTGTCTTACGTACTCTGTTGATGATTAATTTCTTGGTCTCATGTAATACTGCTTTTAATTATTTTTGTTCAATTTCTGTTCTCCCCAAAATAACCATTCCAGATTAATTGGAATTCGTTCTTTTCTGCTTAATAATGCAGTCCATTAATATTGGGATATGTACTTATTCTGTATTATTTCTTTTCTTAACCTAAAAGATGAATTCAGAATTGGATATTGTTACCTGGTTTGACAATCTTGTAAAGAAACATTTTAATAAACATGTCAAATATTTTCACTGTGAAATATTCTCTAAGAGCTGTTTAATTATATATTTTAGGATATTGGTGCTGGAAAAGGCAAATACTATGCTGTCAATTTTCCAATGAGAGATGGTATAGATGATGAGTCCTATGGGCAGATATTTAAGCCTGTAAGTATTATTACTGTTTTCAAAATCAAAATGGAGGGGCACCTGGCTGGCACAGTTAGTAGGGCATATGGACTCTCGATCTTGGAGTTACGAGTTTGAGCCCCATGATGGGTATAGAGATTACTTAAAAACTAAAATCAAAATGGAATTTTAAAATATTTTCAGAGATACTAACTTTTGTTATCTTATACATAGATTATCTCAAAAGTGATGGAAATGTATCAGCCCAGTGCTGTGGTGCTCCAGTGTGGTGCTGACTCACTCTCAGGCGACAGGCTTGGTTGCTTCAATCTGACAGTCAAAGGTAAGCAACTGAATAGATAATAGGCCCAGGAAAATGTTTGGTTTTTCTTCCAAGAATTTCCCATAATAGTTGTCATTGTAATTTTTACACAGAACTACATACTTTGCATTTTTCATGGGTTTTGTTGAATATATGTATGCATTAACTATAATTAATCTTGTTTCAGTAAATTAGACATTAATACATGAATACTTCTATAAAGCTCCTTGCAATCCCAACCAAAGCAGCCATTTTCAGTGTTTGTGCTTCCTCCCTTTGGTGTTTATCTTTTTTTTTTTTTTTAAGTTTATGTATTTTGAGAGAGAGAGAGAGAGAGAGAGAGAGAGAGAGGGCGCACATATGCGTGCATAGGGGAGGTGCAGGGAGTGAGGGAGAGGGAGGAGCCCAAGCAGGCTCCATGCCCCCAGCACAGAGCCCAACGGCGGCTCCATCCCATGAACCGCAAGATCCTGACCTGAGCCGAGGTCAAGAGTCAGACTCTTAACCGACTGAGCCACCCAGGCACCCCTGGTGTTTATCTTTCTAGAAATAGAACATGCAAATTTTGTTACTTTCTATTTTAGCTTTGCATATTCACTTCCTATCATGGAAGAAAAGAGATTTAGCTCTTTTTCACCACTTTGTCCCCAACACATGCACACACCCTTCTGGTGTCTTTGTTTCTTGCAATTTAAATCTAGTATTTCTACTAGAATATTGGTTGTGGCATTCACTGTTTACAGTGTCATTAACATTGAAGCACTTTTCAGTTATCAGATTTATTTTTTTTTGTGTAACTTGTTTTTCTGCCCAAATTTTCCATTACTTTTAGCTTTCTGTTTACTCATCAGTTTGTTCAGGTGTATCAAGTATCCCATCATTTTTACCTTCTAGGCTTCTGATCTGTGTTTGGATGAGTATCCCCATAGATATGGTAGAACCAAGGGCTCTTTGCTTCTCTTTTGTATGCCTCCCTCCCCCGTTGCTCTTTCCTCTGTCTTCCTCTTCATTTTTGTCTCATTTTGGTGGCACATATTCTCAAGTAGCTTTCTGAGAAAAGATGTGGGAGATTAGGAGTACCACACCAGAAATTTAAATTTGATCAAGTGCTGAAATTAATTTGCAATAGAAATCCAGACCGAAGTAAAAGTTCACCTTCATGGAATGAACTTCTAGAATATAAGAATAAACCTGAAATTTTATTTAGTAAGTTTTTAAAATTTGTTATATGGTGATCAATAATGATGAGTATTGTATGTGATCTTGTAGTTGTTTTCCTTTTGAACTTTTAGGTGCTGTTCTGCTTTGAATTCCTTTGTAAGATGTGAAGAATTCTCAAATAGAACTTTTCCAAAATTACTGTTGACCTAAATGGAATTAAATAACTAAATCCACATATTAAAGGCTATTTTACTTAATGTTTTGTTTCTATACCAGTTAGCATTATAATTATGGTATAATCTATTCTGCTTTTATTAGGTTGAACCATACAAACTTGATTGCCCCTTTTCTTGGTAGGTCAACAGTGGCCAAATAGTAGTTTCATATGTTGGACTTAGTGTGTTGATAACTATATGTTGGCCTAAAATGGGTATGATCTTCCAAAAATGATCTACCTAATATTAGTACAAAATGGGTATTAACCGACCATTTTCCTGTCTTAGCTCTTTGAAAATGCTTTAATGCTTTCATACTGAAAAGGGTAGCTTTCATAATGATAAACTATAGTATTTTATTCTTACATTAATAAGTGTACATTTCAACTGACTCATAATTTTCTTGGTATAAAGCATAAGGATATTTGCAGTCCCAAATCTTAAGCTTGATTCTAAGCTTTTTCCACTGCCACCTTCAATTTAGATTTCTCAGGTCTATTAAAGTCAGTAACCACTTGTCCATCTCCTTTCTACCCTCCTTTATGTTGTTACTATTGTGATCTCTGCCATTCATTTTTCTCTATTACAAGAAACACTCGTTTTTCTAGTAGTGGTAATAGAAATTGGGTTATGAACCATACGGTGCAACTATTAAAGAATAGTAATGAGAAATGTTCACAATATACAATTACATGAAAAAATAATTAAACCTTATTAACTCAGAAGGGATTGTAGGGAAATACTTAAGGGGCACCTGGTGGTTTGGTCGGTTAAGCATCTATCTTGACCCTTAATTTCAGCTCAGGTCATGATCTCATGGTTCATGGGATCAAGCCCCATGTCAGGCTCTGTACTGACAGTATAGATTCTGCTGAGCACGCTCTCGCTCTCTCTCTCTCTCTCTCTCTCTCTCTCTCTCTCTCTCTCCCCCCCCACCCCGCCTCTCCCCTACTTGCACTACATGTACTCTTTCTTTCTCCCTACCCCCAAATAAAGTAAACTTTAAAGAAAATATTTCAAATACTATCTTTGGATGATGGAGTTTTAGATAGCTTTTTCTTTGTACTGTTTGGATTTTTCCGAATATTCTTCAGTAAGCATGGTTTTCTTTTATAATTGAAGGGTTTTTTTTTTCTTTAAAGATTGATTTGTATGAGTAAATAATATATCAAGAAATTACTGGTAACTAACTTATAATTGATTATAGAACTATTACATTTATCCAAAGAAATATTTTGTTTTTATATTACGTTTACTTTTTATTCAAATTTCTACACATAGAAATTTGTTGAAGTATTTCTTCTGGTAATAGATGTTAGTTTATAATCTTAGATAAGTTAAGAAAATTATCCATAGTACAGCTGATAACCCACAGTTAAACTTTTGTACAGCTTTCCATAATGTGTCTGTGTCTAGTGGTAAAACTTAAATTGTGTATGTTTCATTGTAATTTTTTTCCCCTGTATAACGTCACAAGTACATAGAATCTTCATATCACAGAACTTCTTCATATGTTAATAAAAAAAGTGTGTTCTGTTCATATTTTAATATAGTTGTATATTTGACTTTTGTATCAGGGATACTTGCTAAAATAACCAATTATATCTTTTGCTTTATATATCATTGTGTGAAATGTATGTTTTAAAAATTTTAGACTAGAAATTCCTTGAAATTTTTACATATTTTTTAAATACTTCGAAAAGTCATTTTGGTTGAGTAAAACTTTGTATTTATTATCTTTTTAAAACTTATTTTTCAGTCTGCTAAAATATTTAGATTTGTTGTAACTCAGATCTTCTTTGTCTTAGGTCATGCTAAATGTGTAGAAGTTGTAAAAACTTTCAATTTACCGTTACTGATGCTTGGGGGAGGTGGATACACAATTCGTAATGTTGCTCGATGTTGGACATACGAGACTGCAGTTGCCCTTGACTGTGAGATTCCTAATGGTAAGTATTCTTATTATGATATCTTTATCGGTTGGAACTGTTCATATATACAAATGGATGTATGGATGATTAGTGTGGATTCCAAAACCATGTAAATAGAATAGTCACTTAAATTCCCTTTGCCTTAACTTTTAAGCATTTTCTTGGGGGAATATTTCACAACTTGTATCTGTTTTTTTTGCATGAGTTTGTGTGGAAACTGAGCTTTTAATATGTCACTTTATATCATTGTTTTTAATAGAATTGCCATATAATGATTACTTTGAGTATTTTGGCCCGGACTTCAAACTGCATATTAGTCCTTCAAACATGACAAACCAGAACACTCCAGAATATATGGAAAAGATAAAGTAAGAAATCAAATTGATTTGATAAACATTTCATCTTTAGCTTTATATATCAGATATTTCCTTTGTCTTATTCAAAAGCATTTGAAACCTTAAGATTACTGATTTTTTTTTCCTGAGATAATGAAAATGTATGGACCTCATAGCTCAAAAATACTTCGATTTTCTCTTAAATGTATTTTTAAATTGCAAAGTTTCTGTAAATTTTATACGTCTTGCCTTACATAAAAGTGAAGTTTTCATTTTTGGAAACATTTTGATAAAGCTTTATCTCTAAGTTCCAAGTGTGTAGAGGGTTATTATAGTACACAGGCCTGAGTTTGTGTCCTCTCTCTTTGCCACACACTAGTTTTGTAACATTTGGCAGGTTAATTTGCCTTAAGGCTTATTTCTCACCAATGAAATGGGGGATGCAATTGTACCTACATTATAAATTTTGACAACTGAATGGGTTAATGATCATCTAAAGTATCAGTGCTTTTATATGTTACTAATTTAACTCCTGGGTTAAGTCAGATAAAAGATGCAATTTTTGCTTAATGTTTCCTGTTACATTTTAAGAGGAACTTGAAAGAAAATGAATTTTGTCTAATACATTTGCATGTGTAATTTAGACAGCGTTTATTTGAAAATTTACGCATGTTACCTCACGCACCTGGCGTCCAGATGCAAGCTATTCCAGAGGATGCTGTTCATGAAGACAGCGGAGATGAAGATGGAGAAGATCCAGATAAGAGAATTTCTAGTAAGAGAATGCCTTGATGTTTATTCTGTTACATTTTTCTCGTTTGTTAAAAACATCACTACAAATTGAAGGTTTTAGTGGCCTGAGAACTTCACTGTGGGTCATGTTTCCCAAGCACACCATTGTTACTGGCCTTTTTTTCAACTGCTCATCTTACATAGTTTAACTTTCATATGTCTTACAGCCTGATTTGAGTGTCAACATTTTCAGTTCATGTGACTGTACAAATGTGATCAAATTTAATTATGTATATTTGGGAATTAAAAGAAATTCCATTTATCCAAAGTAGAATGGGTTGAATAATATTAAGCACCTTTTGTTTGGCTTTCCAGCTCCTCATTCTTTTTATTATTGATTGCTAGAGTGATAACATAATGGTGTGCTATTGTGGTATACACATTCTAACATACTTGGTATTAATGATGTTTTCAACGTTGTCTGTCTAAAATCTTTATATAATTAGTTCGAGCATCTGACAAACGGATAGCTTGTGATGAAGAATTCTCGGATTCTGAGGATGAAGGAGAAGGAGGTCGTAGAAATGTGGCTGATCATAAGAAAGGAGCAAAGAAAGCTAGAATTGAAGAAGACAAGAAGGAAACAGAGGACAAAAAAGCAGGTCTGATTTATTTTTTGGTAAAGGTGTTTTTAACTGTAAATTTTTAAAATGAGCTTCACTGCATTTTTATGAGATCCTGAAGTCCATTACACAAGTAAGTACTAAAGAGGGGTGTGTGCTAGGTAGATGACTTTTTTTCCCAATGTAAGTGGTGCTTGGCTCTTAAATCTTTTATTTAGGGCTCTGTTAATGTTACTAGTCAATTTGCTCTTAAAATGTAGAAAACCTTATTACCTTCTCTTGCTGACATAGGCATAAAATAGGAAACATTATACTGTGATACAGACTGGGTAAGAAGACCCAAGTGGTTATAGATCCACTTGTAGTCCGTGAGCAGAACTGAAATTCTAAGATAATCTTTAATTACCTAAAGCTTATTTGATGGGAATAAAACACAAAAGAAGAGTTATATTATCCTCAGACCATTTTTTCACCATTGTGAAAAAGCTAGGAGAATAGACTTTGTTCAGAAGTTATTTGATGAAAACATAAAAACTCTAAGGAAAGATAAGGGACTTGGAAGCTGGGTTGGAGAAGAGGTATTTATACTTCAGTGACGTAACTTGAAACATGCTGTGTTAGTTTGTCTTTTGACAAAATGATGCTCTAAGTGGTGAATTTACTACCAGAATCAGTTATCTTTTATCTGAGTTCCCAGAGCCCTTACACAATACCTTGGTCTTAAATATCTACTCTCAACACTCAGTGCATTTCTCGGTTGTATACTTGATACCTGTATACAAGTAATGGTGATAGCATGAGTTTTAGTTGGCTATTAATTTTAACCATGTAGCATGCAGAAAACAGAGAGATACTGGGCCAGCGTCCTTTTCCTTTTATTTGTTATATTGAAGTTTCATAAATAAGCTGGTTACTGTGTTTTTTTTTTCTTTTTTACTAGAGAGGTTAGGATTCCACAGCATATCTGACCCTTGTAGTTCTGTTCTTTTACTCGTGATTCGCTCCTCTGTAGGCTACCATTCTCTACCATTTTATAATTTTAACTTTCCAATGTATCACAATGATGGCTCCAGTCTGCTCTTATGTACTGATTGACATCCAGAAATTCCATCTGTGTTTGAGGTAAGGAGGACTTTGCTTTAGCTGTAGGATTTTTCTAGGATTTTTCATTTCTTTCACTGTCCTTGTGTATTCTTGTTGTCATTTTAAGTTTCTTCTCATTTAAAAAATCTTTTTTGTGCTTTTTGTTTGTTGGAAAACATGTTTGCTAGGGTCCTGCTTGTCTTTGATTGCCTTTTTAGCTAAAAAGAGAGTACCTTTTTGCTCTGGCTTAATGGCCTGGTAATGGATCGATCTCTTAGTATCTAGCTCCTCAAAACTTTTGTTGCTGATAATGCTAACTCTAAAAAAAAAAATGATTTTGTGGTGGGGCTCTTCTTATACGGCCTTCTGGTTGTTAAAATCCCTTGTCCTATACACACATGAGGAAATATACCATAGAAAACATTTTTAAAAATCTATAGTCAGAACCTAAAGTTGGGGCCATTTCTTTCTTTGTCCTCCTCCCTTTCCCAGTTCCATTTTGGCAATTTGAATTATTTGACTTGAAAATTAAGCCAGAAATCCAAAGAAATGTCATCTTTATTGTCACACACATGTTTGTATTGTAAGGCAAACCAGTCCCCTGAAATGTGTGTGTAGAATGCTTAGTGATGATGGGTGTAATTGCCGTATATTATTAGGTCATTACTTCACAACTGGCTCATATGCTTCTTTAAAGAAGAAACTCACATTTGGGCTAATTTGTTTTAGTAATCTTGGGTTTATAGTGTTAATATTACTATTTTACTGATTTTTATTAAAATGGTAGAGTTTCAATACTTACACAGTGAGGGTTAAAGTGAATAGTATAAGCAGTAGGATTTAGCCTCCGCTGTGTCTTGGGCTTATCTTATCTAATTCTCTCCTCTTCTCAGAATACTTCAGTCCCAGTGGTCTGTCATTTCTTCCTTCTAACCTGCTAATTCCATCTTGCCTTAGAGTCCTTTGAAGTTTTCCCTCTGTTCAAGATACCTCATCCCTTTTCCCACCCAAAAGCTATTCATTCTTAGGACATCTCTCAAATGTCACTCCTTTGTGGTAAGAAGCCTCCCTCAGTGCTGCTGTGCTCATGTCTGTAGGCTGAACTTCTCCACAGTCCGTATCCCAGCTGTCAATGCTGTGGTGCAAGGGAACCAGAACCGCAAAGGGTACTGACTCCTTGAACCTCTCTCATTTAGCATGGCACGAACAAGAGCTTATATAGTTATTGAATTCATGAATAGTAAGATTGTATAGGACAGCTTTTTTAAAAAATACTTATTTATTTTGGGGAGAGCCCAAGCCGTGGAGGGGAAGAGAGAGGGGGACAGAGGATCCAAAGTCGGCTTTGCATTGACAGGCTTGACAGCAGCGAGCTCGTTGTGGGATCTCGAACTGTGAGATCATGACCTGAGCTGAAATAGAACGCTAAACCAACTGAGCCACCCAGGTGCCCCTAAAATAGCTTTTTATATTTTAAGTAAGGTGTATTTTAAAATGTATGCATTTTATATTTTAAAAGTAAGTTTTTTTTAATGTTTTTATTTATTTTTGAGAGAGAGAGAGACAGCGTGAACAGGGGAGGGTCAGAGAGAGAGGGAGACACAGAATCCGAAGACAGGCTCCAGGCTCTGAGCTAGCTGTCAGCACAGAGCCCGATGCGGGGCCCGAATCCACTAACCGCGAGATCATGACCTGAGCTGAAGTCGGACGCTTAACCGACTGAGCCACCCAGGCGCCCCTAAAATAAGTTTTAATCTCTTCCCAATTTTTGTTTTTAGATGTTAAGGAAGAAGATAAATCCAAGGACAGTAGTGGTGAAAAAACAGATACCAAAGGGTAAATTGTATTTTTTATCTAGTAATTTCTGTGTACTATAAAAATAATAAATATATTTACTTTAGGTATGTTATATGCGCAAACTTTTGAGACATGCTGGACTGAACTTGACTGAGAGCATCAGTAGTAAATTGTATGAGGTATTCTAAATTTTACTCTGTATTAGTGCACAAGATAATACATGCCATCTTAACTGTCAGTTTTTGTGTGATCTGTTGGTTTGTTACTTACGTAGCTTGCCTTAAAAAATGGTAAAGACTAGTAATGTGTAACTGAACATTAAATCAATTTGTATTGTACGTAATATATCAGACCTTCTGCTATTAACTTTATGTGATCTTTTCATGGTGCTCTTATTTCTGTATATGTGATTATTAATATTATTACTTTTTTTATTTTGGTGTTGGGAGATGGGTAAATTAAAAAAAATTTTTTTTAATGTTTATTTTTGAGAGAGACCCAGAGACAGAGCGCGAGCTGGGGAGGGGCAGAGAGAGGAAGACACAGAATCTGAAGCAGGCTCCAGGCTCTGAGCTGTCAGCACAGAGCCCGACTCGGGGCTTAAACTCCTGAACCGTGAGATCATGACCTGAGCTGAAGTCGGACACTTAACCGACTGAGCCACCCAGGCGCCCCGAGATGGGTAAATTTAAATGCTGGGCTAGTACAACACAGTTCATTATTTAGTTGTGTTTGGCAAAATCATAATTGAGATGTTTATCATCAGAAAGCATGTAAAAATGCTTGCCCACATATAATTTTGTGCTAGCCTTTATAGGATAACATGGAATAGATTATAAAATCACTGGAAAGATTAAGGTAGTCAGTACTCCAAAAATTTACTCAAGGCATTATCACTATGTGTTTTTTGGCATGACCCTCCAGGACTTTAATATTTTATGTTGCCTCTTTTAACAGAGCCAAATCAGAACAGCTCAGCAACCCTTGAATTTGAGTGTCTCATCAATATCCAAAACCATAAAAGAGTGAGAAAATATCGGGAAGAAAAATTTTTTCTTTTTGAAGACTTCTGGCTTCATTTTATACTACTTTGGCATGGACCGTATTTATTTTCAAAATGGCTTTTTTTGTTTTTGTTTTTTCTTAGCAAGTTTTATTGTGAGTTTTCTAATTATGAAGCAAAATTTCTTTTCTCCACCATGCTTTATGTGATAGTATTTAAAATTGATGTGAGTTATTATGTCAAAAAACTGATCTATTAAAGAAGTAATTGGCCTTTCTGAGCTGATTTTTCCATCTTTTGTAATTATCTTTATTAAAAAATTGTACTTGGATTGTCTTTTGTCTGTTTCTTACATGAAACCTTTTTTTCAGAGGCAAATAACGTGACTTTGTATACAATTAGAATACACTAGAGATGAAAGATAACTGATTACAACTTCAAGAAAGTATTTTACAGTAAATGTTTCTTAATGCAATAGGAATTCTACCATCTTGGTTTTTATAGTTTGGCTGGCTAATGTCAGTGAAGATTGACATCTTATAGTAATTTATCTCAGTTAATAATATAAGCTATGTGATTGAGATCCAGGAATTATATTTGAGCTGAACCAAAGAGTCCCAAAAATTGGAAATGAAAATTCTGAATTGAAAGAGGAAACCATAATCAGGGAAGGAAACTGTCTTCCATACTGAGCAATATGTGACTTTGTTGCCAACCTCCACTATGTACCAAGTAGACAAGGAATTGTATGGTTGTGTTTGACCAGAATTTTCCTGTATTCGTATTAAGCCTGTCTAAAATAAAACCTATTTAGACAAAACCTGGTCCTTTTACTACATTTACATAACATCCAGGTTCTACTCGTAACCCAAGTTTCCAAACCAAGGAAATAAACATTTAAAGAATTAGTTTATCTTTCAGTTTATCCAGTATATTAATTTCAGTGCTTCGGGTATGCAACTGAACATAAAGAGTGGAAGAATGCCTGCAGCACAGCTTACATTCTGGTGGTAGGAACCAGACACGTGGGCGGTTTATACTTTAGGATGTGCAATGGCGAAAATAACAACATTTTAGGAACCTGTCAAAACCGGTTGAAATCACATTTTGCCAGGCCTAAAGTGGTTGTTTTGAGATGAAAATCATAATACAGGATAAAAGTTTGCCTCTGTATAAGCCCCTGTGTTCAAAAATATTTCGGATATTCACAGGAACACCTGGATTTAGGTAATGAGAAGTCATGCACCCACTCAGATTTAACAGATGTTTTTTCACTTTTGCCGTATTTGCTTTAAGTGATTTTTTTCCCCATTAAATTCTATACAGTTTGAAGACTTTCTGCACTTTGCCATATAATTCCCCTTTTCCCACTCTTCCGAAGTAACCACTAGTCTTAAGTTCATGGATATTCTATCCATATTTTTACTCTCTTTGTAAATCTGTCAGCATCTAAGCCTTTATGACAGTAGGTATTAAAGAATTAAGTCCTTCATTAAAGCCCTAAGGAAATGTATTTAGTGTTCTGTAACTTGGTTCTTTTTACATTGTGATTTATCCCTGTTGAACAAGTGTAGTTCATTTTAACTGCTATGTATTACTGTTGTATTAAAAGAACATACCTAAGACCTGTTTCAATACTGTAGCGAACCTCTTTGTACAGTTAGCTTTTGTTTTCTTATTTACAAACATATAAGCATTTTATGTAATTGAAGCTTCAAGAGAATTAGGAAACAAATTCAACCCAGGTCACATGGTCAACATCCAAACGACAGAACTACTGAAAGGACAAAGACCCCATTTACAATTAACAAAAATTTCTAGAAACAAAAGTGCAGAGAAACCATGGTTCTGGTGTATAGTGAGAAAGATCAATGTAACAGGATGTCAAAATAAGTATCAATATACATTTGGAAATTAATACTGGATGAAACTTCAGATTGGTGAGGGAAGAGAGTTACTACTCAGGTGGTGGGATAATGGATAGTCAAATGGAAGAAGTTTTATGCCTTCCACCAGAAAAACAAGTTGGAAAGGGGAAATGAAGCCAGAAGTACTAAAAACTGTTTAAGAAAAAAATAATTGGAGTAGAGGTCTGACCAAACCATAGAAGAAACAACTGATACATTTGACCAAAAAAAAAAAAAAAAAATCGTAAACTAATAAAACTGTAAGTTGAGGGAAAGACAAATGGCAGGGGGAACGTGCAGAACTACAGCTTGTCACCATTCAAAAGGCTAACATCTAAAGTTGGTAGAGAAAGACTAAAGTGCATGAAGGATATGAACAGTTAACTGGGAAAGAAATAGACCTAGTTATTAAATATGAAAAGATCTTGAGCCACTTTGAAATGCAAATTAAAAAGATTTTTTGGCCCGATTTTTTAAACCTATCATAAATTTGAAAATCAAGTGTTTGAGGAAATTGTCATATGTTGTAGCAGGGTATGTGAGTCACTATAACCTTGATTTAACATCTTGTATCAAAATTACAAATAATCGAATTCAAAGTCCCACTTTTGGAAAATTTAACATACTTGATGTGCAAATGACTTTCAGAAATCTTCATTATGTCTGAAAAATAAAAATGACTTAATGTTAAGTAGAGGCAGAGTTGAATGATAGTTATGAAAGAATACAGCCATAGCAAGTATGAAAACTACACGCTATATGTGGGAAAATCTTAAAAGGTTTACCATTAAGGAAAAAAGGCAGATGTGGAACACATGAGATACTACCTTAATTGTGTGTTAAAAAAAATACATCTAGGAAAGGTGATAATGAAATGCAGCATTGGAGCATTGACTGCTTTCATGGGAATTTGAAGTTTGGACCATTACACAAAAATTGTAATTAAAAAATGCAAGAAAATTTTCTGGTCAAAGGGATAGAAACTACACAGCCTGACCGCTTCCTTTTCCACGTCTCAAATTCTCTCTTGAGATGACTTGCAGATGCATGCAGTGCATTTGTTGGGACAAAAGTGACTTAGTTTTACCCCTTCCCAGGAGAAGGAAGATGTGCCATGTGGCTAAAAAGCCCCAGTGCCTAAGGTGAGATTATTCAAACCCTCTAGAAGAATCATGTGGTCCTGATCAGGGTAAAGTAACTATCAATTATCCTTAGTGTTTCATTATTTTTAAATGACACATTACAGCTAGGACTTCAACTCAGGGAAAAACAAAACCAAACAATGCTCCTTTAATTAATTTAATGAAGATGTTGCTTTGTTCTTAATTTTTCACATTTCCTCACGTGGATGAATGTATCTTCTAAGTCCGCACTGGTACTATACTGTGATTATGTAACTAATCTTTGGCCTTCTACCAAAGCTACTAGCATCTTGTCAGGAGGAGAGTTTTCAAAGTTCTTACAATGAAGTAATTTACCAGCATCTTCTGCTTCCATTGCCTTCAGTAAAGATAATGCGGAAGCTTCTCTGTTCTCTGGGATTCATAACACTTGTCATTTCTATTGTGATATAAACGACATGAGTTTTCAAGGTTTGAATGAAAACTTTGATTCGTGTGCTATTACAAGTACATTCCAATAGTGTAAGATCCCTTTTTCTTCACCATAATCGTGTAAGTTACTAATTTCTCTGTGCTTCCATTCCTTTTTAATTTAAAATGAAGCTGATAATCATCCCTACCTCATAGGGTTGTTGCAAGGTTTGAATAATGTTCAGTAAGTGTTAGCTGCTATTGTTAGGGGCGTCTGGCTGGCTCAGTTGGTAGAGTATGTGACTTGCAGTGCTGTGAGTTTGAGCCCGTGTTGTGTGTAGAGATTACTATTTAAAAAATAATAATACAGTGATAAATAAGCGTTAGCTGCTATTGTTGTTACCATGTCAGGTAAAGGGTGGTAGATGGGGCCAAAATGATTCAGGGAGAACGCTTGAAATCTTCAGGTATTCTTCAGACATTACATGGGTTGCATTTGAGCCTTTTGTTGCAATTTGGTGTCAACTAAAACTACTAGGTCATGGAGAATAGGGAAGCAATCTTTTGCTAATCATTTTAGCAAGGAATCTAGTAAGATTTGGCAAATTTAGGAGGATCTTAATGCTGCTGCAATTTATTTGAGGATAATCTATCAAGCAAAATTTTTGTGAATGGATTATGGGAAAAAATAAGACATTGTTATTGGCTAGTCATATGAGTAACAATGTTAATGTGAAGAAATAATGCTCAGAAGAGTTCCAGTATTCAGGAGCTGCTGAACAGTTGCTGCAATCTCCCCACCTCACCACAAGATGGCATATATTCCACTGTTTAAATATTTTTCTATTTGTGCATTTTTCTTCTGCAGTCACTTGGTCTGTTTAACAAACACAGTAACACCTACTAACAGGTTCTTTTGGATGCAGGCTTGGATTCAGTACTATTTGAATTAAGCTACAATTTGGTGTACTTGGTTGGGGTTTTCTTAGGTAGAACAATTATAACACTAATTCCTGAGCTTTAATATCCATAAAACACAATACAGTTTATCTGGGGACAAATTGTGACTTTTCTAGTAAAAAGTAGAACAGAAATTAGTATTAGAAGAAGAGTTTTATATTTTTGCTGGGGGGTGTGATCATTTAAAAAATACAGTAAAACAGGAGAATTGAAATTTATTTTGAGGAAATGTAGCTTAGTACAGTGAAGGTAATATGCAGGGACATTGGATTCTTCTTCCACAACTTCTGTGATTATGTACCTAACCTCTTTGATCTCCAGTACTTTACAGAGTTATGATTAGGATTTTTAATAAATTCTTTTCTGGTGGAATAAATTACAAGGGATAGCAGATTTCTTGGTTAGATTCTCTTATTTTTTAAAATACTTTTTATTTTTGAGAGAGTGTGAGTGAGGGAGAGACAAAGAGAGAGGGGACAGAAGATCTGAAGCAGGCTTTGCACTGAGAGCAGCAAGCCTAAAGTGGGGCTCCAGTTCACAAACTATGAGATCATGACCTGGGCCGAAGTCAGACCCCCAACTGACTGAGCCACCCAGGTGCCCCAGTTAGATTGTGTTATTAATAGAGCTCTGAACAGGTAAAAAATTTTAGTGGGCTCACCTTGTGACAAGTGGTATATGTTTAGGGGTGAGTTTAACAGGATTGAAATCTAAAACTCTAATCCCTTTGGGTTGAGAATTTTGGTTTCTATTGATAGCTTCTCTCAGGCATCATCCAACGAGTTACTTTTTTTGTTTCTTCAGAAATCAGCATTTCAAGGGTCACCTCCTGTCATGTGGTCTAAACTTACTAGGCGGATGTACAGGTAAAACTTCAGTAAACAGGCAAGTATAGACAGGCATTCCTAAGTTACAAGAGAAAACATTATCACGGTTGCTTCTGCTTTACAGATACCAACAAAAGGTCATCATGGTCTGGCAACCAATAAACTGAATGTTTGATCTGAAGGGACAAGAATTTCGCCTTTTGCCTTTTGCCTTTTTTAACTGCACTTGTACTATACCTTTCAACGGGAAAAACACTTGAAAAATCTCATTATTCTGCAGGATAGCAGGAAAGTTCAAACTTTGTTGCCTTTGACCTTTTGAGCAAGTGAGACTCACATGCTCGAGGGCACTCTTATGTGCTCCAGAGGTGGGCACCAGCCCTCCAGACACAAGAATGGGAGCACTAATTTCATCACTATTTCAGACGTTAGACTCTTCTAAATGGGCTGGATTGCTCCTTTCCATAGGATCTGCCTCCAGTGGACGTACAGTATTTTCCAGGAAAAGATTCTCTCTACAATCCACAGTCCAAACCATTATTGGCTATTATCCTCCCTATCAATCAAATGCAAATGAAACTTCTTTTTGGTGCATTAAAAGAAGATACTCTTTTCAGACACATTTATTTGTATAGTTTAATGTTTACATGTAATAGGCTTAGGTATAATTTCTATGCTATTCTCTTAAGTGGTGAATACCCTTTTAAAATCTGAAAATCAAATTGACATAAATCTTTAAGTACATGGTAAAGCATTGGGCTTTATTTAAATTTTTTAAAAAATTTTTAATGTTTATTTTTGAGAGACCGAGAGAGACACAGAACATGAGCGGGGGAGGGGCAGAGGGAGACACAGAATCTGAAGCAGGTTCCAGGCTCTGAGCTGTCAGCACAGAGCCCGATGCAGGGCTCGAACTCATGGACCATGAGATCAGGACCTGAGCTGAAGTCGGACACTCAACTGACTAAGCCACCCAGGTGCCCCAGCTTTCTTAATGACTCTTCTACGATCCTATTTCTAGAGTTAAGCAGAAAACTCTGTAAGCTCATTTTACATCGGATCTATTTATGACCATGGTGGACATACATCTGATTTCCCATATATGCATGCTGGTTATGTAATGGTTATGTAAGGTAAACAGCCTCATCCTAAACTTGCTTGGGCTTCTTACCCGACTCCCTCAAAACACCATCATCACTTAGAGTAGCAACAAAGAGCAATGCATTGGAAATCATAAATAGAGTTAGGCCCAGCCTTTACATTCTATAGTTCTACTTTGGCCAAGTCACTTAAGGTCTCTATGCCTCAGTTTACTAATCTGTAAACCTGGCGACGTGACAGCTGACAAACATGCTTTTCTACCATGTCCTCTCTGTTACCTGTGGCAGAGATCACAAACTGATTTGTGCTTGCTGGCCTTAACATTCTTCTCCACACAGAAAGCCACTACAAGAAATCAGGGTTGGCATTAAAGATGAAAATGCTTTTGCCATTCCTGTGCTGTGAGATGTTTAAAGTCCAAAATCAACAGAGCCTTCATGTCTTTATGCCTAAGTATGCAATATATTTCTTGGTTGTTGAGTATGATATATTAGAAATTTTTAATGTCAATATTTTCCTCTATCTAAACACTTACTCATAGAGATTCATTTTTTAAATTTTAAATCAGTTCATTATACCAAGAATTGCTATTGGAAAAATGGAAAGGTCACAGAGAGACGAGAGTTTCCCTGTGTCAGAGTCGAATCAGGAGAGAAAAACCACACTGTAATTTGAATGTGAAAAATTTAGTACAATCATTAATTATAAAAGGATTAGAATAATGAGGGATTGCCTAGTAAAAAATGAAGAGAATATATTTTTTAAAAACACAGGAATAACATGTAAAGAGCAGCTACTACCCTAGAACTGAGAGGGTACCCAAAGAAGAGCCTGCCTTCCCCACCCATGTCTCTGGGGAGGGCACACTGGATGGCAGAGAAGTCACTGGGGTACTGCGTGAGTGGAACTTGCTGGATGTCCACCCTCTAACCCTTGACAGAAATCCTTTCTCTAGGAAAGCCATTCCTAGAAAGGTGTCTTGTGGAAGGGACTCAGCCATGAAACTGCTTGAGCTGCCCAATCGCGTTCAGGTGAAACCCTAGTTGCCGGACGCTGCCAATCATCCTACACTGGGGCCAAATGCTAGAGGGCTGACTGGCGATGCAGGATCCAAGAGCTAGAGAGGCTGCCCATGCTCCAGGCATTAGGTGCTAGAGAAGCCGTGGATGATCAAGGACCTAAGCTAAGAGCACACCATACCCAGAAAAGCCACTTCATCCTCTAGCGCCTTCTACTGACAGATCTTAATATTGTGCCACCTGGCAAAATCTAAATACTTAAAAGATTGAACTCCCGTGTGGCAGTGCAGGCAGTGAAAGATGTGTTTGGAGCTGAGAGGCAAATAAACTGATGACTGGCCTATTCCTCTTTCCAAAGGACTCTTTTGTGTTAGCTGCTGTGTGCAATGGAGTAATAAATTTTCAACCCTTCTTTCTGTTGACTCAGCTTGGGTAGACTTGAGTCACTTTTGCCTTGCCCTAGAAGGAAATCCTTTTTTTTTTTTTAATTCTGCACAACCACCTAACGTATCTCTCAGCCACTAATACCACCAGTTGGTTTCCTCTTTACTGCTCTTTGACCCTTTGCTGGTAATTGCCTAACGGAATTCCTGTGACTAGGAGTATCGAGTGTAAGTGAAGGTTAAAATAATGAACCTGTCTAGTCTTGGAGTATGAGGAGGATACGAGGATACACGAGGAAGATAAACTTGTTGAATGATGAGTTTTACTTTAGACACATAGGAAACTCTAAAATAACACTTGTTTTACACATGACATTGGACCAAATTGTGCCTCTGCTTAGTGAAGCTATATAAGGTAGTATAAAGGCCACTGAAACTGGGCTCCACCATTTTCTATCTTTGTGACTTTGGACACGTTTCCTAAACTCTCTGAGCCTCAGTTTCCTCACCTACAAAATGGGGATGACCTCAATCTCAGATAGGTATAAAGATGAAATGAGAAATGACTTTATCTCTGGTTCTTCCCAAAGCGGTACTAGTATATTAAAAAGAAACAAAAATATATCCAGAAGGAGAATATAAAAGGATACAATAACATAAAAGGGAAATGATCATTTTGGAAAGTCATAGACAAGTGGCAACTGAAACCTAATCTTGCAATGGTAAAAAGTCAGGAACCAGTCAGTTTCCTGCCAGAACTTCAAACAGGCTTAGAATGGGAGGCATCACTGACAGCTGCAGTGTTGATTGGAGGTGAAAATGGGAAGACTGGCTGATGTCTTTAAGAGGAGTGATTAGATCCCTAAATACCATCCCCTACCCTGAGAAGCCTGGCAGACACCCCTCCACCCCAATTAGGAGAGATATGCCCTCTGCAGAAATTGAACCAGATTGCTTCTGGGCTCAGAGACACAGAGGTGAGATGACATAATGAGAAAATGAGCCTTCAGAGCAAACTGAGACCCTGCTGAGTCTCAGTAATTCCTTATTTCTTAAGATTTTATTTTTAAGTAATCTCTATACCCAACGTGGGGCTCGAACCCACAACCCCAAATCAAGAGTCACACACTCCACTGACTGAGCCACCCAGGCATTGTGTGAACTCATAATTCTTGAGTTCAATGAGCTTCATGGGTTTGTAGATATATTTCATCAAATTTGGGAAATTATTTGGAGAGATAAGTAAAATTGACAAACTTCTAGCTAAGCTGAGAAAAGCAGGATACATAAATTATAAAATCAGCAATGGAGTGGAGACATTACTACCAAACTTGCAGAAATAAAGGAATATGAGAATACTATAAAGAATTGTGTGTCAACAATTTGATAACCTAGATGACATGGAGAAATTCTTAGAAATACACAAATTACCAAAGCTGACTCAAAACGAGGAAAATCTCAATAGACCTATTATAAGTAAAGGGATTGAATCTTTAATTTAAAAAAAAAAAAAAAAAACCTCCCAACAAAGAAAAGTCCAGGACCAGTTGGCTTCAATTCTATCAATCATTTAAAGGATTAACACCAATCCTCAAACTCTTACACAAAGGAGACGAGGAAGGCTCCAACTCTTTCCTTTTTCCTAACTCATTTTATGAGGTCAGTCTTTTCCTGATACCAAAGCCAGATGAAGACACCACCAGAAAAAAACTGAAGACCAATGTCTCTTATGTATATCTGATATATTTTTCAGCTGTAAAAAAGAATGAAACACTGATACATGCTACGGCACAAACAAACCTTGAAAACATTACGTTAAGGGGTCCCTGAGTTCAGTCAGTTAAGCATCTGACTCCTGATTTCAGCTCAGGTCACGATCACAGTTTGCAAGATTGAGCCCCGCAGCAGAGCCACTGACAGCGTGGAGCCTGCTCGGGATTCTCTCTCTTTCTCTCCCTCCCTCTCTCAATAAATAAACTTCAAAAAATTGCACTGAGTTAAAGAAGCCTGACACAAAATATCACCTGTTTTTAAGACTGTACTTACACAGAATATTTAGAACAGGTAAATTCTTAGCAAGAGAATTTAGATTGGCAGTTGCCAGGGGCTAGAGCAGAGAGCTAGTGCCTAATGGGTACAAAATTTCCTTTTTGGATGATGAAAATGTTTTGGAGCTAGAGAGAGGTGGTGGTTGTACAACCTTGTGAATGGACTAAACGCCCCTGAATTATTCACTTTAAAATGGTCAATTTTATGTTATATGAATTTCATCTCTAAAAAAATATACTTGTGTTTATGTTATGGCCTCTCTTAAATGACGTTTTTCTTGTGGTGCTCAGAGCAATGGCCCAAAATCAAATCTAATCTGCCTTCTAATATAAAGAAGGAACTAGACATTCAACAAGCAAGTATGCAGGCAAATACACAGTTACAGTTGTGGTGAGTGTATACAGAGGAAAAGAAGGAGTGATAGGAAGACAACAGTGAAGGAACTGAGTTAGTTTGGGCTGTGGGGGGAAGGAGTGAAGGGAGGGACAGGGTCAGGAAGTTCTAGCTGAGGAAATGTCTTTTGAGTGGGATCTAAAGAGTAAGAATTAGCCGAGTGTGGAGCTGAATATCACACACTTCGGACAGAGGGAGCAGCATGCCAAGTGTCCTGAGACAAGAGAGAGCAGTGCATTTGAGAAAAAGAAAGAGTTGGAGCCCACAAAGCAGGGGCACCAGACGAAGCCGGAGAGAAGGGCATTTGAACACTATTATAAACTGAGAAGGTAGAAGCAGGAAAATAAGACGGCATGATTCACAATTTAAAATGACCGCTGCTGTGTGGTAAATAAAGTGTTGAGAGGCAGGAATGAAAGCAGCGAGATCAGCTAGAGGGTGTGACATTTTACAAAACAGCCTGCAAGTGTGTGACATTGTTCCCATTGAGAAGTGGTGTCCCCGTCCTCCCCCTTGGATCTGGGTGGGCTTACGGCTGCTTCAACTAAAATACAAGAGAACCGACACTTATAGGACTCTTAAGGTGGATCATAAAAGACCATTTAGCTTCTTCCTCATGCTCTAGGGACATGCAAGTTTGGGGAAACCCAGCTGCCATGTCTGACTATCCCATAACTGCCCAACTCGAGAGGGTTGTGTAGACACTCCTGTTGCTAGCCCTAGCTGAAGCCAGTCTTCCAGGCACCCTCCACACCCCTAAGGAACCAGAGAGGTGAGTCCAGCCCACGTTCCAATGAGTGCCACTCAGTGACATCAGGGGTTTCCTTGAGAAGCAGAAAAGTTGCCCAGCTCAGCTCTGTGGGCACCCCCAGACCCTTCTCAGACCCCAATAATCTACTTTGAGGCTCCTCCAGATGTGGGCGCCTACATCAGCCTACCTCACCTAATACCTAATAGCTTTTTGCATCACTCTCTTTAGAACGAAGGTAAAAGAAGGGATTAAGAAGAACAAAAAACCAAAATTAGAGTCTTGTCGCTGCCACTGTTAGTAGTGCCTGATTTAAGAGACGTTATTTAAACTCATTACTCCTTGGTTACCTAATTGGTAAACTGGGGATGATGATATAATGGTGCTGATCTCACAGGTCCGTTGTGACAATCACAGAAGAGAATGCATGCAAAGTGCTCAGTAAGTGCCTGGCATATTTTAAGTGTCTATTTTATGTTGCTTATTATTAACACCTGAATTCTATTCTTTGGCTCAGAACAAAATTTGGCAAGTGAGACTAATCTGTGATTTCTGGGTTGGCTTAATTTTTCAATATTATATCAATGTAAAGATTCATTGTTGCTAGAACATACTTTTAAAAATTAAATATATCATGATTTGGAAATTCGATATCACAGACATATATCATGATAGGTTAAAATAACCTTGTCTCCAAACACTTTCCAGGTACAAAAATAACCAACTAGAACTATACGTGGAAGACAAGAGTTAGTGAATGAAGATATGAAAGTACTTTGAAAGCAAGCTGGGAGGTTTTGATGACAACATTTTGGCCATCATGTGTCACCATCCCCAAAAATACTGACTCCAGGGTACCTTAAATATACATGGAAAACGCAGTGCAGGAGAAGGAAAAGTCCCATCCCTTCTTCTTTGATCATAAGTGTGAGGACTGACTAATTTCCTTGTGTCATGCTCTCTAAGAGAGAGTGGTGCTTGTAAATGTGAATAATGTGTGGTACTGTACATTTTTATAGTGTTTTTAAGCCTGATTAAAAAAATCGTTGGCAAAACATAAAAAAACTTAGTTCCCAGATGTTCATTTTAGTATTGTTTGTAGTAACCACCTAAATAGTTCATCTTGCAAATTTCTGTAAAGAATCACTGTTTATTAATTCACTGGAAGATTAATTATTCCCTAAAAATGATGATGTACATCTGTATTTTTTGACATAGTATATTTAGATATATTAACTAGTGAGGGAAATGCAGGGTACACTGTTAACATTTTCTAACTTTCAGATAATGGAGGGAATGCTAGAGGGAAAAAAATCCCCACAAAGAAGCAAGGTTTGAGATTCCCCGTGTTTTAGTTTCAACTAGATTCTTAAAGAAATCCAGAGGAACAAAGCTAAGGATCCAGAACCTGGTGTTGGCTGGGCCTGATGAAGATTTGTCACCGAACAAAGGGAAACGAGGGTGGGGGGTGGGGTGGGGGTGAGTGGGTGGGGTATTGACCTGCCCTTTGGAGAGGCTCCAGAGCGACCTTCAGGGATCGCCCCATCGTTAGTCAATCTGAATTTCAATAGGACAAGCTGGAAACTCATCAAAGCACAGGATCAACATTTAAACCGATGTCTCCCATAGTCTGCTTTGCAAACACTAGTTCCATGGTAAATGAACAGTTAATAAAAGAAGAAAAATATTCCTTTCTCAAATAGTTTGGGGAAGCTTTTCGATTAAAGGTTGACAAATTTATTTTCAGGAGCACTTGCCCTTGAATGTGACGCTGTGCTTGGTGATCTCCCAAAGAGAGGTATCATGCTCACACTTCTCTAACTGGTGTCCTCTGAGATTCCTCATGGAATAAAAAGGTGTCCCATGGTCTGTAGAGAAATGTGTGTCAGTGGGCTAGATACCTTCTCATTTTTGAATATCTTTCTTTTTCATCTCCTGTATTCAGTCCACCGGCATTTATTTGTTTCTTCCTTCATAATATTTTCCAGATGTGTCCATTTAAAATAATGTATTATTTTAATATATGCCTGGGTGGCGCCTGGGTGTCTGCAGTGCCTAGGTACCTCAGTTGGTTAGGCATCCAACTCTTGATTTAGGCTCAGGTCATGATCTCATTCACGGTGGTGAGATCATGCCCCAGGTCAGCCTCCCTGCTGGGCAAGGAGCCTCCTTAAGATTCTCTCTCTCTCTCTCTCTCTCTCTCTCTCTCTCTCTTTCTCTCTCTCTCTTTCCCTCTCTCTCTTCCTGTGCCCCTCTCCCCTACCTGCACTCTCTCTCATAAAAAATAAAATTAAGTAAATAAATAAATAAATAAATCATATATTAACATTGAGCTTCTATTAAATACTAGACATTAAAAAAACATGGGGCACCTGGGTGGCTCAGTCGATTAAGCGTCCGACTTTGGCTCAGGTCATAATCTCACGGTTTGTGGGTTTGAGCCCCCCGTCAGGCTCTGTGCTGACAGCTAGCTCAGAGCATAGAGCCTGTCTTCAGATTCTGTGTCTCCCTCTCTCTCTGACCCTCCCCTGCTCATGCTGTCTCTCCCTCTCTCAAAAATAAATAAAAACATTTAAAAAATACCTTAAAAAATTTATAATTTAGTTTTTGAAAAATTATGGATGCTAATTTCACCTCTGTTTTCTAAGAGAAACTGAGGTGGAGAGAGATTGGGTATCTTGAGGAAGGTCAAGGGGCTTGTAAGCGATTGAGCTTTGATTCAAGTCTTTGAAGTACGTGCTTCCCCCAGTAGCACATTTTAATTCTACTTCATCGACCTTCCTCCTTTTCACCATGGGCAAAGCAATAGCCTCCTAGTTTGTCTCCCTCCCCGGCAGTCTCTTTCTGCTTCGATCCACCTAGCGCTGCTATCTCCTTGCTGCCAGGCTAATTTCTCTTACATGCATGTATCCCAAAGGTCAAGGGCCCCAAAAGCTCTTATTTGAATCTGGCAGGGGAGGGAGCTGTGGGGTTCCAGTTCATGGAAACTTCACCCGTGGGAAAAACATCTCTGCTGCCATTAAAACTTTCAAAGGAAAAAAAGATTATAAATACACAGAAGAAGGTGAGACAGATATAACTTTCTAGAGTATTTGAATATGAGCCCTCAAGTCAGGGAGAATCTAGAGAGGAGACAGATATGGAGAGGGGATGAGCTAATGATCTGGCTAATGCCTGATTTCCCTCTTTGCCTGCTGCACACCATGGAGAGGTGGGTCCTTCTCCACTGCACAGACGACCAGGTCTGGGAAACCTACCAACAATCCATGATGGAAACTGGAAAGGGAAGCTGATGTTTTGATTAAGCGAATATTTGAAATTATTTCATTCCAAAGAAAAATATCCCAATTAAAGTGCCAAGCATTCAATATTCACAAACAGAAAACAGATGCAACATGTGTTCAGTTTGAAACCGACTTGGGAATAACTCTCTTGAAACTGAATGTGGACATATTTAAACAATATAATTCATAACAGAGCTCTAGAAGGGTTTCTAAGAGGAGACAAAGGAGTACTATACACACATTTAGCTATCCCTAGAGTATGGGCATGTACTGAATGTAATAAATATATGTCTGCTATTTAGCTCTCCAATTTCCACATGCTTTTTACGTGACTGCATTACTGATTACATAAGACACTAAAATCTCTTTTAGGAATATATATAGTGGTAACGCTTTTAGAACCAAATTATAAAAATAATTAGCCAGTGGAAAAACTTTTTTTTCTACTTCTCAAGTTCAATATTTTCCTAAAAAAATTTTCTGCTTCCTGATTTGGAAAATGAACTTGGAGCCAAGATTAACTTTCTCTTAGAAAGGAAACTTCAATAAGCTTTTGTCATTCTTTGATACTTTTAGAAAAATGAGGCTTATTACTCTTCAGAAGACAAAATTCTCTGATAATTTCTTGCATTCCTTTTGCATAAACATGGGAGTACAAAACAGGATTGTAGTTAAAAAAAATTATTCTCCGGATTGCTAAATTTTAGCCCATCTTCCATCCAAGTGAATAAAAAGTTTTAGCAGGTCCATAAAATGGTTCCACATATTTCTAACCAGAAAGTTGATGGTGGATACCAGTTTGTAATGGTTTGCAGTTAATATTGTCATCAGTATTTCCATGTGTTTTTTTTTTGTTGTTTTCTTCTGTTTACCAAATGGGATTTCTCTAATTTTTAATGTGTTGTTTTAGCAACAGTCCTCACATTCAAAATAAATTTACACAGAATCTATTCAACAAATATATATCAAATGCTTGCTGTGTACAAAACATTATACTGTGCTGTTTTGAACTTTCCATTTGAATTCAACTTTTATATTGGTTAACTTATGTGTTAATTTCATAGACTGATTTTTAGAAGCAAATTTTCAATTTGCTTTTCTTAATTCTAGTTCCTCACTAACCTATTGTACAATTGACTCTCTACCTGTGTAGTCACAATTCATAAAAAGAGTGGGTTTAGTATGGTATATTATGCATCCAATAAAATTTTAAATTATTAATCCAATTAAAAATGCAGAATAAGATAAAAACATTAAATAAAATTGGAAATATGCAGATAGAGTATGTGACCTAAGACAATATAAACATATATGTGACCATCTAAGATATTATGATAGATTTCATTATTTGCCCCGATCCCCCCACCACACTTTCCCTCTGCCATATCCATACTCTATGCCATGCCACTTGGCAGTGCTCTCCCACAGTGGACACACTTCTCATTGACTATTATTTAGGTTGTGTTTGATCTCTACTTTTGGCTTAGTCATGTGAATTGCTTTGGTCAATAGAATGAGGTAGAAATGATAGTGTGCTAGCTCCAAAATTAGGCCTCAAGGGATTTTACATATTTCTACTTTCTCTTTCATGTTCCTGCCATCCATGAGAAAGATAAGCCCAGGGCTAGCCAGGTGCTAGAAAAAGGAATTTAGACATGTGGAAGTGGGATGCCCCCACTAAAGTAATCGAGCCAATCTATAGCTGGAGCCCAGCTCATATCAGCTATATTCATTTGCCAGGGCTGCCATTACAGACTAGGAGCTTAGACAACAGAAATTTGTTTTTTCACAGCTCTGAAGGGTGAAAGTCCGAGATCAAGGTGAGAAGTCTGGTAGGTTTGTTTTCTTCTGAGCCTTCTCTTCTTGGCTTGTAGGTTCTCTTTACGTTCTCCTAGCATTCTCTTTCTAGGCATGTCTGTGTCCAAATTTCCTCTTGTAAGAACATCAATCATACTGGATTAGGCCCACAACAATGACCTAATTTTAACTTAGTTACTTATTTAAAGAGACATTCTCCAAATACAGTCACATTTTGAGGTACTAGGTGTTAGAATTTTGACATATCATTTTTGGAGGGATGCAATTCAGCCCATAACATCAACCAAACACGGCCTACATCAGGCAATCCTCAGGTGTCAAACAGATTCATCAGCTATAATAATAATAATAGATTAGCATTTTAAGGCCATGAATTTTGGTGCACTTTGTTCCAAAATAGTTGCTAGCCAGGGGCACCTCAATGGCTCAGTTGGTTGAATGTCCGACTTGGGCTCAAGTCATGATCTCACAGTTCATGAGTTTGAGTCCTACATCAGGCTCTCTGCTGTCAGCACAGAGCATGCCTTGAATCCTGTCTCCCTCTCTCTCTGCCCCTCCCCCCGCCCCCGCTCATGCTCTCTCTTTATCTCTCTCAAAAATAAATAAATACATTTTAAAAATTAGCTAACCAATACAACTAGCATGAAAGAAATTTAAATAATTATTGGTCATGAGGTTTGGAGTAAATAAAAAATATTTTAAGATTGTTGAGGTGCCTGGGTGGCTGTTGGTTAAGCGTCAGACTTCTGCACAGGTCATGATTTCATGGTTCATGAGTTTGAGCCCCACGCTGGGCTCTGTGCTGACAGCTCAGAGCCTGGAGCCTATTTCAGATTCTGCATCTCCCTTGCTCTCTGCCCCTCCTTCACTTGTGCTCTGTCTCTCTCTCTCTCAAAAATAAACATTAAAAATTAAAAAAAAAAAAGATTGTTGCTACATATTCTTTTAAATTGGTTGTATTTTTCTGTATGTAAAGTAATACTTCTCCGTTGTTATAAAAACAGAAAATATACTAATATATAAAATATAAAAACACGAATCAGTTGTAATGTGCTCCCTTCCCCATCATGGTAGAAAACCAGTGTTAAATACCTTTTAATTACTTTCCTTTACAAACAAACATACCCATACATATTTTTACACATATACCCATACAAAATAAGGTATTGTATTATACATATTTTAAACTGCTTTTATTTTTTTTAATAAAAAATTTTCCAAGGATAGTGTTGTTAATATAAAGCTCTATCATAATTTTAATGACTGCATAGTATACTCTTTTATCAATTACCAGAATTTGCTAACTTTTTATTAGCTATTTTTTAGATTGCATTCATTTAAAAAATTTTTTAATGTGTATTTATTTTTGAGAGAGACAGAAACAGAGTGTGAGCAGGGGAGGAGAAGAGAGAGGGAGAGAGATTCTGAAGCAGGCTCCAGGCTCTGAGCTGTCAACACAGAGCTCGAGACAGGGCTCGACCCTACGGACTGCGAGATCATGACCTGAGCCGAAGTCAGGCACTTAACCCACTGAGCCACCCAGGTGCGCCTAGATTGGCATTCATTTTTTATGATTATTTTATTTTTTTTCATTAAAAATAAAAGATGCAATAATGTTTCTTTCTAAAATGCCTTGAGATTTGGGTTAAAAAAATAAAATACACGTGGAGACTATTACTAACTCTAGGTTACTATAGGTTTTTCTGCCAACTTTACATAGATGGCTTTAACAAAGTGTAAAGATACTAATGTATTTGGCCTTGGTATAAAGGTTAGTGAATTGAAATAAGGATGATGGTAACAGCAGAGCTGATAATTTCATTAAATATTTTTAATGTATACTTTAATAAGTATATAAACAAGTAAGCTTGTGGAGAAGCTGACCAAGATACATATATTAGGAGATACAATGTCCATCTAAATCTTCTGTATTTCATTCTTTGTTTACAGAATATTTATTTAAGTTGTTTAATGTATAATTTCTCATGTGCCATTTTGGAAGTCCTTTACTATAAAGACATTCTTTTGTCTGATGACAGACAGCAGCCACACTGTCAGTGATTATCCTGGACCTCCACATTGGATACATTCAATTTCTTCTTGATACACAATCTTCCTTCTGTATTTCTGAAGTAATGTTTTTATTATTTCTGCAGTGTCTGGTGGGCCCTGATGCATCAGCAAATCTGGGTGATTTCCTTCCCTTTGAATGCTCTGAAATTGAAGAAGAGTGAGATGGTCTTCCTGCTGATCTCAAAACTTCTGATACATTGAGTTTAGGATTATCTCTTCTGTCAGGGAACTTTATTAATGGAGTATGTGGTTTGACTACCTGAGCAACTCTGCTGGCAGACGCCATCTTGATGCCCCTGATGGTTTCTTTAAAACATTAATCCCACTGATATCTACTGAGTTGCCTATGAAATGTGTGGCACTTGCCTACACGCTACGGAAATGAAGCAGACACAGATATGGCTTGAGATAGCTCCCTGCTGAAGAAGGAGCAGACAGGGATGGGTTTTGGTGATCCTAAAGGCTTGCCACCTGAAGTCCACAAGGTTGCTTATGGGATGATGAAGGAAGTTCAATGTTAAGTGTTGGAAAGCAACAACATGTTGTCTACTTTCATAATTAAAAAACTGTTCTTAAGAGCAGTGCTTTTCTTCTTGGTTTTTCTTTCTGTATAAGAAACAAATAAAATTCTCACTTTCCTAACATCAGGATATATTTAACAACCCTCAACGTCCTTCTAAGGAAGAACCTCCGAGGCAAATATTTTCTGTGAGGCTTCTGAGGTGGTTTCCTTCTCCCTTAGGCTTTGGCCGGCCATCTGTTAATTGTGGGTCTTGTTTCTTTCTTGCCTTCTGTCACCCCCAACTCAGTGGGCCTGGCCACAAAAGGAAGTCAACATTGACCACACAAAGACACCCTCTATTGTCAACTCCACTGAGGCTGGTCACACTGCTGGTGTCATTTGTTCTGTACTTCTGGGTCCCCTAGGTCGGTTGTGAGTCAGTGCCAAAGAATCTTTACTTCTGGAGAATGTGGTGGTGATGTCCTTGTGTAATTTCTCCTCCAGAATTCAAGGTCACTCATTGTATCAAGTAATGCACTTCACAGAGACATTTTTCTCTGCAAAATTGGGACCTCATGGGAGGAAACAATATTTTTAACTGAACAAACTGTTTGAATTTAGGTTAGTGTGATCCAGAAATTGTACAAAATTCACACCAGCCTATTTTCTTCACTTCCATCAATAAATTTAGAAAGTGCAGATTGGTATAACTATATCAACTCTATTTTATTTAATGCTTTTAGCAGTGCTATGTGTTTTCAATATCAGGCTTTAGGAAGCAAATACTCACCCTGTCAGATGATGTAAATGACAAGTGTATTTGCCATATATTACTTACCTCTGGATATGCACTTAGTCAAAGGTTTGAGATGCAGAAGAATGAGACTGGGGACCAACAGGCATATGTGTTTTCAGTCAAGATGACAAAAATCTGGACCAAGGTAGACATCAGACTTTATATCGAATGATTTGTTAACAGAGTAAATAAGGGAAGTGGAAGATAAGCTGGAGTCATAATAATGTTAATAATGATAGCAACAATGATGGTAATCACGACAGCTAAAATTTATTGGAAACTTCCTTTTTTCCAGGATCATGCTAAGCACATTATATACTTACCTTGTTTCTCTTCCACAATGACTTATCTAGGCAAATACTATTATTATCATTATTATTTTTTAAATTTTTTAATGTTTTATTTATTTTTGAGAGAGAGAGAGAGCATGAGCAGGGGAAGGTCAGAGAGAGAGGGAGACACAGAATCTGAAGCAGGCTCCAGGCTCTGAGCTGTCAGCACAGAGCCCGACGCGGGGCTTGAACCCACGAACCATGAGATCATGACCTGAGCTGAAGCTGGACGCTCAACCAACTGAGCCATCCAGGCGCCCCGTATCTATTTTTGAGATGAGAATATTGAGGTGCAAAGTGATTAATTGGCTTGTCCTATCACCTTAAGGCTCGAAAGTGACAGCGCTGAGATTTTTACCAGATCCTGGGCTCTTAATTACTATACCATACTACTTATGGGCATTTACGTTTCACTGTTCTTTACTGCACCGTGCAAGTTATTCTTACTATATAATAAGATAATCCTATAAACCCCTAAGGAGGGAAAAGATTGCTCGGGGCTCCTTATCTGAAGAGAACTACCATGGCAGGGAGTTAAAACGCAAGCTGGCCAATGGGGTTTATTATACCCATTATAGCCATTGCCACATTTCCATGTCTACATCTTTCTAAGCTCATCAGGGCATAGGACAATTTTAAGGAATTGCTTTGGGACTTTTGCACAGAGCTTCCTGTCAACAAAATGCACTCTATGTGCAGAGTGTACTCTCTACAGTGTAAGCCTTGGAAAGTGGGATGCTTGCAAGTTTCTCTCTCCCTCTCTGTCTCTGTCTTGCTCAGAATCATTAATAATGACTTCACTATCCATCCCTTCTATATAAACACTCCCAAACACCGTTCTTCCTAGGCCCACTCCTAGGGCTCCCTTTCCTCCTTAGCTCGTCTCTACCTGGCTCATTCCACAGGTGTCACTGGTGCTGGCTGTGGCATCCTCCACCTGTGCACCCAGCCTTCTGGACAAGAGTCAACCCTTCAATCCACAGATAATGCATGCTGTGATCCAGGCAGCCAGGGAGCTGGAACGAGAGGACAAAAACACACTGCCACTCCTTTACCTTCCCTTTCAAGTCTGCAGAAGCTGCCTTAGGAACATAGCAAGATATCCAACCAGTCATGAGGGGAAGTGTGGTTTCTGTCAGGGCTTTAATGAAACGTCAAAGTGATGAATAGCTTCGACATGTCTTATTGATGTCATGTCCACACTCAACTATATCCACATTGGCTCTTCCAAGTTGTGACTCTAACAGAGCATTTGGGGTAGGCCCAGTAATTAAATCCATCTCAGGCCTTCTCATTAAGGCCAATGAGGCCTGTTATACCTTGTGTTTTCATTAATTGCAGGGGAGTCTTTCAGAATTCATTGTAATTTGTCCTTCGGTGAATCTGGGTCAACTACAAGTACAAATTTTATGTTAATAATCCAAAGCTTTTAACAGTAACTGACTCTTCCTTTGTTGAGAGACAAGAGTACACAGGCAGATGGGCTTGGCTACCGGATATTAGAACTAACACAGTGAATGAAGAGGGAATTTTGAAGGCATGACCTCTTGCCCTTGGCCTAGATTTGCATGCATGTCTGCAGTCATATATGGAGTCTTTGAATTTAAAATATTGTAAGAGATATCCTCTACTCTAAAGACACAGAAATGTAATGATTTATTTCTTTCTCTCTCTCTCTTGCAGAATCAGTAGTAACTATTTCCTTAATAAAATGTGTAAGCTACTTTTCTATTGATTTCTAATATATGCCATTGTCCTAAATATGGGGCTTCAGTTTTCTTTTAATAGTTTGATATAGTATCTAATACATCCACATGAATCAAAAATAAAAGATGTAAAATATGTAAACTTTCTTTCCTACTTTTGGTTCCACAACTTTCTCTTCCCATCATGGCTAATCACTATTTTCAGAACTTTGAATTGTTGCAGAGTTTTAATGCATACAAAGGCAAATACTAATGCATGTGCACACACACATAATCTTTAAGAACAAACAAGGCAGCATGCATTCATTCATTCATTACCTAGGCATCCAACAAAGGGGGGCATACTAAGGTGTCTAAAAGCATGGACTTCAAAGTCAAACAGACCCTGGTTTGAATTCTGACCCTATCGCTTACTAGTCCTTTAACTGATGAAGTTACTACACCTCTTTGTGCTTTCATCTCCTCAGCACCAAAATGAGGAAAAGAATGCCTACTTACAGGTGGGTGACAATCAAATGCAAAGAAATATATAAATCACTAATCATATTGCCCCCTACATAATTAGTTTCCAGTCTTATTATCATATATTTACAGGTATCCATGGTGTGCTATGCACTTAAGATGTGTAACTCACAATCCCTACCCTTATGGGGTTTGTAAATAACAGGGAGGATGGACTTCATTAAATGTATTCTTTTTTTCATAGAGAAAAACATCTAAGGAAACAAAAAGGCAAGCCACAGCATAGGAGAAAATATCTGCAAAACATATCTGACAAAGGATCTTTATCCAGAATTTATACAGAACTCTTACAACTCAAGAGCAATCCAATTTTAAAACTGGGTAAAACATGGGGCACCTGGGTGGCTCAGGTCCGACTTCCGCTCAGGTCACAACCTCACAGTTTGTGAGTTTGAGCCCCACATAGGGCTCTGTGCTGACAGCTCAGAGCCTGGAACCTATCTCAGATTCTCTGTCTCCCTCTCTCTCTGCTTCCCTGCTCATGCTGTCACGCTCTCTCTCTCTTTCTCTCTCTCTCTCTCCTTCAAAGAATAAATAAACATTAAAAATTTTAAAAAAAATGGGTAAAACACTTAGGCATTTCACTGAAGAAGATATACAGACGGCTAACAAACACCATGAAAAGTAGCTCAACACAATTAGTCATTAGGGAAGTGCAAATGAAGAGTGTAATGAGACACCACCACACCCACTACTATGGCTAAAATTAGAGACTGATGACCAAGCGCTAACCAGGATGTGGAGCAACTGGAACTCTCCTGGGTTGACGGTGGAAAACAGTCTGGCGTTTTCATAGACCCAGCAATCTCACTCCCAGGTATTTGCCAAAGAAACATGAAAACACATGTCTGCACAAAGATCTGTTTGCAAGTGTTCATAGCAACATTATTCATAGGAATTAAAAATAGAAGCAACTCAAATCTCTGTCTACAATAAACTTTGTGGTATATCTTTTTAGAAAGGAACAAAATACTTTTAAAAACAACATGGATGAACCTCAGCAATTTTATCCTAATTGAAAGTCATATGGGAATGAGAGACGCCGACTGCTCGGGTTGCCAAGCGCTAGCCTAGGCGGCGGCGGCGACGGCGGACTTTGAGGCCGGCGTCGTGTTCCCATCCTCCGAGGCAACGGCCACGGTTGCACAGGAGAGGGCAAGATGGCGGAGAAGCAGGGAGCTCTGTAATCCGCACACGCCTGTATGGATTGAACTGAGAAGGACTGAAGGGATAAAACTTGGATTTGCAAGTGGGGGAAAGAAGAAACAGACGCCAGAAAGAAGAGAACCTCAAAGATGCCTGAGTGAGTGACTGTGATCTGGGAAATTAGGGGACGGGCAGGTCCCGGTGGTAAAGGGGAAAGGAGCCCCCGAGTCCAACACAGGGAGAGCGCGCTGTGCCCCGGAGAGACCAGGGGAAGAGAAAGAGAGACGGAAAACGCACCTAGAACCATCTCTAAGGGAGGAAAAACTCGCCTGTCTCCCCATATATAACTGCCGGGCGCCGGGAGAGAAATCCGTCCCATCTGGCCGGCGAATTCTTCCTTGGGCGCAGCGGCAGCGGCATCCACTCCAAGTTCCACCGGGAGCCTTGAAAAGCGGCA
>CM053577.1:47025433-47112618 GCA_028646485.1 Cryptoprocta ferox
CCAACTATATAATTAAAGAATTGTACTCAAAATTCAAAGAAAGGGAGGTATATTACATACCTCCATTACTTGAGGCTGACTTTAGAAACCCCTGGTAACTTCAGCTATATTCAGAAAGACAGACAATCAATGCCCGAGGTTATGAAATTGATTGATATGCAGGAGAACCATCCATGAAATGCCAACCAGGAAGGCAGAAAGAAGGTGGCCAAATTCTTTTCTACAACTTCTTAAAGAATATTTGAGTATGGGCCCAAGGAAACAAAATGCAGATTTAAATCACAAACATTATTGAGCATCTATTATGTGGTAGTTAACGTGCAAGTTATAGTCCTATCTAACATCTGGTTTGATCTTTACAATATCAACAACTCATCTGTCCTAAACTAAAAGACTTGAATTAGAACAGTGAATAAAATAATGTGTGAAGTTGAAGAGGATTTATGGTAATACGGAATGAAATGAACTATGCAGACAAGCAGGAATATTTAGAATTCTCCACTGATTGCCCCATTAACTGGGATTTGACAACTCTCTTAAAGACAGTAGATTGAATACCCACACATCTGCATATAGGCTCTAATTTTGTGCTCCTTATTGTGTAGCTGAGTCGTTCTCACACTTCATGGTACTGGTTGTATATACATATCTGTGTTTATATGAATCATTTTATGGCTTATTTAAGGGAGTTTCAAGGGTAATTTTGACTCCACACAATTTTTAGCTTTTCTGTTCGCTTTATGTCTGGGCTATAAGATGCAGCTCCACTGAGTAATACGGGCAGGATGAGGCAGCTGTATTAGAACTTAAGGTCAGGATCCAAGGCTGGAAAACCTTTGAGGGGAAAAGCCACCCACTCTTAGCACTTTTTCTAAAGTTAGCTGTATATTTTCATCATAACTGGCTAGCAAACTACTTCTGATGTTTGCTTTTGCTTAAAACAAACACCTCTGGCCATTTTTAGCCTCAAAGGTGGAGGTATTTTCAGAAGTGGGCTGTAATTACTTACTTTGACATTACTACTCTTGGCATTAGCCTTGGTCAGGACAGTCATTTCCCCCCATCAAAAAGGTAGAGGTGAACGAGCAGGCAGTGAGGCCATCACTGAGGCCCCACTTTTGTCTTGGCAGGATTCTTAATTACCATCTCAGAGTGTCAAATAGGTCATCTGGAAAATGGGATATTAATCATTCACTCCCTAAGCATTAGCCAACCTGAACTAATGGCCCGTTCTGACTCCAGACCTTTGGACATCCTGTCCCTCTGCCTGCTGGCTCCTCAGCATCCTTCAAGATTGAACTTGGGAGCCCTTTCTCGAGAAGGCAAGTCTTCCCTATTGCTCATCACCCTCCTCCATAGTTGGGGCAAAGAGCCACTCCCAAGATTCTTCCCATGCTTGGACTTGCATCTGCCCAGTGAGTTCCACTCACCTCTTTCCTTATTGGTGTCCCCAGCTCGGCTCTCACCACCTTGAAGGCAGAGATAATGTCTTCTTTACTTCTGTGACTTATTATGACGTGTGAGAGTTTGACAATAATATGTTGAATAGAAGACAAATAGAATGACAATCCTGTAGGGCTTTAAATGAGATCGCAAATGTAAAATAAAAAAACCTAACATCTGACACACATGAGGCACTCAGTATTAGTCTTTCTTTTCTCTCTCCCCATTGCTTGCCACTGTCTTCTCAGGGGCTTTGCCTGACCCTATGCCCTAGTGTGAGAGGTGACTTCACTGGAATGTGCTGAGGGTGACCCCTCCCTAAAGGAATGATGGGATTCCAAGGGGAAATGAATCTTTTGGGAATAGTTTCAACTTGAATCCGTTTTAAGAGGATATGGGCTCATCAGTGAGGACATTTTATAGAGTGACAAACGATGATCTCACTTTCTTAGAAAATTTGGAATAAATTAGCTTTACATTAATTAGGTGATAATTGTGTTTGGGTGTGTTCTGAAACAAAATAAACACATTACTGAAAAACTGATAGCTACAAATTACAACACTAATAGTAGATGTTGAGCTTCACCATGAATAGTACGGATCCTGTTTAATACAAAGCAAAGGAAATTTTAAAGGTGCAAATTCAGTTCTAGAGGAAGTTAAACTTCACTCACGAAAATTATTTAATATAAATGCATGGGGCAGATTTGATCAAGTGTAAAGAGTATTTTGGCCACTAGAGGGAGCTCATACTTTAAAAAATGTTTGGAACAACCATATTGTCCCAACAACTGCCAATGTGGGTTTTGAAATCAGTAATGGTATGCTCTGATTTTTTTTTTTTTTTGGAGGGTGAGGGGAGAAATGTCTTACACTACTAATGTTCCAGAGGGATGGGTAAGTGACAAAAACTGTACATCAATGTAAATATATTAGAACTGGGTTATAAATGTTCAGACATGTAATCTGTGATCACACATATTTTAAGTTATGGATTCAATTTACTTTTTTCTCACAGAACATAAAGTATTTTTTAAAGGTACTTTCTTTTAAAGAAAACACATTCCCTTATGAAGTGAAAGCTGTGGAATTATTTTGTTTTCATTATTCAAGGAAGAGGGGAATTGATGTTAATAATTTTATCATTATATGTATGTGAAACAAATAATGTTTCAGAGTCATATTAACCTTTGGAATGTCTCTTAAATCTATTCTCATCTCCCTGTTCTCACTACAACAGCCTTGGCTCAAGGACTCTTTGTTCTACCCTGGATTTTCATGATAGTTTCTTTATTGGTCTCTCTACCTCCATTGACCAACCCTGCCTGGTGTCTCCCAAATGCAACTGATTTTGTATATCATTTTCAGACTCATTTTCATGAACTGTATTTTAGAGCACATCACCTTTCTGCTGAGAAACCTTTAGTAGCTCCCTGTTTCTATAAAATAAAGCCACAAATGGCAAGTTGGCTTTCAAGATCCAATTCAATATTACCTCCTCCTCAGGCCTCCCAGCTCCGGGCTGCAATAATTCTCCCTCTCTTTTCTGAGCTCTCATGGCACCTTTTTTCTGTACTAATCTTTATTTTATAGATGCTTGTGAGCACATCTTACCTCTAAGACCGACTGCCTTAAAAGCATGAGTCGTTGCTCAGAAACCAGAAAGCAAACTTTGCGTTAACAAATAAATGATGTTGAAGGTCTGCCAAGAGAACCATATTTGGGAGACATTCTGAGGTGGAACTGGAAGAACCTGGTATTCTGGTTGTCTATTGCTATCTCAAAATTTAGTGGCTTAAAGTAATTATTTATTATTATCTCTCATGATTCTGGATGTTGACTAGGCACATCTGGGTGGTTCTTCCTTGGCGTCTCAAATGCAATTGCAGTCAGAAGGTAGCTGGGCTGGAGTCACCTGAATGTTCAACCAGGCTGGGTACCTAAGAGGGCTTCCTCATTTACATGTCTGGCCATCAGACTAGGATAGCTGAAATCACTGGAGGCTAGCCAAACATTTGCTCTCTTCTGGTGGTTCCTCCATGTAACTACAGTCCTCAAAGTATGGTGGTCTTGGGTTAGATTCCTTAGATGGTGGCTGACTTTCCCCAGAATGAGCATTTCAAAAGACCTAGGTGGAAGCAGCAAGGGTTCTTAAGACCTAACCTTGGGAGGCACCTGCGGGGCTCAGTTGGTTAAGTGGCTGACCTGGGCTCAGGTCATGATCTCACAGTTTGTGAGTTCCTGCATTGGGCTCTGTGCTGACAGTGTAGAGCCTGGAGCCTGCTTCAGATTCTGTGTCTTCTTCTTTCTCTGCCCCTCCCCCACTCACGCTCTGTCTCTGTCTCTGTCTCTCTCTCTCTCAAAAATCAATAAACTTTAAAAAAAAGAAAAGAAAAAAGACCTAACCTTGAAGTCATACAGGATCATTTCTTCCACAGTGCCAGCCCAGATGCAGGGTGGGAAGGGACTGCACAAGAACACAATACCAAGAGATGTGGTCCCCCACACCGCCACCTTTGAAGTCTAGCTACCTCACTTGCTAACATTTTCAATGAGGAAATAGCCTTTATTTGAGGTCTGGAAGTTAGAAGCTGAAGGTAGACCAAGAAGAAGAATTGGAAAAGATCAGGGTGAAAAACAAAACAAAACTTAACTGCAAGACAAAGAGGTGGTCAGTCAATATTGTGTAATATGTCCACAGATTTTTTCACACTCTTCTCATCAGGAGGAGTGTTTATGTTCCCTCCCCCTAAAACTGGGCAGGGTTTTCTGATTATGTGATTTAACTGAGCATAGCAAGAATGATGCTGTGCAGCTTCCAAACCAAAGTCAAAACAAGATGGCAATGATTTTTCCATTGTGCTTGCTGAAATACTTGCCCTTAAAACCTTCAGGTTCTGTATTAGCAGTCTGACTTCCTCAGGCCACCATACTGTGAGGAAGCCTGAAGTCTCTGAGGGACACTGAATATACTGTCATATATTTATTGTCCTCATTTAGGTGTCATATGGCGTGGGGGGTGGGAATTCCCATTCTACTGGCTCTGGAGAGAGATCTGTATTCTCAGATGCTAAGGGCACCTGAGTGGCTCACTTGATTAAGTGTGGGACTCTTGATTTCTGCTCAGGTCATGATTGCACAGTTTGTGAGGTCGGGTTCTGTGCTGACAGTGCAAAGCAAAGCCTGCTTGGGATTCTCTCTCCCTGTCTTTCTGTCCCTCCCCCACTTGCTTGCCTATGCACATGGGCACCCTCATGCATTCATGCTCTCCCTCTCTCTCAAAATAAATAAACATAAATAAATAAATAAATAAATGATCAGAGGCTTAACACGGGGCCGCCGACAAGAGTTGGTTCAGGGGCCTTGGGGGGCCCTAACGATCCTTTTATTTAAAAAAATGTTTTTTAATGTTTATTTATTTTTGAAAGAGAGAAAGAGAGTGCAAGCAGGGAAGGGGCAGAGAGAGAAGGAAACACAGAATCTGAAGCAAGCTCCAGGCTCTGAGCCATCAGCATAAAACCCCACATGGGGCTTGAACCCATAGACCATGAGATCATGACCTGATCCGAAGTTGGATGCTCAACCAACTGAGCCACACAGGCACCTCCCCTAATGTCCCTTTTAAAATGATATTGAAGCTTGGCTTAAGACCTAGGGTGTGCAAGTATAAAGTTGTAAGCGGGTAAGATACAGAACATCCATCAAATAACTGCAGACCTTCTTTTTCACTACCATCGTTGGCTATGTGCTCAGTGCCCTGTTCTTTCTTTTACTTCAGGCTTTGAGGCTTTTTATTTTTTTTCAAAGCTCACTTAAAAGTCAAAGACCTACGAGAGGCCATGGAAGTGTGAAAAGCCTGGAAGGAAATCGTATTGGCGGGTTTGGATAAAGCTAAGATTGGAGGGACACGAGTGCCATGGAACGTGCACAGATTCCTTTCTTCCTCCTGCCCTGTTTCCTGTGTCTCTAGTACAGTAGAACATTCTTGGGGGAAACAACGTCCACTGACTTCATTCCAAGAAAATCTGCAACAACATCCAGTTGTCTTTGAGAAGGAAAGGAGACGGCATTGAGAGACAGGACAGTTGGAAAGAGGGAGAACCACCGTTCACTCTTTCAGACTTCCCAGTGGGGACCTGGCGCCTGGGACCAACAAAGGGGCTGGCAGGAAGGACCAGCACATCAGTGGAAAGGCTGGCAGGCTGCGTCCAAGGCAAGGGCAGCCGGAGGAGAAAGTCAGCCCAGGACCTTACCTCTCTCCTCCAACAACTTTGGGGACCCCCTTTCTGAAACAAGGCTTCAAGAAGGATGCTCTCTAGCCTGGGGAATGTGGAGATAGCCCAGAGAGCAAAGAGCACAGGTTTTCCACTTGCAGTCTGTGAGGGAAGTCGGTGGCCCTGGAAGCAATTGAGGTTGGGAGTACAGAGACCTTCTGGCCAAACCCATTCCCAGGCTTTCTGACTCTCTAGGAATGGAGGGAGAGGGAGAATGCCCTGGACAGTTTCCTGTAATTCATTCCCTGGAGCCAGGGCCCCGCAAGAGCCCACTCTGAGAAAACACACACGCACAAGAGAAAAGGACAAGAAGGAGGAAATGGCAAGCTAGGCAACTCCAAAGGGAGCAGCGGCTAAGCTCACGGGCAACCTGCTTCCGTGCAGGAAGTAAGTAAAGCGCAAACAGGATCTGAGCGAGGTCGTTTGTTTTGCAGGCGAGAGAGGGAGGTGGAGGGAGGTGGAGGGAGGTGGAGGGAGGTGGAGGGAGGTGGAGGGAGGTGGAGGGAGGTGGAGGGAGGTGGAGGGAGGTGGAGGGAGGTGGAGGGAGGGGGCAGCAGTGGGAATGTGCAGAAGCGCGGAGCCTTCTCGCATCCCGGGAACGTCCTGCCTGAGCAAACCCTCCCCGCCTGCTATAGGCACCCAGCGCCTGCAGCCCTCACAGAATTCTGTCAGGGTGATTACAAAATTCATATCCTCCCAGTTGTAAGGTCAACATCAAGAGTCAGTCCTGGGGCACTGCCTGGGGGAGGGGCCAGTGCGAATTCCTGGGAGACCCTTTGTGATCTGCTCAGAATATTCTTGCCAATTTTTAAATGTATTCAGTAAGTTTCCTTATTATGAAAATGCCATTCTCTGACCAGATTGTACTAATTTTTATGAGTGACTTCATCAGTGCCCTTTTACTTTATGAATAATAGCCGGCTTTCTGTGTGATGGTATTTTGGCCGAACACTGTATAACAAGAACTTTCTCATGGACTGTTTTGCTTAACACTTACTTGACTTTTCTAAAGACAATTTTAGGAGCTTTAGGTATGAAAGCATATCAGCATGGTCTTATTACATGGTATCCAGTCCCTAAAGATTAATGAATTTAGGTATTAGAATTAAAAATAGCATGGATCAAGAATCCAAAGTTATATAGCTCACTGTTTTTCAAGAAATGGGGACTTTTTAGCTCTTGGGTCCCATTGTTTATGAAAAGCAGTACTTTTCTTTTGACTTAACTCATTCTGTTCATTCTTTCCAGAACCCCATTGTAAGCAGAACTCATTAACCAAAAATTGTATGGGGGAGGGGAGTGTGTGGGGAGGAGGGTGGCTTGTCAAATGCACTGATTAAAAAAAATAGCCTCTGGGGCTCCTGGCCGGCTCAGTCAGAAGACCATGTGAGTCTTGATCTAAGGGTCATGAGTTCAAACTCCAAACTGGGTGAAGAGATTACTTTAAAATAAAATCTTTAAAAAAAAGTTTCTTCTAAGGACTTTTTAGGCGGATTCAGCTGTGCTGTCTCAGCTGATAACTACTACCTTCTCTGGCACTTTCTACTCCATGGGCTATGACATGTCACACCATCCCATTTCAGCACAGGTGTCTCCTGTGTGGTTTTAGGAAGAACTTGGGAACACCTTTATGCAATAAAGGATCTGGGATGGGGGAGCAAAGAGAATGAGCAGTTGGGCAAATTAAACGGGCAATCTTGGATCCCAGGGAATATACATACAAGTCAATTCCAGGTCTAAATAGGATGCAGCACAATGATTTTTCCGTAGGGCCCCTGCACATTCCACAGAGAGGGCCCAGATTTGGGCCAGCCTCTCTTGACATTTTCCTTTACACGTCCCCCCCTTTCCACTTGATACTCTAACCTAAATTTATCTTCTGGAAACAATCACCTGGCAAGAATTAGCCCCAGATATCCCTAGGGAGTCCCACTAGACACAGCTGGATTCTTAACGGTGGTAGAAACGTGTCTTTTCAATGGAGTATCCTGAAATGATTCACGGGGAATTTGGTGAACTATTCAGAAGCCTTTGTTGCATGGCTATTGGGCAAGGCAGTGCTTTTTCAAAGTGGTAAATGTGACAATTGAAACTTAAGACAATCTAAGAGCTATCAGTTATAAAATGGGTATACACATACCTGCTTGAGGCAGCTGCATGAGACTTGAGGTTTGAATGTGTCAAATGTGATCGCATTCTCATTTTAAAATGCTGATATTTGGCTTCATTGGAATCTCCTAACACAGCTCTTCCTCGACTTACAATGAGGTTCATTCTGATAAAACCACAGTAAGTAAAAAATGCTGTTAAGTCAAAAATGCATTTAATACACCTAACATCCTGACCATCATAGTTTAGCCTGGCAGAACTTAAATGTGCTCAGAACACCTCCATTTGCCTACAGTGAGGTAAAATCATCCGACACAAAACCATCTAGCACGACACTATTATAATAAGTATTGAATATCACATGTACTTTATTGAATACTGTACTGAGAGTGAACACAGAACGGGATATAGGGAGGAGGTAGCATCTGTCTACCTTTGAGGCATAGGAGTACTGCTGTGATTATTCAGGTCGAAGAATGTTCTGTTGACTATTTTTGACTCAGTACTCCAGTTTCTAATTTGCAAAGACGCACTGGCAAATATGGAAAGATGTATGCAGGAGGCTCTTTATGCAGCCCTGCTTGCTTGTTAGAAACAACTCAAATGTCAGTCAAAAGGGAAGCAGCAGGTAGGGCTCCATCCACACAATGGAATAATATACCATGAAAAAAGAAATAAAGAGTAATGTCTCTATACACTTCTTTGAGAAGATCTATAGGATATATGGTTAATGAACTAAATGTTAAAACACAATCACTAAAAGAACAAAATGAAAAATTGAACCTAACTATAGATTGAGGTGATGGTACATCCCCTCAGGGAGGAAATATTTCAAGTGACTTTAGAATGTGGAAATTGACTCTAGATCCCAAGTGGGATATATCCTTAGAACAAAAGGAACTGACAAAAAAAAAATCTTCAAATGTTTCCAGTAATTATACTGTTGCTATTGTTATTCTGAGACTGTTGTATGGGCCTGTGGGGGTAAAACAAATGAGTAATTATGTGGGTGTCGTTGGGAACCAGGATTTGGAGTATGAAAGGAGATGTAGATGTAAGATTGACAAGATCTTACATCTTGTGTGGATGTAATAAAAGCCATGTCGTCGTGTGCTAGAATTTGCATTGGAAACAGTAGTATAAATTAGTGATGCCTCCTATTTAGCTAGCTAGCCATCCATCCATCCATCTATCTATCTTCCTATCTATCATCTGTTACCATCTATCTCTAATTTCCTGGTTTTGTTCCCCGAAGAGGCCTAGAAACAATGAGCAAGCCATTAGGAAGAAGCCTCTCTAACACACAGATTCTGATCTCCTAAGAACTGGGGTTCCTGAGAGAACTACCTGGCTCTTGGTCCGTGTCAAGAAATTCTCAAGGTGAATCTCTAACTTCTGGTCACACCTGAAAACACTATTGACAACTACTCTTGTCAGAAGGAGTCAGGGGCCAACTTGCCGGATATCCATATCCGTTTGAATATCCATAGAAATAATACTTGCAGTAAGTTGAAGCACACCAACTATATTTAAATCTATGAGTTTATAATGAGTTTATCATAAGAGAAGTTCCTGGGAACTGAAGTCAGTGTGGCAGTGACAAATCTCGAGGGCAGGTAAAGGATGGCCCAGGTGGTTAAGGGCAACAGGGAGACCATATCAAGGATAGCCACAAGGCAGCAGAGCAGAGGTCAAGGATTCACAACCACACAGCAGCAGGGGGCACTGGCAGCAAGTGGCCTTGAGGAGAATGAATGTGCCAAGCTATGAGCTGACCAGTGGACAGGGAGGCTGAGAAGAGTGCCATGGGATTGTGGTCCAAAGCAGACTGAGGAAGACAGGAAACCATGGGCAACTCTCACCATCACATCCGCCTCCATGTTGTCTTGTTACTGACAGTATGACCTGGGAGATTATATTTGGGAGGCATTAACACATAGGAAATTGAAGTCAGTTACCTTGAGAATCTCATATTATTGTAGAAAAATCTAAACACACAGTTTTATTATTAAAATCAATCAATTTTATTAGAAACGAAAACGGGTTGTTTGCTCTTTTATGTCAGGTAAAAAATTTTTCTGAAAACGAAGATCATCTGCAGCCATCTTGCAGACTCATTTTGAGAAGGGGTTTTTACTCTCAGTTGAGACTCTCCACAGTCACTAATAATTCCTCTTCACTTCTGCTCCCCAAGAGCTAAGTAAGTGACTCAGCTCAGTTTGGCTTTATATTGTAGATACTATCAGTCTTTCTGTGGGGTGTATGTTTGAGCAGAGACTGGGGCTAAACTTATTTGGCTCTCAAGGCCTAATGCTTTTCCTGACTGTGCTATGATTGAATTTATATGTTTTTTGACTGCAGGCTTATTTCCAGGTTTTTCAGATTTAAAGAAACTATTTGAAATAATAAACTTTCTTCTTCTCATGATTGAATCTATGGTAGTAACAAAAAAAAAAAATAACACCATCTCCCCCTCTTCTTCCTCTCTCCAGGTGTACCCACTGACTCCTAATGAAGTAAATCTTCTAACACCTTGCCTCCCCTCAGACCAACAATGGGAGAAAGTTGAACACCAACTGAAGAAAAAGTATATAGGGTCCTTATCTTATGTAGGGGAATGTAAAGTGCATAAAAATCTTTTTATTATTTGATTAAAATACTCAATTTGACTTGCATCTAGTGGTGTGCTTTATTACTATACTTGTACCTGAGCCTTAAAAAAAAAAATTCTGGAATGTCATTTTGGCAAACATGTTTGATTCCGTGAACAGCGTATGGGAAATGAAATTCTGGCTCATTTCCCCTAAACTTACACGGGTTAGACACGGTTTTCTGAAATTGAACAGGGCCAATTTTTGATGTCTACGAATGGCTCATATTTACACAGGGGCTGAGGAGATTGCTGAAATGGTTGTACTCTGGGCAAGTCTTATAAGAAAGATGATTTATGAGAAGTATTCGATGAAGGAGAAGAACTGGTGAAGAGGAGAGGCCAGAGGGAAGTTTGGAGGAGAGCACAGGGCGACGCATCGCAAAAATAGGTGTCAAGTGACAGGGAGGAGGGGTAAGTGGAATTTACTGGCTGAAACAGAGACATCTAGTCTATGCAGTTAGGCAGAGGGATGTCGTTGGAAGTTGCATTTGGTAACTAGCCTCAAACTCATGAGGCTCTAATTTAAAGGCTCTAATTTAAAGCAGTGGTAAATTCGCAACTTGAATCTGTGGAATGATTCAGTGGTAGTTGTTGGTAAGTTTCTGAGTGAGGAATGATGTCATTAAAGAGGACATGAGAACAATCACTCTTAGCACCTATAACCTGGAAGAAAGGAGTGTAGAAGGGTTTGAGGAATCTTCAGTGGGGGACAAAGGGCCATGACTTGAGTCAGGGGGTAGCAAAGGAGGGGTACAAAGCACTGCAGGGAAAGAACTATTGTGAGAGAGCAGCTCCAGGATTAGAGATGAGGCAGAGATATATTTTGGTTGAAGGGAAGCCTGAAGTAACAAGTCAGGAAAATGGGAGGAAAGTAATGGCCCCAACAACAATGGAGGAGGTGGGAAGGAAGAGGGGGTGCTGCAATACAACGAATGATCTCTGCATGTAGAATATGGCATGTGACAACATTCTGAGAGGTATAAGTTGGCAGAAAGTTGTGGTGCATGAATCATGTTGTTGATGTCTAGAGACCATGTTTGAATTCTACGTGGATTATTTAAAAGACTTCTCAGGAGGATGTTTGTTTTTGTGTTTACTTTACAGATAGTGGATTGGTCTACAAACATGTCTTTTAGCAGCTGGTGGTTTCTCCCAGAGAATCAATTCCTGGGCCCTGGGAAGGCACATTTGGAGAATTACAAGGACCACGATATGAGGGCACAAGGGGAAAAACATAGATGAAAGTGGGAAATCAGGGGGGTTAAAACAGAGTGAGTGTATAGAGCATGTCAAGAGGTTCAGTTTTACTCAATGAGTCCTGGGGAATCAGTGAGGCTTTGTCAAGCCAGGGAATGACATGGTCAAATGTGTATGTTCGAGAAACACAACTGGTGGTGATAAGGACAGCAGATAGATGAGGGGGAGACAGTAGAAGTGAGACCACTGCCTAGAGGGGATTATTTGAAGAATGGCCAGAAATCCCATCTGCTAGGAAATATTAGTTGTGAAAATGTCAAGATTGGGGACAATCAAACAACATGGGCTAAATTCCCATGATTTTTAGACTTAGTGCCATGGTATCTATTGTACAGTTTAGACCACTGAGAGTCACAAGACAGCTGGGGTTAATTTGCTCTAAAAATTGCAAAGAAGAAAACAAAAAAGCATTTGAGTGAAAAGAACCTTAAAGGGAGAAGGGATCGAGAGTATTATGATTAGGACATATCTTGTGGGAACTGCCTGTATTGCTCAGGGTTCATCCAGAGAGGCAGAACCACTAAGATATGGGTATAGGTACAAAAAGAATTGGTTTCCAAAATGGTAGGGGCTGGCCAAGCAAGCCCAATGTCCATAAGACAGGCAAGGGGAAAGAGAAGGTCATGAGCCAGCCAGAAATCCATGAACTTGAGCTTGAGTGAAGCTGAGAATCTCTGAGCTTTAGGAGGGGCCTCGTCATTCTTTAAACGGCTTCCACTTGTCTAAGTCAGACTCAGCCAGGAAGACGTCCCTTTTTGATTAACTCAAAATCAACTGACTTGGGACTTTAGTTACATCCTAATAATCCCTTTGTGGCAGAACCTAGATTAGTGCTTGATTGAACAATTGGAGGATGATGTGCGTATGCCACAGAACAGCCCCTTTCTTCTTACTTCTTCCAGTTCTTATGAAGCAAGTAACCTTGTAGCCCATCTGAGCCAGAAACATGCAAGAGAGGGAATTCTGCGCGTATAATTCAGACTAGCTATGTTGACAGATCACAAAGCCATGAGCTGTCGTTCTAAGACAACTTTTCAGGTGGGGAACACTATTCTGGAGACTGTGAGAGCTGGAAATGAAATTCTATTCCCTCTGGTTTTAATAGTCATGAGGCTTAACTGTCTCCATGTAGTATTGCTGGCCTTTATGGCTATTAATGAGAATGTCTTAGTTTAGAAAAATGTTAGCATTTTTGTTGTATTTTCTTCTGTATTAAATAATAATATATGTTCAATATAATAAAGTAGAATAAATATTTATAATTCAAATAAGGAATCATCATATTATAAAGCCAAACTTAAAATCGGGACACCTGATTTTCAAAGGAAAAGTCAAAAGACTTCTATTTTCTCCCCTGGCTTAGCTTCTAATTAGTTTAGTCACCTTGGCCAAGTCATTTATCCCAAAGCTCACACCTGAGTTTTCTCCTGGGTATTATGAAATAGCTGTCTCCAGAGATTTTTAAGATCTACAAGTCTTTTGGCAACATTCATAAAGCTGTGAATTATTTCTAAAAACCACAGTGTTTGATATTATTGACTAAGTGACCTATAAAGTAATTGATGTAAAAATCCAAAATCAACTAAATTAGCAACACTTTCTATTGTTTTTACGTTCATAACTTTCTAGAAATCTGTATTTTCCCATGGACTCATTAATGTTCTACAAGTTAATCTCTTTACGGCAGTTTCAGAATGCTTCAGACCTCATAGGATGAGAGATGTGAACTGTAGTGGGTTCTCTACATCCAGATGGAGCTGACAGTCATTATGCCTCATGTAACTCCTATAGAATAAGAGAAACACATCATGGTGGTTCCTAAGTTCTAAATTACTACACATCACAACATCACAGACCAGATCATTACTTGCCAGCCAGACTTGAGAATATTTACACTGATTATTGTAGTGAAGTTCTGGGATGACCTTATCTTGATTTGCTTCAGGATCGTAACACTACAAATTAGGCAGTGTTATTTCCCTAGAGATAATGAAGGCGCCTGAAAGGAAGTTTACTGCTGTTATTTTCGTTCACATGAATCAATTTTTTTTTCTAGGAAGCTATCTATCCATCAGGGGGTGTGATCATCCATGTGTTCCCAGGATCAGGCCCCAGGATAGGATTTTGTGAGAACAGTCAAAGATATGAGTGTTCTGAGGCAAATTATATCAAACTGTTACCCCTACTTTTAATGGGAAGAAACATGAATGAGCTCCACATCATGTAATTCCTCATTCTTTTCAAAATCCTGTTTTTTTAACAAAGAAAATGAATATAAAATACAAAATCAGTCAACCTATTAAAGACCTAAAAAGACTAAAACAATGGAAATGAGGAGAAAGAAGGCATGAGAACACTGTAGGAGGGGAGAAAAAAAGAGAAAATAGGAAAGGAAGGAGGGGGCTCTACAGTGGCGTCTGACAGAGTAGATGCCCCCTGAAACTTAGCTATATTGCTACCCTCAGGTAGGCAGGACTTCTTATTGGAGAGTTGGAAATACGAAAAGTGGTGCCTTATCACCTTACATTTCTAGAGCAATTCATTCATTCAACAAATATTCATTGGGCTTAGATGCCAGGCATATTGGGAAAGAGCCATGAATGTATGAAGACATTTTGTGGTTGATTCTCCTACTGTGTCTTTTCTCAGGCCTTGTATAAGCTAAGTGGGAATAGATATTGGAAAGATGAGATAATTTTGCCTTCTAGGGGAAAATCAGAATATGAACTAAAAGCACAAAATCTTATTTCTCAGAAGCTTTTGTATTTTTATTTTCATCGAAGGAAGCAATGGCTATTACTTCTTTCTAGACATCTCTAGTCTGACATTATACAGTTTGTCCAAAATTATGCTTGTCCAAAAAAAAGTACCCTCGTATAGGTAACAAACAAATAAAAGTCCAGTAATGCCGTGGTTTTCCTGATGTCAAAATTTCACCAGCAGTAATTTCCCTTTGGCCTTCAAGAATTGAATTTGTTTAAAAGTTTATATTTACCTCAGAAGAGGCCTTGACTTTTATTTTAAAACATTTTTTTAAGTTTGTTTGTATGTTTGTTTATGTTTGAGAGAGACAGACAGTATGAGCAGGGGTGGAGCAGAGAGAGAGAGAGAGAGAGAGAGAATCCCAAGCAGGCTCCATGCTGCCAGCACAAAGCCTGATTAAGGGCTCGAACCCACAAATCCATGAGATCATGACCTGAGCTGAAACCAAGAATCAGACACTTAACCTAAGCTACCCAGATGCCCTAGCAGAGTCCTTGTCCTTTAAATATGTAGACTTACACATTTACAGATGAAATAATGTGATGACTGGAATCTTCCTCAAAATAACCTGTGAGCAGAGAAGGTGTGTGAGGGTATAGATGAAACAGGATTAGCCAGGAGTTGATCATTTTGAAAGCGAGGTGATGGATGCATGGCATTCCTTATACTATTCTTTTTACTTCGCATGTGCTTGAAAATGTCCACAGCAAAACATGTTTTAAACTATCATATATTGTAATACATAGATTACTATAATATGTTATTATGCATATATGCATATATGCATGTATTTAATAAATTATATATGATATATATCTAATATGTAATATATAGAATGTCATGTGACTTTCTTGACTGCTTAGAATCAGAGTATGAATGACAGATGAATTCAATCTACAGAATAAAAACAGTCCCTGGCACAATAATCCTTCCATAGCATTTTCAACTCTCTGCATGAATATGCCAACGCAATTTTAAGAGTCAAATCAGTGGTCCAGATCATAGTATGTCCTGTATGATAGCTTTGAGGGTGACGTTCTTAAAAAAAAAATAGCTAAAACAAGAGAGGAAAAGAGAAAAGAAAGAGAAACCTGTAACATTTCAGCTGTTTAACTGATTTGGGAAGAAAATAAACAAAAGCGTTTCAAGAGCCAAGTTGAACATTTGGTGTCCATGAAGGAATGAAAACACTCTGTGAATTGAGATCGTAGAGACAAGACAAACAATGTTAGTTACCAAATGGAAAATTGGGACTGTGAGTTGTCACAATGCATGTTTTGTGAGTGCTCTCACTTGATGAACTCACAGACCATATGTTTAATAAAAGTATTTATGGCAAGTGATTCCATAAACACAGAGTATATGAAGAAACTGGTTTATGAGACAGCGTCTGCACAATAACAAATATCTGATTGGAAAGTTTAAATAATAATCAATTTTGATGTTTTAGAACATCTGGACTTCTGTTTCTTTGCATTCATCCAACAAATATTTATTGGATCCATATAGGCTTCAGGCACTGTTGTGAGAGCTAGAAAAACAGAAACAAAATAAAGCAAAGTTTTTGCCCTCCTAAAGCTTATATTCTAATGGAAAATATCAGACAATAAACACAACAGAAGTTAGGGATGAAGTGTTGTGGAAGCAGGAACAGGCAATAGGGAGTACAGGAGTTGAAGGGAAGGAAGTGGCCATTTTTAAAAAGGGTACTCCAAAAAGGGCTCAGTGAAGAAGAGATGTATGAGGAAGCCACACAAAGACACACTAGGGAAAAGGATTCCAGGTGGAGAACAGAGAGTACAAAGACTCTGAGGTGGGGGCACATCTGAAGTGTTGGAGAAGCACCAAGGAGGCTGGTACGTCTGGGTCAGGGTGAGCATGGGGAAGGAGTGGGAAATGAGGGTAGGGCAGACCGAGACACAGCTCTGAAAAGATCTCTCCCCCTCTACCCTACAGGGATCTCTGCAGACTGTCCATTTAAGTGGTCATGGGCTGGTCGAAAAGAATGAAGCTTCTGTGCTACTGCCTGGGTCACTGGTGGGGGCCACTGAGCTTGCTGGAAAGCTGGGGTAGACCCCACTGAACTCAGCAGAAGGAGGCTGTCAGTGTAGCCCACTCCCCACAGCTGAGCAACAACGTCTTTCTTGAAGAGAGATCTGAGTAACTCACATCCCCTCAGACACAAGCAGAGCCTCATTTCAGTATCTCCAAATTCAAGTTCAGTGAAAGCTTTACCTGTCCTCTGGCTAAGGCCTGCTTTGGGCTTGGAGGTCTTCAGCGTAGGAGAGGAGCAAGCAGAGCTGCCCTCTCTCTCCCTTGGTCACCTCCTCCCCCACTTAATGAGTCCGGCCTAAGGGGAGAGGGGGTTAGAAGAAAGAAGGGTCCATTCAAGTGGAGTGGGGGCGCTCTGGAACTAGTGAATGTTCAGCACTGATGGTCTCAGAGATAGGGCCAGGGCTAGGTTGAGGAGAGTGAGGCAGTTGCCCCAAAAATCAATAATTGGGGCACCTGGCTGGCTCAGCCACAAGAGCATGCGACTCTTCATCTCAAGGTCATGAGTTCCAGCCCCACGCTGGGTATAGAGATGACTTACATAAAGAAATAAATAAACTTAAAAAAGAAAACCTTAATAATCAAGGTAAGTCGTATTTTAACAAAATGTTTTTTTAAATAAAAAGTAGTAAAGGGGCACCTGGGTGGCTCAGTCGCTTAAGCGTCCAACTCTTGATTTCGGCTCAGGTCATGATCTCACAGTTTGTGAGTGCGAGCCCCACATCAGGCTCTGTGCTGACAGACAGAGCCTTCTTGGGATTTTCTCTCTATTTCTCTCTTTTTCCCTGTCTCTCTGCCCCTCCCCCACTTACATGCATTTTCTCTCTCTCTCTCTCTCTCTTTTCAATTTTTTTAATGTTTTATTTGTTTTTGAGAGAGCCAGCATGAGCAGCGGAGGGTCAGAGAGAGAGGGAGATAGGAATCCAAAGATAGGCTCCAGGCTCTGAGCTAGCTGTCAGCACAGAGCCCGATGCGGGGCTTGAACCCACGAATACGAGATCATGACCTGAGCCGAAGTCGGATGCTCAACCGACTGAGCCACCCAGGGGCCCCATCATTCTCTCTCTCTCAAAATAAATAAATATACAAACTTTTAAACAAACAAATAAATAAATAAAAATACAAAAATCCTACAAAGAACCAAGAACACGTTTTTCATAGGTGGTCTAGGAGCTGTTGAGGCAATATGAAGAGTTGCATTTAACATGCTGGTCTCTAGTCATGGGCAATTATGTGCAGGTCAGCAAATCTGCCTTGCCTGCCATCCCACACCTCTGTGAGTAAGGCCTTCCTCACCTTGCCAACCTGGCATGCCTCTCTTCTTCAGGATCTAAACTCAAGGGGCTCCTACTCCTGGTGGTCTTCCTTGACTACTATTAAGAATAAATGCTTATATCCCTTAAACTTCACATGTTGAACTTATAACTCCCAAAGTGACCGTGTTAAAAGGGGTGGCCCTTGGGAGGTGATTAGTCCATGAGAGTAGAGCCCTTGTATGTGGAATCAGTGCTTGTATAAGAAGAGATAGGAGAGAGCTTTTTCCCTCCACCATGTAAGGAAACTGAGAAGAATGCCCTCACCAGACACCGAATATGCTGACCCGTGGACTCCCAGCCTCCAGAACTGTCATGGCAGCCTCCAGTCTGTGGTATTTTGTTACTGCACCAGAGCTGACTAAGGCAGCAGCCCTCCACTCCCATTGCTCAGAAGGAGTTTCAAACCTTCCACCATTCCACCCCTGCACTGCACACACCCTCTTCACAGCCATTTTGTAGATGCCCAGTAAATGGTGATACCTCTAAACCACAAACACCTTCCTTCCCTTTCTTAGTACTCTGCAGAGTAGCTGGCATTTTGGATACCTTAGATTTTTTCTCAGCTACATACTTTGGGCTTTGCATATTCCTAATTCAGAGAACTAATTGTTGAAATCCTAAAAGAGCTTTGATACATACAAACAAATTGAACATCCCCGGCATCTTCTCTTTATCCAATTTTTTGATGAGGACACATTGCGAGGCTCAGCATAACACCAGCGAAAGAAAGAAAAGAAGAGAAAACCCAAAGTTCCATGACTCCATGACCCCAAGGTGTCCACCATCGAGCCTCTCTTCTGGGACATGGCAGCCACGGGCAGCTTTCTCAGCGTTACTTTTCAGATTTAAGAAAATATAAGCATGAGAAAACAATTACATGGAAAAAAACATCAAGAGAAGTTAAAAGAATTTTTAGGATACCAAAATGCAGCAAAAACACAAGTTTAGAAACATCTTTGAAATTCAAACTAGATTTCTTATTATTTTGGAGTGGTTGAAGGCGGATAGGAAGAATCACACATGTAAGACACCAACAAATCCCCCCCCCAATTCTGTTGCTGTTTTGTAAGGGATTTTGTGTGTGTGTGTTTGTGTGTGTGTGTGTGTGTGTGTTTAAGAACACGGTGTTCAAGAAAAAAACAACAACAAACAGTCCAACCATTTATGATCAAATCTTTCCAAGTTTCAATAATTTTCTGACAAAATATCTTCTGTCTTATCCCCAAGAGCAAGCTGATTAGCTGAAGGCTGACCTCAGAGGTTACTCATTCATGAGGCCAAGTGTTTGGAATGCCCATCGCAAAGTGGATGACAGTGGATGTTGGAACACACCCCTCAGTTGAGTTGAAAAATGCGATCCTGAGGAAGCCTCACATTTGGGGGTCACTTACTGATCTTTCTCCAGTCCCAGACCATGCAAAGCAAAGGGGTCAGGTGGACTGCTGGGTTTTACCTGGAAGAAAATTTTCTCTTGAAAACATCTCCCCCCCCCCCCCCGCCATCCCTCAGGAGCATGAACATGGTCTGATGGGCTTACTCCACCCTGCTCACCTTGGACCTTTGTCATGAGCCATAGTGACACTGGGAGAGCCCCTGCGCTCCTATATGTGCAAGGCACCCCAAGGCACATAGCTCCCCAGCTCGGGGCAAGACTGGGAGCCTCTTTGTAGGTGAGGACATACCACTTGTGCTCATCTCCTGACACTCCTGGCCTGGGCTCTTTCCCTGGGAAGAGGCAAAATGGATTCCTGCCTTCTTCCTGCTTCTCTTATCACTTCCTTCCTACTCTCACTTTGTTTTTCTGTGACCTCTAACCCAGCCTCTCCAGTCTGATGCACGGGACCAAATATTAGCTTTGCAGTCAAATAGATTAAATCTTGATCTGGCTCTGTCACTGAAACAGTGTGTGATCCTGGGCACACTATGTCATTTCCTAGAAGAGTTACCTCCTATTTCTTCTCCTCTGACCCTAAACCAAAAGAAGCCCTTCTTACCGCAAAACAAGACCTAAAGCTTGCATATTCATAAAGATAGTTCAAAATGATATATGAGACACTCATACAGAGGTTACCTGCTGGAGGGGTATAGGAACCAGGCAATTTGGGAACAGAAACAGGAAGGATACAAATATTTTTAAACTCCTAGCTTTTGAACCATATAAATATATTATCCACTCAACAAAAGTATGATAAAGAATAAATAAGAAATAGATCTGTAGGAAAAAATCACTTCATGTAAATCATATCGACTTTCTCATAGATAAATATTACAATAGGTTTATTTTGTTTAATGTCGATTCATTTTTACAAATGAGTTTTTACTAAAGTGGTCATAAATATTAAATATTTTAAATAATTATAGCTGCATTATAGTATAAGGCAATAAATAAAACCTGTATCGTTTCTGTTCTCCATTCTTATTCCATCCACTGACTCATAAAAAAAATCTCTTGAGTAAAATGTTAACATTTGTAAAGCACTTTAAAGTTTACAAAGGCCTTCATATGCTCTGTCTAATTAAGATCTTTCAGCTCCAGAAGCAGCCAGAGCAGGCACGACTCTTCATTTCTCAGCTGAGGAAATGAGTTCCGATTTGTCCAAGGTCACAGAACAAGCGAGTGGTAGAATTGGAATTTGAATCCAGTTCTCCTGACTCTGAATAATGCCATGATGTTTCCTCTAATTTCAGGGCAGAATTAATACGTGAAATGCCTAAATTTAGCTTGAGAGACTGGAGAAAGAAAAGTAAGACTTAAATAAGTATTCTGTTGACACCATCATCATTCAAGCATGCTGTATTTTACGCTCCACTGGTTCCATTTCTCTATTCTTGGATCTCCAGTGTGTTGCCCAGGAATGCTTGACACCGTCTCTGACTCCAAAGTGTGTATTTGTAGTGTGTCCCTACTTTGAAAGGAGTTAAGAGCAGAGAGCTAGAAACAGTTGGTCTGGATGGGAAAAGAAAATCAAACTTTCTCTTACTCTGGAGAGCGTGATGAGCTTGGATTAATACCATAAGATGGCAAGACAAGCTACATAGCACCCTGAGGAGCGATGATGCCTACATATTTAGTTTAATTTAAGGGAAAATGGTAAATTGGATTTTTATGTGTGTAACATATTACGAAAAAGTGTACAGAAAAGGAATATTTCACTGAGGTTTTTTTTTCACTCCTACAAGCAATTCTTTTTTTAGCAGTAACTAGAGAAAGCTAAACATATATTTATATCTTTTAACTATTCCATTTTGTCTTGCTATCATCTTTTGGTTGAATACAACTGAGATTTTCAGTGAGAGGGTCCTGTGATGTACATATCAACTGCCAAAATTAAACACACGTACACACACATGCACACACAGACACACAGGCAGGCACACAGACACACAAGCTATTATTCCACACGATCGTTACATAAGGATTTCAAAATCAAAAAGCCTGGCTCGAGCCCTAACCTGATACTTCCTACCAGTGAAACTTTGGGCAACTAACTCAAACTTCCTGAAGATTCACTTCCTGTCTTAGAATCATGGGACAATCAGGAAAGATTTTGAAACATAAGATTCATTTGCTCAGGCAGCAATTTAATTCATACTTAGCACCTCTTCTGTGCAAACCCTGAACCCGGGCCCAGGAGATAGAGCGGGGAACAAAACAGCTACCCCAGCCCAAGGAAGCTTGCGTTCTCTGAGGGGGAGACAGCCGGTAACAGGTAAGATAAATTTTTAGAGGAGCCATAAAAATAATGGGGGAAAAGAAGAGATGTAGAGGTGCAACTTTAAGCAGATGGATTAGGGAAGACTGTGGTAAGAAAGAATAAGTTTAATAAGTGTTTGTTGTAATTATTATAGTTGTAACATATTATTCTATGTTCACATATCATAGTTGCAATTCTCAGTGAGTAGACTAATGACTCTAACACTATTAATGGCACAGAAGATAATCAGACGCACACGTTCATGATCGCCATGCTCCTCCTACTTCTCTGCAAATAATTTAATATCCTGGAATTGTTCTATGGCCCCCTATTATTCAAGACTTGCTTTATGTATAATTTTATAATACATCTGGTGTAAAGGTCATAATAATGTGATGAGCAAAACTAGTCTGAGCCTGTCAAATATATAAAGTCGATCTACTCCTTTTCAAAAAACATGCTGTCTGTAGAGTGGAGTGCCCATTTTGCATTTCCTTAATAGGACACAGTCATTTGCCCCCCGTGTGAAGTTCCCTTTGAAGCAGTTGTCAAACCCAGAGAAACTAGGCCTCTGTGCCTTTCGTTACTTTTCAGAAAACAGAGTCTTTATCCAGATCCCTTCTGTTACGAAGAGATGACCCCACTTAGCTCTTCCTTTTATTTCTTACCTTCTGATGTTTCTCCTTCTGCCTTTCTCCTCCTTTACCTTCTCTCAGATTCCTCCTTCTTATCCCCTCCTCTTTCTTTTTTCAGCCCTCTTCTCCCTGCAAATTACTTGGGGAAGAGGAGGCATTTTATCGTCAAGCAAGAACGCCTCAGACTATGCAAAATAAGAATCTCTCCAATTCCTTATCCCGGGCAGGTTGAATCATCTGAAAGCTTTGCCCAAATCTCTAATGGCAGAGAGGGAAAAACGCTCCTTCTAATGGCAAAGAAGGACAAACAAAAACCTCCACCGGCTCTGTGGCCCCTGCTTCCTCAACCTCTCTGAATCTGTTTCCTCAGTGGAGCACAACTCTATTTTCTCTACTCAAAGCTTGTTTTATAAACGAGAAGGAATATATGAAAAGGGCTTGGCTCTTTGGTGTTGCAAGGCAGCAACTGCTGAGTGATGTAAATTAATGAAGTCTTTGAAGGATTATGGTCATCTCATTTCATGTTCCAATCAATACATGAATAACTTCTCTTTTTAAGTGTTTTGGTGTACTCTAGACCCCAACCATGAGCTGTCATTCCCTCACTTGGCACTGTTCTCAGCAGCTCTCTCTTTGAGCCGGATCCTGCCCTTCTGTCCTTCCCGGTGTCTCTGTCTAAAATATGCTTTACTTTTCCTGGTTTCTTTGGGTTATTGAAGCAGCAGGTCCTTTCTTTCTGCTCTAAAGACTCTTGCTTGGGTCTGGGCTTGCGTCAGCTGAGCACTTGTCTTTCACACCCAGGTGTTCACAGTGCCAAGGCAAGAGTGTGGGCTCGACTACGGGTACGCCCCCCCTTCACTACACCAGATGGCCTCTGAGGACCAGCATTTGATTTTCATTTAATTGAAATTCTTGCAGAAGATCAGGGACAATAGCATTAGCAGTAACCAGCTCTTTTCATTGTCCGAATAATCCTTGTCTGTTTTTGTGCAGATGTTGTCTTGATCCCAGAGCAGCTGTGAGTGTGTGAACTCCCCGTCCGCGGTGTGGACACTGCCCAAACAGTAATCATCACAGAAAGTTTAGAAAATTAGCAACAGATTACAGCTTCTGTCTGCCAGCAACTTTCAATGCCAGCTAGCTGGGGGCTTTTTTGTTTTGGTTTGTTTTTTTGTGTGTTTTTGTGATTTTTTTTCTTTTCTTTTTTTTTTTTTGTACTGGAGCAGGTTGTGATTTAAAGTAAGCCTTTGTGAATGTGAATGAACATACCGGGCTCACACCCAATTAACAAGCTTGGACACATGGGGGCACATACATGGTGTATTTGCAAGAATAAACAACAATGGAGCAAACTAAGGATGCTTTTCTCCCTTTCTCTTATGTTAATAAGCCTTAATGCAGCTCTGTGTTACCCCGTCAGCCCGTTGTATGTTGTGAGGGATGCCAAAGGAATAAGGGACACTTCCTGCTTGTCCAGGGCAAATACGATGCTGGATCACAATGACCATGGCATGAGTCCCTTACCGGGACAGAGAAGAATAAAGCTGCGTTTCTGCTCACATATGCTTCTATCTCTTTTGAAGTTCAAAGCATATGAGTGACATACCATCTGAGTTAGAAGCAAAAGTAAACATCTTAGCCTTCCTCTGCTTCTACTATACATTCTCTCAGTTACCTCCAAGGGCTCCTTCAGCTGGCAATAACAATAAGAGTAACAATAACAATGCTATTTTTTTGTTTCTTTTTTGAAAGTTTATTTATTCCTTTTGAGAGAGAGAGAAAGAGAGAGAATGTTAGCAGGGGAGGGGCAGAGAGAGAGGGTGAGAGAGAATCTTAAGCAGGCTCCACGCCATCAGTGCACAGCCCCATGAGGGGCTTGAACCCATGAAACTGTGAGACCATGACCTGAACTGAAATCAGGAGTCAGATGCTCAACTGACGGAGCCACCCAGGTGGCCCTCACTAGGCTATTTAATCAGCTATACAATATTTTCTCTGCTTTGTCCTATGTCCTTCCTTTGGATGCATTTTTAAATGATTTCCAAAAATTCAGTCTCCTGTGAAGCATGAATTTTTATTTTTTTATTTAAAATTTTTTAAATGTTTGTTTATTTTTGAGACCGAGAGAGAGGGGTGGGGAAGGGCAGAGAGAGAGAGGGAGACACAGAATCCGAAGCAGGCTCCAGGCTCTGAGCTGTCAGCACAGAGCCCAATGCAAGGCTTGAACCCACGAACTGTGAGATCATGACCTGAGCTGAAGTCGGGTGCTCAGCCACCCAGGCGCCCCTATATTGCATTCATTTTTTATGGTTTAGATCAGTTTTGTATCTTTACTGATTTTAACTGAACAAGGTATCTGAGTAATAATGTGAATTTAGATCTGACAGGTCAACTTTTATTTCAACCCTATGGGGTTTGGACAGACCCCAATAAGAAACCAATTTCTCAAGAAGTGGGGCAAGTTCCTCTACTTCCATTTTCTCGCCTGTCAGCAAGGCACCACTTACAGTCACACAGCCTCTTTATTGCACAACCCTGTTCATGTCACGGTTGAGGAAAGGTAACCTGTCAATAGCAGAACAGGGTCAAGCAAATTAAATGATCTTCAAAAATACCTTTGAGCTAAAATTTAATCATAATGTCAATGAGGTACTCCAGCTTTTTTTTTCTAAAATGTCTTCACATTTGTTTTTAAAATATCATTTTACCAATTATTTTTAACATGTGTTATGGACTAAATTTGGTTTAAAAATATTTTGAGTTTCAGTTTGTGTGTTTAAAAATGAAATAGTAAATATCTAAAAAAACCAAATGAGTTTTAAAACTTTATGAACCCCACAAAACTCAAAATCTTGTAACCTCTGTAGCATGCCATAGAGATAATCTACACAGTGATTTAAACTGAGATTACTAACAAATTTCAATGGATTACTAGATGTCCAATACTGATGCTAATTCATATGGAATATTCTTAGGGTGTAAACATCACTATAAATACCATGTGCTCTGGAGTGAACTTTCCTGTAAGGTTCATTGGTCTTGGAACCCAAACAAAGGAGTTAGTTACTGAAGCTTTAATAAGAAACCCTTGATGAAATGATTCTGTAATTTGTGGTCCTAATGGCATTAGAATCCAGCTCTTTTCCTGAAGGTAGTAGTATGTTTATGTCAAATCGCTATACCTCACATCCAACCAACAAGACCCAGGAAAGCTTCAGAGTTTATTCATGCCATGTTGGTTGACATCAAGTAGCTTTTCCTTTCTTTGTCATTTCCAGATCTTACAGTGCAATGGCAATGTGCCAGGAAACCTACAAACCCAATGCATAGTCTTCCCTGCTATAAATTAAGCCCACTTGCTTACTGGTGTCAACCAAATGCTTAATCATCACTCTCTTCTTTCACAATCCCTTCACAGAATTCAAGATTCTTCGGTCTTCCTATTCTTTTCCATCACTGGAAAAGGACATTGTTTTAAAATGTCCATCATTGTAATGACTCATCCAAAATCTACACCTACTTTAAAAACTATGTGGTCTCTGTGATGTCTGACTGCTTGCTCTGTACTAGACACTGTGAATAACACTGTACTTATATGTATTATTACCTATTTTAATCCTAATCCAACTCTAAGAGGTATGCTCATTTACAGGTGGGTGAGAACCTAAGGCACGGAGGTAGATGGCCCAAGGTCATACCATGAGAATTCAGCAGAGCGGAACCTGTACTCTTAACCACTGTTTTGGGCTCCACATCTCTACTTTGAGCTTACTTGTTTGGTAGCCAATTTTCTAAAAACTGATGCTCACGTACCTTGAGCTGCCTTCAGAACATTTTTCTGGTAAGTAGAATTATTGCAAGTCTAGGGGCGCCTGGGTGAGTCATTTGGTTAAGCATCTGTCTAGTTCTTGATTTTGGTTCATGTCATGACCTCATGGTTTATGAGGTCGAGCCCCATGTGGGGTTCTGTGCTCACTGTACAGAGCCTTCTTGGGACTCTCTCTCTCTCTGCTCCTCTCCCGTTCATGTGCACTCTCTCTCTCTCAAAATAAATAGAATAAAAACATGAAAAAAAATTATTGCAAGTCTGAAGCTTACTTGCTCAGGGAACACATTCAAATCATCAGAGAAAGAAATTATGCTGTAATCATGAAGTCCATACTAGTCCATTGCTTCTAAATGAGAAGTCCAGCACCCTCCCCTCCCAGACTGCTCCCACCTTGCTTTTTCCTTTGTTTGTTTGCAATGATCCCTTTGATACTCAACTCCTTCATGTTGAATACACTGACTTTCATTTTAATTACCAGACACTATCTGTGCAGCATTTAAGAATGAATTAAAAATGTAGAGACTACACGGAAAACTATAGAAAATTTTAGACTAGTATTGGAAGTTAAAAGTAAAAAAAATGATAAAATGAAAAACATAAAAATGATACATTGTTCTGACTTTTGCATAAGATAGGCTAAAAATCTTCCTTAGGAACAATTTTCTACATGCCATATTCACATTAACCACAACATGGTATAAATGGAGTCCTTGATCTACCAACGAGTGCCCTTGACCTTCCAACTGAGATTCAGTACACACCATGGACCTCTTTGTGTCACTGGTGTGTTTTCTTCGGCTGCCTTCTACCCTATCTCTTGACTGGGTTTCCACTCAAGTGCCATAGATGTTCTTGCAAAGGCCACTAAAGATAACGGCTTTTATCACAGCTAATCTTTTCCCAAGGCAAATAGTATTCAGGGTGAAAAGAAAGCTCCTGGCTAATTTATGTTGCTTAGAAAACCAAAACAGATAAAGGAATTGCCCTTAAAAATCACCACCACACTGTAATATAATCAGGAACTGGGTAAATTCAACAATAGAAGGAAGTCAAATAGGCTGACCTTTCCCAAGTTGTTTTAAAACTGACATGTGAGTGGAAGTTACTGGTGTGGTTTTGTTGCAGCTTCTGTTTTCCTAAGGAATTTGGAATCTAAGCAGGGAAGTAGCCTGTTCTTTAAACTAGGAGAAGAACAAGAAAGAACACACCCATCCTTGAGAGGATGGGGGGGAGGGGGATTATTCTAGCTGGGATCCAACTCCCCAGAAGATACAACTAAAATCACCAACCAGCAACTTGAACAAGAATTATTTCTTACTATTGACCTTCACTGTTCCAAACATTGGTAGAGCTCAAGGAGAGCAAGGATACAAAAGGAGTGTTGGAATGTCCTCAGTTAAAAACTGGTCTCTCCTCTCAAGAACTTTATAGCCTAGGGGCTCCTGGGTGGCTCAGCCGGTTGAGCCCTGACTTGCGCTCAGGTCATGGTCTCACGATTCTTGGGTTCAAGTCCTAAGTGGGGATCTGTGCTGACAGCTAAGAACCTGGAGCCTGCTAGGGATTCTGTGTCTCCCTCTCTCTGCCCCTCACCCACTCATTCTCTCTCTCTCTCTCTGTCTAAAATAAACAAACATTAAAAAATTAAAAATTAAAAGTTTACAGCCTAACTCAACATTATTGTATTTTAAACATGTTTTAAGTATTTAATTTTTTGCATCATCATTTGTCATTTTTAAAGTTATTTCTATAGTGTCTACATAAATTATGGTTCCTGAATTTTCTAACATGGACCCAAATACTGTGTGTGTTGTACGTTGTGTTGTCTTTTCATATAAATATATTAATGAATTACCAAGAAGTAGGGGCCACTGTCAAACCATGTGTTTTTAGCTGATTTTATAAAATATGGTTACTAGAACAATGTCCCAGTGTGGTAAGTGGACTTATCCAATTTATCCTTACCAGTCAAAAAGTAATGCCGCCAAGTGAAACATGGACAATACCTTTCTAACAACTAATGCTAGAAGCAGAACCCCATGGCCAGTCATTCCTTGGATTACATCTTCATCTCATTGTGCTGTGTTTGAAATCTTCAGCTTCAAATCTGTCATCAAATTATCTTCTGTTAGTCTGGCTCTACTGCCTTTGCTTCCATTAACTACCCCTGGCGTCCTCACGGGTTCTGCTGATTCTGTCATCTTCCATTTCTTCTGGATTCCTGTCCGGTATTGCACGGTACACAATCTTAAATCTCTCACACCACATTCCACATTCTTTTGTCCTTCTTCTGCTCCTGTCCTATCCATCCTTGATCTTGGATCAGTTTATTATTTTTAGCTATATCTGAGTTGGCAGAGAAAAATCTCATCATTGTGTTGAGGGCAGCATTGCAAAGTCATATATTTTTTGACCAGCAATTCTACTTGTTCTTAACTTCTACTCATTTCCTACAGAAATGCTGCCAAGTTTCTCATTCTTCTTAAGTTTTCCTTCTTATCACCAAGAACTCACATCAAGGTATGACCTTGCCTCTTCTTTCACCTAAAAAATAGAAGCCATCAGGCTTGACCACTCTCGATTTCTCCTTCCTGAAGCTTACCGATATTTGCCGGCTGGCTTTTCACTAAATCTTTAAACTCTAGTATAAAAGCCACTTCTTTGCATGCTCACCCTGAATCATTCTCTCCCAATGCAGATAGTCAGTCCTCTGTGTTCTGAGCTCCAGTCACATGATGAATATAATCACTATCAAACATGATACATTTTTAAGGATAGATTTTAAATTTCCTGCTCTCTACTAAATATGTTTTTTTATTTTTAAAGTTTATTTATATAGAGAGAGAAAGAGAGAAAGCAAGTGGGGGAGGGGCAGAGAGAGCGAGAGCGAGAGAGTGAGAGAGGAGAGAGAGAGAGAGAGGAGAGAGAGAGAGAGGAGAGAGAGAGAGAGGAGAGAGAGGAGAGAGAGAGAGAGAGAGAGTGAGAGGATACCAGGTAGGCTCCATGCTGTCAGCTCAGACCCCAACTCTGGGCTCGAGCTCACAAACTGTGAGATCATGACTTGAGCAGAAATCAAGGGTCTGACACTCAATTAACTGATCCACCCAGGTGCCGCTACTACATATATTTAATTTTCAGCTCAGAAAACGTAGCCTGTAATACTTGTAATATTTATGGGTTAACTTTTTAAAATAGGTGATACATTCATACCGTACAAAATTCAAAAGGTACAAAGAGAAATCAGTAAACATTCTTCCACTCTTGGAACTAGATACCCAGTTTCTTGTGTCTTTTCTAAAGATATGCTTGGGCACATGTAAGCAATTACGTATATCCTTCCCACCCACACTCTTTGTACACACGCACTGTCATACACCCACCACTTAACAATGGGCACCAGAAAGTATTCCAAGTCAGTATATAAAATATTACCTCTTTCTCTTTTACAGATGCATGGTTTGGTAGATTACAGGTGGTCACAAATGCTTTGCCACGCTTCTACTTAAAGAGATGGAGTCCTTTTTCCTCCCCTTGTATCTGGGCTGCCCTCATAACTTATGTTGTTAATAGAATGAGGTAGAAGTGATGCTGTATAACTTCCGAGGCTGGGCCTTAAGCAATCTGCAGCTTTATGTCCCGGGAACACTCCCTCTTGGAAGCTAGCCATCAAGCTGGAAGAAGACCAAGCTGTGAGGAGAGGCCACATGGACGAGAGTTTATGCTAATGCACTATGTCGACAATCCCAGCTGATTTGCCCGCCAACAGCCCGCACCAACTGCCAGCCACGTAAGTGAGCCATCCAGGCATTCCAGCCCAGATAACTGCAACCCCAAATGACATCACCTACAACAGAACTTCCTAGCTAAGCCCCGTCACCCACAGAATTTTGAGAAAAGGCCAATAATTGTCATGGTGTTAAGCCACGATGTTTAGGGTAGTTTGTGAATAGCGATTAATAACCAACAGCACATAATAGTCCATCATATGGATGTACTCTAATTTATATAATCTAACCTCTATTGATGGACATTCAGGTTGTTTTTTCTTCTGCCCCTCTTTTGTTATTACAGACAATGCTGCAATGAATGACCATGTATGATGTCATTTTGCTTGTGTTAGTGTATCTGTGGGATGAGTTCTTAAAAGTGGAATTGCTGGATACAAGGCCATTTATAGTTTTCATAGATGTTTCAAAATTGTTATCCTCAAGATTTTACTACTTCACACTTCTATCAATGATATATAAACATCATTGCTCTCCCACACTCTCAGTAATACTGTACATTATCACACTGCTTTTTGTTAAATCGAATAGGCAGAAAGATAGAATTTTAATCTGTAGCTCCATTTTTATAAATGAAGTTGAAGCTATTGTAATATACTTTAGAGCAATTTGTATTTTCTCTTAAGTGACCAGTCCCTGTCCCTTGCTCAGATTCTATTGCATTATTGGTTTTTCAAATAATTTATAGAAACTCTTAAAGGAATTTAACCATGTTTTAATTTTAGAGTATTTATTGATTTATTTTGAGAGAGAGAGACAGAGACAGAGAGAGGCAGGGAGGGAGGGGGAAGGGCAGAGAGAGAGAAGAGAAATAATCCCAAGCAGGCTCTGTGCTGTCAGTGTAGAACCCAAATCAGGGCTTGAACACATGAACCATGAGATCATGACCTGAGCTAAAATTGAGAGTTAGATGCTTAACCCACTGAGTCACCTAGGTGCCCCATTAAATTTCTTTTTAAATGTTGATTTATTTATTTTGAGAGAGAGAGAGAGAGAGCATATGTGTGTGTGCGTGCGCGTGCACGTGCTTGAGTGGGGGAGGGGCAGAGAGACAGGAAGAGAGAGAATCCTAAGCACTCTCCACAGTGTCAGCTCAGAGCCGCATGTGGGGCTTGATCTCACAATCCGTGAGACCATGACCTGAGCTGAAATCAAGAGTCAGACATTTAACCAACTGAGCCCCCCAGGTGCCCCTAAAATTACTCTTTTTGACATCATCTGGGAAGATTTTGTATGAGAAAGATTTTGTAAGATTTTCTTGAGAAAGAACAAAAAAGCTTCACTTTGAAGACCCATGTTGGAAGCACTAAAACTTAAGTTTGGGTGATATGGGAATACTTTTGAGTCTTTCTTTTCTCTAGCTTTATTTACTATCCACCAGGTGTGACTGCTATTTCTTCCAATGCTAATCAATTAATACTATAGATGTGAAATACTTATTTATCACCCCGCACACACAGATAGAGGTCTGGAATGTTGGTGGGTGGGTAGATACTTTAACCTTATCTAATCGCTACACAATAATTAATTTTAATTGCTTTTCACACTGGTTACCTGATCTCCTAGCTTCTTGGTGGTGGTTTAACGTTGTGAAGAAACTGTTTAAGAAAAGAAAACAAAAAGCAAACACTAAAAAGCCCTGATATGAGACTCTTAAAAAACAGATGTGAAATATGTTTTAAACATTCTGTAAGCAAATATAAAGCATACTTGAAACAAAGGAAACATCTTGCTTTCATTGCTTGCTTTGAGTGCTGCCTCTATTCTCCCAAGGAATTTCACTCCTTTAAACTCTATTCCTCAACAGACACCTCTTGCTTCTGTAGATCACCTTCAGATTTATCTAATGATCCAAACTCTTTACCACCTGGTTGCCATTCTAATCTAGTATTCCAAGTGACTAACATTTTTAAAAAATGTTTATTTATTTTTGAGAGAGACAGAATGTGAGTGGGGGAGGGGCAGAGAGCGAGAGGGAGATACAGAATCTGAAGCAGACTCCAGGCTCTGAGCTGTCAGCACAGAGCCCCACACAGAACTCACAACCCACGAGATCATGACCTGAGCCGAAGTCGGTCGCTCAACCGACTGAGCCACTCACACGCCCCCCAAGTGACATTTTTAATGGCTCTTGGTAATCCGCCCAATAGGGGAACACAGTAGGCAAGTACATGCGCACGCAAACAGATTCCATCTTGCTTCTTCTCATTCCTGTGTGCTTCAGTCAAAAGAGGAAATGTTTTAGGAATAAAGGTTCCATGAGAAACTTAAGAAACCACCAAAGTATTACTTGAGATGAGCTGTGGTTGAGAGGAACCAAAAAGGATGATACGAGGTCATTCTTTCTTTCCAAGAATGGCCACTTCCCTGTAAACGTAAGTATTACAAATAATGATTAATAAACACTTATTTAACCCCCTTAAAGTGAATATCAGGAACCTCTCTTCCATGGGTACACTGTACGTATACACTGCCTTTCCCTTGTGTTTCTCAAAAGACTATATGATGAAAACATTCTCCTGAGAGGTTTAGTTTTAGTTGGTATATTTCACCAAATAAAATTTTTTCGGTTCATTTTTATGCTAGATGTACATATTTCTGATAGTGGTGGAACATATAAGAAATATATGTCTTTATATTTAAATATATAAGGCTTAAAGACTCTTCTTCAATGTGCTATCCTTATAGTAGATTATTTTTATTTGGACAATATGAAACCATCTATTTGAAATGATCTCTAGTAAAGCTGGTTAGAATATAACACATCTACTTGTAGAGCTGTAATCCTCCCTACCCTTTACACCCTGTCCCTACCTCAGCCAACTTTAAGGAAAAAAATGGGGGCACCTGGGTTGAGCATCCAACTCTTGATTTCAGCTCAGGTCATGATCCTAGGGCGGTGGAATCGAGCCTCACGTCAGGCTCTGTGTGGAGCATGGAGCCTGCTTATGATTCTCTCTCTCTCACTTTCTCTCTCTCTCTCTCTCTCCCTCCCTCTGCCCCCTTCCCCACTTGTAGTCTATCTGTCTTAAAAAAAAATGGATTCTTACAAAGGTAAATAAAGTACATTAGATTCCCAACAGGGTAATGTTCTAAGAAGGTAGCATAAATAGAATCTGATATGTCCATCTCAAATAGTTTTTCTGAATAAATTATGTCTCAAAGGTTTTTGAATCTTGATATAATTTATATAGCTACAATATACAATTAAATGATACAATATCCTATAAGAAAAAACAAAGACATTTACCATATGGCTTGATCATAGGTATTTATATCCAAATGCACCCATTTATAATATATCAGGGCATAACAGCTCCAGGTTATTTGAAGAACACTGTTTGATAAAAAGCAATAAAGACAGATGAGTTGATGGAAATTCTTCCACTTCCTTCCCCTACTACTGCCCTGTAATCCACCAAAAAATAGTTTATTCATATTTTCAATTTGAAGTCTTCTGTTACTCAGGTATATAGCATATCCAATAGGTATTATGATTTAAAGATGGTCAAAATTTCTTTGACATTTCTCCCACCGAGAGATGGTGTCCACGTACTTCTGTCCTAGAGTCTGAAAGGGCTCTGTGACTATTTTGACCAATAAAGTATAGCGGAAGTGAGCCGTGCCAGTTTCTGAGACAAGGCTATGAGAGATTGGCAGTCTCTACTTCCTGTCCCTTGGAACACTCTCTTGAAACTCCACCTCTGGGAGAAGTCAGCTGCCTTGCAGTGTGTCTAAGTATCCTGAAACAGCTGTGAGTGCAGAAGGTGCCGAGACCTGCTAGTTCTCTCTCCACTGTTCCAGCCATCCCAGCTCAGGCACCCAGACCAGTGTCGAGGAACCATTTTAGGCCTTCTAATCCTAGTAAACACCTACAAAGGAGAATGAAGATCCCAGACATATGGCCCCAGTCTAGCTATCCCAGCAGTCTCCAGCTCTTCAAGCAACCGTAGCTGGTGACCACAAACATCACGTATCAGAGACAAGCTGTCCCTGCGTGCCTGCTCTAATCCCTGACCCACAGAATCTTCATGGATACAATCATTATCTTGATTCTGGTGATGGTTTCACAGGTGTGTACTTATCAAATTGTGCCCTTTAACTACATGCAGTTTATTGTATATCAATTATACATCAATAAAGCTTTAAAAAAAGAAAAACAATAAATAGATAATAGATAAGCTGAATATGTATCTTCTGTATTTCATGTTTATTTTTCCTGCTCTTTACTAAAGTGTTATTAAATATAAACCTGACATATAAATTTAAAAGATACGCCAAGTATTGTTTTTTAGAATATTTGATTTGTTTTCATCTAATGTTTGTAATCAAGGCCATATGATTATTAAATGTGTTTGACATTAAAAAAATCACATTTATAGATTATTAGTAGTAGTATTGGTATTATTTTTAACATGTCATTTTCCTACCAGAACAGATTCTAGGCATGCCGTATGTTCACTCTTATGTTTCTAGATTGCAGTCTTTTCCCTAGAACTTATTAGGTGTTCAACAAGTGTTTGCCAAAATGAAAAATGAAGTATGGCATAGATTCTTAAGTAGAAATCTGTCTTTTAAAAAAATCTTTATGTAAAACATCTTAATTCAAATATATTGCAAATAATTTCAGGGTACCCGCAGAGTATCTAAGGTAGATTACTCAATGTTGAACCAAAAAATGCAGATACTCTGAAATAAATAATAATAGCAAACATCTATTGAATACTTCTCAAATCCTAGACACTAAACTAGATGCATTCATTCCTAGTAGTTGGCACTCTTAATTCTCAATTGGACATATAAGAACACTGAAGCTCAGATAAAGTAATGTACCTAATATTATAAAAGTTTACATGTGGCAGACTAGATCTTGACTCCAGCTCCTAAGTGCCTAATCATCACTTCATTCGTGTACTCTCATTAGTAAATAATATTATAATCACAAGTCTAACCAATTAGAAGAAGATCTATAGAAGGACAAAAAAGAAGGAAAAGTCATTAGTCTTTATTGCATCTGGTTCTTCTTTATCATAGGTCAGATGCACATGATAGTTATTATTATAACTAGATGTTATGTTATGAAAAATTAATGAGTGCTAAAACTAAATTATAGATTTTCAACCAAAGAATCTTTAGCGAATTCAACTTCTGGTCAAAATACACTCCTTTAACCAAATATAAAACCTCATTCAACCATTGTTCTCTATAATCTTAGGAAGCATTTGGAAGATATGGTACATTCCAAAAACTTCAAGGAGCAAATAAAGGAGGTGACAAAACTAAAAAATACAGAAATTTTGTTTAAAAAATTAAAAAAAATTTTTAATTAAAAAAATATATTTTTTTAATTTGAGAGATAAGAATGCATGAGCTGGGGAGAGGGGCAGAGGGAGGGGGAGAGAGAGAGAGAGAGAGAGAGAGAGAGAGAGAGAGAGAGAATCTTAAGCAGGCTCTAGGCTCACCACCAAGTCCAACCTGGGGCTCAATCCCATGATCCAGAGAATTCATGACCTGAGCTGAAATCAAGGATCCGATGCTTGATCAACTGAGCCACCCAGGCACCCCCAAAATTTTAAATATTAAAAATAGAGAGCACACATTCAGATTTATGCTAGATTGTATAATATATATTAGATATATGTTTGTATTCAATACATATAACTATAAAATTATATTTATGTCTTTATAAAAATATATATCAAATTAGGCATAAGTATGAATGTGTACTTCTATTATTAATTTATTTTGTATATAAGTTTACATATCAAAATATGCATGTATTACTTGTAAATATATTTTTGATAACAAAATTGGAATTCAGAACAGTAAGGAAGTAAGGAGGAAGCATCCTTTATGAACAAATAGTTTTGAGTCTTTCTGATCTAAACAAACAAAAAACCCCCTGCACTTGTCCAAGAAATATGCTTATTCTGTGTTTTAAGTCTCAAGAAGTTATGGTAGAAATGTTTCACAAGGAAAAATCTTCATTTGATATTACTATATGTTTTACTGATTGTATATGAAGTTTTTTGTTCACTAAGCATTAATAAGCATGAAAAATCTTTGTACTCTGTATAAGAATGCTAAACAATGTAGATTTTCTCAAGAGATTTGAAAAACTTTCATTACTGTTTGGAAGAAACTCTAGTATTTGCATATTTTTGGTTTGTTTTAAATAAATTCATCATTGGAGTTCCGATAAATTTCACTTCTAGACCAGATAAAATTTTAAGTTTAGAAGCTACATGACAATTAAAATTCTCATTTAAAACATTTCATAATTCTTAGCAATAACTTATGCTTTTAAAATATCAGGAAGCATATGAGTAAAGGAAAGTAAGACATTCTTTGTCCTACTGTAATACAATTCATGAACTAGATAGCATTCTAAAGACAGAGGACAATGACCCTTGTTGAGATCATTCATTTTTCTACTTAATAATTAATATTTTATAGTATGACCTGACCACGTCTGTAGGCTCTTTTTTCTTCACAATTCACCAAGTGCCTTCAAATCTATTAAAATGGTACCTATTTTAGATGATCTGTTGCCTCATCCAATGCTTTCCAATTTTTCCAAAACATTAAAATAAGTAGCTCTAGTTGGTAGTTTGCTTAGAAAAGAATATTACCTTATGGTCACTTAAATTCAACGTCTTCAAAACTTCTTTATGAAAGCCATTAATTAATTAATCCTGTCACAGGAGCCTCTGGGCTATACAATGAGCATATTTTTTATTTAAAAATTACCATTTTCACTGACCCATACCCCAGGAGAGAAGTTTTAGTATCTTGCTGGCGGAATTAGTAATGTATGTTCGCCAACATGTTCTATTTGGTGCACTGCTTCATCAAGTGCCAACATGTAAGTCTCTGTGACTGGAGACTGCCAAGTCTCCTCCAACTCATACATTTCCAGACATTGTTCCTACTACACGGAATAAGGTGTTACATTGATAGATTTTGATGACATTTAAATATGATTATACAGCAGCAATTAGAGGGTAAGAAAAAAAATTGCGATGCCTCCCATTTCTTTGAAATTGTATAAACAGACGGCTTCTCGGCATGAAACCCCAACTAAAATTAGGGATGTGCCAACACTTAAATACGTAAACCCATTTCATGTGAATAAAATAAATATTGAGCTTCATTTATCTTTTAGCACATACAGGAGTAGCATCTTAATAAAATTTAAAGTGATTTCATTTATTGAATTCTATAGCATCAAAGCATAATCTGCCATGAGCCAATCTGAGCATCATTTATATTACTTATATTAGTAAGTTTAAATCTATAAATGTACAATGATACTAAACAAACAAATTCCATCATTGGTCACTCTTGAAGGGTATTAGGGAACCAACTCATTATTCTGAAAATCAGTAAATAAAGTGAAAGAATTGAACATTTATTCTGCATTTCCATTAACAAAGGACAACCAATGGACAACCAAATGGTTGACGAGGGAAAGTTTCTCTTTATAGAAATAACCAAACAAATAAATGAAAAAGGAATGAAAAATCAGAAAAACACCATTTGGCAACTCTGTATTAATGGATTTAAGCAAAAATCAATGTCTTTAAATGTCACAAAAAGAGAAATGACCAAACATTGTGTGCTTCCTGATAGAAATACAACATCACCTGTGTGATACAGCCCTTTGAATCTGATCAAGTCTCTCTAGGTCTGTTGATCAATTTACAGAAAATACAAGAAAGACAGGAAAGACAAAATAATGTATTAAATGACAGCATGAGGGGCAATCAGCAAAATATTTGGATACTATAGAACAAATAACTCAGTTTCTTGCACAAGTAAATTGCAAGGGAAAAAGGAGATGGATAAATTCAGACATAACATTAGTTATGTATTCAGACAAAACATAACATAGTGTTTTTAGGCAATATTTTTTTACTATTTGTGTTCCAGAGATCCTTCCTATCAACCCATTAATAATTAAGATAGCAATATACTCTACCTTTCTAATTTTTAAACTATCATTTCTCTTTTCTACGGTACCAATAACAATAATAAAATTCTCAAGCTAGAAAGCAGTTTCTTTTCCATTGAGGGAAGAGAAAAAGCAAGTCTGTAAATTTCTTTACATCCCTGAGAAGGGACAATCTTTCCAATCTTACCTAGGAGTCCTGTAGGTTTCCTATGGCTGCCATAACAAAGTACCACAGACTGGGTGGCTTAAACAACAGATATTTATTTTCTCTCAATTCTGGAGGCTGCAAGTCCAAAATCAAGGTGCATTGATTGCACCAGACAGGTTTGGTATCTTCTGAGGCCTCTCTCCCTGGATTGCAGATGACCACCTTTTCATTGTGTCTTCACATGATTCTTTTCTCTCCATGCATATGCGCCCCTGGTGTCTCTAACGTGGACAATCGATTTCTTATAATAACACCAGTCGCGTTGGATTAGGGCCCGCCATAACACCTTTATTTGAATTTAATCACCTCTTTAAAGACCTTGTCTCCAAATACAGTCACTTTCTAAAGTATTGGGGGTTAGTGCTTCAATATGAATGGGGTGGGAGGAGAGCCTAAAGTTCAGTCTAGAACAAGACCGTTCAGAATCTCAACGTATTTACTGATAACACTAATGCCATATTAATGGCTTAAAATGGTTTGAAATTTAGAAATAAAACTTCAGTGTTGGCTCAAAAGCTAAATCCTTGAAGCTCATGAAATTAATCACATAAATTACACTTTGCAAGTCTGTACTCGACATTCCTACTTACTCCTTGACTCTCAAATTCTGGTTCTTCAGACCTGTCCTCTCCAGTGCCGTAGCCACATGTGACTAGAAAGCACCTGAAATGTGGTTGCTCCAAATTGAGGTATGTTGTTAGTATATAATACGTTGGGATTCCAAATACTTAGTAAGAAAAAAAAAAAATGTAGTATGTCTCAACACTTTTCATGTTGATTACATGTTGAAGATTTTTTGGATTATTAATTTCATGTTTGTTCTTTTTTTTAATGATTATTTAAAAAGTTTAAAATCACATGTGGTTCTCATTATATTTCTATTGGATGGTGCTTTCCAAAATATGGACATCAAAGCAAAAGTCTTTTTTACACTTCCAGTTTATAACTCTCCCCAGGAATCCCTCCTTTCCCTTTTCTCACCCCTACTACATAGGCATTGAATTGTAGTACTATATCCAGCCAGTCCTTGACTCACATTTCAAACCTAAGGAATAGTGTCTCACTTGCTAGGAAGACAGCCTGTTATGCTAACATAACGACTTCAATTGAAATGTGTTGTATTGAAATCCTAAGCGAAAAGTCACCTTTCCCAGAAATGAGAGAAGTTGTAACAGTAATTGACAAAGGTACCCTTATTTTTCATTTACTAGTAGTACTTAAAGTCGTATGCTCTAACTTTATCAAAACACTAAAAGTGGGGTTATCAGGATTCCTAGAAATTTTGCAGTAATTATTTTATATACTCACAGCTGCTAAATCTTATGGGGTTTTTGTTTTGTTTCAAAGTTGCTGGCGAGGGGTGCTTGGCTGGCTCAGTTGGTCGAACATGCGACCCTAGATCTTGGGGTTGTAAATTGCCGTTGAGCAGTTGAGAGGAACTGTAGATAGAAGTATTTCAGGGATCAGTAATTTATTGCTTTTTCAGGTACATAAGATACAGTTAACATTCACATCTTTTAGGAGTATTTATTTCCCATTTTTAAAATAGCACTGTTGGGTGTAATTTAAAGGAGTATTGGAACTTCAATCCCAAGAAGGGATTGGAACATTTACAGACTGAAAGCATTTTAAAATTCATGTTTGCCACACCCTGCTTTAAGCACTTTCACATAGCTGGGAAGTGAGAAGGAAAAAAAATGCTCAATATTACACAGTGAATGATTAAAGGCAAGCTAAAAGCGAATAGCCCTGCTTCTTAACCAATTGTTTAATTTTTAAAGCTAACTTGAACTATATTAGACTATATCCCCCTTCCAAAACATATGACTGCAAAAAGCACCCTTTCCCCAAATTTTTAGTTGCAAAATTTTATTGTTAGATACATGAAGGGGAACATGTAGATACTCTACATCGTTTCTCAAACATATTATCAAGACCTATCGTTAAAAGTTTTAGTCGACTTGTTAACATAGAACTAACTCACCTTCAACGGATCTAATTTTGTATCTGAAGTATGTCAAGCGTACCTTCCAAATCCCTTAAGCTGAATAATAGTTATACTTACCACCAGCACGTAGGAGTTTACGTTTTTCTCTAAAACTTGCATTTTAAAATTAAATTTGTAAAAAATCCTATTTTAGCAAGCTTGATTATATCAACTGGTAAAACTTTATTTTACAATAGGAATTGAATCAAATGATTATTATAATCCAGAGGAAGCATTTCATAACCATAGCAAATGCCATTATACATACGGCCAATACAGATTTAATAGACAATACTGAACTGTACAAGAGTTATTTATTTTTCCTTAATCTCAAAGCTATTGTTAGTAATACAAAAAGCCATATTAACATTTTTCCATTAGAAAACAATGTGATGTACAAAACTTTGGATGAAAAGATATATGTCAAATTTCATTTAATCATTTGGTGGAAAATCCACCACTCCATCAATACCACCCAAAGTGTTTTAGGCAAAGATTAAAATCAAAATAATGCACCTTAATTCCAGTTGTTAAAAAAACAAGCCTAGCAATATAATTGACTACATAGTATTTTTGACTACTCGCGAGTTAATTTTTAAAACGCATTTTTTTTTGAGTCCTACCGCATACCAGGCCCTGTACTTGGCCGAGTAGGTATTTGAGAAAATGTTGGTAAGGTTGGAAACACCCCAGAAAGCAGTCCTTTGGTTACCAGATTTGACTTTTAACTTCAAACATCCTTCAAGATCAAGAAACCCCAACTAAAAGTACATAATTTTCCAAATGCTATTTTATTAGTGGGGAGGATATTTGGTAAGGAGAGGTCATGAACTATTATTTATGATCATTATTCCAGTTAATAGCACATGTCAAGAGCTAATTTATTTTTCTAATGAGTTTAAGACTCGTTGTTCGGCTGTTATAAATGTGGTTCACTGACTCACTGTGAACCCTACAAGGCACACGGCTCAAAAACAGCAAAGCAGGTGTGCGTAAACTACTTTCCTTCGCATTTAATGAAGTAATGGTATTTGATACGTCCTTATCTTCAAATCCAATTCAGTTTAGGGTCCAGGGAAGAACATTCAGTTTTGGGGTGGTTAAGAGCAAAGGTGAAACTAGTACGGATTATTACTCTATAAGGAAGTATTATTTTCTACCTTTTCCTTTGAGTAATAAGATACTAACACACTACTTTCATTTAAAAAAAAGTTTGCAACTATTGAATTGAGGCAAGTACTAAAGGCCCATAAACTGACAATGTTGCCCATTCATCACCATTACTTCTTTACATAAGCCTGTTTCCCTAAGGTATAACACATAATCTAAGCAATATTTGGAAATTAGCCAAGCACTAAGCAATTACAATGGCAGGTACACCATCAGTTTCTGAAACACATTTGGCCACTTTTGTGGCCCATCTGCAGTTTGGATTAAATAGATGCTCAGTATAAATTTAAGTTTCTGGACCTGCATGACAAAAAATGTATTTTATGAAACTTTCACATGACATTTTTAAAGAGTCTTCGGGTCACATCACTTTTGTATTAAAGGATTTCTTTCTGACATGCTATACAACTACAATAAAAATAACTGTTGAATTTTTAAATGAAGATTCAATGCAGGTAAATGGTTACAGACATGGAATGTTCTAAGAGCTTCCTGTATGTAATCTGACACCTCTGATTATGAATTTCGGCTTGAAAACTTCAGATTAAAAACCACAAGAAAATTTACTCTTGATGGCATGCAAGATGTTCCTCAAAATTAACCTTAAGACCTAGAGGTCTCAGTAGAACATAAATAAACACAACAAATTTGTACATTTTATTCACATTTATTTTTCGCTTTTAGTGTGCTCACAGAAAATTAGAACACCTTAAGCAGGAGTTTAATAGCAATTTTTGTAAGCAAAGTTACATTCCATCTCTAAGTCAAATTGGTCAAAGCTTCTCCAGTATTTACAAAACATGATAGACAAGATGCTACACAAAACCATTGCATCTGAAGATTTTTTTCCTTTATTCTCAAAGACGACTGGAAAAGAAAGCATTGTCTGCTGTAATCGAAAACATACCACAGTATAAACAGTAACCATTCCACTTATCACAGCTTGGTTGAGTTTAAAATTTGTGTTTAAAAGGTCCAAGATGACTGCAGTTTTACAAAAATGGGCAGGGTGGAAAGTTGCAAACTTCATGTGCTTCTGGATATCAAGATTTGTTTTTTATACAATAGTCACAGTTAAAAACACCCTGCTGGTAATACATAATTACACTTTATTAAGGTCATAAACCAGCAATAAACAATAAAGCCTATACAACTTGTATTCTACTTAATCACTGACTGGTACAGCTAACATGAGATAAGTGAAAAGTTCCTATGGTTTAAATGAACTCCTAAGACTATGATCGTTTTTAAAATCTGGGTATTGGTGTTTTTTTTTTTTTTTCTCTTTCCTTCTTAGTCAAGACTTGTAGTGTTGTAAACCTGCCTCGCAAAATACATCGTAATAACTTTTCTTTAAAAAAAAAAGAAAAAGACTAAGCCTTTACACCATCATTCCTAGTGGTACGTGGATTCTTGGCAACGTGACGCACCACTTAACACTTCCCCATCGTGGCCCCTTATCACTTCATCTGATATCCCTTTTGACCCACCCATCTCCTTCATATATGGGCATGTCCATAGATTGACAAAGAAAGTTTACATTTTTGAATAAAGATGCAAAGTATGCAAAAAACATTAATACTGATGCAAAAAAAAAAAAAACAAAACAAAACAAAAGAGAAACAAGGCAGAGGAAGGTGTTTAAGCTCTCCTCGACCTGTTGGAATGGTGGTAACAGAATGATCTGAGATGGGAATCTGTGGGGAGGAGGGGGTGGGGAACAAAATTTGCTGCTTAAAAAAAAAAGTAAAATAAAAAAGACATCTTTAAAATCAATCCCTGGTTGTAGACAAGTTCTCCAAAACCAGTACCTGGCACCACTCCAACAAACAAACGGGGGGGGAGGGGGGAGAAAAGTTCTTCGATTATCTCAAAACTCGGGCCCTTTTACTCTGCCGCCTCCGCTGGGGGGGCTTCCGGACTGCACTCGGGCTGGGCCTCCTGTGTGGGGGCTGCGCAGGCTGAAGAGGCTGACGCGGCCGCCGCCTCCTCCGCAGCCGCCGCCTCCTGCTCCGGGGGCGCGCCGGGCCCCGCGGCCGAGGCCGCCTCGCAGGCGGCGGCGCTGGCCCCGGCCTCCTCGGCCTTCTCCTCGGCCTTGCTGGGCTCCTCGGGGGCCTTGGCCTCCTCGCTGGCGGGCGGCTTCTCGGGCGCGACGGCGGCCTCCTCGGGCTTGGCCTCCTGCGGGTCGCCGCCCGCCGCCCCCTCCTCACCCGCCGCCGCCTCCTCGCCCGCCGCCGCCGCCGCCGCCTGCTCCCCGGAGGCCGCGCCCGCCTCTGCGGCGGCCGGAGCGGCGCTCCCGGAGGCCTCGTCCTTGCCGCCTTCGGCGGAGGCGCCGGCTGCGCCCTCGGCCTCCCCACCCTCTCCCGCTTCCTTCTTGTTCTTCTTGAAGGAGAAGCCGCTCAGCTTGAAAGACTTCTTGAAGGAAAAGCGCTTCTTTTTTTTTTTCGGGGTCTCGTTGCTGGGCGAGGGCGTGGCCCCGTCCTCCGCCTTGGGCGAAGACGTCGAGGAGGCGGCCGACGCGGCCTCCCCCTCCGCGGCCGAGGGCGAGCCTGGCTCGGCGGCCTCGCCCTCCGCGGCAGCCTCCTTCTCCGCGGGGCTGGCCCCGGCCTCGGGGGCGGCGGCGGCGGCGGCCGGCTCCTCCTTCTCGGCCGCGGCGGGCGACGCCGCCCCGCTCCCGGCGCCCGCGGGCTCCTCCTTGTCGGCGGCCGGGGCGCTGCCGTTGGCCTGCAGCTCCTCCTTGGCGCCCGGCTCGGCGGCCGCCGGAGAGGCGTCGCCGTTTACCTTCACGTGGCCATTTTCCTGCGGGGGCAGAGAAGGCGGGATTGTCACTGAAGCGGCCCGGGCGCCGCCATCGCCGCCCCCACCCCGGGGCCGGGAGGGACCCGCTTCCCCCCTGGGCCTCTCTGGCTTTGGAGTCCCCCCCCCACACCACCCCCTCAACGGGGAGGCGGGGTGGCCTGCCTAGACGAGCGCTCTCCGAAGAAACGGGGCAGTGCCATTGGGGGCGCCCTAAAGACACAGCAGGAGCCTCGACTACTCAACAAATGCCCTGCGGATTGAAGAGGGCCGAGCCCCAGACGCGGAAAGCAAAGGGTAACCCATTCCAGCCTTTGCCACACGGGCTGTGCAAAAAAAGCCACGTAACACACGATACACCAAACGTCCTTCGGGAGAAGGCATAGAGCCAGAGCCGGTACACAGCCCCCCTTTTCCCTAAACCCTACAGGGCTCTTCAAAACACCGAATACTCCCGGGGGCATCGCTGCTCCAGCCAGAAGCGCCTGGGCTGCGCGCGCAAAGGTCCTACGCCCCCTAGGGCATGGGGTCGCCAGGGGGCGCTGCGCCTCCACGGCGCGGAGCAGGGCGCGGGCGGGCGCGGAGGGGCGGGGCCGGGGGGCCACCTCGCCCTGCCCAGCCCGGCCCTGCCCGCTGGCCGAGGCGCCCCCGAGCCCGGATCGCGCAGCCGAGAGTCCACAAACAAAGCTCAGGTGGCTTCTCGGCATCCTGGTCCGAATAAAACCAGCAAGGCAGGGGGAAACCCATTATTTCTAAGGTCTTGCCTCCGCTTCCACGCCCACCTTCGCCTACGATTCTGTGTAGCCGGGGCGCGCCACGGCGGCTCATTTTGCATTTTTAACGGGTTCAGAGCCTCTTGGCAGAGCTCGCCTTCCCCATTAGGCTAGAGCAGGCGAAGCTACATGGCCTCTCCTCTAGGAAAAGAGGCGTGGTGGGTGCCCAGTGTTTTCGAAGCAGCCACCCATGGCCAACCTCTCGCGCCCACCCAACCGTGGCCATCTGCCTGGGTCCGGGCAGCTCCGGGGTGGCCCCCCAGAGTGGTATAGGCGCCAAGCACACGCACGATCCCATCCGAAACACACGAACTCTCTCTTCTTGACCATCTGGACAGGGTCTTCAAGGACCCACTGAGTCTTCCCACCCCAGGGATACCATTTAAAAGTCGGATGGGTGTGTAATTCCACAGACAGCTAACGAATAAAGATCTAGAACAGTGGGAAAGCCCCACCGAAAGATACTGTAACCCTTCTGCCCAGCAGATACTGAAACCCTTCTGCTCAGCTCCAGCCAGCCGGCCAGCAACCTTTCCAAGAACCCAGGGCACGCCGCCTCAGCATACAATAAGACAGCTTTTCCCTCCTAGCCTTTCTCCACCACCTTCCCCATTCCCCTTACCCCTCCCCCCCCAACAATCATACCAGTTCAGAAATTTTGAAAGCGACCCAATCTCGACAGCAAACACGGAGAGCCACCCAAACACCTTTGTGCCCACCAAACACAAATGCAACCTGACCGGGGGGAGGGGGGTTAACACCTAGCTAGTCACGTTCTGCCAAGCTCCAAACACGCCATTTTAGACGATTTATCACTTCTTTCCTCGCGTCTACACAAGAATTTGCCACGATTCTCCGAGAACCACTCCTTTGGGGTGGAGGAGAGACCCCCCTCCCACGAGAAATTGACAATTTAGGCTTATTGCTTTCCATTCAACTTTCAGTCTGGAATCTGGCCACGCTCCTCTCTCCGCCGAATGCGCCTCGGGCGCGACCAGGAGGGAAAGAGAAACGTCGGGTGTAGAGAAAGACACCGAAGAAATGACCAGAAACACAGGTAGAATTTACCTGCCCGTTCGCTTTGGAAGGCGACGAGGCCACAGCCGCCTCCCCGGGCCTCTCCGCGGTGGCTTCTCCCTTCGCAGCGGTCTTGGAGAACTGGGCACCCATGCTGGCTTCTTCAACAAAGAAACTCAACAGATCCAAGGGGGGGAACAAAGAGCCTCCGGTTGGTGTAACGACGGGGCGAGCGGCAGCAGCAGCGGCGGCGGCAGCAGCGGCGGCGGCAGCAGCACACACACCGGAGGGAGGGGGGAGTGGGGGTGGTGAAGAGGACAGAACAGAACCGATTAAATACACTCCGGATAAAAAAATTAAGTCGAAGAGATAAAAAAGCAGCAGCGCAGGAGGGAGGGAAAAAGGGAGGAAAAGTCGAGCACAAAAAAAGGAGCCCAAGTGTAGCTTAAAAAAAAAAAAGAAGTAATAAAAAAATCCCAGATTTGTAGCCGCAATGTAGACAAGAGGAAAATGGAGAAATCTCCCTGGTTGCTAATAAGATGCGGGGTCCAACGCCCAAGTGCACAGATGAATGGGCTCGCGGGCGCTGACGCGGCCCCCGCGCGCGCCGGCCAATCCGCGCACCGCACACAAAGCAGGGGGCGGAGCCTGCGCGCCCGGCGAACAATGGAGCCGCGCTTTGCAAATGGTTTGAAAATCAGCCTCAGACCGAGAATTAATGTCCTCCAAATAAATAAATCAATTAAAAAATACATGCCTCTTGCCTCCCTCTGCTTGAAAATAATAATGCATCACTTGATTGGCTTGCTTTGTTTGGAATTAATTAACGCGGGAGGGGGGGTACTTGTGGATGGGGGCGGAGAAAGCGTTAACTTGACTCGCTTTGACTCTTGTCGGTCTATATCCGTGTCTGTCTCTCTCCACTCGCTCCCCTCCCCCATCTTCCCGGTGTGTTTATGTGTGTATGTGTGTGTGTGTGTGTGTGTGTACGAGTGTTAAAGACAATGGTTAGGATTTGTGTGCAGCATGTTTTCTTTCCCCGTGTTCCATATTGGTTTCACAGATACTGCACGGGGTTTGTTTCTTTAACGGTTGCAAATGTTAAATCGCCCCAAATTGAAAGGTATTTAAACCACGAAGATCGAATTTCATCAAACGGCATCTCGAGTTAGAATTAGGTCTGTAGGCCAGATGTGGAAAATGCAAAAGCGGCAACGAGCCTAAGCCACACTCCCTTCCCTGTCCCGCATTGGCATGAAATAACATATTTCGATACTGGCTTGCGACGCTCATCAAATCCCCCCACTCCCGACTATTGCCAAATAGTGATTTTCCCCCCACCATATAAAGTGAGGGCCATTTACAAACGATCATAACGGTTCGCACTTTATCACTGTATGAGATGACAATTTTTCTCTATGGTGAAACAAGACACAGCCTCGAGTGTATGAATCCATATACACAGTTGGGATGCAATTCGCGTAACATGAATCGTTTTTCAGCCGATTGCCAGGATCGGATGGACTCTTTCTGGACATGTGTAAGTGTGCATGCAAGCGAGTGTGTTCTTGGAAGGGAGGGAGGCAGCAGCGATGAAATGCTAAACAACCGGATTGACGATTACAGTTCTAAGGAGCAACTGCATGTTGAGAAATTGCAAGATCCCTGAACGCTCCGAGTCTAGCTTGGGTTAGAAAAAACGCTTCTGTATGGGGGGTACAGAGTACCTCCATCTGCACCCCTTGCCACCAAAGAACCAGACGCTAATTTGTGTGTGAAAGACAAGGCACTGATTTAAAGAAGGGGGAGGCTGTCAAAAATCAAGTATAAAGCCTAATAAACATTCTCCTACCGCCTACATTTTTGCTTCCAAAGTTTTCACTCGTTTCCACATCAGACCCTTTTCTCGTTTACATTTAGTAATCCTGAAATGAATAATCTTTCGTTTATGGAGATGAGAGAAGCAGTCGAGAGAGTGGTTCATTTCTCCTGCTGTTGGCTCGGAATTCTCAGTTTTATTTTCTGCTTATTGTAGGGAAATGGGTCACACTTTGAGTGAAAAAGATAGTTGGTTCAAGCCAGTAACTCTTTGTTCAAGTATTGCTTTGAAAATCACCAAGCTGTACATCGTTACACGAAGCTTCGTCTTCTCACTGTCCACTGCCTTCAGATGCATCATTCAATCACGAAGTCATATTCCCCAGGGCTGATGGAAAGACGTTTCCGTAGAAGTGGATCCTGCCAAACATGTTATCACCCTTATGGGAGCCCGCTGGCCTGGCCCAAGCCCCCAGCCGCCGAAGTGGACGCGAATTTCTTCTATTAGCGGAGTTCCAACTTGAAAAGCCAGCTGGGCTGATCCAAAAACCACCATCCAGGCGATTCTCAAAAGCTCATTTAAGGTTGTTGATTTCCCCCACCCCCAACGTGAATCATGCCCCTTCCTCTGCATCCCCCTCCAGGTTCTAACTTGGGGGGATTGCTAGCTCGCTTTCGGATTTTCTCGCAGACGCGTCCTCAGCCCTCCATTTGGGGGCTGCTTTTATTGCTCCTTTGTTACCAGACTGCCGTGTAGCTTTCCCCCCTTTTCTTTCTCGAATGCCTATTTGCCTGGTATCGGCTTGTCGCCCTGGCAACGGCCACGAAAGATTCGGAGCCCCGGACGGGGGGAGGGGAAAGGGGCGGAGCCGGGGGGTGGTCAGGGAGTGGTGGAGGGGAAAGAGAGGCCGAGCGAGAGACAGCGAGACAGACAGCGTAGCAGATGGCCGCGGGAGGGGGCGGGGTCCAGGCGGAGCGCGGGGGGACCCCAAGCGTCGGGGCGCGAGGGAACCAATCAATTCCCGCGGCAGCTCGGGGCTAGAAAACAAGTGTAGACGCAGAGGTTCGCTCCCCACGAGCGGTCCCTAGTTTACGGTGGAAAACACGATTTCCTTTCGATACGAAAGCGCATGTAGAGCGTAGCTCGCAGGGCGGCGGTCCCCAGTAACTGGTTAGGGAAGGCGGTTTGCGGGCTGCCTCGGGGCGCTGAGCAGAGGATGGGCGAGGAAGGAAAGGGCTGAGGAATGGGAAGAGTCCATTCTGCCTCGGAAACTACATAATGGCAGGGAAGGACCGCCAACAGGACTGGGACCAGTACAAGTTGTACAGTTGTGAGTATACAGTCTCTGGGAGTTGGGTGTTCTCGCACCCAGAGCTAAAGGTTTCAAATCAAACGCTAAGTGTAAAAATATGATTATTTATATAACTATAAAGAACCCAAGAACGCACAGTGAGATGTAAAACAGGTAATTCCCCGTAACCAACTCCCCAAGAGGAAACAGGTATTTATTTATTTTTTTAGTTGTATTCTTTTCACCATGCACTATGCTATTTATTTCTAAGATGATGGTAATCTGTATATGATTCTAGTAAAAGAAATATTTATTTAGAGAACTTCAGTTATTTTTTTCCTTAAGATGTTAGCACTGGAAGGAATTTTTAGAGATAGTTACAAAAATTCTTGAGGGCCTACTATGTGCCACACATACTGATCTAGGCGTTGTTTTCACATCAGTGAACAAGACAGATGCAGTCCCTAGCCTCAGGGAACTTACATTTTAGTAGATCACCAGGTGATCTAGTCACCAGGTGAAAAAACAGGCCTGCGCAAGTTGCCAGATTTTGTCAGACGGTAGAAGCAGGAATGGAGTTCACCCCCTTGATTCTAAGTCCCCAGCGTCCACTGCCTGGTCCTGTCTAGCCTTTACCTGATAGGCACATATTCACTGGGTAGCCCCCCTCATTGGGTTCCTAATTTTATGTATTTATTCGGCTGCTTCGAAGTAGGAAGTACCGGGAAGAGGGCTAGACATCAGCTGATACCAGAAGTATAAGGGCATGGTCTTTCTTCTGGAGCTCCCGCCTCATATTATTACCTCTTAAAACTTCTTAGAATGTGGAGGAAGAGAACAAAAGACAAGATTATGTGCTAAACCAAACAAAAAATAATAAAGATGAGGACCGTTGTCTAGATTCCAAATTAAATATGCCTTTTTCATTTGAAAGCATTCACTCATTCACAGGGTATGAGACCCTTCTGTATTTATGGTGTTGTGCTCCATTTTTCATACTAGATTTCAGAGTACCTGAACTTCAATTCCACAGAAATTGATTAGCTTGGAATATCATGTGTAGCCAAACAGACATCGCCTCTCAAAACCAGATATTTATTGAATTCCTAGCATGTGCTGGCCATTTGGAACATATCAATGGAACAAAAGAGACAAGAAATCTTTATGGAACTTACATTCTGGAGTGGAGAGAAAAACAAAAATTTATAACTATAAATAAGCAAATTATATGGAATATTAGAAGCATGGAAGTGTTGTGAGGAGGGGGGAGCTAGAGCAAAGTAAGGGAGATGGCAGACTCTGAGATTACAGATAGATTTGTGATTATAAGTGGTCATATGTGCTCTGAAGGGACATGCAGGGTGCTATAAGATGCTTAATATAGTTAGGAGGGTTAAAGAAAACCCTGTTAAAGCAGTGATGTTTAGGGGCAACTGAGTGGCTCAGTTGGTTGAGCGGCTTAGTGTTCCATGATTTTTGCTCAGGTCATGATTCCAGGGTCCTGGAATGGAGCCCTGCATCCGGTTCGGCACTGAGTGTGGAGCCTTTAAGATTTTCTGTCTCTCTCCCTCTATCGCTCTCCCGCATGTGTGTGCTTTCTCTCTCTAAAATAAAACATACTAAAAAAATAATGAAGGGTCACCTGGGTGGTTCAGTTGGCTAAGCGTCTGACTCCGGCTCAGGTCACAATCTCATGGTTTGTGAGTTCGAGCCTCCCATCAGACTTCCTGCTGTCAGTATAGAGCCCGCTGTCACCTTTCTCTCCGCCCCTCCCCTGCTCTCTCTCTCGCTCTCTCTCTCAAAGATAAATGAACATTTTTTTTTAATGTAAAAAAAAAAAAAGCAGTGACATTTAACTAGAAACCTAAGGGAAAGTGGGCGTTAGTTAGGTAAAGAGGTGGAGAGTTTTGCTCAAATGGACAAAATAGCAAGGCTCCTGAGGAAGGAAGGGTTCAAATGGGTTTGGGAGAAAGCTCAGGTGAGCAGTTTGGACATATTTTGACATGCCTATAAAGCATCCTTGTGGAAAAATTAAATGTGCAGATGTAAGAATCTGGAGCTCAAAGACTGGTTTGGAATATAAATATATATAGATTTGTGACCATTCCATATGTAAATATTTTATGAAATCAAGTCTAAGAACTTGCAAAAGACAAGAGAATCCAGAATCACACCCTGAATGACTTCTTTAAGAGACTGTGTAGCGATTACTTAATTATCTCTCAAAAGAGCTGGAAAAAAACCCAGAATTTGATAATATAACATAACATAAAATAATAAAACAAACAACGAATAGGAAAAAGAGAGAGAGAGAGAGATTGGGTAGAAAAAGAGCCTACCTGGCAAAGAAGACTGAGAAGGAACCCCCAAGGAGTAGACAGAAAACCAGGAAAATGTGGTGCCAGGAAAATCAGTGAGATTGTGTTTCAAAGAGTAGTGGTTAGTTTTGTAAAATGCTGTGGAGAAGTCAAATAAAATAAAGACTGAAAAGTTTCCATTGGATGTTGCTGGCTTTAGAACAGCATTCTGTATACCGAATACAGATGTTACGAGGAGCAGGCCCCAGAGAAGTTTTGATGGTGTGTTGAGAGTGAAATCCAGATTTGGTGTTGAAGAGTAAATGGTGGGATGAAGTTTGACTGCATAGAGTGTGGAGAGAGAGGGTAGTAGCTAGAAAGGGATGGTAGACTGCTTTTTTGTTTCGGGTTGTGTTGTCTTGAATGGAAGATAGTAGAGCAAAGTTGACTGCTCCGGAAATTAATCCGGTAGAAAGGACATGCTATAGATGTAAGTGAGAAAGGGAGTAATGAATGGGATGAGGTTCCCTAAGAATACAAGAGGGGATGGAGACATAGGGCACATGCTGAGACGCTGGCTTTTGAGAGACCCTACTCCTTTCCTTAAAAAGGAAGGGAAGAGGATGGCTACAGATTTTCTAGAAGGATAATGGGAGATTCTCTTCTGATGGTTTCTGTTTGTCCTTGGAGTCATTAGCTAAGAGTGAGGGAGAGTTGGAGTTTAATTGTATTACAGAAGGTATGGAATGATGATTGGGAAACATAGGATTGAGATTTGGGGGCACAATAAGACATCAGAGCAATCATGAGTGCCCATTTGAGGTTGATAAGTCCTACTGATGCTTAATCGGCATATCAAGCTTTCTCTCGCATATGAAGTTTTAACTGAACAATAGTGTCCATTACAATCCTCTTTAAAATTACGAGCCATTCACTTTCTCAACCTATATCCAAATTGTGTTGCACTTATACAGTCAATATCTCCACAGAAGTAAATATAGATTAAAATGACTGCATTCATAATGCTCCATTACGGTTAATCCTATGTGATTTCATGCAGATGTGTATAAACTTCATGTGAAAGGGGAGAGAATTTACCGTGTGCCAGGCACTGCACTGTGTGAGCCTATGCTAGGCTTGTGTTTCACTCTTAACTACAAACCCCACAGACTCATATAATTATCCCCATTTTACAGATTTGAAAATTGATGCTCAACGAGTTTGAAAAGTGAAATACAACGAATGTGTTAACCATTGTCTTTTGAGGGATATCTGATTTTAGGAATCTAATAAGGTCTCAAATGGTTGTAACATTGCAGTGGGACCAAATGTTTTGTATATAGTAGGAGCTTTATTAATTTTTTAATGGGTACCGTATACTGAAACGTTAACTTTAGACTTTGTTTTAGTACTCCTTATTAACTATCCAATATCACTCAAATGGAAAGATTCTTTCATAGTCAGGAAACATCAGAGTCACTGAATATCTGATCTGGAGACTCAGGGACTAACACCTGTACAATAGGAATGAAGTTTCTGGAATGTTGAATGCCCTCCAGATACCTATAGGTAATTACTACAAAACCACTATAAGCATGAGTATATTTTTAGTCACTGCTCTTCAGGCCTATCAGTTGAATTAGCAAAAGCTTTTTTATATTTGAAAGGGTCACCGAAGGGTGGGGTACATTCTAGATTATAGAAGGGTAAACAAAAAAGAAAAATTAAAATTTGAAAGGAAAATTTTTCTTCAGAAATTCTCAGTCAAAGCTTTTCTACAGTAGCATTTCCTAGAATTTGTAACATTTACCCTCCAGGGATAGGCTGAAAACTTTCCATATAGGCTTTTGAAAGAACAGAGTTGGGAGAAGGAGGTAATTCCTCTCTCCTCTTTGTTTGCAGAGGTAACCGACAAATAAATAAAGGAGAGCAATCAAAGGTTACCTTGAAAAGATCAGGTTGCTAGTCTTACAGAATTACGGAACTAATTGGTCAACTAGAAGTGAGAGTACAAAATTCATAAGGAAAAACGTTGACTTTTCAGGCGTGATAGCATAGTAACCATGCAAAATGGAATTTTTCATTCTTATTTGAAAGCCATAAATAAATACTTTTTGATATTAAAAAGTGGATTAACTTCCTGGCTAGAATGAGACACTTGAACTGTGTTTCTTGAAATTCAAGTATAAAGTTATATCAAACATTTATTTTTATTCCAAATGATAATGTAGTTTGAAAAAAAGAGATTTGTTTAACCTTTATAAATCACTTGCAATCTATCAATGGACAAGTTTTTATTAAGCTGCTGCTAAACAGACCTGTGAGGTCTGCTCCAGTTTGATGGATCTTTCAGGCGTTCAGAACACTGTTAGGCCTTCGGATGGGCTGACTGGGAAGGTCACTGAGGTTGGTTTGTTCAACAGATAGTTATTAAGTATCTACTTAATAAAGTGCTTTGGATAGTGCTTTCCTTGCGTTGCCTTATTGAAACCCCAAGGTAATCTTACAAGGTAGAAACCATTACTTCCATTGTATTCCCAAACTAAGTCCTCCAGGCGTTACATAACAGACTGGAGTTTTTGCTGCTCATAAGTGGTCTGGGCTGGGTTCTGATTCCAGCTCTTGGTAGTTCCAAAGCCCGTGACACTGTTTCCCTGGATACCATGCTGCCTTAGAGTGAATAAGAATTTTATGGGACGTTTCCAGTTCTCTTGGAGGTTACAGAATTTCCCGAGACACTAAAAATTAACCAAAGAATATGAAACTTTATTTATGCATCCTGAGAGAAGTATCTAGGGCCATATCCATAAAATGAGAATTAGTATTTAAAGAAACACACACCACAGACACACACACACGCACACACGCACGCACACACACACACACACACACACACACACAGAATCTGACAGGTCAGATTCTTGAACCTGGAAACATACTTGGTAACTTTATCCAGAACTTAGTCACCACAAATTAGATTTTGTGTAATTGAATAAAAACATGGTTAGGTTGCACCCAGAATTTACCTCCACTTTCCCCAGGAACAAAAGTGTGTGCGCTGCTTAAGCGGAGTGAAGTCACTTGGAATGTAGGTAAAAGAGTGTGTAGAACTACAGAGAGGAAGTTACAGCTGGGAAGGAAATTCGGATGAGACATGCAGCTGGGACAGGAGGTTAGAGGTGAGAGGGTGCAGACAGTGCCACTGTGGGAAGATGGTAAGGATGCCTGGGAAGGAAGAGAATCCCAGCAGGACATGGAGGGGTGATGACAATGAGGCATTCTTCCATTAAGGCCACAGTGAGAATTTGATTTACATTTTGGTTGTCGGTGTAAATACTGGTCAGTTTTTAAATTTAAAGCAGTTTTGAATATGTTATTTCATTTAATACCTACAGTAAATTTAGATGCCAATTAAGGTAATCCCCACTTATAAGAGAGTCAATTAATTTGCTTGAAGTCCTAACTATACTTCCCAGATCAACCAGTGCCTGTGGTTGGCGGGGACAGGTCTCACTGTGCCTCTGGCCTCGCTTCTGTCTCTGCCCTCAGCTAGTGTATGCCTTCCCCTCCTATTCCACTTTGATATTTAATAAAAAGATAGCCATGGCATGTTTCTAATTGATTTTGAGTTTTATTCTCATTGCTTCAAATACTGCTTCTATGCCAACGACACTACCGTCAGCATTTCCTGTCCTAACTGCTAACGCAAATCCCAGATCTGCATTTTCCGCTGCCTCCTTACTGATCCGGGCATTGCTGTGTGTGTATTTCTTACCCCTGCCTCAAACTGAGGTTATCATTTTCCCATCCAAATTGGCATCACGTTCTGAAAGAATTTCATGAGGTTTCTTGGAGGCATTTTTGAATCATTCCTCTCCCTCATTTTCCAGGCAACGAACAGAACCAGATATAAGACCTCAGAAGGGTTGTACTAACAATTAGAAATAAAAACTAAAACAAAAAATTACCTAACAAACTAAAAGCTTGACATTTTTGCCTGTTTGGGCAACCTGGAAACCTCCCTTTCCACGTCCACCGTCTTTCTTTTCCATCTTGGACATGTGATCCCTCATGTTGCCTTTTCTCCCACTCAAATTACCATTGATTTGACTTTGCAAAATATAAAAATAGTTCAGTAGCAAAGAGAGGACTGGAGTTCTCACTGTATGATTTACTGCAGCCCAGAACACCTCATGGATCATTCTTGTCAAGTGATGTTGCTTTTTTTTCTTTCAAACATCTCTGGTATTTTCTCCCTTCTCAGATTCAAACTGAAATCAAGGTTCAAATTTCTTGATGCTTTCTGTCTGAATTACGTCGTAAGTAGTCTCTCCCTGCTCCAGGGCCTTCTGTGCCACAGACATCTCCCCTGTAACTCCTTTGATCAAAAGTCAGCAAGATTCTGTCCCTATAATCTCTTTTTTTAATTTTTTAAAAATGTTTATTTATTTTTGAGACAGACAGAAAGAGCGTGAGTGGGGGGAAAAAAGGAGACACAGAATAGGAGGCGTCAGCACAGAGGCAGACATGGGGCTCGAACTCACAGACCACAAGATCATGACCTGAGCTGAAGTTGGATGCTTAACCACTGAGCCACTCAGACACCCCACGTCCCTGTAATCTCTAGGCAGAAGGCTAGTTTGGGTCACTGAGTGGCAATATATTAAACTGTCCCTTATAATTGTTTTATCTGTCTCCTGGCAAAGAACTAGTAATTACAAGATCTTAGTATAGCCCCGTTTAATATACTTAATAGAGAGAAAATTGAAGAACCTAAAGACACTTCATAATTTCAAACAATTTAACAAACCAGTGCTCCACCAGCTTCTATTCTTAGGTGTTAAAAAGGAGCAGGTCTCAAGGGGAGTGGGGACTGATCTCCCTTTCTGCTGAGGAGAGAACCCTAACTTTGAACATTTTATGTCCTCTCTCAGGTTTGTACGTTTGACTCGGCCACAGCAATAGTTGCACCAGAAGGGGCAAAATGGCACTCAAGAGGCAGAGAAGAAAAGATAGCAATTGGTAAATAATAGACATTTCCTCCCGATTGTGTAGATAAGACAAGTTTTTTTCTTCTTGATCAAAATATTTTTTCATGTTCTCAGCATTTCATTTCCTCATCCTAACACTTTTTTTTTTGGCTGGGCCTTTTGTTTTTTTCCACTATACTTTAAATGTCCTAAGTATTTCTAGTGAGTTTCAACTATACACTGTCCATTCGTTGACTAAAACAGATAGTGATTTTTCTTTACATTTGTATTCTTTTCACCAGATGCAAAAAATATCTGCAACTTTTGAAGTTACAAAATCTATATTATTATCATTGTGATGTTTTGAGAGTATCCATAATAAGCAAACAAAGAATTGTTATATGTTAGATATTGCCACTACTTTATTTTTTAATGTTTATTTATTTTTGAGGGAGAGAGAGACAGAGTGTGAATTGGGGAGGGGCAGAGAGAGGGAGACACAGAATCTGAAGCAGGCTCCAGGCTCTATGCTGTCAGCACAGAGCCTGATGCAGGGCTTGACCTCACGAGCCGTGAGGTCGTAACCTGAGCTGAAGTTGGACGCTCAATTGACTGAGCCACACATTAAAAAAACACATTGTCACTACTTTTTAAAAAAGAATTTTATTTTCAGTTTGTCTTCTTGTTATTGATACAATCAAAAGATTCATTCAGTTTAGTAGGGGAAAACAATAAAAACTTGACACAATATTGGCAAATATCTGCTTATAATATTTTTCATTTTTTCATTTAATTCTCATTTAAAAACTTATTATTAAGCCCTTAATGAGTCTTCAGGACTATTTCATGAAACACATTAAAATGTAATTTTTGTCATTGTATGGTTATAATTATATTGCATATTATACACACACATATATGTTATATAATATACTGTTTATATAATACATTATATATTATAATATAATTATTAAAGTGTATAGTTATGCATAAAGAGGATAAATTATCAAGTTCAGAATATTGATTTCCTGAGGCACCTGGGTGGCTTAGTTGGTTGAGTGCGTGACTTTGGCTCAGGTCCATGATCTTGTGGTCCATGAGTTTGAGCCTCATGTTGGGCTCTGAGCTGACAGCTCAGAACCTGGAACCTGCTTCGGATTCTGTGTCTCCCTCTCTCTTTGCCTCTCCCTTGCTCACACTCTGCCTCTCACTCTCTCTCTCAAAAGTAAATATTGAAAAAAAAATTTAAAAATATTGATTTCTGGGGCACCTGGGTGGCTTAGTCAGTTAAGCGTCCGACTTTGGCTCAGGTCATGATCTTGTAGTCCAGGAGTTCGAGCCCCGCGTTGGGCTCTGTGCTGACAGCTCAGAGCCTGGAGCCTACTTCAGAGTCTGTGTCTCCCTCTCTCTCTGTCCCTTCCGGCTTGCACTGTTTCTCTCTCTCAAAAAATAAATAAACACTAATAAAATTAAAAATAAATAAATAAATAAAAATATTGATATCCATTGTCATTATATTAGCACTCATAGGAATAGGCAGTTCACTTTGTCACTTTATCAGAAGGCATCAGACCAATGCCAATCTTCACATCAGTTTAGGCAACATTTCTCTTTGGGATGGACCTCACAAGCCACATGAGAAACTCTGTCTTAATACTTTATAACTATACTATCTGATGATGATTTTTATTACTATACTGTTTCACCCACTTTAATCACTCACTTTAATAACACTAACACCTTCTACGTATATTAAACATTTCAGTATTCAGTTAGGTTTCAAAAGATAGGTTTATTCACCATGCCTTTGGCTGTTTCTAAAATTACTGCGTGTCTTTAGAGAATTTACTACTCCCAGGTGAAACAGCGGTGGTGTAGTGGGACTACAGGATTTGAGAACAAGAGTTCAATTTTAGGTTCAAACAGTTGGCAGCTATGCTCTCAACTTACACAGTTGACTCAGGTTTCCTAAGCCCAAGTTTCCTCCTTTGTAAGATGTGGATAGAAATTCCTGTCTTAAAGAGTTGTTAAGATAATGTATTATGGTCGTTGTTGTTTTAAGGTGTGCTTTGTAAGCACATAAAGAAGTTTTCTGTTGAGATTTGAACAAAAAGAGGAGAGACAATGACTATTCTGAGGTACTATGTGTAATAGTTGGGGTGGCACTTAGTAAGCTCTCAAGAAATACTGGGTTTTCTTTTCATCTTGGAACAAGGGGGATTTGGTAAAAACCTCTGAATAGATTTGGAAGTAAAAGAAATAAGCAAAACATCTATCAGCTGAGCTGTTATTCAGTACTTATTTGAAAAGTAAGGATTTGCAGTGAACCCATATCTTGACCTCTTCCGTGGGCAGAATTCCCAAAGGAATTCTGGGAGAAGCTGACAAGAGACTACAGAAGGCCCTAGAAGGCCTGTAGTAGAATGGGTGATTTCATGTGAGTAGTTGTCTTTTTCTTCCAGCAAGCCAATGGGTCTCATGAGGCAGGTGGGATTATATTTCTTAATTAATGTCAATTTTAATTAACGTTTAGACTTCTACATGATTAAGCAAATGCTGTATCCCCACATTTTGCTTTCCTTCTATCTTTTCTTAATCTATGCTCTTCCCTAAATATTCTACAAGCCAGAATTGTTTAATATAAGTAGTTGTTTTGTCTTCCCTCCTTGGACATGTCTTCTAGGCCTTTGTTGGGAAGGCCAACAGAGAGAGTCAGGGTAAAGAGCAATTAGAAAATTTGCACAATTAGACTTTTTAAAATCCCACCCTCCTCATAGAAAGTCCAGTAAGAGTAATGAGCTTTCTTCAGGTTCTCTCTCTCTCTCTCTCCCTTTTTATTTTCCCCGAGAGCTAATTAAAAATCTTGTTAGCAGAAATCTGTTACTTTATTTGTACCCTGGATTTCTTTGGACAATATTTTGTTGTCCTTATGCAAATTTTATTTTTGCAGGTTTTGTTTTTCTTCCAATTTTGAGAAAAAATATTAAAAAGAGATCATTTTCAACAATTATAATCCTCACAGTGATTATTATTATTGTCACCATGATTACAAAATGTGCAATATGTGAATACAGCAGAAGGCAGGGCTCTTTCTAGTGGATCAGTTAAGAGCTCTGGAGTCAAATACACTTAGCTTTGGGGTCCATGCTCTGTGAGGTCAGCATTGGTATTGTTTCAATGATGGGAGAGATACTGAGGCCTGGGAAGGTGCAGCAATTTTCCTGAGAGTACACTGCAAATAAATAGCAAAAAGTGATCTCAAAGGCTTGGTAACTGGGCTTAAACATTCCCCTTCCCTTACAGAGCAAGAACCTTGGATTTTCGTATAAGATTGGACATCAGATCCAAACCATGTTTTCCCTTTTGCCGAGGCACCAGTGTCACATGATTCAAGGTTGATGTCCAGCCCAGAGCATGGCTGTTCTGAAGGTGTCCTGAAGGTGTCATAGCAGTGGTGGCCCTCTGGAGCTATTGTTCCCTCTCAGAAGAAATACAGACTTGTAGATTAGGCCTGTATTCAGTATTATAAGTTTCAGTAGTAGAAGTTAAGCTTCTGTACTAGTTTAACCTTATAAAAACAAGGTATTTACATAAGTATGAAAAAAATAAGAAGAAATGAACTTGTCACAAAAAAAACCTCCAGACTTTGAGACTTCGTAACTGCAGGTTTAATGCATGCCACGTAGTTCTGCATAAAGGGGGAGCTATGTTAATAAAATACTACACATTGGTAACTCCTGTTTCTTCAAAAAAAATGTTTAATGAGAAAAGATATACCTGCCTGCTGCAATTTTTAACAAGCAAAAGAATATAAAGTAACTGAAAAATATTCCCTTTCTTCCTTATTCCTTGTTTTAGAAATTCCTCTACCCTGTTAGCTATTCATGATGTATCTTTCTGAGCTTTCTTTCTGTTCATTTTCATGCTCACACACAGATATGTACATGATTTTTACAAGTGCCATGAATGAAATTATTCTCTATAGTCTTTGTATTCTATTTTGTGGTTTCTTTTTGAAACTTCCTATCTTGAAGAATTACCCTAAGAGAACAAATAGAAAAACCTCATTTTTTTAAGAGAGAGAGACAGAAAGAGAGAGAGACCAGAGGAGAGGGTCAGAGGGAGAGAGAGAATCTTAAGCAGGCTCCATGTTCAGTGCAGAGCCCCACATGAGGCTCGATCCCATGACCCTGGGATCACGACCTGAGCCGAAATCAGGAGTCAGATGCTCTACCAACTGAGCCCCCAAGAAAAACCTGATTCTTCTTAGCCACCACATCATGTTTCAGAGTTCATATAGAACTATTAAAATGTATTTAATAAATCCCCCTATAAATGAATATTTAAGTTGTTTTAAATTTTCTCTATTATAGTAATACTCATATATACATTTGTCCAGATGTATAGGTATTTTTGCAGGATGATTGTCAAGGTAATATCGTTTCATCAAAGGTTATGATTAGTTATCAGAATCTATAGCATATTGGTGGATGTTGCTGAATTGATCTACAAAAATGTGATTATTTATAGTCAGGTGAATAGTGATGAAAATGCCTGGTTCCCCATTTCCTGAAAACTGCATAATATCAGTTGTTCAGTGTTTTGTAATTTGATGGGAAATAACTAGTAAGGTCAGTAGCTTTTCACATTTTTTATCATTTTTTTCTTTTTCTTTTGCTCATTCTTACTCTTTTACCGAATTATATCAGACTGTCTTTTTCATTATTGATTTGAAGGAGCTTTATACTCTTTACATATTATGGCAGTTACCCCCTTCCTGTTTTTCTTTTTAAGTTTATTTATTTTGACAGAGAGAGAGAGAGAGAGAGAGAGAGAGCATGTGTATGCAATTGGGAGAGGGGCAGACAGAGAATCCCAAGCAGGTTCAGCACTGTGAGCACAGAGCCTGATGTGGGCCTTGAACTAACAAAACCGTGAGATACGGCCTGAGCTGAAATCAAGCGTGGGACGCTTAACTCACTGAGCCACCCAGATGCCCCACCTCCTTACTGTTATATGCTGCAGATATTTTCTTCTAGTCTGTCACCTCTTTTAACTTAGTTTAAATGGCCTCTCATTGTGCAGAAAAGTTTAGTTCCCGTCAGTTGTTTTCCTTATGGCCTCTGGGTTTTCTGTCTTATTTAGGAATGGCTTTGCTGCCTTAAAATTACATATATATTTTTCTCCTGTTTGTTATGTTTTTTAAATGTTATGATTATTCATTCAATTGGAACTTATTTTGAAAGGCAGCGTGAGGTAAGGCTCTCCCTTGATTTTTTTTTTCTCTTGTTCTACCACAATCAATTTGAGACGCTGCCATTGATATACACTAATGTTCTCATAAAAATGGGTCTGTTGCTGGATTCGTTCTTCTGTTTGACTAAACCAAGTTCCTATTTATACACCAATATGTGTAAATATATATATATATATATATATATTTAAGGTTATCTACTTATTTTGAGGGAGAGAGCAAGCAGGAGAGGGACAGAGAGAGAGGGAGACAGAGAATCCCAAGCAGGCTCCACTGTGTCAGTGCAGAGCCTGATGTGGGACTCAATCTTATGAACCATTGAGATCATGACCCGAGCTGAAATCAAGAATCAGATGCTCAACTGACTGCACCCTATTTTTTTAAATTGGTATAACTTTGTAATATATTTTGATATCTGGTAGGGAAAGTTATCCCTTTTTATTCTTTTGTTTTAAAAAGTCAAATATTTTAGTCTGTCATTTATTCTCCCAAATGAAATTTGGGATCAACCTTCTAATTCCAGAAACATTTTCTTTCTAAATTTTTGATAGGATTATATAAATTTATACAAATTAAAAGTCAATTTGTATAAAATTGACATCTTTAGACTCTTGACTTTACCCTTCAGGAACACCACATGTCCCTGTTTTCAGATCTCCTTTATATCTTTAGGTGTAGGGCTAGAGATGTCTTCATCACATGTTGTACAAATGCTTTCTTTTTTTTTTTAATTTTTATTATTATTTTTTAAATTTTTTTAAATTTATTTTTGAGAGAGAGAGAGAGACAGCGGAATCCAAAGGGGATCAGGGGAGGGTTAGAGAGAGAGGTAGACACAGAATCCAAAGACAGGCCCCAGGCTCTGAGCTAGCTGTCAGCACAGAGCCTGACGCGGGGCTTGAACCCACGAATCATGAGATCATGACCTGAGACGAAGCCGGGCGCTCAACCGACTGAGCCACCCAGGTGCCCCTGTACAAATTATTTCTAAACAATTCATTGTTTTATCTTTTCCTATTGCTTTATTTTATTTTTTTTACTAGGGTATAATTGACATATAAACATATTAGCTTCATGTGTACAACATGATGATTCAATATTTGTATACACTACAAAATGATCATCATAATAAGTCTAGTTACCATCTGTCACCATACATAGTTATGAAATTTTTTGTGTGTGTGATGAGGCTGTTGAAGATTTAGTCTTTTAACTCATTCTTAACTATGGCCAGCATGCTGTACCTTATTGTTGCTGTTGTTTGTAAATGGGTTACTACATATGTGCCACAAGTAGGATCGGGGCCAGAAATAGTAGGTGAATATTCAAGTTGAATAATGAATCTGAGTGAAAGAAATATAACATAATTCCGTAAGTCTGAATCACAAGAAATTGGAAGAATAGACTCTTATAAGGTTAAAATTTCTGAAATTTGATTCATGTTCAAAATGAATAATGTGTATATTGATAGAATTTCAGGAGATTTATTTTTTTTAATGTTTATTATTTATTTTTGAGAGAGAGAGAGAGAATATGAGTGGGAGGGGCAGAGAGAGAGAGAGAGAGATAGAGAGAGAGAGAATCCCAAGCAGGCTCTGTGCTGATAGTTTGTGTGGGCTTGAACCCCACACAAACTGTGAGATCGTGACCTGAGCCAGAATTAAGAGTCAATCACTCAACTGACTGAGCTACCAAGGCACCCGTAAGAAGATTTATTTTTAACCTAATATTTATTTATTTATTTATTTATTTTTATTAAAAAAAAATTTTTTTTTATGTTTTTTATTTATCTTTGAGAAACAGAGAGAGACAGCAGGAGCGGGGGGGGGGGGGGGGTCAGAGAGAGAGGGAGATACAGAATCTGAAACAGGCTCCAGGCTCTGAGCTAGCTGTCAGCACAGGGCCTGATGTGGGGCTTGAACCCACAAACCGCGAGATCATGACCTGAGCTGAAGCCGGACGCTCAACCAACTGAGCCACCCAGGCGCCCCAACCTAATATTTCTTTAAAGGCTTCCCATAATTGGGGCACCTGGGTGGCTCAGTAGGTTAACTATCTGACTTCGGCTTAGGTCATGATCTCACCATTTGCAGGTTTGAACTCCACATCGGGCTCTGTGCTGACAGCACGGAGCCTGAAGCCTGCTTCAGAGTCTGTGTCTCCCTCTCTCTCTACCCCACCCTCACTCACGGTCTGTCTCTGTCTGTCTGTCTCTCTCTCCCTTAAAAAAAGATAAACATAAAAAAAATTTAAAGGCTTCCCATAAGTGAGACCTCAGCAAATCTTCTTAAGTATTAATTTCAAACTTCACCTACAAAATAAAGCTATAAGACATCATCCCGTTCATAAAGTTGAAAAACATTATAATTATAATTAAACTTAGCATCTGTCTTTTATTTAGTATGGTTGCAAAGCAGAGTTGTTTGATCACTGTCAACACTTGACAAAGTGATTGTTGGTTTTAGCAATTATCAGGACAGTGTTAATCTGTCATCAAGTACTTGTGTCAGGGGAAATCTGCAAATTTCAGTAAATATGATATCAGTGTCATTTATCAAAACTTATATTTATCAAATAAACATAATATTTTTCAGTCAATATGATATCAGCATTATTTATCAAAAAATAAATGTATCCTAACAATTTCTACAGGTGGCTAGTCAGGAGGAATGCCTGATGCCTTGGGTCCCTCTATTATACAAAGGTCTCTAGACACTTTCTCTAAAGTAGGCAGATATTTATGCTAACTCCACATCGGAAAGAGAGGAGCTCTGAAAGATTTAACTGCCTGTATCATTTTTCTCTATTGTTAAGTACAGTGCCTCGGGTAAGATGCAAGTGATGCCTGTTAGATCACATCAAATGTAAAAATAAGAAAATGAAATGTGTAGAGGAGTCAGCCCATTTAAATGTTGACCCAGTCAAAAATAGATGTAGTAGATGATAAAAACATGGCCTGTTCTAAATACAAGAAAGTTAGGAAAGGTACAGACTGAAAGGACTAAAGATGAGGGGAGCCGGGTTGCATAGAATGGAGGCCGGTTGAAGAAGTAAAGGTCACAAAATACAATAAAGAAGGCATTGTTTGTCTTGCCTCAGGAGGTACCTGAATTTCTAGCATTTGTGGAGATAGTCATCAAATGCTTGAGAAAGTCTAAGGTGCCGTATTGAAGCAGTATGTGAGGATGAGGATTCTGACATCCTTGTTTTTGGGGGTGGCTCCTATTTCAGTAATGAGTGAGTTATGAACCTTCCATGACACCTGATGGTGTTCAGAAGTCAGGTGGAGTCTCCCACAAGTGAATGGTGGAATGTAGATAAGCCTTGTATTTTAATAAAATTTGTATGCCACTATTCTCAGGAGTCTCATAGAACTTCTATCCTACTATTGAAGTCTGTGGCTCCCCTCTGGTGAAATGGATCCTGGGAAGACATGGCGCAGAAGGTTGTCCAGTACCTTAACTATGTTTCCTGTTCGTTTTGCTGTCCTTCATCCATTCCTCTCGACAGAAAACATATTTAAAACAATTTTTTAAGTTTATTTATTTATTTTGAGAGAGAGCATGAGTGGGGTGGGCGCAAAGAGAGAGGGAGAGAGAATTCCAAGCAGACTCCACCCTGACACAGCACAGAGCCCGACATGGGGATTGAACCTTTGAAGTGCGACATCGTGACATCGTGACCTGAGCTGAAATCAAGAGTAAGATGCTTAACTGACTGAGCCACCGAGATGCCCCAAAAATGTATTATTTTAAAAAAATGTTCTTATTTTAAAGATGAAAACATTTAAAATAATTGCACGTAAGCTTCAATGTCTCTACTGTTTGTCCCTTGTTCTCGTGGCTGTGCACACAAACCCTTAAGCTCAGTAAGGTAAGCCTCCACTGTTTCATGCAGCAACTACACCTTAAATGAGAGTAGTGGGGATCTGGTGCCCAGATGGAGGCTGGAAGTGGCTGTTTCAGTATCTCAGTGTCCAGCTTTTCACTGGGGGAATGGATGCTTCTTTGGCTGAACATTTGGAAGGGAGCTTTACGTCATGTAACTTGCCTGGTTGGCAATTTTGTTGTTTTCTTAGCCAAAAAACAAGGGGTTCATCAAGCCAAATTTGAACCTTCAGCTCCGCTTCGAAAATCATGATGGTTGGTGTAAGAATCAGCAGTCTTTGAAGTTCCTTGTCATACGAGGCAAATTATAATTTGGTGCGTAACTGAAACGTGAGTATCTTTCCAAGTTGTTTGGTATCCTGGGCTCAGAGTTCCCAATCTTACATAGCCAGCATCATGGGTATTTTTGTGTTATAATTATATGTGACATTTCATCTTCCTCTTATTAGGTATGTTTTTTCCTTTATTTCAATAATGAAGCCAAGATACAAATCTAGTCTTAAGCCAGATAAATTCAGGTTACACAAAAATTAAGTGATTTTTGAGAAAGAAACATTTCATTATCCTCTTATTGTGTTTTTATATCCAGTAGAACACCAGCATTAGAAATCCTGTATCAAATATGATAGAAGTTACTAAAAACCTGAGTCTTCTTTCAATATTGCCAATGAATAGAAATGGATATTCATTAATCAATTAACACATATTTATTGAGTGCCTCTGAGTTTAAAGATTTTTTTATTAATTTTTTTAATATACATCCAAGTTAGTTAGCATATAGTGCAACAATGATTTCAAGAATAGATTCTTAATGCCCTTTACCCAGTTAACCTATCCCCCTCCCACCCCTTCCCAGTAACCCTCTGTTTGTTTTCCATATTTAAGAGTCTATTATGTTTTTGTTCCCCTCCCTGTTTTTTAATTATTTTTTGCTTTCCTTCCCTTATGTTCATCTGTTTTGTATCTTAAAGTCCTCATATGAGTGAAGTCATATGATATTTGTCTTTCTCTGACTAATTTCACTTAGCATGATACCCTCTAGTTCCATCCACATAGTTGGAAATGGCAAGGTTTCATTCTTTTTGATTGTGAAGTAATACTCCATTGTGTATATATACCACATCTTCTTTATCCATCCATCCATCAATGGACATTTGGGCCCTTTCCGTACTTTGGCTATTGTCGATAGTGCTGCTATAAACATTGGGGTGCATGTGCCCCTTTGAAACAGCATACCTGTATCCCGTGGATAAATACCTAGGACTGCAATTGCTGGGCCGTAGGGCAGTTCTATTTTTAATTTTTTGAGGAATCTCCATACTGTTTTCCAGAGTGGCTGCACCAGTTTGCATTCCCACCAGCAGTGCAAAATAGATCCTCTTTCTCCGCATCCTTGCCAGCATCTGTTGTTGCCTGAGTTGTTAATGTTACCCCTTCTGATGGGTATGAGGTTGAGTTTAAAGATTTTAAAGTACTGCTGTTAGACTCTGTCTGTAGTGATCTCAATGGCACTTCCTAGACAGTTGAAAGGGGGTGGCATTCTTATTCAGCCAGATTCATGTCAGTTATAGGGGATCGCTCCTTAGAGTTAGATAACCTCTCCCAGCCCAGCTCTTGACCATTGACCTCACATAACTAAAACACTGACTTCCTGTTACACTCATGGAAAATAGAACAGTGAGGTTCTCATGAACTTTTAAGTCAAAGTGCTATTATTGCAACTCATGCAGTGTGACCTAACAGTGTGTGATCAACAACTAAGTAAAGTATTAGTAAAGAATTAGTATTCTTTACTTCTGTGAGATTAAGAAAAACTGTAAGTTAAGTATGAGCATCTGTGGTGAGAACTGCCTTGTCTTCTAACTGCCCTGTGGTCTTTTAATGCTTTAATGCCCTTTCTAGACCCAGTATTGCCCTGGTTAAATCGGCCTAGGGTAACATATTGTGTTGAGTTTTTTTCCAGGACACAATTGTCTTTTTAAAAGTCAGCAACAGGGGCATGTGAGTGGCTCAATCGGTTAAGCGTCAGGCTCTTGGTTTCGGCTCAGGTCATGATCTCACAGTTTGCAGGCTTGAGCCCCACGTCTGACTCTGCACTGACAGCATGGAAGCTGCTTGGGATTCTCTCTCTCTCCCTCTCTCTCTCTCAGCCCCTCTCTGCTGGCTCTCTCTGTTTCTCTCTCAAAATAAATAAACTGTTAAAAAACTAAAAATAAAAGAGCAACATTTTTATGGAAGGGTCCAGATATTTTAGATTTTGCAGATATATTAGTTTCCTAGGCTGCTATAATAAATGCCACAAAACAACATAAATGTGTTTCATTTGGTGGTTCAAATCAACAGATATTTACTCTCACAGTTTTGGAGGCTCTGAATGAGAGACCATTTCATGTCCCTTTTCAAGCTTTCAGATGGTTGCTGGCAATCTTTTGTGTTCCTGGGCTAGTAGATTCCTCATTCCAATCTCAGCCTCTCTCTCCACATGAATTCCTTGCTTCTGTGTATCTGTGTCCTTCTCTCTTTTTATAAAGACACTAATCATTGAATTTAGGGACTACCTTACCCCAGCATGCCCTCATCTTAACTTAATTTCATCTACAAAGACCCTATTTCCAAATAAGTTCACATTCAGAGGTTCTGGGTGGACACAAATTTTGGGGAGATACTATTCCACTACCCAGAGGGCCATATGGTCACCGTTGGAATGACTCAACCCTGTTGAAGCATATAAGCAGCCATAGACAATACATAAATGAATAAGTGGGCCGTGTTCCAATAAAATTTTATTTATGGACACCGATATTTGAATTATATGTGATTTTCACATGTCATGAAACATTGTTTTTCTTTTGATTTTTATCCAACAATTTAAAAGACTATTCTTAGTTTGTGGATCATACAGGTAAGAGAGAGGGTGGGAAACAGCCAGATTTGACCCATGAGTCATAGTTTGCCAATGTCTGAGAGATAGTGTCGGTGGGCAGACAGAGGTAACTATAGGGTAATTTCCCTTCCTTCTGCTCATAAACCAAAGAGCCAAATTTGTGGAAAACCTGTTTGTGATTTGCATCAAGCAATTTTTGTTAGATCGCTTCATGTTTCAACAGAGGGGACACCAGACTGATCGGTAATGATGCACGTTTGGCAGCATCATTCCTGGTATGCTTGCCAAAATTTTGGTGAGGATTTTGTTGTCAAGATTAAGAGGTGATGCAGGCTTAAATGAAGAACATGACCTGGAGTCCTTATGTTGAAGGATTAGAACATTTCCCTCATGGGCTCATAGTATTCCCTGTGCCAAATGCTTGAGTATACTTTTGAGGTGATTTTAAATTAAAGGCATTTTGTGACTCAATACCACATGGCATTCTGATGAGATGTTGTCAATCCCTAGATACCCATTCAAGGCCAGATATTAGATAATACTCCACACATCTGCATTATCTTCTAATGCTAAGAGTTCCTAAGTCATCCAGAGGCAAAATAAATCTAAACTTTCTGATTTATCATGTGTATTCTTTTTAATCAGATTTACATGATACACTTTTTAGAAATCATTTTTAAAGATTGTGGTTATATATATGCTTTTTCTAATTACAAAACCAATGCATGATCTTTATAGGAAATTTGAATCATACCAAAATGAGTAATATAAAGAGTGAAAGTTTCCTATAATCCGAATTCCCAGAGATGATTTCTGAGATATTGGTATTTATTTTTCCAAAAATTTCTACCCCATGTAATTGTGAAAGCAAATGAAAAAGTACACTCAACAGATATTTTCCAGGTTTTAAAGAGACTTAGGGACAAAGCTCATGAACATAAAGAGCAAAACATATGATTAGAGACACAGATAGTCCCCAACTAACAATGGCTCGACTTCCAATTTTTTTGTCTTTATGATGGCACAAAAGTAGTATGCATTCAGTACAAACTGTACTTTGGCGGGGCACCTGGGTGGCTCAGTCAGTTAAGCCTCCGACTTTGGCTCAGGTCACGATACCACGGTTCATGAGTTCAAGCCCCACATTGGGCTCTGTGCTGACAGCTTGGAGCCTGGACACTGCTTCGGATTCTGTGTCTCCCTCTCTCTCTGGACCTCCCGTGTTCACACTCTGTCCCTCTGTCTTTCTTTCTGTCTCTTTCAAGAATAAATAAACGTTAAAAAAAAGAAGAAGAAACTGTACTTCAGAGTTTGAGTTTTGATCTTCTCTGAAGCTAACAATATGCGGCACCATCTCTCCTATTACACTGGGCAGTGGCAGCCAGCCACAGCTCCCAGTCAGCCTTGTGATAAACACTGGATAAACAACTGATACACTTATAACCCCTCTGTACCAATACAGACATTCTGATTTTGCTCTCAGTACAGTATTCAATAGATTACATGAGATATTCAACAATTATTATAAAGCAGGCTTTGTGTTAGATGATTTTGCCCAACTGTAGGCTAATACAAGTGTTCTGATTATGTTTAAGATACTCTAGTCTAAACTGTGATGATATTGAGTAAGTTAGGTGTATTAAATGTAATTTCTTTCTTTCTTTCTTTCTTTCTTTCTTTCTTTCTTTCTTTTCTTCCTTCCTTCCTTCCTTCCTTCCTTCCTTCCTTCCTTTCTTCCTTCCTTCCTTCCTTTCTTTCTTCCTTCCTTCCTTTCTTTCTATCTTTTTTTTTAAGCAGGTGTCATGCCCAAATCAGGGCCCAATATGGGGCTTGAACTCATGACCCTGAAATCAAGACCTGAGCTGAGATCAAGAGTCTGTCATTTAACCGACTGAGTACTCAGGTGCCCCTGCATTTTCTACTTAAGGTATTTTCAACTTACTGTGGGTTTATCAGGAGGTAACACCCTTGTGAGTAGAAGAATATATGTAAATATCTAACTATGCATTGAATTCATAGTATGCTGATAAGAGGATATGAAAAAGTCATATTTCCTTATCTTAAGGTGTATTATCTTTTGTTTTTGTTTTATTTCCAATAAGCAGAGAATGACCCACTGTAAGTAATGGGGTCATATATATATAGTAAAATCTTGTTATTCAGAAACTTGCTATGCCTTGGATTTCGCAATGAATCTTTTCTCTCTGTTGCAAAGAAACTCTAAGCAGATATTCACCCACCTTCTTCAATGACATCAATGTTTTAGTGAGGTTTTACATCAGTAACACATATTAGTAGAGGTTTTATCTGACTAGGAATAGAGAAAATCTTGTGACCTTCAGTTTAATCTGAAGTAGGTAGGAGTTGATTGCTTGGATCTCAAGTGGATTTCAGGAATAACTGGTGTGGTATATGTGTTTAGTACCCCAGAACAGAATGGCTGAATTATCACCATTCTTCGATGACATGGGATCTTGTATACAAAAGTGGATAGATAATCCTCCACTTGCACACAAAAGTGGATAGTCTTAACACTTACAATATGCCTACAATTGCCAACATACTCTCTTACTAAGTGTCTTAGAGAATAATATGGGCTTTGGAACAAGACAGACCTGGGCATCAATCCTAACTTTATTCTCATAATGTGTGGAGCCACAGTTTACTTAAACTAACTTTGAATTTCCTTCTCTGCAAAATGGGAATAAATAGTACCCACTTTGTAGGAGTGTCATAAAGATTAGTGTTAATGTGTGTGTAAAGCACTGAGCCAGTGTCTCGCATTTAGAAGGAGCTCAAAAAATGTTATTTCTTTTTTATTGCTACTACTGGAGAGATCTTTAGATGATCCAATCCAACTCTCTTATTTAACAGGAAGAAAGTGGATTCAGAAAGTTTATTGCTCACAGGTTCCTCAGGTAGTTGGTGGCAGGCCAAGAAAGATAATTTCGACCCTCTGATTCTTACTCCCGTCTTTTCATTCACTGAACTCATTCATTCATTTATTCATTCTTTATTCATCATTTATTATATGGCCGTTAAATTCCAGTTATTGTGCTGAAACTTGAGAATATACAGGAGAATAAAATACAGACCGTCTTGAGAAACTTACAGCCTAATGGAAAATAAGTGCATAAATAGATAAATTATTGTTCAGTCTGTTAGATGCTATAAGGAAATTATACATATTTGTTTAAAATGATTCAAATAGTGATCTGAGTTAGCTTTGGGGAAACATTAAGGCTTCATAAAGGGAGCATGGTGTTTGAATCTAGCCTTGAAGCACGTATTGAAGATTCGAAAAGCAGTTAAGTGTGTGTATGTGTGTGAGTATGTGCTTGGGAGGGCAATGGTGGTTGGAGGTGGTGGAAAAAGCAGCCTGTGCAAAAGTTATGATGGTGTTAAAGAGTGTGGCATATTAATGGCAGCTTGGATAGTTTAATGTGGTTTGGGTAGTGGGAAGAGGTGAGACCAGAGGATGCCACACAAAAGTGTCTGTAATTAATTGTAGCACCTCTTTTACTACTGAAATTCAACCATGCATTTTGTGGTAGCCAGAGTACTAATGAAAGGTAAATGTACATAAGGGGATAAATGAGTTTTTGTGATAAAACTCATTGGGATGTTTTGGATAACGTGGCCAACTTCACATTAACAAGGCCAAAATCAAACAAAGAAATTCTGTGTAATCGTTGACTTACAGATAGAAGGCACTGAATAAATACTGGTTAAACATTTTTATACAGTGGCCCAGTCATTTTAGAGACACTTTTGAAATAAACTTTAGGACAATATATAATTTACCCAATTCTGTACAATAAAACTTTATTGACTTGTATTACAGTTCTTATAATTATGTATTATGGTTATTAACTGACCTTTACAATCTGATTAATATACTTTGCTCATTTTCATGGGATTGAATCCAGATAAAATTTATTTTGATGGTTGCTAATTTGGCAAGGGGAATAGTCTGTACTGTCATAACTATGTGTCCTATTTAATTACATCATATTTCCATGTTTAGTTGAAGTTCTGTCTCTTGTGTTCAGCATTTTACAACATTTATGTATACCTTATGTGAATGAATAGTCCCTGTTTTGATTTTGTTAAGGTGATTTATAGAAGTTTTTTGTATGTGTGTAATTTAAAAATTCCACCATGAGTGTCTTTTTAGTGCAATTTAAATTATATCATCTTTGGGAAAACGTTATCTGTTCTCAGTATATTATTCTACACCTCCTATCCTAACATAACCATATTTCCACATTCCTTCATATTTTGTTGATTCAGTGATTTGTTACTTTTCTTTTCAGTTTTTCAGGAAGTTATCACTGTAACATTTATTGCACTAGATTTACTCAGCAAATCTTTAACTTTGTGATATAATTCTGGATATGATCTAATTAGAGAAACTTTAGCCTTTGTTTTGTTAAAAAGGATTTCTTTACATTCTCTAATGGGTAACAGGACTATCCACAATTCAGAAATAAGAAAATCTTGATAGGCTCGAGGGAACTCCTCAGAACTTTGCTAAATGAGGAGCTGGAATAAGTGGTGAAGAGGGTGGAGTAAAGTATGAATTTGAGGGTTTCGTTGAAGAGAAATGGTAGTTTAGGGGGCCTCTGATAAAATTTCTGCAACTGGCTTCTAAAAACTTAACCAAACTACTGTTTATTTCCTGAGTCATCTTTAAGGACTCTGAATCTTACAGATTTGCTTGATCTTTTGGTTCCATTAGTTAAGTAACTTTTTTGGATGAAATGATAACGTGACACAAATATAGTGTTTTAAAGTCTTACAGGTCTTTTGCAAATAGGAGTAGTTATTTCCTAAACAAGTCACTGAACAGATGTTTCTGGAAATTTCTGTAGCTATGGCAACCCCTTTAGGTCAAAGTATCAGTTAGCTTTTGCTGCATAAAACACCACTCCAAAATTTAGTGGCTTAAGAAAATAGCATTTCTTTCTTTATTGTTTAGTGAGAGATCAGTATTCCTTATGCCTGCACTTTTCACACAATCACTGGAGAATACTTACCCTTTCTCATCTGTTTCTCACTAGAGATTATCTAGCACAGACTAGTGACCCTGGTCGTGGTGCAGTGTGTAACCAGCATCCAACACCTTCCTCGGCACAGGAGGTCACCTTGATGGAATGGCCCAAGGAAGTTCTAACTGGTGAATCCCCCTGAGCCTTCTGAGGTATTAGTTGAACTTGAGCTAGCTGTTTAAGTGTTTTCAGTCTCTTACCTTACATAGTTGGTGGGAGGTTCAAATGAAGTAATGTAGGTAAAAATCATTTGTAAACCTCTATAAGACATAGAAACATGAACCATTAATACAAACACGCCTTAATGAAGTACCAGTAAGAGAGGCCAGCATAATTCTTTTAAATTCTCAATTACAAAGTGCCTGGGTGGCTCAGTTGATGAAGCGTCTGACTCTTGGTTGCGGGTCCGGTCATGATCTCACAGTTCTTGAAATTGAGCCCTGCCTCAGGCTTTGCACTGGCAGTGTGGAGCCTACTTGGGACTCTCTGTCTCTCTCTCTCTCTCCCTCTCTTCTCCTCTCCCCACTCTCTCTCTCTCTCTCAAAATAAATAAATTTAAAAATTAAGTTTTTAATTACTAGGTTTATAAAAGTTCAAGGATTTTTGGAACCACTCTTGGTACGTTTCCTATGTCTTTAAGCTCAACAATACTCGAGAAATAGCCCAAGTCTGGGAATAATCACAACTGCGCTTGACTGCGTGAAGCCAAGAACTTAGTCTAGCTGTGAAATTTTTATCATTAACTTCTCATTCCCATCACTGGGCCTTACCCCAAAAGAGGATGAAGAGGTCCTGCCCAATCTCCTCAGGGGTCTATTCAAGAGGCAATTAACATTCCTACCTAACCATTCTCTCCTTGCTCGCTTGCACTGCTCAGTACTTATTAGACTCCTCCTCACCCTCGGTCTGGATTCTTTCAGTGAGTCCTAATTATATTCATGGCCTTGGCTTGTAGGCTGAGGTAACCTTTATGACCAATTTACAGGCTATTTTCAAAGAAACTTCTCAGTGTTTTACAGGGACTTTATTTACTTTCATAAGACCTCATCAATGTGTTCATTATAAAGAACCACATTGGTTTGCTTTTCTACTCTTTCCTTCACGCTGCCACCCCCCTAGGAAATTACATTGCAGGCAGAGGCTTCATGCAGAGAAAAGATGTCTCCTTATTCAGTGGAAGCAATTTCTGTCTTGTGTGTTACTTCGACTGTCATAACATTCTTAGGCATGAACTTCACTCTCTTGATTAATATTTATAACCTGCTCTTTAGGTACCTGTAATGTCGGAGCCTGTGGGGGGAAGCTCAGTACATGGCAGGCGGGAGAGGTGATATGGTCTGTTAATACATAAAGAGAACAGGGTCGTTGAAAGGTCCCACTGTCAAAGGAAGCCCTGGGACTAATTCTGGCTACTCCAAGGAGCAGGTGGCATGACCCACTGGACTTGGGGCAGAAGACCCCAGCCCCTTGATGCTGTTATATCTACTCACCACTGGTTTGCTCTGTGACTTTGAGCAGTTCCCCGATGTTCCGTACCTTTATTTTCCCAACTGTGACATGGACTGAAAGACTGTCTCCATGGAACTTGTTACAAAGAGGACAAATGGCGTGTCTGGGAAGCTGCCTTCAAGACATTCTCCTGTTCTCAGAAAGGTTACGACTAGAGTATTTTCCTCCCCGTGGAAAGAAGATCCTTCCAGGAGTAGCTTACAGCTACGGGCACTGGAAAGGGAGATCTGCGCCCTTCACACCGTTGGCATTCAGATACTGCCCATCTCTGGCATAACACAACAATATTGCAGGTCTCTAGTAGATCCGGTTACAAGATCTGGGCAGGCTTGAAAATCAAGGGAAAAAAATGCTGGACTGTCTATCTGGATTGAGAACGGCTCCTGAGCCATTTACATAAACTTTTCTAATCTCTGTCATTAAGTTAGCAGGCGATTTTTGATAAATTAGCTTATCCTTTGTATCAGTTTTCATGATTCATTAATTCATTATTATTTATTCAATTAGCACATATTAGAGAATCAACTGTGTCAAGATACCATAAAATGCTATCCAAATTTTTAGGTTCGGGTCAAATGCTGCCTTCTCCATGAATTTTTTATGAGACCTTTCGTCGCAGGTACTCTTTCTTTGCTCTGCTTTCCTACTTTTTAATGTCCTTACATGATGATAAATATTATGTTACTTGTGTACATGTTTACTTCCTATGCTATAGGTCTTATTTATCATCAAATACCTAGACTGCACCTCTCTTGTACTTTATAAATAACTTAATAAATATGTACTAGAAAACATATAAAAATAGCAGTAGTATAAGACAATATATGATGTTATGCGGGCAGATGGGTGGTACAGATAATATATGTTCAAGGAATTAAGAGAAAGTGAATTGATGAGGAGGGACAACCCCTTGGATGTAGTCAGGGTGGTAATGAGTGGAGGCGGAGTGAAGGCATTTCAGGTGGAGGAAAAGCATTGGCAAGTGGCACATGTGGAAGAGACTATATCTTTGGGGAGCTGGGGGGAGATGATAGCCAGTAAGTAACCACTAGAGGATGAGACATTGCAAATGTCAAGCTAAGGCAATTAAATTCTTCTGAAAGCCAATGCTAGCTGCTCAAAAATGCTTGAGCAAGTGAGTGACAAGATTAAAGAGATATTTTAGGAAGATTTCTCAGTAATGATATGCAAAGTAGTAAGGGAGCCCAGCAGCGGGGCAATAAAGAAGAATTAGTTACTAGTGCAAGCATGTGTGAGCACCTCGCCCCAGGTATGAAGGCATGAGGCAATGGGACCAGAGCAGAGGAGAGGACTCCAAAGATTACAAAATGCAAGGATCGATAGGAGGGTATGACTGAGTTGAGGCATAGGAAAAGGGTGGAGTAAAAACCGATTCCAAGTTCTGGTGTTTGGATGACTTGGAAAATAGTGATATCATATATAATAATCAGAAAATCCATTTTGGAAGGAAAAGAATGCGTTCAGCTTTGGCCATTTCAGCTGGAGAAATGCACTGGAATGGGTGGGTACAGAGGAGACGGGTGTTCAAGTTCAGGACTGGAACTTAGGAAGGGGGTCCTAGGTAAGGAAGTAAATGCAGAGTCATCCAGCTACTTTCCCTTGTTACAAGCTCCTTGCTTGGCAGGACCAAGTCCTACTTGCTTTTTCTGTCTGCCTTTGCCTTTTGTAAAGCGCCTGGCGCATAGTAGGCATTTTGTGAATCTTTTTTTTTTGAAAGCTGCCTAGAATCATAAGCAGCCCTGTGCCACCTGTGTCTGTGTTCAAGGTACAAAGAAAGCACTTAAATGTGGAATTCACAAACCCATAAAATATTTAGGTAACAGGCTCAGTCTTCTCCCTCTCCTGGGAAATATTTTATTAGTACAAGTTACCAAATTCAGTTTTATAACTTACTTTAACTATAAAATATGTTGAAAGGCTTTAAGCCTGTTACAGGCAGGATGCCTCAGTTAATTGGTATTTTGTACTCGCTGAGCTCTCAGGACCCTTAAAATTCTAAGAAATCTATGTTTCTTGAAGTCAGGTAAATAAAACAGAACTTAGCTAAAATTACCAATCGTTGACATCTGACTGTGTTTTACACCACACACCTCTCTCTTTTGCTCCATGCTGCTCTGTAAAGTAATCCGGTACTGAAAATGATCACTGAGATTTGCAAACGGGACATTTCGGTTCAACTTCTGTAGCTTCGGGGTCTGCTTCTCCCCTCCCAGCCTGCGAGTACTGGAGCGATGCATCTTTCCACGGGTGCAGGGAAGAAATCAGTTCTCAGAGGTGCTGGACCGATGCCCGGTTGCTCGTGGAGAATTGTGCGGCCGCCAGCGCAGCTGCGCCCCTGGTTACACGCTGACCAAGAAAAGTCCCTTTCTATGCCCTGATTTCTTAGCCCGTAGACACTGAGGCACCAGGACGTTGTAGGGAATGGGGAGGCGTGCTGCCCTATAAGTATGACCTCCCCGAGTTGCCTCCCCCCCCCCCCGCCTTGCTCTGGCCTAGACTACAGTTTACACTAACTCAGTGCAGAGACAACACACAGAAGTCTCTTCTCTCTTCTGAAAGAGACACGCACCCCCACCAAGCTGCAGAGAAAGAAAGGACGGGTGGAATGATAGAAAAGGGCCTTTTTTTGGTTTCTGCTTGTAGTGGCTGGAGGAGGGGTGGCAGAGTAGCAGTAGGTGTGCTACCTCTTAGCTGTGTGACACTTTTCAAGTTAACTCTCCCACTCTGACCCTGCGTTTCCTCTTTGCAAAGTGTGGGTCTCCAACTAGATGATCTCTAAAGCCTCTTTCCTCTCCTAATATTCTATTCTTTTTTAATTTTATGAGATGAAAGAAAGTAAACACTTTAAGTTAGTCTTGTCATAATACCACTGGAGTACTAGGCCATGTCTAGGTCACAGATAAACACTTCTCTATGCTTTTTTAAGTACTTTGGGAAGATTAAAGAAAAAGTAAGGTCAGAGGATAAAGTTGTTCTTCGCATTTCTATTAAATTCGGGAAACCACAACCTTGATCTAGGTTCATAAATTGGCCAGAACCTGAGTGTTGAGGAGATAACCCCTTGTAGGCTGAACTTGTAGGCTGGCCTTGAACATGCTAGGCCTCGTGACCTGAAGGACTAAGTTACAGCATGGAGGCAAACCGGCTTTTGATGAAACTCTTCCATCTAGCTCTGCTTCTGGTTATTAGGGGGTGAGCTTTCGGTTGCCACTGTGAGTGAGAAATGGAGTCCGTGTAGACCCTTGGGGGGGGGGGGATTGGCCTCTCTCTGGTCATGCGTGTTGCTCGTGCTGAAATCCCATAAAATCCCCCAGGCAGCTTAATTCTGTGGTAGAACCAACTTGAATAATTAAACAAAGCAAGGACTTGACAACACTGCAGTTGTGGTACAACACAGCTGTGATTCCGTGAGCTCAGTGGGGAGAAGGAGTTGGGGGCATCTGTCACAGCAAAAGCGTGCTTTGGAACAAATAACAATTTAGCAGACATCCAATGTGCTACAGAATAGGGGCTATAAAGAATATGGTCTGTCAGGAGTGAATGGGTCATGGCATCTGTCTGGGGGGTGTTAAAGGGGCAGTTCACGTCCGCTAGGCCACGGGCATCTTATGAAACAAATCTCCGTGCCAGGGGTGGGTCACCACATGTTACTAGCCTTCTATAAACACTTACTAATTGGTTCATGGATGATCAGTTAGTAAACAGGGAAAAAGATCAGTCTTTGGCACAACTTAAACATAGATACCTTTTTTGTGTGTTTGTGATAACCCGAAAGATTGAAAAAGACTACAGACTCTTTGTCTATGAGATGTAACAGAAGTTGGTGTGTTTGAAAGAATTTCTTCCCTGTTGCCTTTTCCTGCTGGGTAAGGTTTTAAAAAAGTAAAAATGATTCCTAAGAAGCAACAAATTTTCAGATGCTGGACTCTGATTCTCTGCATTGCAAAAGGATTCTCTTTTATTTTATCTAGAATGTGATGGCTCTTTGTGTTCCCAAGCAGGACAGGGGATGCTTTTCAATAATTGTTTCCTCCCCAGTCACAGTCAGCTCTGCAGAAGCCATTTGTACAGCGAGCATGATCTGCTGAGCAAGTGAGAACCTGAGCCTGTTAAGCATTGGAACAATCCTACGACACTGTATCTCCACAGAGCAGAAATGAGCTAGGATCTTACTGTTAAATACCTTTGAACTGCAGGGCTCAGCTACATAAATAGATCAGCATGTGACTCTAAAAAGCAGTAATAGTAATATGCGATTTGTATATCTGACTTCAGAAATCTCCAAGAAAAGTTACTGTCAGGCTTTTTCGTGTGTGATTAATATAACTGCAATCATAGTTGTTTTCTAAACAAAAAAAAAATCAGTGTCCCTCAGAATTCAATTTTTTCTCATTTTTAACAGGGGCAATTTATGTAGCTTAAGATCACAATAAAGTTCTGAAGGCACATATTTCAGATATTATGAAAGATGTGTGAAAATATTAAATATTGATTTTTTTTAACTCTTTAAAATCTTTCTTTTGATCTGGGCTGTCTTGCATTGATTTTTTTCTCCTGTTTTCATTTCTTTTTCCCATTTTTCCCTTCTTGACTTCTGTCTCCTCTTTTGGAGACGTCCCCTCTTGTCCACTCTGAATCCGCACAGCATTTTGTTGTTTCTCCATCAGATGATGTCTTCATCCTGATCTGCTGACCACAGCACCAACCAGGTGTCTGTCCACCACTCTGGTCCCACATCCATCAGACTAGTGGTGTGTCTGCTGCAATGATAGCTACTCAGATCATTTTCTACAGAAAGTTCTCTTCCCTTAGGTCCAAATGTGAGCCACCCTACTCAAAACGCTGCCCCGTGTTCTCCCCTGGCCAGTCCCAGAACCCGGCATTCCCATGCCCATGACAGATCCTTCCATTCTTAGTTATCCCACGCCTATAACTTTATTCGGTCTCCCTACGTGAAGTTTCTCAACTTTGATCACTACAACATATTTCAGAACAAAAATTACTTTCTGGTGTGTTTGTAAACTCACTTCGCTTCGAATTCTTTCATCAGATTTTTCTCATGTTTAGCTTTACCTTTAATTTATCCATATGTAATTTTTAAAGGGCAAAGCTCCCAGACTCCCATTACTTAAGTTTCTTCATTGTTGGCTACATATACTTTTTCTATAAGGTCTTGGCCATTGGCAGTCACATCCCTTCCACGGACCTACTGCCGGATGTGCTCAACCTCCTTTCCTCTGTTCTGGACTGCACTCTGTCCTTTTTGTTGCCAAATCCACTTCTAGATGGAGCAGTGGCTTAGAGCTTGGGTGCTAGGGGCGAGACAGCCTGGGTTCAAATTCTAGCTCTGGCATTTACTAGCTGATTCCTGTTGTGCAGGACACTTAAACTCTCTGAACCTCAATATCTTCATCTTGATATCACCTTACTTGATAAGGCTGTTGTGAAGACTGAATGAGTCAATACACATAGAGCTTAGAATCCATCTTCACAAGGTGAACACTACTTATTCACACACATTCAGCGTTACACTGGTCTTCACTGTCTGAAGCTATGTCTCACCCCAGTCTTTTTTCTTTTCAGTCTCTGAGGATTGAACACAAGATTCTGCACAACAAATATTTGTTGAAATCATCTAGACAGTGTTGGGAGACAGCTGACTTCTGTGGATTTGGGACTTGCCTCTTGGTTGCCTGAGAACAGAACAGGGCACTATCATCTGTCATATGTCTTATGCTGTGTCCTTGGTCCCTATGAGAGGGCCTGACATTTGGCAAATGCTCAAGATTTGTTATAAATGTTTGAATAAATACATAAATGAATGAATGAATGAAATTGTCTATTCAAAGTTTAATACAGGAACCACTTGAGTCACAATAAAATAATATAATTTCATTTTAAATTAGAAATCATTTTTAGTGTTAGAAATAATAGTATATATAAATAGAAAACATGTATAAAGTATATAATATATATTCACATATAAAATATGCATATATGCAATATATAGTATATCTGTTAAGTATATATATTATAAAACTATATATATATTATATATGCATATATATTTGAAAAGTAAAACAAAAAAAGATAAAACATACACAATCCCATAACTGAAAATATCTATATTTTCCTCATATGTATGTGTAGATTTTAAAAAAAAGTATAGATTTAAAAATAATGAAATTAGATCATACTGTACCTATTTAATAAACTCCACTGTTTTGTTTAGTTACACCTGCAGTGTGAACTAGATATCTACTCTATAATAAACACCAAAAGTGGGTTACAAAGTCCATTGAATTTTTGTTTTTTTCTTCTTTCTACACTACTCTTTCGGTCCCACTTTCCTTACCCCTATGGTGTCTAGTCGGAAATGTCACAATTTAAAATTTCCAAGAGGGGGAGGTTTAACTTATACTAGGACATAATAACATTCCAGAAAATATGCTTAATAACTTTGTCTTACTCTACGACTTTGATTTTCCTTTTAGCTTGATTTTATTAAATTTTATTTTACATGGATTTATAGCTGAAATTCCGCATTGATTTTAGAACCAACACCAAAATTAAGGATTTAGCAATTGAGCATACAAGTGGTGCACACTTTGATAGATGTTTTCAAGGAGATCAAAACATTTTGCTTTCTATTTAGCAAATGTACCGTTCAGCTGTATTTTGGTGGGGGGGTGTCTCACAAGTAGCTAAGAGAAAGCAAGGACACTGCTGCTTCTTCCCAATTCCATTTTTGTTGACAAAGGACTTTCAGTTTTAAAGGTCAGGATAATGTCAAAATGGCTGAACAAAAGGGCACAACAATTGACCGAAACATGACAGTGATTTAACCAAGAAGCCATCAGTTTACATTGTAAGTGGGGTAAAAGTAATAGAGAAGGTGTTGGATCAAAGGAACAGTGTGGGCCCCACTGATGAAAGCCTTAGGTAACTGTTGCATGGGGCATGCACCTTCACCTGGCCTTGTGGGTGTCCGGGACAGCCCCATGGCCTGTCTGGCCTTGAACCAGGAAGTCAGGTTGTCAGTAAGCTCTCTGCTTTCACAAATATTTACGAACCACCACCATCTACTCTTATTGCAATAGAAATTAAAAAAAAAAAAAAAGGGAAAAACCATTTTAAAAAGCAACATGAATTTCAGTTTCAGGTTTATGAGGTACTATAGATAAAGAGTTATAATGAAAGGGCTTTTGTTTTGTTTTGTTTTATTTTAAAACAGCAAGATTTTTGTTTCTCTTGATTCACTGAAACAGCATAAAAAGTAAATGTTTAACAAGAGCTCAAGGATAAGAAGTAAATTTCAGATAGAACCTATAAGTGAAAGTAATACACATATCCAATTTACAAGTTGAGCTGAGCTTTGAGTCTGGAAGATACGGGGATAGAATGAGGAGAAAAGGCAGTAATACTGACATATCTAATTAAGGGTTATTGGGGTAATTTAATTATGCTAAGGATAAATAATATTTAATGAAATGACAAAGATATCTAATACTGCAGAAATGGACGATTTCTATAAGGTCCCTACAAACCATACCTTTAACCCAAAGAAAATTACAATGTATATACCAGAGTGTCCTTGTAATAGTTTTGAATAACTGTGGCATGTTTTCTTAGTCCAATGGTTAATGTCATGGGCAAGTCAGAGCTATTTCATTATTCCAAAGGTTCTGTGAAAGGAGTTTTTAGTAATGGCTCTATAGCTACTCATAGAAAAGTACATTTTTTGTGACACCAAATTTTATTTTCTTGGAGTTTGTCTTCAAAACGTGTAATGTTTATAAAGAGAATGACACTCTGAATGCACAGTGCAGCTTCACCTGGTCAGTTTCATTTCTCCCTCCCTTTAAATCTGTTCGAGGCTATGCAACACCAACAGAATGGAATGATTACTGAAGTATTTACTTTGTAAAGATACTAATTTTCCAACAGACTTTTCATACATTAGAAGGTCCTTGGGAATCAAATCTTATCTGTCTTTTTCTTTCTCCCTGCCCTCTAGCTCCCTGTTTGGTAGAAGTTGTAAAGTAAATTGTTTCAATGTCCTTGAACATTTTGTTCATATACTTTGAAAAAATGATGTTTTTCCAGGTACTATATTACAAAAAGAAAAAGAGGGCTTGTTAGTCCAGGTTCTGTATAAAACTTCTCAGTCTTCCAATTTATGAATGCACAGATTACTAGAATATTAAAACTACGTAGAAAGACTTTTAATGAACCCTTCAATTTACTAGAATTAGAAGATATTTAAGGGGCACCTGGCTGGTTCAGTTAGTAAAGCATATGACTCTTGATCTCAGGGTTGTGGGTTTGTGCCTCATGTTGAGTGCAGAAATTACTTAAAAAAATAAAATATATTTTTTAAAGAAGATATTTAAGAGATCACTTAGTTTAGCTCTGAACCTAAACTAAATATTATCAATTTTTTTCTTAATATAAATATGATATAGCAGTTCCATGCAAACATTTGTGAAAAAAAATACATCTGTGTATTTATCCAAATCAATACACGGTTTAGTTTTGTCTGTTTTTTCAACTTGATGTTAAGTGGGGATCATAAGTGCCACCAACAGAGTTTATCTTCTGATTGTTCTACCATCCTTGCAAACACTTGATATTGGTGAACTTTATTATTTTTTTTATTGGCGTGTAGTTGACACACCGTGTTATATTAGTTTCAGGTGTGCAACTTAGTGAGCTAACAAGTTTGTACTTTCTGGTGTGTCCACCACAAGTGTAGTCTGTCCATCTGTCCCGTTACATCGTTGCATCATTACTACACTATCATTGACTGTGTTCTTCATGCTGCGCCTGTGATTCCTTGTGACTTACTCATTCCATAACTGGCAGCCTATATCTTTCACTCCCTTTCATTCATTTGCAACCCCCCACCCCCTGATACCAACAAACATAAAGATTTTTGCTTCTCTGGTATTTGGAAATGGTATCTTGCAATTTTAATTTGCATTCCATGATAACTAACAGGATTGAACATCTTTGAACATCTTTTACTATTTTTTCATACATTTCTGTTTTCTTTTCACTTACGCCTATTTTCCTATTGGGTTGTTAATATTCTTCTTAAAATATACAGAAAATTTTCATATGTTTGGATGCCACTCCTTTGTCAATTATGCTTTGCAACTATATTTTCTCAATTAAACTTACAAGGTATGTATATTTTATCATGGAGATTTTACAAACTGTATTTTGCAAAGTGAATAGGCTTAAGTGTACAGAACTACTGTATATGTGTATACCCAGATCGCCATCACTTATATCAGGATATAAGTCACCTCCAGGACTTCAATAGAATTGCTTATGTTTCCCTTCTAGTTGAAACTCCTGAACTGCACATACTCACAGTTCTCTACTGTGAGTTAAACTCTGGTTTAATTTTATTTGTTGTTAACTCTTAATGAATGGAATCATATCTACTATTTTTACCTGGTTTCTTTCACCCAACATTGTATTTGAGAAATGTGTGTAAAAATACTCTTCTTTTTTATGGCTGTATAGTATTCCACTGTGTGGCCATTTTGTAATTTTTCATTCTACAGTTGACATGCATGTGGGTTCATGTGTCAGGTGATTCAACATTCTTGCTATAAACATTCCTGTCCTTGTCTTTTGATGAACAGCAGTCCTCATTTTCCTTGGATTTACACCCAGGAGTGGATACATTGGGTATTGGTGTATGCATGTTTGGCTGTAGTAGATATAACCAGACAGTTTGCCAGAGTGGTGGTACCAACATGTACTGTCAACAGCAGTGTAAGATTTTCAGTTGCTTTATGCTCTCGTCAACATTTGGTATGGCTATTCCTTGAACTTTAGCCACATGTATGAGATTGTTTAACCAAATAGCCTCATTTTCTCTTTAATGTGCATTCTCCTACTGACTAATGATATTGAACAACTTTTCACAGGCTTAATGGTCATTCATAATTTTCTTTTATGAAGTGCTACCATCTTTTGCTCTTTTTTTTGAATTATCAGTTATTCTGATTTTGATTGTATTTCTTTGTAAACTACGGATTCAAGTCCATGGTTAGACACATGTAACACAACTATCTTCTTTCAGTTTATACTTGCCCTTTCATTCTCTTCATGTTGTATTTTGATGAACAGATGTTCTTAATTTTAATGATAACCAATTTATTATTTTTATAATAATGCTTAACATTACATTAAAGATTCATCTTTAAGAAATCTTTGCCTATGCCAAGGTTATACGTTTTCAATCTAGAAGTTTGACTGTTTCACCTTTCATGTTTTGATCTATAATACATTTTGAAAAAAATTTTTTAAGTAGGCTCCATGCCCATTGTGGAGCTTGAACTCATAATCCCAAGATCAAGAGTCGCATGCTCTATGGACCAAACCAGCCCCACCCTGTTTTGAAATTTTTTTTTGTATTATAGTGTGAGGAAGTCAGATTTCCTATTTTTCTTCCTATATGGATACCAAATTGACCCAGCAATTTCAACAAACTGTTGAAACATTTTTCACTGAATTGCAGTGACATCTTTGTCATAAATCAAATGATTCTATGCATGCGCCTCCTATGCTATTCTGTTCTATTAACATGTATATCCTCCATGCACCTTTTGATAGGTAATATTTCTAAAATATGGACAGATATATCAGTCTTTTTCTTTATAGTTTACACACTGCTATGTCTTCCCTAACTCAAAGTAATAACGATGTATTTCCATATTGTGTCCTGAAAGTTTTATAGTTTTATCTATCAAAATTTTAAAAACTTTTAGAATTTAAGTATTTAATCAACTTACAACTGATTTTTGAGACTGATTTGAAGTAGAAACCCAGTTCTACTTTATTCCACAGATATTTGAATTATCCCTATATTATATATGGAATAACCCTTTTTTGTTTCTTCTTTGAGCTCCTATTCCAGCTCTGTCATAGAACTTTCCATATACTCATGGGTTTTTTTCTAGACTCTATGTTTTGCTCCATTAGTCTATTTCTCTATTCTTGTATTAGGACCACACCACCCTAATGACCGGATTTCCAAAATTTCCAACACTTTACTTCTTTAAAGAATATCTTGAAAATTTTTGGCCATTTGTAGCTCCATATGAATTAGAATAAATTGTCAATTCCACAAAAATCCTTGTTAGGATTTTCTTTGGGTTTTTTTTGTATCTACAAGCTAATTTAATGAGAATTGTCATCTCTATAATATTAAATTTCCCTATAGATGTATGTATTTCTGAAGATTTTTTTAAGATTTTCTATAATGTCTTATATAATTATCTTCATGAGGGTATTATACTTTATTTGTTAGATAACATATGGATCTTATATTTTTGTTATTATTACAAATAATATATTCTTTACTGTCTTAATCATGAAGTTTAATATATATAGAAAAGACACATGTAGTTAGAGTTTAACAGATAATTTTGAAAATTTTTTTAAAGTTTATTTGTTTATTTTGAGAGAGAGAAAGAGAGAGAGAGAGAACACAAGCAGGCTCTGTACTGTCAGCACAGCACAGAGACCAACTTGGGCTTGAACTCACAAACCGTGAGATCATGACCTGAGCCAACACCAAGAGTTGGACGCTTAACCGATTGAGCAACCCAGGTGGCCCAGTTTAACAAATAATTTTAAAGTGAACATTCATGTTAACAGTATTCAAGTCAAACAATAGGATATTTCTAGCCTTATAGTAAATATTCCAAGTTGCAACCCTGGTCCCTTCCAGAAGTAACTACTATCCTGACTTTTTAAATAATTACAAATTTATTTTATTTTATTTTATTTTTAGTTTTAACACCTAGATATACCATCTTAAATAATGTACTTTACTTTTGCCTGTTTTTGAACTTCATATGAATGGGATCTTTATGCATTTTCTGTCGTGTTTCTTTTATTCAATATTATGTTTGTATGATTCATCCATGTTGTAATAGTATCTGTTTTAAAAACTAGATTTTTTAACATTTTGTTTCTGGAGGTTAGAAATTCAGTTGATTTTGCCCATTAATTTTGCATATAAGGCAATGATTTTCAGACTTTATTTATTTATTTTTTATTAATTTTTTAAATTTACATCCAAGTTAGTTAGCATATAGTGGAACAATGATTTCAAGAATAGATTCCTTAATGCCCCTTACCCATTTAGCCCATCCCCCTCCCACCCCTTCCCAGTAACCCTCTGTTTGTTCTCCATATTTAAGAGTCTTTTATGTTTTTGTCCCCCTCCCTGTTTTTATATTATTTTTGCTTCCCTTCCCTTATGTTCATCTGTTTTGTATCTTAAAGTCCTCATATGAGTGAAGTCATATGATATTTGTCTTTGTCTGACTGACTAATTTCACTTAGCATGATACCCTCTAGTTCCTTACATATAGTTGCAAATGGCAAGGTTTCATTCTTTTTTATTGCTGAGTAATACTCCATTGTGTATATATATATATATATATATATATATATATATAT
>CM053577.1:47113118-47140651 GCA_028646485.1 Cryptoprocta ferox
CATCTTCTTTATCCATTCCTCTGTCAATGGACATTTGGGCTCTTTCCATACTTTGGCTATTGTCGATAGTGCTGCTATAAACATTGGGTGCATGTGTCCCTTTGAAACAGCACACCTGTATCCCTTGGATAAATACCTAGGACTGCAATTGCTGGGCCGTAGGGCAGTTCTATTTTTAATTTTTTGAGGAATCTCCATACTGTTTTCCAGAGTGGCTGCACCAGTTTGCATTCCCACCAGCAGTGCAAAAGAGATCCTCTTTCTCCGCATCCTTGCCAGCATCTGTTGTTGCCCGACTTGTTGATATTTTCAGACTTTAAACAACAGGCAATGCAGAACTGTCACCCTTGAGAGAAGGAAAATAAATGAGGAGGGCCCTATAAATGCCGATTTGCTACCTGGGGAGAATTTCAGGCTGAAGTACAGTGAGAACCTGAACAGCCTGGCAGGCTCCTTGAATTCAGAATACTGAGCTCAAAATTCAAAGGTACCAGGGCTGCTAGAATTCTCAAGGCAGAGCAGCACAGATGAAAAGAGCTGAGCGGCACCTGAGTGACTCAGTTAAGTGTTGAACTCTCGATTTCCGCTCAGGTCATGATCCCAGGGTTGTGGGACTGAGCCCTGCTAGCAGTCTCTCTTCCCTCTCCCTCTGCCAATCACCAGCTTATGTGTGCACTCGCTCACTCTGTCTCTATCTCTCTCTCAAAAAAAAAAAAGAGAGAGAGAGAGAGTGAGCTGAAAAGAACTCTCTCTCAAAAATAAGTCTCTCTCAAAAATAAATAAACATTTAAAAAAACTAAAAAAGAAAAACAGAAAGAAAGAAAGAAATATTTTTCCTGGCACACCTGGGTGGCTCAGTCAGTTAAGCGTGCAACTTTGTCTCAGGTCATGATCTCAAGGTGTGCGAGTTCAAGTCCCACATCAGGCTTTTGCTGTCTGCCCAGAGCCCGCTTCTGTTCCTCTGTACCCCTCTTTCTCTGCCCCTTCCCTGCTGGTTCTCCCTCTCAAAATAAATAAATAAACTTGAAAAAAAATTTTTCCCTCCAAGTTTTGAAGACATTAATTCTCTAATTTTTCACTAAAAGTGTTATTATTCGAAATCCAATGCTATTTTTAATAATTTATTTATTTTTACCTTTTTTTTACTGTTTATTTATTTTTGAGAGAGAGAGACAGAGTGTGAGCAGGGGAGAGGGGCAGAGAGAGAGGGAGACACAGACTCTGAAGCAGGCTCCAGGCTCTGAGCTGTCAGCACAGAGCCTGACGTAGGGCTCAAACTCACAAACCATGAGATCATGACCTGAGCCGAAGTCAGACGCTTAATCGACTGAACCACCCAGGTGCCCCAGAATTTAATGCTATTTTTATGTAATCTTCTGGAAACTTACAGAATCTTCTCTTTGTTCCGAGTGATCTGCAGTTTCACAGTGATGTGCCTTGGTGTGCCATTGTGCTTTGAAATTGAATCCAGAAGTCCATGCTTATTAGTTCTGGAAATTTCTTATATTATTTCTTTAATAATGTCCTGTCTGCCAATTTAGCTGAGCTTTCTTTTCAGACTTTCTGTTATTCAGATATTGAAATCCTGCATTGATCCTCTAATTATCTTATCTTTTCTCCACTATTTTCAACCCCTTTATCTTTTCATTCTACTTTCTTGGAGATTTTTTCAACTTTATCTTCCAACCTTTCCCTTGTTTTTGCTTTGTTTTGTGTTTCCATGTTATTTTTAGATTTCCAGAGCTCTTTAATGAATGTATTTTTCTTTCTTCCTTTCTTTCTTTTCTCTCTCTCCCTCTTTCCTCCCTTCCTTCCTGTGTATCGTTTTTTTTGTTTTTATTTATTTTTTTTTTTGAGAGAGAAAGAGAGAGAGTGAGCAGGGGAGGGGCATACAGAGGGGGGACAGAGGATCCAAAGAGGGCTCTGTCCTGACAGAAGACAGCCTGATGTGGGGCTCAAACTCATGAATCGGGAGATCATGACCTGAGACAAAGTCAGATACTCAACCAACTAAGCCAACCAGGAGCCCCTGTAGCTTTTTGTTTTTTAAAAAAATCTTTTTATTTGTTTTACTGCCTCCTGCATTTTCCCCCTGTGCTGTACTGTTTTTTCCACCTATGAGCTTGTTAGAAGTTTTTTTTTTTTTAATGTCTATTTATTTTAAGAGAGAGAGAGCGAGAGAGAGCAGGGGAGGTTCAGAGAAAGAGGGAAAGAGGATCCCAAACAGGCTCTGTACTGTCAGAGCTCAAAGCCTGACCTGGGGCTCAAACTCATGAACTGTAAGATCATGACCGGAGCCGAAACCAAGAGTCAGCTGCTTAACCGCCTGAGCCATGCAGGCGCCCCTCTTGTTAGGGGTTTTAACCAAATGTCTAAGGATCCTTGACTATTTATTCATATTATGAGTGAAGCACTAAAAAGCTAATTAGAATCTGGGAACAGGAGTTTCACCATTACAACTTCTGCACTAGAATTCTAGTAAGTCCTCTGAAACAAGTTTATTTCAGAAAATTTCTTTCTATTACTAACTTGTAAGATGAAAAAAAAAAACTGGGATGATTTTGTATTTCAACAATGTTTTCTTGGCATTTACTGAAGTCATCATATACTCTTTAACCTTTAATCTGTCAGTGTAGTTTCCTAATGGTAGGGTTTCTAACAGCGGTATTTCAGAAAGGCTTTGCTGCCCTTCTCCAAGGGGAAGCTAAAATTTTCTACTTTTTAAGAAAAGGGTGGGAAGGTTGACATTGCCATTCATGCTGCCTGTGTTTAGGGCTGGCACTGCCCTTTCTTCACCCTATGCCCTGCAGAAGTTATGCTTTTCCTTTTCAAAACAAGAATTTGGCCAAGAAAAATTATGGCATACTTTAAGGAGTCAACTAAGTTTGTTGTGATCCTTACACTTTTGGTGTTTAATATGGTTTTTGCTTCCTAAACAGCCCATGTGGAATTCAGTCCCCTCATGATAAGTAAGGCATTGCATTTGACGCATTTTAAGGATGAGAAAAGGTATTTACAAAATTTTTTTCCTGTGAGCCCCTCATCTGTGGTTTAGCTACTTTCCTTACCACAGCATAGTTTTCCTCCTACTCTTTATTGTCACATGGCAATCAAAAGACCATGCTTTTTTTCCCCCTTGCAGTACTGTGCTCCTCCACATACTTCCCTAAAGAAGAAGGAAGAGTCAGAGGACTATTCTAATCATTAGTAGTAGCTGTGAAAGAGTGAGTTGCATGACATACCAAAGGACATTTAGCTAAGATTCTTCCTTGAGCATTAAGCTAAGTATTTTACGCAGAAATCTAAATAGTGACTGGTAGTGTGAAAACAATGAGAGATGGCTTTAAGATGTGATGGAAGAGGCCTACACCTGAGAAAGAAGCCAGGAGGCCCTAGGCTCATTTCTGTCATCACTGGCAAGTCATTGGCCCCACTGGCCCTTAGTTTCTGTGTATATTAAATAAGGAGGGTTGACTTCACTAGATCACCCTCATGGTCTTTTTGGGCTCTGATATTATTTTGTGCTCAAAGCAATATCAACTCTAGAAAATATTCAGTAAGACATTTCCACTTTATTCTCTAAATATGAAAGCTTCATTAAAATTACAATATTCCAGGAGCACCTGGGTGGCTCAGTCGGTTGAGCATCCAACTTCAGCTCAGGTCATGACCTCATGATTTGTGAGTTCGAGCCCCACATCGGGCTCTGTGCTGACAGCTCAGAGCCTGGAGCCTGCTTCAGATTCTGTGTCTCCTCCTTTCTCTGCCCTTCCCTTGATCATGCTCTCTCTCTGTCTCTCAATGATAAATAAATATTAAAATTTTTTTTAATTACAATATTCCAGAATTGAATATTTTCCTCTTCACTACAAATACTGTTTTGTTTTTAAGTATATGAAATATAAGCCTTCCTGGAGAACCCTAAAATATCCTCTATAGTAGGCACAGAAGACACCCCCTAGGATGCCCGTATCCTAATCCCCAAAACCTGTTAATACGTTACCTTACATAGCATATGTACATACATATGTTACTTACATAGATGTGAGTAAATTAGGGATCTCCAGATGGAGAAGTTAGCCTGGATTGTCTAGGTGGGTTCAATCTAATCACAAGGGTCCTTATATATGGAAGAGGAAAGGAAAGAGGCTGGAGTGATGTGATGTGAGAAATGAACCTACTACTACTGGCTTTGAACATGAATGAAGGGACCCATCAGCCAAGGAACGTGGGCAGCTTCTAAGAGCTGGGAAAGTCAAAGAAATGGATTCTCCCCTAGAACCTCCAGACGGAATGCAGCCCTTTGAAACTTTGATGTTAGCCCCATGAAACACATTTTAGTTTTCTAAACTCCAGAGCTATGAGATAATCAGTCTGTTTCGTCTCAAGCTACTATGTTTGTGATAATTTGTTGCAGCAACAATGGGAAACTAGCACAATTTGTCATTATATCGAGCAAATGTACCCCAGTCTTTAATGTATTTCTATGCATGTTGTTCACATGTGTGGTAGCAAACACTTCCATTCTGCCTTAATAATCAGGAATGATTCCATGCTAGTTGTTTATATTATAGCTAAAGCAATACCTAGCAAATTGATTAACTATGCTTCTGTGTACTATTCTATTCCTACATTTAATTATTCCCTGGGACTACCTTTTTATTCTTAGAATTCCTAGAATATTGGATCTGGAGAGAACCATAAATATGATTTAATAAAATGAAATCCTCTTTTCACAGGAGAGGAAATTATTACCTGTTGAGCTTAAACCCATGAGTTTCCCATAATCATCCAGCTAGTTGCTTATAACACTAAGATCAAAAGTGAAGACTTCTGGCTCCCAGTCTAGGGTTTGTCTCACTGCACCATATTCTTTCCAACGGAAAGTGTTAGGATATGAAAATATTTAATAAATCTGGCCTCTTAATGTGAAACATGAGGGAGTGTGAAATCCAAGTGTGCCTTGTGTAGTTCAACTCATTTTCACCTGAGAAACAGTATAACACAGTGGTTCTGACCCGGGACCCCAAAGGGTCTATATAGTACCCTCTACGTAAATCCCATCTCTAATACTTCCCAGCAATGGGACCCTAGTTGAGTTATTTAATGTCTCCATGCCTCCATTTCTTTATCTGTGAAATGGAGGTGGTAATTGTACCAAGCTCATAAGGCTGTGGGAGATTTAAATACATGAATAAATGTAAATCTCATAGGAAAAGGTCTGGACCATATTTACTACCAAGTAATTAGGAGCAATTATATTATTAACAGTAGGCTATATAATAAAGACAAACTATTTTAGTTGAACAAAACAACACTTTTATTAATATTAATATTATTAATATTTGTTCCTGCTGTGCTTATTTAGCCACGTCCTGTGGTGAAGGCGTGAACACTTAATCCTAAAACAGGGCCCATTGTTGGGGTAAATTGCCTGTAGACTGAAAATCTTGTACTCTTCCGTGCCATCAGATATTTTGTGGACAATTAGCACATGACTATCATGAGTGCTCTTGCTAATTAAAGTCACATTAATACCAAAGAAGTGTACAATGGCTGGTTCTATACTGTCATTTCTGCAAGCCGCATTGTTTCAAGGACAAAGCGGCTGATGTACTGTTTCTTTTCTTTCATAATGCTGAGCATGGGTAACTGATAGACTTGCTTAGGCTGGCAAACTTTTGAGCAGAAGTGCTAGATTTGTATGCCTCTTCGAGAATCGGGCAGTTTGAAGCTAAAGTGAGCTAGGAAAGAAACAGGAAGTGAAAAAGAAGAACGGAAAGACATAGGTAGATAGAGGAAGAAAAAAGAGGAAGGAGAAAAGAAGGAGGCTTGAAAGGACATGAAAGATAAATGAAACCACTTAAATGGAGAAGAGTTTAAGAGTCAAACAGGAGACGCTCCAGGCAGAAAGGTTTTCTACTGAAGTGTTTCTGATGCCAGACCAGTGCTTCACAGGCTGTAATGTACATCAGAATCAACTGGAAGACTTGTTAGAACAATTTCCCGAGTCTCATCTGCAGAGATCCTGATCCAATATGTTAGCGTGGAGCCTAACGCAAATTCTAACAAGCCCAGAGGGGACACTGAGACTGCTGGTCTGAGGACATTTGGAGAACTTCTGGGTTATATTATATTCACACAAAATAAAAATAGTAGTTCTCTGCTTTCTTTTTAATTGAGCTATGGTTTTTAAATTTTTTTTTGTTAACGTTTTATTTATTTTTTAGAGAGCCAGAGAGACAGTGTGAGCAAGGGAGGGTCAGAGAGAGAGAGACACACAGAATCGGAAGATAGGCTCCAGGCTCTGAGCTAGCTGTCAGCACAGTGCCCGACGCGGGGCTCGAACCCACTAACTGTGAGATCATGACCTGAGCCGAAGTCGGACACCCAACCAACTGAGCCACCCAGGCGCCCTGCACTATGTTTTTATACATAGTAAATTGCACAGATTATAATGGTCTTAGTTTCCTAGGGTAAGCAATTCCCTACTAAGTCATGTGAAGATTTACCTGTTCCCGTATATTGGTTTCATCAAGGATAGCAGGAGACTTTTTTGAATACAGTCTTAGTGTCCTAGAATAATAAAATAAACTTCAGGAAGCTTTTTAGCTCTTTGAATAAAAACATATATGCTATAACCTGGAATTGGATGCCAAAAGACTAGAAAGCACCTACATTATCTTGTTTATTCCAGGATTCCAGGAATATTCCTAGGCTCATCTAAGCTATAGCCCATTTTCTATCTCTTATTTATTACTCCATTTGAGAGGAGGAAATTTAGGTGTGTTATATTGAATTCTCTCCCATTCTTTAAATTAGCCATTCACTGGATTTATGTAATACATAATCTGAGACGTTGGCCAAGGAAGTTGTTGAGATTGAAATCCTTTAGCAGTGCTTCTAAACTTCAATGTGCATCTGAACCCCTAGGGTCTCGTTAAAAACGCAGATTTTGATTCAGTGAGCCAGACGTGGGGTTCAAAATTCTGTGTGTGTAAGAAGTTCTCAAATAATATTGATGTTGTGAGTCCACGGATCACATTCGCAGTAGTAAGGCCCCTGTCTGGTGTGTGTAGATGGTTCTCTAACTTTACCAAGTGCCAGATGGATGGAGGACTTGCTAGAACATGGAGTTTTGGCCTCCATCCCTAAGTATCTGATTCAGTGGGAATGAGGCCTGAGGATTCAAATTTCTAAATTCTCAGATGATGCTGGGCAAAGTGCAGGGAACACACTCTGACAGCTAATGATCTATTAACCACCCCTCTCATTTTGCTGAGGCTAATAGACTTGCCGGCAATTGACACTGCTCCTAGGTAACATCTACCTTCCTTCAAAGAGCTCTGAAAAAATCACTAGTGGTCTCTTCAAGGACAAACCCAATGGATAACTTTTGGTCTTCACATTTCTTGGCTTCTAGGGGGCTTCTGACTGTGGTTACCCCCCTCTTGAGACCCTCATCTGTCTAGGTTATAGTCAGAATTTTCTCTGTTTGCTTCCTACTTTTCTGACTCAGACTCTGTTCTAATCTCAGACTCTTGCGTAAATTTCTCTTTTTATCGATCCCTGTGCTTTAGCCCCACACATGTGCCTTTAGTTCAGCCCCTTATCATCTGCCATCTAGACCGTGTCACAACTCTTCTACTGAATCCTTCTGCCTTGGTCGAGTCTCCAAGCCATTCTTCCACCTCTACCAGAGCAATCTTTATAAAATATGGGAGTGATGGTATTCTCACCCTGCATAAAACCCTTGGTGGCTTCCTATTTGCCACGTGATGCCTTCCAAACTCTTCAGCTTGGCTAATATGGATCCCTCTAATCTGGCTTCTCTCACCTTTTCTCTCACCACACCTACACTGGAATTTTACAACAATCAATTCCCATTGCAGCTACACAATTTCATGCTCCTTTCTCTTCCAAGAATTCCTTCCTTCCCATTCTTCCCAAATTGCTTAACCAGCAAACACCTCAACTTTCATGTGTCCCTCCTCTTGAATCCTGCTGGGACCATCCCAGGAAGGCGTCACTTCTCTCTTGTTATGCTCACCCATGATGATGATATCAGTAATACCAGATTATAAAACTCTTGAGAACAAAAAAAATTATTCTTTCAGCTCTGTGTTCCTGGTGCATGGCTCAGTGCCTGACGCGCCACCTTGTTTTCTGAACAAATGAATGAATAAGTGATTGAGGGAGAAGCCGCTGATAAATACCTTTGGTGACTGCATTAGTCTCCTGAGTCCGCTTAACACAAAAGAAATGTATTCCCTCTGAGTGCTGGAGGCCAGAAGCCTCAAATCAAGGGGTTGGTGGGCCGCACACTCTCTGGAGGTTCTAAGGAGAGATTCCTTCCCTTTCTTTTCTAGACCAGCTATTCCTTGGATGATGGCTGTATCACTTCAATCTCTGTTCCATTTTCTTGCCTTCTATTCTATCTCTTATAAGGACACTTATTGTTTTTAGAGTCCATCTGGATAGTCCAGGAGGATCTCATCTTGAGATGCTTACCTTTATCTCCAAAGACCCTTTTTCCAAATAAGGTCCCATCACAGGTTCTGGTTGTTAGGACCTAGACATAACTTGCTGGGGGCCACCATTCAACCCACTGGAGTGATTATGAGAAAAACAAAGATGGGGGCACCCGAGTGGCTCAGTCGGTTAAGCATCTGTCTTTGGCCCAGATCATGATCTTGCAGTTGGTGAGTTCGAGCCCTGTGTCAGGCTCTGTGTTGACAATTCAGAGCCTGGAGCCTGCTTCTGGTTTCGTGTCTCCCTTTCTCTCTGCCCCTCCCACGCTCATACTCTGTCTCTGTCTCTGTCTCTCTCAAAAATAAATAAACATTAAAAAAAAGCCTTCTTTAAAAATACAAACAAAAAACAAAGATGGTATCCATACGTAGAAATTGGAGACAGGTAATCTTCATCTTCCTTCTAGATCCCACATAATAACAATGGATAGAAGATGGTAGACATGTACTCTGTTACTGCAGTTCTCTTCAAATCAGTTATCATCCAAAGCAAACTTATTTTTCTTTAAAAAATAAAATCATTAAGTGTGTGTGTGTGTGTGTGTGTGTGTGTGTGTGTGTGTGTGTGTGTTAGGTGCATTGGTTCAAGCACTAAGAATATTCTCCTTTTTACCTAAATCATATTAACTCCTTCTCCCTAAGCTTAAAAAATAAAACACAAGCATCTCATCTACTGGTCTTTGAGAAGTAATCCTTTCTGAACACATTTTGGTTTTCTTATAACTTCACATTTGTCCTGGAGGTGAGGAAATGATCTCATTCCTGGTATAGTACCTTGCCTTTGTCAGCACTGGGGACTTAACAGCTACTTTTGATGAAACTGTTAATTGGTATTGGATGAGAGCACGCAGAGACGTGGGGTTAGGAGAGGCAGTGATGGAAATTGTGAGGACAGGAGACTGGGCAAAGGCAGTGGGAAGCCGCTCCAGGTTCCGGCCCAGCCACTGGCCCTCCAGTTTGCACATGATCTCCCAGCGCCCAAGCCAGAGTTTCCAGAGTGGACAGATTTGATTTCCATTAGTGATTGACTGGCAGTCACCAAGATCAGACCTTTCCTTCTGACTTTACAGTTGAAGTGTGAAGGCTTTCTCAGCTAATCTGCGACTATGTGTGAGCTCAGGAGACTTAGGGAAAATGAAAAAATACAGGATGAAGAATCCATAGTGTTACATTTCCCCTCATTTTTCCACAAGACAAGAGAACAGCACAGGATACTGTAATTTGTCAAACCCCCAAACAAAACAAAACAGGTCTGTTGTTAATACAGACAAATGGTCACAGCTGCAGAAAAGTTTCCACATGAAATCTTTCAGTCCTAACTGGTCATTTTGCAGTTTTGTGATCACTTTTCCAGGATTCTTTTTTCCCGTCAGCATTTATTCATGTTAACTATTTGTTCCATGCTGCACAGTCCCCTCTGGTAGATAGCTTTCTGACAGTGTTGCTTTCCTACAGTTTTCTAATGTTCTATTTGGTTTCACCAGGATGCGTGTATTAGTTCACGTGACACCATGGCTTTAGCAGTAAAAGTAAATGGTTTGATGATATAGTCTCTTAGAACTGCTGTCAGGTTCCTGTCTCTACCCCCATTTTCAACCTCCGGGTTGAGATAAAACCCACCCCCCAAAGTGTGCAGCTAACGCGTGTCCCACAAATGAACGCAGTGACGCTTGAAAGCCAGGCTGGCAAACTGCTCAAACGTAGGCCAGGTGTCTTGAAAGTTTTCCAAAGGTTTGCCCGTATTTTGGTTAAGTTCAATTTTCTAAGCTGGTTTGAATTGCTGCTAAAGTGAGAAAGCCACACCGAGAGAACGGGTGTTTGATCATTTCAGACAAAAATGCAAACCTCAGGCGAACCTCAGGGAATCCAAAGGCAATTCAAAACAGAAAGAAGAAAGTTTTATGTGACATTTCTGTGATCGAAACTGATGAGTTATAAATTTTCACTGTTGATACTTAGCCTGTCTTCCTCTTTTGCCAGTATATATTTATCTCTTCGGGCATAATACCATGTTACAGTAAAACTGCTCTCATTTTGACTGCATTTGTGATACTCAGACACATAGAAATTGATGTTTACTTTTGAACTTACAAAAAAGAGTTTCCAAAGAATGGTGTAGATTGTGACATAAATGTTTAACCTATGCAAGGAAAAAGGGATTTCGGAGCCTTTGAAAAACACTTTGCCAGCACAGAGACAATTAGAATATGAATAATTCCGAAACTGAAATGACAAAGTATTCATATTCAAAAGCCCTGTCCAGAGTTTTCTACCTGGCAAATTGTATGGGCTTTCAGAATTATTCAATGTAAATCAAGGTGATAAAAATGGAATTCAAATATAAAATAATTTTTACAGTACTTTTTACAATGTGTCCACTTATTTCGATGGACTTCTATTTAAATTGGTAAGATACTGCTGTATTTGTACTTACAGAGCCATAGCACATAACTTTTTTGTTACATTTGTTTATGTGCATTTTAAAGCCACAATTTTACAGATTTTATGTTATAGTTCAAGAAAATGAGGAAAAATAAACAAGAAAAATCAAACGTTTTATACAGTTTTGATTATAAAATATTACAGGTTCATTGTTAAAACTCATGGAAATACAGAAAAATCTAAAGGCAAGAAAACCACTTACAATTTTACCACTTAATAGTAATCATCATTAACATTTTTAATAGCACTTGTAGCCTTTTTGTCTGTATATTATTTTAAAAAAATAAATCAAGATCAACTAGTGTGCCAAGTCCATCCAAAGGATTTAGCAATGCAGCTGGGGCAACTGAATATCCCTATGGAAGAAAACAAATAAACTTTGACCCATATCTCACTCCATACATAAAAATTTAATTTGAGATAGATCATAGACCTAAACTTAAGACAAGAACTATAAAGCTACAAGAAGAATAAAAGGAGAATATCTTTATGATCTTGGCGTAAGCAAAGATTTCATGGAAAGAGCACACAAAGCACATTGGGGTGCCTGGGTGGCTCAGTCGGTTAAGCATCTGACTCTTGGTTTCAGCTCAGGGCATGATCTCACGGTTTATCAGATGGAAATCCGCGTCAGGCCCTGCACTGACAACATGGAGCCTGCTTGGGATTCTCTCTCTTCTCTTTGCCCTCCCACCGTGCTCTCTTTCTCTCTCAAAATAAATAAATAAACTTAAAAAAACACATAAAGCATTAATCATAAGAGAAAGAAAATGTTAAATTGGATGGTTCAATTTTTTCTGCTCATTAGAAGTCACCATTCAGAAATGACTAGACAAGTCATAAACTGAGAAAAAAAATATTCTGGGCACATATATGTGATAAAAGACATATCAAGAATATATAAAGAACTCCTCAAAATCAATAATAAAAGGACAACTAAATTTAAAAATGAGTATATTATTTATTGCTACATAATGAGTTACTCTACAACTTAGTTTATTTTTTTTATAGTTTATTGTCAAGTTGGTTTCCATATAACACCCAGTGCTCATCCCAACAAGTGCCCTACTAATGCCCATCACCCCTTTTCCCCTCTCCCTCACCCCCATCAATCCTCAGTTTATTCTCAGTATTTAAGAGTCTCTTATGGTTTGCCTCCCTCCCTCTCCTTAACTATTTTTCCCCTTCCCCTCCCCCGTGGTCCTCTGTTAAGTTTCTCCTGTTCTACATATGAGTGAAAACATATGGTATCTGTCCTTCTCTGCCTGACTTATTTCACTTGGCATAACACTCTCGAGTTCCATCCACGTTGCTACAAATGGCCAGATTTCATTCTTCCTCATTGCCATCTACAACTTAGATTAAAAAAAAAAAACAAATACTATCTCATCTTTCTGAGGATCAGGAATTTGGGGGCAGATTAGGTGGGTGGCCCTGGTTTAGTGTTACTCATGAGGCTGCAGTTGAGGTACGAGCTGGGGCTGCAGTCGACTGAAGGTGTGAGTGGGGCTGGAGGATTCACTTCCAAGATGACTTACTCACAGGGCTGTTGGCAGAAGGCCTCATTTCCTTGCTTCTTGGGCTTCTTTCTAGACTGTTTGAATGTCCTCATGATATAGCAGCTGTCTTCCCATAGAGTGAGCAATCCAAAAAAGAGAGCAAGGAGGAAGTCATGATATCTTTACGTTCTGATTTAGACACCCACAGCACCACTTCTACCATAGTCTATTCATTAGAAGCAACTCACTAAGTACAGCCCCTCTTTAAGTTGAGGGCAACTAGGCTCCACTTTTGGATGGGGGATATCAAATATTTTCTGCACATATTTTAAAGCCACCACAAAAGATGATATATGTAAACGGACAGTACGTATAGAAAGAAAAGTGGCCACTTCATCAGTCAACTAATAAATGCAAATTAAATCCACTGTGAAGTACTATTTCAACCCATTAGGGTGGCTAGAAAGAAAAAGATTGACAGCACCAAATATTGATGAGGATAGGGAGGAACTGGACTTCTCATCACTGCTGGTGAGAATGTGAAAAGGACAATCATTTTGGTGACTTGTTTAGCAGTGTCTTATAAAGTTAACTTTATGCTTACTCCACATCTGGTATTTTCCCAAAAGAAAGAAAAACATGTCCACAAAACATTAGATGTGGCAATATTTATATCAGTTTATTTATAAACATTTAAAACTGGAAACATTCTAATGTTTATTGACAGGGAGAAGGAAAAACAGACTTAGACAATGGAATACTTATAAAATGGTATGTTTATACAATCAAATATTACTGAGCAATACAAAAGAGTGAACTCCTAAAACATCAACATCAAGAATGAGTCTCAAAGTGTAATGATCTAATGATTCAGCAAAAGAAGCCAGACCCAAAAGAGTAAATAGTGTATAATTCCATTAATATGAAGTCCAAGAACAGGCAAGGCTAGTCTATAGAGATAGAAATAAGAAAATGGTTGCCTAGTGAGAACAGGAGAAGAGAATCAATTGGAAAGAGGCAAGAGGGGACTTTCTGGGGGTGATGAAAATGTTCTATTTCTTGTTTTGGATGATAGTTACACCAGTGTACACAATTTCCAAAACTTATAAAACTGGACACCAAGATCTGTGCATTTTATTATGTGTTAATAATGCTATAATAGAAATAAAAAAGATCACATAGAGTTGTATTTATTGCTTCTTTGACACAATATTATACAGTGAGTGTTTTCTGGTGCCCTTCAATATTTTTTGAGAAAGTGTTTTGATGGCTACATAATTGTTTAATGATATAAATATATTAAAATTAAATTTATAAATTTATAAATATTAAATTTATAAATTTATAAATATTAAGATTAATCCTCAATTTTATAAAAAAAAAGAAAAAAAGATGAATTTTCTTTTAAGTATCTTGTTTTATGTGCATTTGTGATTATGTGAACATTATATTTAAGCTTTTATATCAAGGAAATCTGGTGTTCCTAATTAGGCAATGAGAATTAAAGGTCTTTCATCATTAGGTTTCCTGCTGGACCTTCTATCCTTCCTTCCTTCTATTCTTTCTCCCTTCCTCTCTCCCTTCCTTACTTTGTTCCTTCCTTCTTCCTTCCTTCCCTTCCTGTCTCCTTCCTTCTATCTTTTCTCCCTTCCTCCCTTCTTCCCTTCCCTCTTTCCCTCTCTGTCCCTTCCTCCTTCATCCCTTCTATTCTTCCTTCCATCCTTCCTCCCTTCCTACCTCCATCCCTCCCTTCCTTCCTTCCTTCCCTTCCTTCTTTCCTTCCTTCTTTCCATTCTCCTTTCCATTCCCCCCTTTCTCCTCTCTCTCCCTCTTCCTTTCTCTTTCTTTCTCCTTCCTCCCCACCTCATGCCTATTTTATTTTACCCAACATTTTATTTTGAAAAAATTCAATCCTACAGAAAAATAGGATGAAAGAAGAGTATAATGAATACCTTGTATATCCTTCATCTAGGTTCACTAATTCTTAACATTTAGCCACATTGCGTTCTGTGTGTGTGTGTGTGTGTGTGTGTGTGTACATTTTCTTAAGTGGTACATGTTACTTTGGCATATGGAAACAAGGGTAATAGCCTACAAAATCACAACAAAAATGGTTATTCTCAATGCATTTAAGATTGATGCAATAATGTTGTTAAATATAGAGTGCATATTTGGGGCACCTGGGTGGCTCAGTCAGTTAAGCATCTGACTTGGGCTCAGGTCATGATCTTGTGTTTGTGGGTTCAAGCCCTGCGTTGGGCTCTGTGCTGATAGCTCAGAGCCTGGAGCCTGCTTTGGATTCTGTGTCTCCCTCTCTTTGTGCCCCTCCCCTGCTCACACTCTGTCTCTCTCTGTCTCTCAAAACAATAAAAAAATGTTAAAAAAATAAAAAAATATAGAGTGCATATTCAAATTTGCTAAATTGTCCCCAAACTGTCCTTTATACTTTTTTGAGTCAGGATCCAAAGATAATGCCTTGCATTTGGTTGTATCCTTAATCTCTTTTAACATATTCTAGAATAATCCTTCTATATTTTTTCTGTCTGACATATATTGATATTTTGAGCAGTCTAAAACAACTGTCTTGTAGAATGTTCCACAACCTGGATTTGTCTGATTATTTCCTCATGATTAAGTTCAGGTTAAACATTTTTGGCAAGAATGTTGCATGAGTGATGTGTATAATGTGTTACATTATATAATGTCACTGTGTTATTTTACTGTTGAAATTAAGTTTGATCTCTTGGTGTGGATATTTTTACCAGATCACCATTTTTCTCTTTGGAACTAAAATATCATCTGTGGGGTGATCATATGACTATGCTGTCTTCCAGTACCCTTCATCCAATAATTTTAACATTGACAAATGATTCTTACCTGATTCTGTTATTACAATGACAGATACAAAATGATTTTCTAATTCTATCCTGTTTTTCACATTTACTAGCTGGCATTCTTCTGTACAACAGTGTTTTTCCTCTTTCTTCCTTCTCTATTTTAGTAGCATGAATTCTTTAAAAAAATTTTTTTCTAACACACAACCAGGTGCATCCTCTTACAAATGACTTGAATTATTTACATTATAATGAATGAAATTTTCTATTTAGGCCTATGGAAATTCAGTCCTAAATATAAGAAGAATTTAGAGAACTTTATTTACTGGATCTGTCCATATAGATGATGACATATATATCCCCCTGTGCCAAGATATATGTGGGTGTACATAAATATATGCACATGTATATGTACATACAGATAGAGACACATATTTTTCCCTGATATAAAAATAATATACGTCCATTGTAAAGATTTTAGAAAAGAAAGAAAAGTACAAAGGGGAAAAGCATATACTTTATCCCAGTATCCAGAGACAATGAATATTAAAATGTTGCTGTGTATTGTGACTGGCTTCCAAGATGCTGTCCAGTGATCCTCACCTCCTGGTTCTCAGGCCTATGAGTAGCTTCTTTTTGTGTAGAAACAAGCTGATCTGCATGAGCATTAAAAGAATTTGAAAGGATGCTGTGTGATTTCTAAGGCTAAGGCACTAAAGGAATTGCAACTTCTGTTTGGTCTTTTGGGTTGTTCCCTCTGAGGGAATCCAGCCACCCTGCTCGAAGAAAGTCAAATCTCTGAAAAGGCCCACAGGGAGAGGAGCTGAAACCTCCTACCAATAGCCAGCGTCAACCGACCATCCATGTGAGTGAGCCACCTTGGAATTGGGTCTTTTGTCCTGGTCAGACCTTCAGACGACTACGGCCCCAGCTAACATCTGCTTGCAACCCCATGAGACAACCTAAGCAAGAACTGCCAAACCAAGCTCCCAGATTTCTGACCTATAAAAACAATGAGAGATAATAAATGATTATTGCTTTGGGCCACAGATTTTGGGGTGATTCATGACAAAACAATAGATACATTATAGAGTATTCTTCCACTTTTTTCTATTATATTTATTTTTTCATTCAACAAATGTTCATTGAACATTTGCTACATCAGTGAGGATGAAACCAGAGAAACAGAATCAGAAGGGAATATAGATGGGGTGTATGTATGTATGTATTTATTACAAAGAATTGACCTACATATGCCATGATAGGGGTTGCCATAGGGCAGGCAGTTAAGAAGGGAAGATCATGAGCAGATTGGAGCCCCATGAGCTTAGGCTGAAGCTTGTCCACAGGCAACAGTCAGTCAGGAAGAAAGATCCAGAGGGAAGGGAGAACAGCTGCACATCCAGCTGCTGGTTTGAAGTCTTGTAGTTCAGAGAAGTCCTAAGCTTTCTTCTAAAGGCCTTCCCACTGACTTAGCCAGGCCCACCAAAGGTAGTCTCTCCTTGGATTAATTTGAAGCCAACTGACTTGAGACTTCAATTACATTTGCAAAGTCCCCTCATAGCAGCACCTAGCTTAGTGTTTGATTGAGAAACTGGGAGAAGGTGTATGTCTGCCACAAAACGGCTACTGCTTCCCTTCCTTTCTCCTGATCTTATGGGTCCCTTGTAGGCCACCCTATCTGGAAACATAATAGAAAAGGAATTCTAGGGTCTGCAGTTTAGCTTAGCCAGGTTGACACTTTACAAAGCCAACATGCTTGATATGCACTAGGCTTAGTTCTAGATCCTCGGGATACATCATTAATAAGTAAAACAGAGAAGAGGACTGCCCTAATGGAGCTTGTATCTTAGTGGGCAAGGACAAAAAGCCAACACATAAAAACTAATGCCTCTAAACAAACCTCCCAACAAATAAAAATACAATATCAGAAAGTGAAAAGTGTTAAGAAAAGAAAATGAGATAGTGGGATATGAGGTGACTAGAGAATGGGATGTGGAGAGATTAGAGAGTGAGATACATGGAGACTAGATAGGGATTTGGGAAACTAGAGATTGGGATGAGGAGTAACAGTTAGTGGGATATGGGGAGACCAGAAAGCAGGATGTGGGGGGACTAGACTGTAAAATGTGAGGAGACTAGAGATTGGGATGAGGAGGAGTAGTTAGTGGGATGTGGGGAGACTGGTTAGTGGGACATGGGAAGACTAGACAGAGGGATGTGGGAGACGAGTTAGTGGAATTAGGAGAGATGAGACAGCGGGATGTGGGGAGACTAGAGGGCAGGATGTGGAGAGACTAGACAGTGGGATGTAGGGAAACTAGAGACTGAAATACGGGGAGACTAGCTATTTGGATATGTGGTGAGAGTTTACTAAGGTGGTCAGGAAAGGCTTCTTGGAAGAGATGGCATTTGAGTAGAGACCAAACATTGAGAAATTACTGTCCAGCCATTTAAAGAAGAGCGGAAGGTTCTACCATTGGGAACAGCAAGTACAAAAGCTCTGAAGTAAAAATGAGCTAGGCTTTTTCAGAGGAGCCAGGAGACAGCGGATGGAGCCAGTGGGAGAGGAGGGAAGGGTTAACTCAAAGAGGTAACAGAAAGCCGGGTCAGGACTTTTACTCCAAATGCTATGGGAAACCACTGAGGGTTTAGAACAGAGGAATGGCATAATCTGACCTACATTTTCAAAGGGAGCAAGAGCTGAAGCAAGGAAACCAGTTAGCAAGCCATTGCTGAAATCTGGGTAAGAGATGATGGTGACTTGGACCAAGTCTTCTGAAGCACAAAAGTTTCCAATGTGTTTTGTAGTCAGACAGGTTTGAAACAGCAGGAAAGTATAAAGTAGACTCTTTCAGTCCTGACATTTTCTTTCTTCTCATGCTAGTGAAGATTCTGCAGAGAAACTGAACTATATATATACATATATATGTTTTTCAGCCTCCATACTGTTTTTCATAGTGGCTGATCCAATTTCCATCCTCACCAATAGTGCATGAGAGTTCCCTTTTCTCCACATTCTTGCCAACACTTACCTCTTCTCTTCTTGATGATAGCCAACTAACAGGTGTGAGGATGTCTATCTATCTATCTATCTATCTATAGAGAGAGATATCTATATACAGACTTATATATAGATCTCTATATATACCTATATATGGAAGAAGCAGGATTTATAATGAGCATTTGGCTCACATAATTGTGGAGGCTGAGAAACGCCATGATCTGCTGTCTGAAGGCCTGAGAACCACGGGAGCTGATGGTATAAATTTCAATCTAAAGGCCAGAAAAGATGAAATGAGATGTTCCAAATCAATTATTGAGGGAGGAAGAAAGGGACCAATTCTGCCTTCCTTTGATTTTTATTCTATTTGGGCCCTCAAAAGATTGGAAAAGACTCACCCACATAAGGATTTCAATTTACTGCCTCCACTGGTGAAATGCTATTCTCATCCAGAAACTACGCACACAGATATACTCAGAAATAATGTTTAATCTGCGCATCCCATGGCCAGTCAAGCCGACCCATAAAATTAACCATCACAGCTGGTTTCTCTGAATTTTCACCTCTTACTGGTTAACATGGTACTTTTGACTAATTTTGCTTATTCAGATTCACTTAACATGAACCACACACACAATATTATACATCAATACTGCATCTTCCTTCTATGCCATATATGATTTTTAGAAGGCTTTTAGAAATGTTCATGCTGTTTTCTATATTGATTAATATACTTTTAAGACATCAATACAGAGCTGGAATAATTGACTCAAGAAATCATCCATAAAAATTAAACACTTCAAAGAAAGCAATTTTATTGTTTATTATCTATCGATTTATGGCTGTGTCTTGCATTTGGATTAGGTTTTTTATTCTCATCTTCAATAATTTCATGTCATGCATCTCACCTGACCTCCACAACATTCCTGAAAGTGAGCAAGGCAAGATGATGTATAACGAAATGGACCAAGGTTGAAGGAAGCCTTCTGGTTCCTTGTGAGTCTACTAGTTATAAGACTTAGAAGAAAAGGTTCAAGGATAAGAAAGAGTGTTTCCATGTTGAGAAGTCATCAACCTTGTAGGGAAGAACAATATGTAAAAAGATAGTTATAAGAGAAGATTATATGTGATAAGTAGTATGAATTGCAGACAGGATGGGTTTGGGGAATATGAAGGCAGAAAAATCAGACTGAACAGAGACACAGAATATGCCTAAAATACCTCACCAGCTAGCTTATTACAGTGTTCTTGGCACAGATTAGCAATGAAAAGTTGGGCCAGTGGAAAGTCATGGATGTAAGTAACAAAAGTAAGGTCTGAGTCTGCCTCAAATAATATTTCTCTGAAACTAAGCATAGAAGTTATTATTTTACTCACGGAAAAAAAGAAACTTTTGGAAAATGTTAACCCTTGCAAGGTTTTGATTAAACTATGCATTTTTCTGTGGCTGACAATTCTCCTCAGGATTGTAAATGACATTGAATAATATTTGATTTTGAAGAGGATTGAAATACTTTAATATCTGAAACATGTTTATTGCTGACACAGAAATGGCGAGGCCGTGCACAGTGGAGCAGGACAGGAGATGAACAATGGCAGGAGTGTGGAAACCCTGCTACTCAGTGACAGAGCACAGGAGAGACCTGAAATGACATGGCACCACGGACATGGGACCGGTGTCCTCCTGCCTCCTGCCCTCCTGGGAGTTACCCTGGGTCTGTCGGGCACTGCTGGGCACTGCCGGACAAGCATGTACATTTCTTCGGGGATGGGCCCTGCATAGGCGGATTGTTGTCAGTGTGTCCCACCATAAAGCATAGCTCTGTCCTTTCTATGTTGGGGGCAATGAAACCGGTAGTCATTTACTTTACATATTTATCTCTTAAGAGGCATTTTCTTCCAATTGTAGCTAAAGAATATTGTGAATAAATCAGGATGCTTCCGTCACAGTAGGATAGAGACCTCTGTCTTAGCACGGTGGTTCTTCTGTTGCTATTCTAAGGTATTTTATAGGGCAGTTTGAACAATATCATTGTTTTATTAGAACGGTCTCCACGAGAAATCCCATTAAATCAATGTATGTATACATATATGTACATATATATGTCCATGTATATATGTATATTTTATAGAAATTCCATTGCAATAAAATCCAATTGATTGCAGATTTCTACACGATGAAACTGTTTTTTTTTTTAATTTTTTAATGTTTAGTTTTGAGAGACAGAGTGCATGTTGGGGAGGGGGAGAGAGAGAGAGAGAGACAAAATCCAAAGCAGGCTCCAGGCTCCAAGCTGCCAGCACACAGCCTGATGTGGGGCTCAAACCCACGAACTGTGAGATCATGACCTGAGCTGAAGTCAGATGCTTAACCAACTGAGCCACCCAGGCACCCTATGATTAAACTCTTCTGATAGCCTGTTTATTACAAGCACTCTTTCCTTTTAGTACTCTTTGACCTCCTCCTGTACATTTATACTTTCTTAGATATCAAAATATAAGAGATTATTTCTAACATCTGAAAAAAAGGCAATTATTCTTTAAACTATTAACAGTTAAAAAAATTAGGGAGATATTTAGGACTTCAAGGGAGTGCTGTATCCTATTTTTTATATAAAGGGACTGAATAATACATATAGGTAATTGTACAATAGGATTAATGTATTTCTTTGATCATGACTACATGTATAATTAATTTGGGAGCAGAAAGGTAGTTTGAATTCTTTATTTCTTTTTTTTTTAACTTTTATTTATTTATTTACATTTTGAGAGAGACAGAGGGAGTGCCAGCAGGGGGGGGGGGGCAGGGAGAGAGGGAGAGAGAGGATCCTAAGCAGGCTTTGCGCTTTCAGTGTGGTCCCAGTGCAAGGCTCCATCCCTGACCATCCCTCATGACCATGAGATCATGACCTGAGCTGAAATCAAGAATCCGATGCTCAACCCATTGAGCCACCCAGGCTCCCCAATTAGGATTTCTTTATAAGAGAACGACAGCTCCCAGGAATTGGCAGGATGTGTGGTGGTCTGTTTGAGGAAAGAATGGGGCTTCACCATACCTCTACTCATTGTCTATAAGAGGCATAGACACACACACAGAAAAGCAACTCACTTCGAAGACTACAGAGCAACAAAATAACTGTGGGCTATTTCCTGGGGTCAACATAGATTCACATCAGCTTATCATACTTTCTCAGTCAAATCTGCATCACCATGTATTTGTAATTGTCAGCAGACAATAACTCTAAGACTCTGTCATGTTTCAATCATAAAAAAAGATTAAAGCCATTTGCATATACTCTACTTACTAAAGCAGAAAATCTTTTGAAAGTTTTTAGAAAAATTATCAAGCCTTGAGTTTGAAACAAAAAGGGATTCCATTTGAATCCATCTGAAGTTTTCCTTATTTAGAGTTCCTGTTCCTCTAACTTCAGGCAATAATTAACTGACCTTCTATTTTGTTTGGGGCTAGGACTTAGTACTTCTAAAATGAATTCCAATAGTTAAAAAGATAAACTATTTAGGAATTACCAGAACCATTTCTGGAAATTCTGAAAACATATAAAATTTCATATTAGTGTGTCATGGAATTCAAACTACCTTTCTGCTCCCAAATTAATTATACAAGTAGTCATGATCAAATGATTGTATGCTTTTAACAGTGTGTTTGTGTGTGTATGCGTGCGTTTAACTTTTATTAGAGCTAATTTACTCAACAAGGAAGGTGTTAAAGTCCTGAGAAAATATTATTTGTCTGGTTTTGTAATATCCATAACAAAGGAAATTTATTCAAGCCTCCCATTCCAGAATTTGAGTGGATGACAGTTTGGGCAGGAAGAAGAATATAATTTAGTAAGTCAATTAAAAAATATTTAAAATAGGCTCTATCTTTATAGAGAAAGATGATGCAGGTATTGTATTAAAAATAGAAGCCAGCTCTTTAAATTGATTTATGTGGTCTGTTTTAATATGTTGATATTTTATGTGCTATATGTCTGTTATTAATCTGTTTTCATGGGCAACCTTGTTATAAATGTGCACTTATTGGAGGTAAGCTTTATCTTCCTCCTTTCACACCAGGCCTTATTTAAAACTAGACAAACACATTAGGGTACCTGGGTGGCTCAGTCAGTTACGTGACTTCTGCTCAGGTCATGATCTGGTGGTTCAAGAGTTCAAGCCCTGGGTCAGGCTCTGTGCCGACAGCTCAGAGCCTGGAGCCTGCTTCGGATTCGTTCTCCCTCTCTCTCTGCCCCTCCCCTGCTCATGTTCTGTCTCTCTCTCTCTCTCTCTCTCTCAAAAATAAAATAAAATAAAAACATTAAAAAAAACTAAACAAATACATTCCAGATTTTAGGTATATATGCAGAGTTTTTGTTTCTTGTTTTTGTTTTTTTCCCCCACAAATTCATTACTTTTGTAAGGACTCTGTAAGTTTTATAAGCTAGATCATAGTTGCAAATATTAATAAGACATGCATGGAGCCTCGACATCATCCATGTAAGGAAGACGTTTTCTTCCAGTGACTTACTCGAGGTTACCAAGCACTACCCCTTTGAGTTCAGTTTCCTTGTCTGTGAAATGAAAGTTTTGCCATAGCTAATTGCTAAGGGTCCTCTTTTTACTTTGTGATTCTATAAAAACAATTATTTTTGAAATTTCCTTTTAACATAAGATATATGGGAAATTTGGGATCTTTTAGCATAAGAACTTAAGAAAATAGGGATCAGGAAGATATAAATAGGAATTAACCAGATATATACTTTCATGTAAAAAATCTCATTCAGTATTAGGTAAAATGAAAATCCCAGCACTGGTATGTGTGTCTGTGGAATATTTTTTTGGTTTTAAGACACTTTAATGTGTGATTGTGCCAGTCTTAACAAAATGAGTTTTCAAGTAATAACGTTTTCCCTAAAGAAAAAAATTAATCGTCAGTTGTGCTCTGTGTAGGCAGTGTGTAGGCAGGACTCTCACCTTCCAGGAAAATTTTTGTCTTTACAGAAAGAGATTTCCGAGCTACCTTTTGAATTATTTCCCTAAAAACACGACTTGTCAGATGGCAGAAGTGACCTGTGGCTGTTTCCACCTTTACCTGAGTTGTGAACAGAAGCTGAGAGGAAAGAGAGAGAGGAGGTGTGTACAGAGGGGCTGGGGAGGTGGCGAGCCCAAAGCTTTTGCAGAAAATGGTCTGATGGACCAGATCTCCGTGGGGGCTATAGATTGTTGACACCTGGTATGGGTTGAAGTGAGTCCTTCTCAAATTCATACGTAGAAGTCCTAATCCCTAGTACTTCAGGATATGACTTTAAGTGGAGATAGGGTCTTTACAGAGGTTATCCAGGTAAAATGAGTCCATTATATAATTGATGTTTTTATAAAAAGGGGAAATATGGAAACAGATACATACACGGGAAGAAGGCCATGGGAACATGAAGACAGCCTCCTGTAAGGCAAGGAAAGAGGCCCAGAACAAACCCTTCCTACATTGCCTTCAGAAGGAATCAACTCTATTGACCCCTTGATTTTGGATTTCTAGCCTCCTGAATTGTGAGATAATAAGTTTCTCTTGTTTAAGGAACCCATGTTGTAGTACTTTGTTCAGCATCCCTAACACAATGATACAACACTCAACCTGAATACATTTAAGGAATAAGTAAGCCACAAAGATTCTGACTGTATTGGAGTCATCCCACAGAGAAGTGAAACTTATTTGGTTTGTTTGAAATGAAACTGGGTATCTTTTTTTGTATGATTTTATTTGTAATCAAAAGATTTTTTAACTGAAAAACAATTACACATGTACACATACGCCTACACACATGCACATATATGCATCCATAGATTCCCATATATGTTGTTAAAAAGTTAGACTATACAGAAACATAGGATGTAAAATAAAAGCTAGTTTTTACTCCTCTTTCCTCAGTTTTAAATACCTCCCTAGTGCTTTGCTGTTTGAAATCTAGCATTGTATTTTTACAGTGCTAGATTCTTAATATTACACTATACAAACTTGAATACAATTCCAGCCTGATACTGGAGTTCTGCTAAAACAGTACATTTAAGAGTCCATACTATGGGACCATGTAATATGTGGGCTCTTACACTTCTGTTATCTCAACACCATGGATAAGCTATAAAATAGGCCTAGTATTTTACATTACATCCTATAATAGGTCACATGTTTAAAATTTAGTAGAGTACCAATCAAGGAAGATTTATTTATTTACTTATTTTTTTATTTAAAGAACTTTAATGTTTATTTATTTTTGAGAGAGAGAGAGAGAGAGAGAGAGACAGAGACAGAGACAGAGTGCAAGTGGGAGAGGGTCAGAGAGAAAGGGAAACACAGAATCTGAAGCAAGCTCCAGGCTCTGAGCTGTCAGCACAGAACCCAACACTAGGATCGAACTTACAAACGGTGAGATCAGACCTGAGCCGAAGTTGGAAGCTTAACCAACTGAGCCACTCAGGTGCCCCTGAAGGAAGAATTTTTTAAAAATCAACTATCAACTTTGTTTTTTCCCTGGCTTTGTTTTGTTTACTATTTACAATATTTTTATAGTTAAAAAAAACAACTGACTCCATCTTGTTAAAGCCTTTTTCTAGGAACCAATAATAAATTACCTGCCTTCTCTGAAGTTGAGTCAGTTATAGTGTAATAATACCCCCTTTTATAGAGAACTCAATAAACCAGTAGCTCACCTACCTGAAATAATAGACTAGGACTTCAGGTATAAAGGTCTCTAAATAGACTAAATGAACATTGCAAAATCCAGACAAGAAAGCTCATACCTTTATCAATAGACATGTCCCATACGTTGTTAATTGGTGTGTGTGTATTCATGTTCAAATATAGCTCCAACAACTTACCATGAGTCCAAAGTAGAGTAGGGGCGCCTGAGTGGCTCAGTCTGTTAAGTGACCGACTTCAGCTCAGGTCATGATCTTGTGGTTTGTGGGTTCAAGCCCTGCATCAGGCTCTGTGCTGACAGCTCAGAGCCTGGAGCCTGCTTGGGATTCTGTGTCTCCCTCTCTCTTTTTCCCCCTCCCCCCCCTCAAAAATAAACAAACATTTAAAAAATTTAAAAAAAACAAAGTAGAGTAAAAGTCATACAAAAGGCAATATTTTACTCCTTGTATGCACAGTGACAAGACTAAGAAGGAAAGTTTAAACTCTCAGTAGCCAGGAAGGAACCAAAAGCTATAAAATGCTACAGTAAGTTGAAAACAGTAGGGTGGAGTCATTTAGTAACAGGGAAAACAGTGCTTTAGGTCTTGAGGTCATTCTTATATTAGAGTACTAAATAATAACTGATGCTCTAAACTGGCCTGAGTCATTGTGAAAAATTTTTTATTGCGGTCAGTATTGAAGGTGGTAGAAAATTGGGTAATATATTTTAAGAATGATTTCCACCTAAAACTTTTCAAACATTACAAGGATTTGGGGGGAAAAAGGATTTCGTGCACATGGATGTAAAGATTTGGTTATCTGCAAAATTTTCCTCTATAGAAATTTGAAGTTTTCTTAGTATCCCAATTAAAGTATTGCATTGGCTTACAGAAGTATTGCATTACATGAGTATTGTGCCTTAATTTACTGGACCTTGGTTAAGATAGAACATTTATTCCATTGGTGGAAAGTAAATTGTGAAACAATACTTAAATGTTTGTAGTACTCTTTCTTACTTAGGCAAGTTGAAAGCTACATTGTATCAGAATGAAGGAAGCCCCACATTCTCAGCCTACAGGGGCAGTTCATAAAGATGAATGGACTTCAAATGAAGAGACCTCATTAAAATGCATGCTTCTCATTCTTGGAGCTCTACCAATAAAGGAGAAGCAAGAGACCATCAACAAGATGGTGTGTTTGTTTTTTTTTTCCAAACAACTCTACAGGTATCTTTTTCTCAGCATCCATATCAACTGGTATGTTTTATCCAAATTATATTCAAATAGTCCAATAATGCCAATTTAGGGCTGAAAGACAGTGAAAAGCTGAGAACATATAAGATGAAGCTTTCAGTCTTATAAGTGAATGAAGGCAATATTGTTTGTAATATTGAACAAAGAAATGGCAGAATAAAATTTTCTGAACAGTGGGTTGATGATTTCATGCTCTTTGGTGATTCCCCCATAATGTGCCCAAGTGTGAAGTTAGGTGCACTCTGTTAACAAAGAACAGCTTATTTATAACAGCATTGTAAGCAGAGGTCTTTCCAAGTGCAAAGATACCATCTTTCCTTCCCAAGGAGCAATTGCTTTGCACATATGTGCTACAAATACCAAGCACAGGGAGCTTGGTTTTTAATTGCAAAGTAAAATATCATTCCAAAATTGCATAATTGGTGGTTGCCTTTTGCAATGCAATGAACATAAGGGAACCTGACATTAAATATTTGATGTGCTGCCATGACATTTTCTGAGATTTTATTTTATGCTGCTTTTAAGCTGCACACTATGTTAAATTTGAATTCCTTGGGGGGTAATAGAGTGATACAGAATTAAAGAACCTAACTCTGATGTTGGAATGCCTGTGCTCACAGATTGTACAGTTCAGATTTTAGGGGGAAAACATAATTATAGAAATAGAGACATATTGGATTCTTTATTCTCTCCTTACAGTAGTTAGTTACTTTTTTTTTTTTTTTTTTTTTCTGGCTCTCGAGACTATTTAGTCAGGGAGGGATGTCTCTAGTTTTCCCTTTGAATAAAGGGAAAGACAGAAGAGTGGAAAAAAAAATACAGTGGCAGTCAGTGCCCAACATTGTGCAGGCAACTGAAATTGAGAGACCCATGTCACAGACCCCTGTAGTGTGTATATTCCTGCATGTCACAGAGTTGCTAGAAGGAATAGTAGTAGAACTGATGCTGCCCTAGTTCTCTCTGTTCCAGAAAGTGCCTTTTAGAGTTTATGCTATTTGCTTAGCAGGGTTCAATACTACTGCAGATGATGGCACCACCCCGATAAATTGCAGGATAAGGCACACTAACTTGTCCCTTTCCTACACCTGCATTTCCTATACCCAGCACCTCCTTTTGTCCCTTACTCCACAAAGATCTCTGACGTTTTGAAGAATGGAGAGCTCACATCTTAAAGCTGAAAGTGACTTCAAGAGCTCATCTGTTCTGTCACTGAAAGAGCAAACAGCAAATAGGTGTTGAATTTCCTTCCTCATAATGATGTAATAGAAGAAAATAAATTCTGAATGGTAAAAAAAAA